>CM069142.1:10107348-10759848 GCA_035221665.1 Okamejei kenojei
TTTCATTTTTTTCTGCAGATCACAGCAATGAAGGAGGAAAGTCTATCCTGGCCTGGATCTCACAGGGAGCCAATGAAGGGAGGGAGAAAAATACTGGGGTGAGGTTTAATACTTGCAGGGGGAATACTTACTGATGGGCCGAAGGGACTCCTCCTGGGCTAATATGCGCATTTTGGACAAAAGGTACTGGTTTCTCGGCTAATGGGGCCTTGCGCGCCGAAATTTGTGATTTCAGGCAGGCCAAAAAACATATCATTTCATTTTCATTTCAATTTCAAACACAGGGCAGGCCAAACAACTCATTTCATTTCCATTTCAAATTCAAGCACAGGGCAGGCCAAACAACTCATTTCATTTCCATTTCAAGCACAGGGCAGGCCAAACAACTCATTTCATTTCCATTTCCATTTCCATTGTAGTTTCAAGCACAGGGCAGGCCAAACAGTTCACTGCATTGTCATTTAATTTCCATTTCCATTGCAGCTTCAAGCACAGGGCAGGCCAAACAACTGTTTCATTTTTGTCAAGTGCTAACAAATCATTTATTGCAAGTACATGGCAGGCTCACAGTTCAGTTGATTCATAGCTTAGAATCAGTTGTGGCCTCTCCCTCGCGATCTTCCAGAGTGACTGACATGTCTTTATAGGCCTGCCCCCCCCCCCCCCCACCGGAACGGGCGTTATCTTCATCATGGTGATTGACAGGCGAAGAGGACCAATCAGCTGATCTTAAGATTTTTTAAACACTCATAACTTTTTTATTTTTCATCAATCGGAAAAATCCTCAGGGCTGCCTCAGCGGAGGAGGGCTGTGAGTAAGATGGCCAAACAACATAGCGATATAGGGTAGCGTTTTTTCTAAAATCAATATAGAGCGCAAACAGGAAGTGGTCAAGATGAGATTTTTAGTTATATAGATGTTAAAACAAAGTCTGAGTACACAAGTAAATACTGAGCACTGGTGTTGCTACTCTTTATCATAAGTCAATCCATTTAAAACAGGCAAGAATCAAATCATCCATGATGAAATGCAGGTCATCTGTGACCTTGAGTGGTGCCCTATGATGGAGAAAGTAAACGTCACTGTGGCAATTTCAATTGTCAACCTACTTTCTAAGGGTTTCCAAAAGTGGAGGTAAAAGAACTGCAGATGTTGAAAATTGAAATAAAACCCCCAAAATGCTAGAAAGATTCAGCAGGTTCGGTAGCTTCAATAGAAAGAGAAGCTGAGTTAATGGTTAAGTTTCAAGAAGCTTTATCAGCTCTCTCATAGCACTTACAATACTTCACAATATTTCCTAAATGGCAGTGCAATCAGTAATAATGAATTCAGATAATTGTATTAAACTTACAGCATAAAACAAGCCATTGACCCCACTTGGTTCCCTTGTTCCTGGCTATTAATTAGGATAATTACTTCATTAATAAGAATTATTTAAACCATCAATTCCCTTTTTAAAATAATAGTTAAATTTCAAATTATTGAAAATTACCATATTATATATTTGTTTCCCACATTTAGGATGCTTGCTAGTCACAGAAAGCATCAGCATCACAGCAGAAAGCACATGCCCACTATCAAGAAACTGCCATTGTAGGGACAGTTGTAGAATAGGACTTACATATTTGCCAGAATTAATTCTCCACACAAGCCTCTTTGCAATCTGGTTTATTAATAACCTACTCCTTTGTCTCTCATGATTCTAACCAGCATCCCACCTGTGCACGAGTTCTATAACAGCAATCATTTCGATTTCCCTCTTACATTAGTTTAGTTTAGGGCCAGGGAGATGGTATTATGGGAGAGAAAGTTGAAATACAGTAGAGATACAGTCTGGAAACAAGCCGTTTAGCCCACCGAGTCCGTGTTGACCACCAATCACCTGTACACCTTTTCTACCCTATACACTAGGGACAATTTAAAGAAGCCAATTAACTTACAAACCTGCATGCCTTTGGGATGTGGGAGGAAACCGGATCACCCAGAGGAAACCCATGCGGTCACAGGGAGAACATGCAAGCTCCACATGACAGGACCCCTGGTCCAGACCGAACTAAGGTCTTTGGCACTGTAAAACACCGCTGCACCACTGCATACCTCTGGCCATCTTTTTTCAACTTGATTTCTCTACTAGACTAAGTGGGAGCCATTGGGTCCCAGTTTACACGGGAGACCTGGTCCCCCAACGCAATATTCCACCTCTCCACCTATTCCAATATTGGTGGCCAGTGGGGTGGGCTTTCTGGAGAGCTAGCATGGGTGTTGTGGGTCAGATCAAGTCAAGCACAGTGAGTGCAGGGCTAACAATCCATTTCAAGTTGTCATGTCAATCCATTTCAAGTCAAGTCAAGTCAATCCACTTCAAGTCAAGTCAAGTCAAGTCAATCCATTTCAAGTCAAGTCAATCCATTTCAAGTCAAGAATCCATTTCAAGCACAGTGCAGGCCAAACAACTCATGGCATTGTCACTTCATTTCTAATTTTGCATTGCAGATTCAAGCACGGGCAGGGGCAGCAGGCCAAACAACTCATGGCACTGTCACTTCATTTCCAATTTTGCATTGCAGTTTCAAGCAAGGGCAGGGGCAGCAGGTCAGACAACTCACGGCATTGTCAATTCATTTCCAATTTTTCATTGCAGTTTCAAGCAAGAGCAGGGATAGCAGGCCAAATAACTCAATGCATTGTCACTTCATTTCCAATTTTGTATTGCAGTTTCAAGCAAAGGCAGGGGCAGCAGGCCAGACAACTCATTGCATTGTCACTTCATTTCCAATTTTGCATTGCAGCTTCAAGCATGAGCAGGGGCAGCAGGCCAAACATCTCATTGCATTGTCACTTCATTTCCAATTTTCCATTGTAGTTTCTTTTTTTTTAATATAAATATTTTTATTAGAAGCATTTATACAAATAATAGTAAACGACAATTTAATTACAGATTTCATACATAGTTTCACTTTTGTTTTAAAGAATACAGATAAAAGGGAGAAAACGATGAGAGAAAGTAATAGAGAAGAGAAAAAAAAGAAGATAAAAGGAGACGCAGAAGGAAATTACCAATAACGAGATTATGGAGATAGATCCGGGAAATGTTGAGTATGACTATTCATCCAGTCCCAAACTCAGGTTTCAACCCTGATTTTGTGTTAAACCAATTTACTTTTTCAAAAATTCAATAAATGGAGACCATATTCTAACAAAAAATTCTGGTTTGTCAATTAAGACAAATCTTATATTTTCCAAATGCTATGTCTCAGTCATTTCCGTAATCCGCATTTTAATTGCGGGGGCTACTGTTTTTTTCCAAAATGTTAGTATTAATTTTTTCACAGTTATTAGACTGTAATCAAGAAATTGTATCTGACTTATTGTAAAGTTTGTGGGATGTTCTGATAATCCTAATATTATGCGTTTTGGGTCTGGGTCCAGTTAGATATTAATAACTTCAGAAATAATTTTTCAAATGCCCACCCAAAATTATTATTTTTTTAATACAAATTACAAAGGTATGCGTTAAGTTGGCTTCTTGAAATTGACATCTATCACAGAGAGAGGAAATATTTGGAAAAATCCTATTTAATTTTGCCTTCGAATAATGTAGTCTATATAATATTTTGAATTTTATCTAGCATTTAACAAAGTGATTTATATATTGTAAGCTTTCATCCCATGTGTCTTTTGTTATGGATTGAGCAATCTCGTCTTCCCATGCTCGTTTAAATGATTCTGAAGACGGATCCTCAGTATCTAAGAGGATATTATAAATATAAGATATTAATTTATTTGTATTGGGATGTCTATTCAAAAATTCATCAAGGGTTTCTGGACCCCTAAATCTATAGTCTTGCGTATGTAGTTTTACATAGTCTCTGAGTTGCAAATATCTAAAAAAATTATTAGCGTGTAACTCGTATTTCTGCTGTAGTTCCTGAAATGAGAGAGAAATGCCATTTTGGTAAAGGCCTCCCACCATTTTAATTCCATGGGTTTTCCATTGAACAAATCCTCTATCTAAACCAGATGGTTTAAAAGAAGGGTTATTTGCAATCGGGAGAAAAATCGATAAATTACCAATTTTAGAATGGGTTTTAATTGTTTCCACATATGTATAGCACTATGTATAATCGGATTTCCTCCGTATGTTTTTTATTCAAATTTATCGAAGCTGGAAGAATCAAGCCTATATCAAAAGGTAAGCAGTCCTCCTTCTCCATCTTTAGTCAGTCTGGTTGTTGGTCAATGTCATCCAGCCAGAAGGTAATGTTTTTAATATTAACTGCCCAGTAATATAATAGAAACTTTGGTAAAGCTAATCCTCCATTAACTTTGGACTTGCATAAATGTTTTTTTATCTATTCTGTGGTTCTTATAGTCCCAGATAAAATTTGTAACAGTTGAATCCATTTTTTTAAAGATTTTTTTTGGGAGATGTATCGGAATTGATTGGAAGTATAATAATTGTGGGAGAAAAATTATCTTTATAGCATTAATTCTACCAACTAAAGAGATGGGAAGTGTTTTCCAATATTGGATATTTCTGTGTAATTTAGTAAGTAAAGGAGGAAAATTTGATTTGAATAAAGAAGTATATTTCTTGATCACATAGATTCCAAGATATTTAAACATTTCATAGGCAATTTTAAAAGAATACTGTTGAAGTATAAGCGGGTTTTGTTCCATTATTGGCATAATTTCACTTTTTATGCCAATTAATTCTATATCCCAAGAATGAACCAAATTGAGTTATGAGATTTAATAAACTCGGAATGCTAATTTCTGGGTTTGTGATGTATAATAATACATCGTCTGCATATAAAGATATTTTATTAACTGTATGTTTAGTAATATACCCATGTATTTCTAATACTCTCTGCGAGTGGTTCTATAACAAGGGCAAATCGAAGGGGGGAAGTGGACATCCTTCTCTACACCCTCTGGACAAATTAAATTTAGGTGACAACATTTGATTTCTCAATATTCTAGTTGTTGGGTTTGTATATAAGAGTTTCACCCGTGAGCAGAAATTTTCACCGCAATGAAACTTTTTCCATCACAGAAAAGATGGAATAGCGCCATTCAATCTGAACAAATGCTTTTTGAGCATCTAACGAACTGCATTGCAGTTTCAAGCAGAGGCAGGGGCAGCAGGCCAAACAAATCATTTATTGCAAGTACATTGCAGACTCACAGTTCAGTTGATTCACAGCTTAGAATCACAGTCGTGGACTCTCCCTCGCTATCATCCAAAGTGACTGACATGTCCAGGCATCCAGGGTTTCATAGTTCTGCCCCCCTCCCCCCGGAAGGGCCGTTACCTTCATCGTGGTGAATGACAGGCGAGAGGACCAATTAGCTGAAAACAAGATTTTTAAAACATTCATAACTTTTTTATTTTTCATCGATCGGAAAAAATCCTTGGGGTTGCCTCAGCGGAGGAGGACTGTGAGTAAGATGGCCAAAATCATAATGATATATGGTAGCGTTTTTTCAAAAATTAATATACAGTGCAGACAGGAAGTGGTCAAGATGAGACTTTTAGATATATAGATAGTATTCATTACAATGAAACACCCAAGATAGTTTCCAATTGGGAAACTTAGAAAAAGATTATCAAAAATAAGATGAACAAAGAAAAACAACTTCAGGAGTTAAAATAATATGGCAAGTGGAAATTGTTGTCTAGAAAATTTACGACACTGGAAGCCATTCAGCTTTTAATGTCTGTATCAGTCAAAAAAACGCTAAACCAATCTAATTGCAATCTGCCAGTGCCAAGTTTGCAGCCATAAAAGTAATTGTTATTAAAGTGCGCATCCAAGTACTTAAATGTGTTTGAAAAATCAAAGAACTGCAAATGCTGTAAATCTATATTAAATGTCTATAACTAAAAGTCAATAACTAAAAGTCAAATCTTGACCACTTCCTGTTGTTCTACATATTGATTTTAGAAAAAGTGCTCCCACTTGCGGCTGTGATTTTTGGCCATCTTACTCAGAGTCCCTCTCCGCTGGGCAGAACAAGAGGATTTTTCCCATCGATTAAAAATAAAAGAGTTATTAGTGTTTAATAAAATGTTGAGATTATCTCACCTGAAGGCCATGCCCCTTCCGGAGGGACCATACGACCCAGAAATGTTGAGTGCCTCAGTCAGTCTCTACAAGATGGAGGAGCGAGAGGGTCACGTCTCTCAGTCTGAGCTGTGAATAACATGGAACACATGTCTAATAAACTGTGAGTGGTTTTACTGACCTGTCAGTGCCCTTAATGTGGTTTTAAAATATAGTTTGGAAATGCTAAAGCTGTGTTGCCTTTAGTTTGGAAATGCTAAAGCTGTGTTGCCTTTGGTTTGGACATCCTAAAGCTGTGTTGCCTTTGATTTGGAAATGCTTAAGCTGTGTTTCCTTTGGTATGGAAATGCTAAAGCTGTGTTGCCTTTGGTTTGGACACGCTAAAGCAGTGTTGCCTTTGCTTTGGAAATGCTTAAGCTGTGGTTTGGAAATGCTAAAGCTGTGTTGCCTTTGGTTTGGGAATGCTTAAGCTGTGTTGCCTAATTAAAGTTGCCTTGCCTTCTATATAATTAAAAGTCTAATCTTGACCACTTCCTGTTTGCGCTTTATATTGATTTTAGAAAAAACACTACCACGTACGGCTGTGATTTTTGGCCATCTTACTCAGAGTTCCCCTCCGTTCATCAGGTGCCGAGGATTGAAAATTCTAAAGTTGCCTTTGGTTTGTTTGAAAATGCTAAAGTTGCCTTTGGTTTGTTTGAGAATGCTAAAGTTGCATTTGGTTTGTTTGAAAATGCTAAAGTTGCCTTTGGTTTGTGTGAAAATGCTAAAGTTGCCTTTGGTTTGTTTGAAAATGCTAAAGTTGCCTTTGGTTTGTTTGAAATTGCTAAAGTTGCCTATGTTTGTTTGAAAATGCTAATGTTGCCTTTGGTTTGTTTGAAAATGCTAACATTGCCTTTGGTTTGTTTGAAAATGCTAACGTTGCCTTTGGTTTGTTTGAAAATGCTAAAGTTGCCTTTGGTTTGTTTGAAAATGCTAAAGTTGCATTTGGTTTGTTTGAAAATGCTAAAGTTGCCTTTGGTTTGTGTGAAAATGCTAAAGTTGCCTTTGGTTTGTTTGAAAATGCTAACAGTGCCTTT
The DNA here is from genome assembly GCA_035221665.1 of Okamejei kenojei. Classification (NCBI taxonomy): domain Eukaryota; kingdom Metazoa; phylum Chordata; class Chondrichthyes; order Rajiformes; family Rajidae; genus Okamejei; species Okamejei kenojei. Next base: position 10,114,497 of record CM069142.1, read on the forward strand.
GGTGTGTTTGAAAATGTTAATGTTGCCTTTGGTTTGTTTGAAAATGCTAACGCTGTCTTTGGTTTGTTTGAAAATGCTAACATTGCCTTTGGTTTGTTTGAAAATGCTAAAGTTGCCTTTGGTTTGATTGAAAATGCTAAAGTTGTCGCCTTATTGAAAAGTGGTGTTGCCTTCTATATAATTAAAAGTCTAATCTTGACCACTTCCTGTTTGTGCTGTATATTGATTTTAGAAAAAAAGCTACCACATACGGCTCTAATTTTTTGGTCATCTTACTCAGAGTTCCCCTCCGATCATGAGGTGTCGAGGATTTTTCCCATCAATGAAAAATAAAAGTTATTAGTGTTTAATAAAATGTTGGGATTCTCTCTCCTGTCAATCATGCCATGAAGATCACGCCCCTTCCTGCGGGAGGGGCTATAGAACCCGGATGTGTGGGCATGGCTCAGTCTCTGCAAGATGGGGAAGGGAGAGGTCACAACTCTCTGTCTTAGGTGGCCTTGCACCCTGCTTGAAGTGGTAGAACACTGCACTTTAATTTGGTGGCCTTGCCCCCTGCTTGAAGTGGCAGGACACTGCACTTGAATTTGGTGGCCTTGCACCCTGCTTGAAGTGGTATAGGTGGCCCTTCAGCCCTCAACACCCATACTAGCACTCCAGAAAGCCAATCCCCCCCCCCCCCCCCCCACTGGCCACCAATATTGGAATTGGTGGAGAGGTGGAATATTGCGTTGGGGGACCAGCCTTCCTATGTGAAGCTGGGACCCACACAAATCGGGGAAGAGACATAGTTTTTGACCAGACACGAGCATGACCACAAGTATGATTGAAATGTACTTATATAAGAAGCTAGGATGAATTATCTTACTGTTTGTACCACTACAATAAATAAACTATTAATCAAGAGACTGTTTTTTGGAAGATTTATCTTTCAACAGCATTGAATGTCTCATGGAGAGCTCGAGAGTGCGTATAGATTACCTTCTGATCAATTAAAGTGACTATCGAGGACTAAAATCCATGAGACGATATAAAATCCATCACTACAATGGTAATGGTTGAGAGGTTCAGGTTCTTTAGCGTTAATATCACCAACGATCTGTGGTGGTCCAACCATATTGATGCGACAGCCAAGAAACTCTACTTCCAATCTCTATTTCCTTTGGAGACTGAGGAAATTCAGCATATTGCAATGACTTTTACAATCCCGTTGTGGACATTGGACTTTGTCTCTGGAACTGATGTATGACAAAATTGTGTACAGTTTTGGTCTCCTAATTTGAGGAAGGACATCCTTGTGATTGAGGCAGTGCAGCGTAGGTTCACGAGATTGATCCCTGGGATGGCGGGACTGTCATAAGAGGAAAGATTGAAAAGACTAGACTTGTATTCACTGGAGTTTAGAAGGATGAGGGGGGAACTTATAGAAACATATAAAATTATAAAAGGACTGGACAAGCTAGATGCAGGAAAAGTGTTCCCAATGTTGGGCGAGTCCAGAACCAGGGGCCACAGTCTTAGAATAAAGGGGAGATCATTTAAGACTGAGGTGAGAAAAAACTTTTTCACCCAGAGAGTTGTGAATTTGTGGAATTCCCTGCCACAGAGGGCAGTGGAGGCCAAATCACTGGATGGATTTAAGAGAGAGAGAGAGCTCTAGGGGCTAGTGGAATCAAGGGATATGGGGAGAAGGCAGGCATGGGTTTATTGATTGGGGACAATCAGCCATGATCACAATGAATGGCAGTGCTGGTTCGGAGGGCCGAATGGCCTTCTCCTGCACCTATTTTCTATGTTTCTAATGCTGAGAACTATATTCAGCACTCTGGATTTTCCCATTTATTACTCTATCTATTTACTTGAGTTTAATTTGAATGTATTTACGTTTATTATCTGTGTGAATGGATAGCGTGCAACATAAACCTCAGTACACATGACAATATTAAACTTAAACCAAAGTTTATTAATCATTAGACCAAGTGCAAACCCGTTGGGTCTGTTCACCCAACGTGCGGTTGCGGGGAGGGGGGGCAGCATGCGGCGTCACACACACTAACTACCACGCCCCCCCCCCCCCCCCCGCACACATGCTAACTACACCTTTGATATTATATTAATATTATTATTTTGCTCCTTTTACCCTATAACGGCCGTATCTACTGACGCATAGCCCCCAAATCGCAGGCGCTTCTAGAGAGGGAGGGGTGGGGTAGAGAGTGAGGGCAGAAAGAGAAGGGGCAGTGGCAGAGAGAGAGGGGCAAAGATAGAGAGAGTGGCAAAAGACAGAGGGAGAGGGAGTTGGAGGGGAGGGAGGGTGGGAAGGGAGGGGGAGAGGTGGGGGGGAGGGGGAGAGATGGGGGAAGGAATGGGGGAGGGGGTGAGCGGCGGAAGGGTGAGAGGGGGGAGGGGTGAGAGGGGTGAGTATGGATGGCAGGAGCGAAGGGGTGAGGGGGAAGAGGAGGGGGGAAAGAGAGGGGGGAAAGAGGAGGGTGGAAAGAGGAGGGGGGAAGAGGAGGGGGAAGAGGAGGGGGGGAAGAGGAGGGGGAGAGGAGGGGCGGGTTGTTACCAAACTGAACTCACTGTGGAATGAATCCATTAACGGAGCAACTCTGCTGCTGGATTCTAAGTTGTCCCTGCCTTCCCTCTGGAAGCCTCCTCGGCCCTATCAGATGCCGAGTTCCCAGAGCCCTGGTTAAACGCGAGGCCCGCTCATGGTTAACTCTGTGAAAACGGCCTCATCATAGACTGTGAACAGGAGCAGGGTTCACTTTAGGAAGGACCATTGCGCCTATTGTAGCGGGTGGCAGCTCGTTCCCTCACAACCCGGCCTTTACCCCGCCCGCCTGCCTGTCGCCTTATCTCTTCTACCCAGAAGCAAGTCGGTCGGGCACTGTCGGAGCAGGCTCTGACATTGTTTAACTTGCAGAGGCCGCGCACCGACTCCAACACTCCTGATCTTTAGCTGAAAGTCAAGCCGGTGTTCAGTCCCGGAGAAGGTGTTGAGTAAATGTCCAGTGTCCGTTCACTTGTATTTCCATAGTGAATTTAGTGGCGATAGTGATCCTGTCCCGGGGAAAGTGCGGCCTCTCCACCTGCACCACTGGCTACCTGGTGGCCATGGCAGCGGCCAATCAAATGACCTCGGCAATCACCGAGGTCATTTTGTATCATCTCCGATATCATTACTTTTATTGGAGTTTCCTGTCAATCACCCCAGTGTTATCGATGTACTGAGGTATGCAGCCACAGACAGTTCTGTCTGATTCACCGTCACTTTCACCTTTGATCGGTTTGTCGCCATTTGTTGCCAGAAGCTGAAAACTAAATAACCGGCTGTAACCTGCTATGACCTTTTTTCGAACGGGGGGGAGGTTGGAGTGAGCGGGCGGACGGGCAGGTGAGTGGGCGTGGGAGTCCAGCTGCGGGAGGCGTGGCGCGAGCGCAAGGGCATTATGACATCAGCAGCTTCTGATTTAAAGAAAACAGTAAGTTTTGTGAAGGATTTTATTGAAAATGTGTACAGAAAAATGACTACTTTTAATGAGGAGTGGATATGCGAATGTAAAAGTAAAATCGCTAGCGAAATGGTAAAAATCTCGCCGTTTTTGCGTCTGGTTTTCGCGGAGTAATGAATCAAAGTCAAAATCAAAGGCAAAATGCTGTACACCCACACCCACACAGAGTTTTAAAAGTATATACTAGACCAAGTGCAGAACTGTTGGGTCTGTTCCCCGAACGTGTGGTTGAGGGAGGGGAGAGGGAGGGAGGGGGGAGAGAGGGTGGGGGGGGGGAGAGGGAGGGAAGGGGGGAGAGGGAGGGGAGGAAGGGGGGAGAGGGAGGGAGGGGGAGAGGGAGGAGTGGGAGGGAGGGATGGGGGAGGGGGGAGGGTGGAGTGGGCGGGTGGACCAGTCGTACGTCATCAAGACGCTGCATATGTCGTCAAGACGCTGCGTACCCCATCAAGACGCTGCGTACGCCCTCAATGCACCTGCGGGACGACAGGCCGTCGATGCGCCGGCTTTGTCACGCTGGCTCAAGCCAAAGATCAGCTGTTCTCCCGCTGCTTTTTGCCGTCCTTGGACAGAGGATGGCGAAAAGCAGCGGGGGAACAGCTGATCATTGGCTTGAGCCAGCGTGACATAGCCGGCCCGGGGGGGGGGGGGGGGGGGGGGTGGGGGGTGGGGGGGGGGCAAGTGTTGTAAGTAAAATCGCCAGAGAAATGGGAAAAATGTCGGCATTTTTGGAGGAGAGCCGGGCGGCAGCAGCCGTTATGGTCGCTGGCTAGTAGGAGGCGACAAAATGAGTGAGTAGGGGGGAAGGATTTTATTAAAAATGTGTACCTAAAAGTGTCTAAATGTAATGAGGAGTGGATATGCAAATGTAAAAGTGAAATAGCTAGCGAAATGGAAATTATCTCAGAGTTTTTTCGTGTGGCTTTGGCAGACCAAGGAATCAAAGGCCAAAAATCTAATCTGAAAATCTAATCTGACAAACACCCACAAACAAACAAACAAACAAACACACACACACACACACACACACACACACACACACACACACACACACACACACGAGTTTTAAAAGTATATAGATAGATAGATTCTAACTGTTACTGAGAAAATATGATTCTTGATTTTTTAATCCTCTGCTAAGGAAAATGGGTCCTTCTTATTTACACTATTTAGGTCCATCACACTTTTATTTACCTTAATTAGGTCTGCTCTTAGCTCCTATGTTCCAAAGGAAAGGTCAGTCCTAGCAAAATCCTCAAATATTTTTCCCCGTCCTCCCTTCTGCAAGGCGATGACAGGAAAAGAAACAGTAATGCAATGTGATGCCAATGGTGGCATTGGCAGATTTGCAGGTGACGCAGGGCTGGGTGACTGCGAGCTGTGGGAAGAATGCTATGAACTGAGGGTGACCACAGGCTACGTACCCACTGGTGGTGCGACTCAGTGTGGAAGTTTCACCTACAGGCCCTCAGTGATTAACTAATTATGTATACACAACAATTAACCCATGCCTTGCCAGGTCTGCATTCTGAGGTACGAGAAGCGCAGAGACCACTACCAGTTGAACACAGGGACGAGTTCATACTGTCAGACTACATACTGATAAAGCATTGGGACGGAAGGAATTGAAACTGTGTTGAACAGAACTGTACCAAGTGGTATCAACAACATCAACTGCCAAGAAGATTGAAGATCACCGCGTTGGAGTCATCTGAGTGACTGTAAATGGTTCAGAGAACCAAGGACAATGGGGCTATTGACCTTACTTTTATTCTGGGGTTGGCCCTACTCTGTTTTCACAATACTACAGCGTCTAGTAGTTGCCGAGTGATCAAGCCACGGGTAAATGGGACCCGTAGATATGGGTGACATATATATGATAATTTTAAAGGATGGTACACACCGCCGTTTAAACCAGGGTGGAAGGTGAATGAAACTAAGGCAGGGAAAATACCATGGTTCAGAATAATAAGTGATCCTCACATACCATTAAATACCTCATGTTATTGTAACTACCCAGAGGAAGGGGGTATTTGTGCTATTATAGGGCACGAATGCTGCACTTACATCCCTGATGCATCTTCTAACATTACAGATTTAGCAGCACATATTACTGCAGAAATAAAGAAGATTACAGAGGTAGGGGAGGAAATGCATAACTTTAATAAAGGTGGAGAATGGTGGCCATTTAGCATGTTTGGAAGAATATGGGGAATGGTAATACATTATGGATCTGTTGTACTGCTGATCATCATATTAATCTATGTACTAACCAAGGACTATAATTGTTATCAGGTTCTGATAAAAAGGAAGGAATGAAAGAGTTAGTTATTAATTGATTGTTGTCATATTTATTTGACAACACCCGACTGGTAAGCTTTAAAATCAAGCACGGGGCTTGTTTTTCTCAGAGGCCCACAAGAGCCGTTGGAAGAGAAGGAGGGGGAGGAGCGACACCCGACCGGTAAGCTTTAAAATCAAGCGCGGGGTTTGTTTTTCTCAGAGGCCCACAAGAGCCGTTGGAAGAGAAGGAGGGGGAGGAGCGACACCCGACCGGTAAGCTTTAAAATCAAGCGCGGGGCTTGTTTTTCTCAGAGGAGCCGTTGGAAGAGAAGGAGGGGGAGGGGCGACACCCGACCGGTAACTTTAAAATCAAGTGCGGGGCTTACCTAAATCCATAACGTTCCATTTGGAGAAGTGTTTTTTTTGAGGAAGCCACTGATTGGTGGGAAGTGGACTAGGGTAAGCAGCTGATTGGCAATCAGATTCCAGCAGTTTTTTGCATACTTTGTATTGTGTTGATATTGTATCCTGTGTAAGGGGGGAGTATGAAGGCCAGGGCAGTGTACTGTTCTGGATGTCAGATGTGGGAGGTCAGGGAATCTGATAGCCCTCCAGACGTCCACATCTGCGCCAGGTGTGTCGAGATGGGGCTCCTAAAGGACTGTGTTAGGAACCTGGAGCAGCAGCTCGATGACCTCCGTCTGGTCAGGGAGAGTGAGGAGGTCATAGAGAGGAGCTACAGGGAGGTAGTCACTCCCATATCACAGGAGGCAGACAAGTGGGTCACGGTTAGGAAGGGCAAGGGGTAGAGGCAGGGGCTCGAGAGTACCCCTGTGACTGTACACCTGGAAAATAGGTACTCGGGTTTGAGTACGATTGGGGGGGACAGCCTACCTGGGGGCAGCAACAGCGGCCGGATCTCCGGCACAGAGACCGGTCCTGATGCTCAGAAAGGTAGCAAAAAGAGGAGGGCAATTGTAATAGGGGACTCTATAGTTAGGGGATCGGATGGGCGATTCTGTGGACGCAGTCGGGAGACCCGAATGGTAGTTTGCCTCCCTGGTGCCAGGGTCTCGCATGTGTCGGAACGTGTCCAAAAGATTCTGAAAAGGGAGGGAGAGGAGCCTGATGTTGTGGTACACATAGGTACCAATGACATAGGCAGAAAAAGAGACGAGGTCCTGAAGGGAGAATTTAGGGAGTTAGGGCGAAAGTTATGGAGAAGGACCAAAAGGGTAACGATTTCAGGATTACTACCTGTGCCGTGTGACAGTGAGAGTAGGAATGGAATGAGGTGGAGGATAAATGCGTGGCTGAGGGACTGATGCAGTGGGGAGGGATTCAAGTTTCTTGATCACTGGGACCTCTTTTGGGGAAGGCAAGGTCTGTACAAAAAGGACGGGTTGCACTTGAACCCGAGGGGGACCAATATCCTGGCAGGGAGATTTGCAAAGGCTACTGGGGAGACTTTAAACTAGAAAGGCTGGGGGGGCGGGACTTGGGTAGAGGGTGCTAGGGGACAGGGTGTGGGGCAAGAGGCAGAGAAGGGAAGCACTCGGACCCAAAATGTAGGCGAGAAAGAGGAAAAAGATAATAGACGGAGAATAAGGGATGGTGGGTTTATAAAATGTGTATATTTTAATGCTAGGAGCATTGTAAGAAAGGTGGATGAACTGGAAATATGATGTTGTGGCAATCAGTGAAACATGGTTGCAGGACGGCTGTGATTGGAAACTAAATATTCCAGGATTTTGTTGCTTCAGGTGTGATAGAATTGGAGGGACCAGAGGTTGAGGTGTTGCATTGCTTGTCAGAGAGGATATTACAGCAGTGCTTTGGCAGGATAGATTAGAGGGCTCGTCTAGGGAGGCTATTTGGGTGGAACTGAGAAGTGGGAACGGTGTAGCAACACTTTTAGGGGTGTATTATAGACTGCCAAATGGGGAGCGAGAATTGGAAGAGCAAATATGCAAGGAGATAGCAGATATTAGTAGTAAGCACAAGGTAGTGATTGTGGGAGATTTCAATTTTCCAAAAATAGACTGGGAAACACATTTTGTAAATGGGCTGGATGGTTTGGAGTTTGTAAAATGTGTGCAGGATAGTTTTATGCAGCAGTACATAGAGGTATCGACCAGAGAAGGGGCAGTGCTGGACCTCCTTTTATGAAATTAGGTAGGTCAGGTGACGGAGGTATGTGTTGGTGAGCACTTCGGACCAGTGATCACAATACCATTAGTTTCAATATAATTATGGAGAGAGTCAGAACTGGACCTAGGGTGGAGATCTTTGATTGGAGAAAGGCTAACTTTGAGGGAATGCGTAAGGATTTAAAAGGAGTGAATTGGGACACTTTGTTTTATGGGAAGGATGTAGAAGAGAAATGGAGGACATTTAAAGGGGAAATTGTAAGAGTACAGAATCTTTATGTCCCGGTTAGGTTGAAAGGAAATATTAAAAATTGGAAAGAGCCATGGTGTTCAAGGGAAATTGGACGCTTGTTTCGAAAAAAGAGAGATATCTATAATAATTATAGGAGGCATGGAGTAAATGAGGTGCTAGAGGAGTATAAAGAATGTAAACAGAATCTTAAGAAAGAAATTAGAAGGGCTAAAAGAAGATATGAGGTTGCTTTGGCAAGAAAGGTGAAAGTAAATCCAAAGGGTTTCTACAGCTATATTAATAGCAAAAGGATAACGAGGGATAAAATTGGACCATTAGAGAGCCAGAATGGACAGCTATCTGCAGAGCCAAAAGAGATGGGGGAGATATTGAACAATTTCTTTTCTTCGGTATTCACCAAGGAGAAGGATATTGAACTCTGTGAGGTAAGGGAAAAAAGTAGAGTAGCTATGGAAACTATGAGATTCAAAGAGGAGGAAGTACTGACACTTTTGAAAAATATAAAAGTGGATAAGTCTCCAGGTCCTGACAGGATATTCACTAGGACATTGAGGGAAGTTAGTGTAGAAATAGCAGGAGCTATGACAGAAATATTTCAAATGTCATTAGAAACGGGAATAGTGCCAGAGGATTGGCGTACTGCGCATGTTGTTCCATTGTTTAAAAAGGGTTCAAAGAATAAACCTAGCAATTATAGACCTGTTAGTTTGATATCAGTGGTGGGCAAATTAATGGAAAGGATACTTAGAGATAATATATATAAGCATCTGTATAAACAGGGTCTGATCAGGAACAGTCAACATATATTTTTGCCTGGAAGGTCATGTTTGACAAACCTTCTTGAATTTTTTGAAGTGGTTTCTAGGGAAATTGATGAGGGTAAAGCAGTGGATGTTGTCTATATGGATTTCAGTAATGCCTTTGACAAGGTTCCCCATGGAAGGTTGGTTAAGAAGGTTCAATCTTTGGGTGTTAATGGCGGAGTAGCAAGATGGATTCAACAGTGGCTGAATGGGAGATGTTAGATGGTGGATGGCTGTTTGTCAGGTTGGAAGCCGGTGACCAGTGGGGTGCCTCAGGGATCTGTGTTGGGTCCACTGTTGTTTGTCATGTACATCAAAGATCTGGATGATGGGGTGGAAAATTGGATAAGTAAGTATGCAGATGATACTAAGATAGGTGGTGTTGTGGATAATGAAGTAGATTTTCAAAGTTTACAGAGAGATTTGGGCCATTTGGAAAAGTGGGCTGAAAGATGGCAGATGGAGTTTAATGCTGATAAGTGTGAAGTGCTACATCTTGGCAGGACAAATCAAAATAGGACGTACATGGTAAATGGTAGGGAATTGAGGAATGCTGTGGAACAGAGAGATCTAGGGATAACTGAAGGTGGAATCGCATGTAGATAGGGTGGTAAAGAAAGCCTTTGGTGTGCTGGCCTTTATAAATCAGAGCATTGAATATAGGAGTAGGGAAGTAATGTTAAAATTGTACAAGGCATTGGTAAGACCAATTCTGGAGTATGGTGTACAATTTTGGTCGCCTAATTATCGGAAGGATGTCAACAAAATAGAGAGAGTACAGAGGAGATTTACTAGAATGTTGCCTGGGTTCCAGCAACTATGTCACAGCGAAAGGTTGAACAAGTTCGGTCTTGGGTGGTGGCTGTGTGGAATGAGCTTCCAGCATAAGTGGTGGAGGCAGGATCGATTTTAACATTTAAAAGTAAAGTGGATAGGTACATGGACGGGAAGGGAATGGAGGGGTATGGTATGAGTGCAAGTAGATGGGACTCGGGGAAAACAAATGGTCAGCACGGACTGGAAGGGCCGAGAGGGCCTGTTTCCGTGCTGTAATTGTTATATGGTTATATGGTTATATGTTATATGGTTATATTTATGTTTTCCTGTTGTAAAAAGCCAATTGTAATGCATGATGGGATTTGGACAACTCCCATTGTGACAAGGGTTTTTTTTAACTTAAGTTGAATAGTTCACAGCTCTCTTATAAGGTTTTTTTAAATGTAAATTGAAGAGGTTAATCAGATAAGAAGGGGCCCAGAGGATGCCATTAGGATGACTGGCTTTTGGCAAAGAGTGAAAAACAACTCCATATTTGGAGGTAGATGATGGTTTTTGTACATTACATCATGCAATTGGTTTTATATCTGTGCGTATATAAGCTCGAGTTTTCTGGTATTTCTTTGTGTGTGCTGCTGGAGATTCAGACGTGAGAGTATAGCCTCTGGGTCTCCACGCCCGTCAGACGTTAAATTAAAGCTTTGTATGGTCCTTTGTACTTTGTCTATCTTTTTAAGTGAACTTTTACAAGAGGAGATCTTATTGAAACATTTGATTATTAAGGGTTTGGACACGCTAGAGGCAGGAAACATGTTCCTGATGTTGGTGGAGTTTAAGAATAAGGGGTAAGACGTTTAGAACGGAGACGAGGAAACACTTTTTCACACAGAGTTGTGAGTCTGTGAAATTCTCTGCTTGAGGGTGGTGAAGGCCAGTTCTCTGGATACTTTCAAGAGAGAGCTTGATAGGTCTCTTAAAGATAGCGGAGCCAGGTGATATGGGAAGAAGGCAGGAATGGGGTACTGATTATGGATGATCAGCCATGATCACAATGAATGGCAGTGCTGACTCGAAGAGCTGAATGGCCTACTCCTGCACCTATTGTCTATTGTCTTTGAAGTTGGGAAATTCAATGTTCAGGCTATTAATTAATCAAGTGGAATTCAAGGTGCTGTTCCTCCAACTTGTGGCCTCTCTCTCGCAATAGTGGAGGCCAAGGTTGAGAGGTCAGAATGGGAAGGGGAGTTAAAATGGTTAATGACAGGGAGATCCAGTAGGCTTTGATGGGCAGAGCACAAGGGGGTTTAAGAGCATAACTGTGAGACACCAAGGGGACACCTTAGATGTCCTAGAGTGGAAAGCTTCATCTAGGGACCAGATATGATGGAGACTGAGAAATTGAAAGTAAAGTGTCCTTGCACAGTGGGAGGGGGTGTAGTCAAGGTAGCTGTGGATGTCACTGTACTTGTATTAGACGTTGGTACATAGTTTGTCACCTTTGATAGAGACAGAGAGATCAGGATAGATGAGAGAGGTGTCATAGTTCAAGTGAATTTGAGACATAGTGGAAAGTAGTAGTCTGATGATAAAATCGAGGAGATGGGCACAGAAGCAGGAGGCAGCCCCGATGCAGCCATCAATGTAGTAGATACAGAGTTTGAGGAAGCCAGATTACATTTGGAACAAGAGGTACTCAAGGTACCCAACAAAAGAACAAGCATACAGTAGTTGAGGTTAATGACTACACCTTGGAATTGAAGGAATTGAGGGAAACCAAAATAGTTATGAGTGAGGACAAGTTCCACCAGGTGGAGCAGAGTGTTCATAGAGGAAAAATGATTTGAATCTCTGTTCAAGGAAGAACCACAGAGCCCCAAGGCCTTTCTGGTGAGGAATAGCAGTGTGGAAGGACATGGTAAAGGCAAGATGATGGGTACCTTTAAATTTAGAGTTATTGAAGTGTGAAAGAGTGTGTGAGGGTATCATGAATGTAGGTCAGGGCTAGACAGGGAAGTGAAAGGTTTAGCAAAGTAATTAGAGACGGGTTCAGTGGGGCATGTGCAGGCAGAAATAATGGGTCACCCATTATAGAGTAGAGTTGTTGCCTTACACCACTAGAGACACAAGTTCTATCCTGACTACAGGTGCTATCTGTAAAAAAATGTGTACTTTCTCTCTGTTACCGCGTAGCTTTCCTCGTGCTCTGGTTGCCTCCCACATTTCAAACACATGCAGGTTTGTAGGTTAATTGGTTTTGTTAATTTGTCCTTAGCATATAGAACTAGTGCATGTGTGTCAGCACGGACTCGGTGACATAAAGTGTCAATTTCCATGCTGTATCTCTAAACTGAACTCTCTAGCAATCTCCACTTCTCACACTGAATGCTCAGACTATCAAATCTAACCTCCTACTTCGCCTATGTTTTAATCGTGACTTCTTTGCATATCACTGGTAACCTTTATTTTACATTACAGTGTGGAAAAGGCCGTTCAGCCTATCCCGTCCGTGCCGACCAGTGATCACCCCGTACACTAGCATTATCCTGCATACTAGGGATAATTTACGATTTCTATCAAAACCAATGAACATTCAACTTGCTCATCTTTGGAATATGGGAGCACCCGGAAAAAGCCCACGTAGTCACAGGGAGAACATACAAACTCCATACAGACAGCAGCTGTGGTCAGGATCCAACCTGGGTCTCTGGCGCTATAAGGCAACAACTCTACTATCGTGTAAGAAGGAACTGCAGACGCTGGTTTAAACCGAAGATAGACACCAAAAACTGGAGTAACTCAGCGGGACAGGCAGCATCTCTGGAAAGAAGGAATGTTTGACATTTCGGGTTGAGACCCTTCTTCTAGGTATGTTACAAAACTTACCTTCAACGGCGCTGCAGTTCTGTCACTGGCCGTGTGCGCGGCTTTGGCACCTTTGAGTGGGGGGCGCGTTTAAAATGCGGTTTTTCTTCAGACTATTCAAATCGATTTTGAACAGACTGTTTAGTTGCTGAAGAAAAATCGCTTCGACTGCCGTTTTATTAAGTTTATTAGAATTAGCGCTGGATAATTTAACAGCAGGAGTAAAATTAAAATCATCTTCTAATGCCGTCAACGCTGACAACGGGACGGATCTCACGGAGGGGACAAGGCAAGGTACACCGTTTATTTTTTCATATAATCTTGCTTCTTAGGATGCCTTTAATCAAAATTTTACACTGCGAAAAAGTGACTTAGGACCCATACGAACCGGCAGTATTTTTCCTGCCGATATGGGTTTAAATTCACCACAACCGGATTAATAAATTAATAAACTGCAAATAACAGATGGAGGGGTATAATGTTCAGAGTTTTGTCGGAGCCAAGTTTAATAGCCTGATGGCTGTGGGGAAGTAGATATTCCTGAACCGGGTCGTTGCAGTTCTCAGGCTCCTGTACCTTCTTCCCGAAGGTAGCAGGGAGATGAGTGTGTGGCCAGGGTGGTGTGGGTCCTTGATGATGCTGCCAGCCTTTTTGAGGCAGCGACTGTGGTAGATCCCCTCGATGGAAGGAAGGTCAGAGCCGATGATGGACTGGGCAGTGTTTACTACTTTTTGTAGTCTTTTCCTCTCCAGGGCACTCAAGTTGAACCGAACCAAGCCACGATGCAACCTGTCAGCAAGTTCTCTACTGTGCACCTGTAGAAGTTAGGAAGAGTCCCCCTTGACAGACTGACTCTCCGTAATCTTCTCAGGAAGTAGAGGCGCTGATGAACTTTCTTCATAATTGCATCAGTGTTCTCGGACCAGGAAAGATCTTCACAGATGTGCATGCCCAGGAATTTGAAGCTCTTGACCCTTTCAACCATCGACCCATTGATATAAACAGGACTGTGGGTCCCCATCCTACTCCTTCCAAAGTCCACAATCAGTTCCTTGGTTTTGCTGGTGTTGAGGGCCAGGTTGTTGTGCTGGCACCATATTGACAGTCGCTCGATCTCTCTTCTTTACTCTGACTCATCCCCATCAGTGATACGTCCCACAATAGTGGTGTCGTCAGCAAACTTGATGATGGAGTTCGCACTATAACCGGCTACGCAGGCATGAGTATAGAGTGAGTACAGCAGGGGGCTGAGCACACAGCCTTGAGGTGCTCCCGTGCTGATTGTTATCGAGTCTGACACATTTTTACCAATACGAACAGATTGTGGTCTGTGAATGAGGAAGTCGAGGATCCAATTGCAGAGGGAGGCGCAGAGACCCAGTTCTGCAAGTTTGGTAACCAGCTTGGAGGGGATGATTGTGTTAAATGCCGAGCTGTAGTCAATGAATAACAGCCTGACATATGAGGTTTTTTTTGTCCGAGTGGTCCAGAGCGGAGTGGAGGGCCAGCGAGATCGCGTCCACCGTTGATTTGTTGTGGCAGTAAACGAACTGCAGTGGGTCCAGGTTTTTGTCGAGGTAGGAGTTGATTTGCCCCATGTTTAACCTCTCGAAGAACTTCATCCCCACAGGCATTAGTGCCACAGGTCGATAGTCATTGAGGCACGTCACCTTGCTCTTCTTGGGCACCGGTATTATTGATGCCCTTTTGAAGCAGGTGGGAACCTCAGATCTCAGAAGTGACAGGTTAAAAATGTCCGTAAAAACTCCAGCCAGTTGGTCCGCACAGGTTTTTAGAACACGACCTGGTATGCCATCAGGTCCAGACGCTTTTCGAGGGTTCACCCCTCTGAACGATTTCCTGACGTTGGCCTCTGTGACTGAGACTGAAATACCATCACAGCGAATGGGGGCTCGGGGAGGCACATCGGTGTTCTCCCTATCAAAGCGTGCATAAAATGCATTGAGCTCATCAAGGAGTGATGTATCGCCGACATCCGAGCTGCCTCCTGGTTTCGCCTTGTAGGAGGTGATTGCATTCAGTCCCCGCCACAGCTGCCGAACATCTGTCTCATCCTCCAGTTTGGAGCAGAACTCCCTTTTGGCCTTTTTGATGGCCTTACCAAGGTCGTATCTGGACTTCGTGTAGACCACTGTATCATCAGACATGAATGCCTGGTGTCTGGTCTTCAGAAGAGTGCGGATCTCACAGTTCATCGAAGGTTTCTGATTGGGAAACACTCGGAAGGTTTTTGTAGGGATGCAGTCCTCCACACATTTCTTAATGAAGTCTGTAACGACTGTGGCGTATTCATTCAAGTTCATTGCCGAGTCCTTGAACATTGCCCGATCTACAGACTCCAAACAGTCCTGTAGTTGTTCCTCTGCCCCCCCCCCCCCCCCGACCAGCTCTGTACTGTCCTCACCTCTGGGGGTGCGCTCTTTAATTGCTGCCTGTAGGGAGGAAGAAGCAGCACTGCGATATGGTCGGATTTACCGAAATGAGGACCAGGGATAGAGCGGTAGGCATTCTTGATGGTGGCGTAGCAGTGGTCGAGGGTGTTTGGTCCTCTGGTGTAGCAGGAGACATGTTGGTGGAAGTTGGGAAGTGATTTCTTTAGGTTTGCCTTATTGAAGTCCCCAGCAATGGTGGTAAATGCCTCGGGGTAAGACGTCTGGTGTTTGTTGACCACGGCGTGCAGATCCTCCAGTGCCAGACGGACGTAGACCGCGGTCAGGATGATGGAGGTGAATTCCCTCAGAAAGTTGAAGGGAGGGCACTTCACCGCCAGATGTTCGAGATGTGGAGAGCAGGAGTTGGACATGGCCACATTTGAGCACCACGCAGAGTTGACCATGAGGCAGACGCCCCCTCGTCTCCCTTTCCCCGATGCCAGTATACGGTCCATGCAGTGGATGGAGAACCCTTCAGCATGGACCGCTAAGTCTGGGGAGCTGGGGGTGAGCCATGTCTCTGTGAAACAGAACACAGAGCATTCCCTCAGCTCCCTTTGATAGAGCAGCCTTGCCCTTAAGTCCTCCACTTTATTTTCAAGGGACTGTACATTGACCAGTAGGATAGTAGGGAGAGGGGGCCGAAGTCCCTTGCGCTTCAGTCTGACCTGAAGTCCTGCCCGCCGGCCACATTTCCGGACACAATGGAGGCTTCCCCTTTGCTTCCAGGTACTGTGTTTCCTGTACCTGCTGTTTCTGCGGACCTGCGCTGGAATGGGAATTCCCTCACAGACGGCAGCTCCAGCTCCTTAACGAACGCGGGTTCCCTCAGTCAGCAGTTCCAGCTTCATTTTTTCTGGGATATCCAGCCCGTCGGCTCTGGAGGTCATTCCGTGGTTTCCAGGTGCTGTACCTGGGATCCTCAGTCGGGTCGGGAATTTCACAGCCAGCGTGGGAAAGTTTAAAGTCTGGGACTCCCGCAGTTGCGGGAGATCACAAAATTTCCAGCGCTTTCAGGTGCCCTAGCAGCCTGTCTGAAACGGCACCGATTACTGCCGTTTCCCTGATGCAACTGAGTTGATAGAAGTTGTAGGTAATTCTTTTCTGTTCTGGTGCTCCGCAAAAGTCGCCGCAGGCAGGCGCCATCATGAAACAGCTTTAAATTCCTCCCATTTGGCCTATAAATTCATGACAAAGAGACTTAAAAAGCTTGTTATATTGTGAATTCTTGTGTGAATGTTATTTGGACACTTAGGCTTTTTAAAAATGTTAACCTTTTCTTAAGAAATGGATAGATGTTTAGATCCAGTAATTGAATTTGGTAATTAGCTACAATTAGGTAACTAACTAATTATATTCTCCAGCCCGTGTCGCGGGGTTGGAACGACCCGGAGCGGGGCCGAGCATCGCCCGGCGCGGCTTTAATGGCTGTGGGACATTCCAGCGCCCGCCGGGGGCTCCAACTTTGTGACTTTGGGCCTGGAGCGGGGCCGTACATCGCCCGGCGCGGCCTCAATGGACATGGGACTTAACACCGCCCGCCTGGGGCTTCGACATCAGGAGAGAGATGGTGCGGGGGAGAGAGAAGAACTTTGCCTTCCATCACAGTGAGGAGGAGATCCACTGTGATGGATGTTTGTGTGAATTTAATTGTTTGCGTGTTTTTTTATGAATTGTTCTGTTTGTTTGTTTGTATGGCTTGTAGAAACTGAGTTTCGTTCGAGCCTCTCTGAGGTTCGAATGACAAGTAATAAAATCAAATCAAATATGCTTTAATTTCAGGTCATCCAAGTAAGATTGTTTCATATTTGTTTCAGAATGCTTCAATCTATAATAACCAAAAATTTCTTTCAGTTCTCATAATTTTCAAGAACGTTATGGGCTTTTGACTGTCCTTGATCACAGCTTTTGTGTTAAGTGAATGGAAAAGCAATAGGGAACAAGATACAAATTTCCGAGTATGAAAATGGCCATAACCTTTTTAATACTGAAGATATGAAAGTGAATTAGGTGTGAAATTAAACTTCTTTTAATGCTTTATCTGATGGGATAAATTGCAAACTTGATTTTTAAAATCTCAAAATTTTGTAACATTGCTAATCTCTGGAAAGAAGGAATGTGTGACATTTCGGGTCGAGACCCTTCTTCAGACTGGTTTGGTATAAGAGAAACGAGAGATATAGTCAAAGGTAGAGAAAAATGCTGGAGAAACTCAGTGGGTGAGGCAGCATCTATGGAGCAAAGGAATTGGTGACGTTTTGGGTGGAGACCCTTCTTCAGGTCTCTCCAGAGATGATACATGACCCGCTGAGTTACTCCAGCATTTTGTGTCTCTCTTCGGTGTTAACCAGCATCTACTGTTCCCTCATTCCTACACCTGTTCTTTCAACCTTTCCCATCCCACCATCCTGGAACCGAAACAGACTTTACAGCTATTTTTTCACTTGCGTTTGACATAATCACTGTTAATCGATTTAAAACCCGCAGCTAACGATGAAAATAACTTTGCCGGCCGACTAACCATGAGCTTGGATTGAAAGCGCTTGACTGAGACGATCGCTGAGCGGCGCCAGCCGTTACCCGCCACGTGACCCCTCCCGCCCAGCCGTTACCCAAGGCTCGCACCAGGGTCTCCTCAATACCCTGCAACACTGCCCTCTTTCCCCATTCCCCCATTCGCGAACAGGGCAGAGTCCCCCTGGTCCTCACCTTTCACCCCACCAGCCGGCAAATACAACACATAGTCCTCCGCCAGTTTCGCCACCTCCAACGTGACCCCTCCACTTGCCCCATCTTCCCATCTCCCCCCTGCCTTCCACAAAGACCGCTCCCTCCGCAACTCCCTTGTCAATTCTTCCCTGCCCTCCCGCTCTACCCCTTCCCCGGGCACTTTCCCTTGCAACCGCAAGAAATGCTACACTTGTCCCTTCACCTCCCCCCTCCACTCCTTTCAGGGACCCAAGCAGTCCTTCCAGGTCCGACAGAGGTTCACCTGCACCTCCTCCAGCCTCATCTACTGCATCCGCTACTCCAGATGCCAGATGATCTATATCGGTGAGACCAAGCGGAGGCTTGGCGATCGTTTCGCCGAACACCTCCGCTCGGTCCGCAAAAACCAACCCGACCTCCCGGTGGCTCAGCACTTCAACTCCCCCTCCCATTCCGTATCCGACCTCTCGGTCCTGGGCCTCCTCCATGGCCAGAGTGAGCAACACCGCAAGTTGGAGGAACAGCACCTCATATTCCGCTTGGGTAGTCTGCATCCTCTGGGCTTGAACATTGAATTTTCTCAATTCTGTTAACCCTTGCTGTCTCCTCCCCTTCCCACCTCTCCCTCAGCCCTCGGGCCCTGGCATTCCCTCTATCTCTATCTCCCTCCCCCACCCCAGTCGCACCAGCTTCTCATTTTCACACCACAAACAGCTTACAATGGCTTGTTCCCTTTATCTTTGATACTTTTTTGCATATTCATTGTTCTTTATCTCTCCACATCACCGTCTTTCTCTCGTTTCCCTGATCCCTGACCAGTCTGAAGAAGGGTCTCCACCCGAAACGTCGCCTATCTCCTTCGCTCCTTAGATGCTGCTGCACCCGCTGAGTTTCTCCAGCCTTTTGTGTACCCCAGACTTGACAGCTATTTTTTCACTTGCGTTTGTCATAATCGCTGTTAATCGATTTAAAACCCGCAGCTTAATGATGAAGATAACTTTGCCGGCCGACTAACCATGAGCTTGGATTGAAGGCGTTTGACTGAGACGGTCGCCGAGCGGCGCCAGCCGTTACCCGCCACGTGACCCCTCCCGCCCGGCCGTTACCCGCCACGTGACCCCTCCCGCCCGGCCGTTGCCCGCCACGTGACCCCTCCCGCCCGGCCGTTACCCGCCACGTGACCCCTCCCGCCCGGCCGTTACCCGCCACGTGACCCCTCCCGCCCAGCCCTCGCTGTGCGCATGCGCGAGCACAGTGCAGCCGCGGCAACAACTGCAATGGCGACGGGTGCTGGTTGTCAGGTAACATACTCTGTAAGACGCGCATCATCAGACTCAGTGGGTGGCTGTATCTCTCGCCCCCC
Organism: Okamejei kenojei; assembly: GCA_035221665.1. Classification (NCBI taxonomy): domain Eukaryota; kingdom Metazoa; phylum Chordata; class Chondrichthyes; order Rajiformes; family Rajidae; genus Okamejei; species Okamejei kenojei. The sequence continues at coordinate 10,133,662 of CM069142.1, forward strand.
CTCCCCCCCCCCGCACCTTTGCAGGCCCCCTTGCCCCGCAGTGGTCAGTGAGCTGCGGACATGTCGGTGAGCTGCGAATGCGGTGCATCTGGTGTATTAGTCCGCAGGTACATCTTCTCAGGCTGTCCGGTCGCAGTCTCAGCAAATATTCATTCAAAGGCAGCGGGATTGCACGCAGAGTGGAACTGTTTCCCGCGGTGTGTTTCAGCGGGCTGTACCCTCATCTGAGTAAGGCAGTTGTAGGTTCAAGCCCCATGTAACTGCAGGAGATCTAACACCTGTTCTGAAGAAGGGTCTCGATCCGAAATGGTACCTATTCCTTCTCTCCAGACATGCTGCCTGCCCTACTGAGTTACTCCAGATTTTTGTGTCTATCTTCCGGTGTAAACCAGCATCTGCAGTTCTTTCTTATGCCTGTTCTTTCAGTTCTTCCTCTCCCACCAACCTTGAAACCCAAACAGACAGTTGGCATAAGTGACCTGGGTTTTGATTCGATGTGCTCTTATTGTCACATGTGCAAAGTGTTAACACAATGAAATTATTTATCTCACAAACAGTGCAGTAGAGTATTGTCGTACCCCCCCCCCCCCCCCCCCCCCCCCCGATCCTTGATTCACTCCTATTCTGCATCCACCTTCTTCGCCTCGTAACAGAACTCATTCATTCTGCTGGTCATCGTTTTGATTCGATTTTCTCCCAATTAATGTAGCCTGGCCTTTTGAACAGGATTCACAACCTTGAAATGAGTAACAGGAAACACAGACAAAGAAGCATAATCCAACAGTTACATTAACTAGGTCTAAAGAAGGGTTTCAGCCCGAAACGTTGCCTATTTCCTTCGCTCCATAGATGCTGCCGCACCCGCTGAGTTTCTCCAGCACTTTTGTTCTACCTTCGATTTTCCGGCATCTGTAGTTCCTTCTTAAACAGTTACATTAACTAATTTGGCTGTACCAGAGGTATTCAATTTGTTCTACTTTTCACTTATCCCAATCTTCTCCTTTTCCCAATTTTAATGAGTCTTGAACATGTTTCTCTTTTTCACACATGCTATTTGACCTGAATGTTTGCAATATTTTCAATTTATTCTCATTCTACAGATTTGTGTAAACAACATGAAATAGCATGGTATCCAGGGAAAGCTAGTTGTTGGGATAGAGAACTGACAATGGAAGGAAGCAGAGAGTGATGGTGGAAGGTTGTATTTTAGACTGGAGGCCTGTGACTAGTGTCTCTCAGGAATTGGTGCTGGGCCCTTTGCTTTTGTGGTTTATATCAATGATATAAAGGCCAAAGGGCCTGTTTTTGTGCTGTGTCTGTAAACTCTAAATAAAGTCGTAGAGTGATACAGCAATGAAATAGGCCCTTCAGCCCAACTTGCCCTTGCTGACCAAGATGCCCCATGTACGCTAGTCCCACCTGCCTGCATTTGGCCCATATTGCTTGAAACCATTCCTATCCATATATTTGGTCAAATGTCTTTTAAATGTTGTTACTGTACCTGCCTCAACCTCCTCTGACATCTAGTCCCTGTACCAACTACTCTCTATGTAAAAAATTGCCCATCAGGTTCCTGTTAAACCTTGCCCCTCTGATCATAAACCTGTGTCCTCTGATTCTTGATTCCTCTACCCTGGGTAAAAGGCCCTTTTGTGCATTCATCCTATCTATTCCCCTCATGCTTTTATATACCTCTAAAATCTCTATCCCCCATCCCCCAGGAATAAAGAGCTAGCTTGCCCAACCTTTCCCTATAACCCAAGCCTTCACATTCTGGCAATAAAAAGTTCTGGTAAATCTTCCAGCACTCTGTCCAGCTTAATGACAGCCTGAGGGAAAGACCCTGTTGTGCATTCACCCAATCTATTAGTGAACACAATGCTCCAAAAATGACTTTACCAAGGTCTCGTACAACTGTACTATAACTTCCCAATTTCAATCCACTATCCTAAATGATGAAGGACAATGTGCCAAAAGCCTACTTGACCCCCTTATTTACCTGAGAAGCCTTTTTCAGGGAACTATGTATCTGCACTCCTCCATCCCTCTGCTCCACAACACTCCCCAGAGCCCTGCCATTTACTGTGAAGGTCTTGCCCTGGTTTCACCCCTCAAAATGCACAACCTTGTACTTATCTGTATTAAACATGATTAACCATTCCTCAGCTCACCTGCCCATCTGATCAAGATCCTTCTGTTATTTTTGACCATCTTTACTATCTATGATACCACCCACATTAGTGTCATCAGCAAAGTTAGTAATCATACATTGTATATTCTCATTCAAATCATTGATATAAACCCCAAATAGCAATGGGGCCAGCACCAATCCCTGAGGCACACCACTAGTCACAGCCCTGCAGTCCGAAAAAACAACCTCCGCTTTCATCCTCTACTTCCTTCCATGAAGCCAAATCTCTAACAAGTTGGCAAACTCTCTCTGGATCCCATGCGACCTGACCTTCCAGGGCACCTGACCTTGCAGAACCTTAGCAAATGCCTCCCTGAAGTTCATATAGACAATGTTTACAACTTTAACTTCATATGTTCATAAGTCAGAGGAGCAGAATTAGGCCACTCAGTCCATCGAGTCTACTCCACCATTCAATCATGGCTGATCTATCTTACCATCTCAACCCCATTCTCCTGCCTTCTCCCCATAACCCTTAATATCCTTACTACTCAAGAATCTGCCAATCTCCACCTTAAAATTACCCAATGACTTAGCCTCCACAGCAGCCTATGGCAATGAATTTCACAGATCACCACTCTCTGACCAAGTCCGTGGTCCCTGCCTGCTTCAAGAGATCAAATATTGTACCAGTGACTAAGAATGCCTCTCCAGCCTGCTTGAGTGACTACTGACCAGTGTCCCTCACCTCAGTGGTCATGAAATGCTTCGAGAGGCTGATCAGGAAATACATCTGCGCCTTCCTCCCTCGCACCATGGATCAGCTGCAGTTCGCATACCGTCCAAACAGATCCATAGATGATGCGTTCTTCCAGGTTTTGCACACCACTCTCTCACCTTGACAGCTAAAAGGGGGGCTATGTGAGGATGCTGTTCATTGACTTCAGTTCAGTTTCAACACCATAGAACCCACCAGACTTGCTGATAAGCTGCTGGAACTGGGCCTTAACACTCCCATGTGTGCCTGCGTCCTGGACTTTCTCACCGCCAGGCCTCACGTGGTCAAGATGGGGAGACATACCTACAACCCCCTCACCCTGAACACACATGACTGTTGGCCAGGTTCAACTCCAACTCCATCATCAAGTCTGCTGATGACACAGTGGTGGTGGGCCTGATCTCCGATAACGATGAGAAGGCCTACCTGGAGGAGGTGGCTGACCTGGCACTCAGGTGTCAGAACAACTGCCTCCTCTTGAATGTCACTAAAACTAAGGAGCTGATTACACGTCACTTTAGTAGTGTAGTGACTGATTACTCACGTCAGGGGATAAATGGGACTACTGTGGATAGGGTGAGCAGCTTTAAATACCTGGGAGCCCAAATCACAGAGGATCTGACATGGGCAACACACACTGCCGCACTGGTGAGAAAGGCAAGGCAGCGCCTTTACCACCTCAGGCAGCTGAGGAAAGTCAGAGTCTCTCTGAGGATTGTTCAATTCATCTACTCTGATGCTGTAGAAAGTATCCAGCAACAGCTCTGCCCAGGACAGGAAGGCTCTGCAGAGATTAGTGCGTTCGGCCTTCCTGGAGGAGGTGGCTGACTTGGCACTCTTGTGTCAGAACAACATCCTCCACTTGACTATCACTAAAACTAAGGAGCTGATTGTGGACTTTAGAAGGGAACAACAACCGAGGACGTACACGTCAGTGAGGATCAATGGGACTACTGCGGATAGAGTGAGCAGCTTTAAATACCTGGGAGTCCAAATCACAGAGGATCTGACATGGACAACTGGCGAGAAAGGCAAGGCAGCACCTTTACCACCTCAGGCAGCTGAGGAAAGTCAGAGTCTCTCTGAGGATCGTTCAATTCATCTACTCTGATGCTGTAGCAAGTATCCAGCAACAGCTCTGCCCAGGACGGGAAGGCTCTGCAGAGAGTAGTGCGTTCGGTCAAACGCACCATGGGAACTACGCTACCTCCCTTTCTTGCAGGACCTATACACCAGGAGGTGCAGATCATGAAGGACCCCTACCACTCCAGCAACAGACTGTTCCTGCTACGGTCATGCAAGCTCCTCCGCTGTCACACTGCAAAAACAGAGAGGATGATACAGAGTTTCTTCCCACAGGCCATCATGACTGTAAACTCTGATCTCACCGGGGCGTAAATACTGTTGTGTCTTTTTTTAAAATGTAAATACTGGTTCTGTTCTGTTCCGTTGGTTTGCACAATCCCTCAGGCATTGCCACTTTCATTCAAAGTACATCTTGTATGTGTATGTGACAAATAAAGTTGACTTGACTTGACTCTGACAAAATAAATTCCTCCTCATCTCCTTTCTAAAGGTAGGTCCATTTACTCTGAGGCTGGGACATTTGGTCCTAAACTCCTCCATGAGTGGAAACATCCTCTCCACATCCACTCTATCCAGGCATTCACTGTTCGGTAAGCTTCAATGAGGCACCTCCCCCTCATTCTTCTAAACTCCAGTAACTACAGACCCAGTGCCGTGAAATGCTCATCATGCGTTAACCCAATCATCCCTGGGATTATTCCCATAAACCTCTGGACCTTCTCCAAGGCCCGAAACTGCTCATAACGCTCCAAATGTGGTCTGACCAGTGCTTTATAAAGCCTCAGCGTAAAATCTAGGTTTATATTTCCTAGTCCTCTCGAAATAAATGCTAACATTGCATTTGCCTTCCTTTCTACCGATTCAACTTGCAAATTAACCTTTTGGGAATCCTGTACCAGTACTCCCAAGTCCCTTTGCACCTCTGATTTCTGAAACCTCTCTCCATTTAGAAAACTGTGCCTTTATTCCTACTACGAAAATGCATGACTGCACACTTTGCTATGCTGTATTCCATTTGTCACATCATTGCCAACTCTCCCAACCTGTCCAAATCTTGCAGAGTCCCTGCTTTCTCTGTACTACCTGCCCCTCCACCTCCTGGCAGAAGTTGGAGATGCAAATGGACTTGGCAGTGCTGGTGCAGAATTCCCAAAACGTAACTTTGCAAATCGAATCCATAGTAAGTACGGCAAATGCAATGCTCGCATATTTTGAGCGGGCAACAACATAAAAACATGGATGTAATGCTGAAGCTTTATAAAGCACTAATCAGACTGCATTTGGAGTACTGGAGCAGTTTTGGGCCCTATATCTGAGGGGGTCCAGAGGAGGTTTACGAGAATTATCCCAGGAATAATTAACATATGATGAGCGTTTGAAGGCACTGGGCCTGTACTCACGGGAGATTAGAAGGATGTGGGGTGACCTACTTGAAACTTACCGAATAGTGAAAGGCTTGCATAGAGTAAATGTGGAGGGGTTGTTTCCTCGAGTGGGGGAGTCTAGGACCAGAGGCCACGGTCTCAGAATAAAAGGACGCACCTTTGAAAAGATGAGAAGGAATTTCTTTAGAGGGTGGTGAATCCGTGGAATTCATTGCCGTACTCAGCTGTGGTGGCCAAGTCAATGAATAGTCTTAAGGCGGACATTGACAGATTCTTGATTAGTAAGGGTGTCAGAGGTTATGGAGCGAAGACAGGAATATGGGGTTGAGAGGGAAGGATAGATCAGCCATGATTGAATGGCCTTATTCTGCTCCTAGATCTTATGAACTAGCTTCACATCATCTGCAAACTTGGCCACAAAGCCTTCCATTCCCGCACCCAAATCACTGCTAACAGTAGCGGCCCCAGTAGCGACCCTTGCAGAACACCGCTAGTCACTGGCAGCCAACCAGAAAACCCCACCCTTTATTCCCACACATTGTCTTCTGACATTCAGCTAACCTATCCATGCTAGTACCTTCCCTATAATACCATGGACTCTCATCTTCAGCATTATCAAGTGTGGCACCTTATCAAAGACCTTCTGAAAATCTAGATAAAGAACATCCATTGACTCTCCTTTGTCTACCCTGCTATTTACTTCCTCAACGAATTTCAATAGATTTGTCAGGCAAGATCTTCCCTTCACAAAACCATGCTGTCTTTAGTCTATTTTATTTTGTGCTTCTCGGTACTCGGAAATCTCATCCTCTATAATGGACACTAAAATCTTACCAACCACTACAGGCTAACTGACCTATAATTTCTCCTCTTTTGCTTCACTCCCTCCTTGAACAGCGGAGTAGCATTTGCAATTTCCCTGGTCTCTGGGACCACTTCTGACTAGTGATCACTACTAATGCCTCCACAACCTCTAAAGCCACCACTTTCAGAACCCTCGGATGTAGTCCAGGTGACTTCTCCACCTTTGGACACAAGCACTTTCTCCTTAGTAATAGCAGCTCCACTAATGGCCCCTGACTCTCTTGAATTTCTGTTATGTAGCTGGTAACTTTTGCTGTGAAGACTGATGCAAAAAACGTATTCATCTGCCATTTCTCTGTTCCCTGTTATCACTTCTCCAGGGTCATTATCAAACAGTCTAATGTCCACTCTTGCCTCTCGCTTATTCTATATATCTCAAGATACCTTTGCCACCCTCTTTAATATTATTGTTGTGGTGCAGTGGTAGTGTTGCTGCCTTACAGTGCCGAGACGCCAGAGACCAGAGATCCTGACTATGGGTGCAGTCTGAATGTAGTTTGTTCGTTTTCCCTGTGACCGCGTGTGTTTCCTCCGGGTGCTCCGGTTTCCTCCCACATTTCAAAGACATGCAGGTTTGTAACTTAATTGGCTTCTGTAAACTGTCTCTAGTGTGTAGGATAGAACTAATGTATGGGTGATCATGGTTGGCGTGGACTTGGATGACCTAAGTGCCTGTTTTCACGCTGTTTCTCTAAACTAAACTATTGACTAGCTTACTTTTATATTTCATCTTTTTTCCCTGTATTGCCTTTTTATTTACCCTCTGGTTTTTAAAACTTCCCAATCCCCTCGCTTCCCACTAATCTTTGCAATATTATATGGTTTGTTACACAATACCAAATCCAGAATTCCCTTTCCCTGGTAGGCTCAATCACAAACTGCTCTAAGAAGCCATCTCGCAGGCACGCTGAGGGGAGCTATTCTCTACCCAGTCACCCACTTACCCTTAAAGTCCTTCAAAAAGTCTCTTGAGATTTAACTTTATGTTATCTGCCAGAGCAATCCCTGATTTAAGCCCTCCTGATTTCATTCTTAAGTATGCTTCTTAGTTTCTGAATCTTTTCCAGGGATACACTTGATCTCAACTGTCTATGCTTGTCCCCTGCCTCCGTTTTCCTGACCAGAGCCTCAATATCTCTCCTTATCCAGGCTTCCTTGCTCCCATCTATCTTGCCCTTCTGTCTAACAGGAACATGTATGCCCTGAACTCTAGTCATCACACTTTTAAAACAGTCACACTTTCTGGACAAATTTTGCCACTGATTTGAAAACCAGTTTGTGGTAAATCATTGAGCTTTGAAATGGGTGCTAAGGCCCAACACGTCCATACCGACATAGATGCCCCATCTAAGTCCCACTTTTTCGTGTTTGGTCCAAATCTCTCTAAATCAAGTCAAGTCAAGTCAAGTTTATTCGTCACATACACATACGGGATGTGCAGTGAAATGAAAAGTGGCAATGCCTGCGGACTTTGTGCAAAAAACAAAATAACAAACAACCAACAAACTACAAACAGAATCACATGTTCTTTTTCATATTAAATATTGTGGGCGGTATTGTGGTACAGTAAAGTTAATAGAATTGGTCCCTGGTGAGATAGGAGTTTACAGTCCGAATGGCCTCTGGGAAGAAACTCCTTCTCATCCTCTCCGTTCTCACAGCATGGCAACGGAGGCATTTGCCTGACCGTAGCAGCTGGAACAGTCCGTTGCAGGGGTGGAAGGGGTCTCCCATTATCTTATTGGCTCTGGAGTTGCGCCTCCTGATGTATAGTTCCTGCAGAGGGGCGAGAGGAGTTCCCATAGTGCGTTCGGCCGAACGCACTACTCTCTGCAGAGCCTTCCTGTTCTGGGCAGAGGAATTCCCAAACCAGATTGTAATATTTCCGGACAAGATGCTTTCCACAGCTGCTGAGTAGAAGCACTGGAGGATCCTCGGAGACACTCTGAATTTCATCAATTTCCTGAGGTGGTAAAGGCGCTGTCTTGCCTTACTCACGAGTGCTGCAGTGTGTGATGTCCATGTCATATCCTCAGAGATGTGGACTCCCAGGTATTTAAAACAGCTCACCCTATCCACCGTATCCCCATTTATCAATGGTGTGTACGTCCTCGGATGATGTGCCCTCCTAAAGTCCACGATCAGCTCCTTCGTTTTTTTGATGTTCAAGAGGAGGCTTTTGTCCTGACACCAGAGTGCCAGATCAGCTACCTCCTCCCGGTAGGCCTTCTCATCGTTGTCTGAGATCAGGCCCACCACCACGGTGTCATCAGCAAACTTGATTATCGAGTTGGAGCTGAACCTGGCCACACAGTCATGTGTGTACAGGGAGTACAATAGGGGGCTGAGGACGCAATCCTGGGGGGATCCTGTGCTCAGGATGAGGGACTTCGATGTATTCCCTCCCATCTTGACTACCTGGGGCCTGGCGGTGAGAAAGTCCAAGGGGGTGTTGAGCCCTAATTCCAGAAGCTTCTCGGCCAGTCTGGTGGGGACTATCGTGTTGAAGGCTGAACTGAAGTCTATGAACAGCATCCTCACGTAGCCCCCCTTCTGGCTGTCAAGATGAGAGAGAGCGGTGTGCAAAACCTGGGACCGCATCGTCTGTGGATCTGTTCGGACGGTATGCAAATTGTAACGGGTCCAAGTTGGGAGGAAGGCGCAGATGTGTTTCTTCACCAGCCTCTCAAAGTATTTCATGACTACCGAGGTGAGGGCCACCGGACGGTAGTCATTCAGACAGGCTGGGGAGGCATTCTTTGGTACAGGTACAATGGTGGATTTTTTGAAGCAGGCAGGGACTACGGACTTGTCCAGGGAGAGGTTGAATATAGTAGTGAGCACCGGAGCTAGCTGCGTAGCACAGGACTTAAGTACTCGCCCCGAGATGCCATCGGGACCTGCAGCTTTCCTCGTGTTCACCCGTGTCAGAGCCCTCCTCACATCGTCCTCGGACAGCGATGGCATCTCGGCATTTCTCCCATCAGCTTCGTTAGCCAGCCCGCTGTCGGTATTGTCGATAGTCGGCAGACCTGGGGTGGTGTTGCCCATCTCGAACCGAGCGTAAAAGGAGTTCAGGTCATCAGCCTCCTTTCTGCGTCCTTCACTGCCCTTCGCAGTTGGTAGGACTCTACCTTGTAGACGTCCATGTTTCCTGATGCCAGGTCAGAGTTGTAGGCAGCGGTGCGAGCATTCAAGGCAACACGAACAGACCTGTCTACCCAGGGTTTTTGATTTGGAAAGATGCTAACCCTTACCGTGGGGACGATGTTGTCGGTTATTGTTGCAATGAAGTCCGTGACTGCTTCCGCGAACTCACGGACGTCGCTGGAACTTGCTTGGAACATATTCCCGTCGACATCGCTCAGTGCATCTTGCAGCATGGCCTTTGACTGGTCGGACCACCGCTTTACTATCTTTCCTATCCATGGTCCTGAGTGCCTTTGAAATATTGTTATTATTCCTGCCTCAACTATCTTCCCTGTTAGCTCATTCCATATACCCACCATTCTCTGGATGAAATGTTGCCCCTTGGGTTCCTTAGTCAAGCTAAGGCAGCAGTGAGATAGGCTGCACTCAATGAAAGAAAACATTTCAGATATTAGAAAAGTGACCATTATGTTTATCCTGTGTTTTCTGTATTTATTACATGAGCTTAGTGTCTGTCCATATCTGAACACTAATCACTTAGGAACAGCAATTTAGAAGCATCAATTTTACTTTGGAGTCACGTGAGTGACTACGTGAAGAAGCCCCGCCTGGCGCTAGAACGGCATTACGTCGACGCTGACAGCAGAAGCAAGAGCTGCAGAGCGCAGCTCCTCGCAGCGGCCGGAACGGACCCGCAGGTAAGTGCAAGGAAAAGAGGGGACGTTCTAAAAAAGACGTTACGCTGGTAGAACCAGCAAAAGTGAAAGTAAAATTTAAAATCAGAGTCACGCTGGCGTACTGATTTAGCCAGATAATAAAAAAAAAAATGGAGAAGTCTCAAAGGAAAATTTTGCGGGTAAAAAGATTGTCCCGGGGTGAAGCTAGAGTCGGGACAAGAGTTTAGTGCGGATCCGGTTCCGATACCGGTGGCCGCTGATTCACCCGTTAGTGAGACTATAATTTCTCCAGAAATGCAAACCACGGAGGAAAATGTTCCTAGAAAAAGTAAAAAGAAATCCGTGAGGCCCGTGGTTGCTGATAATGACTCTGATAATGAAAGTCCTCCGGATAATAAAGCTATACGGCTTAAAATGGAACATATGGAGAAAGTACTCCAAAATATAATGAGACAAGGGTCACAGTACCCAGAGGCTTCCCAAAATGACCCTGAGAGGTTTGAATATCCAGAATATGGCTATGTGCCAAATTGGCAATTTGAAACTCCAGACCCAGGATTAAGGGCGCAGGAAGTCTCATTGGATATAATTCCAAGTGTATCAGGGCTGCAAAAGTCAGACCCTGCAAGTGGTGATGTGGATTATGAGTGCACACCACGAATAAAAAAGAAGAGGCCAGATGTGCCTCATAAAGATTTTGCTATACCTGAAGGAAGTGGTGAGGCTATGGAAGAAAACCTAGCTGCCAGTATTAATTATATGGTATCTCACCAACTTCAAGATTCTGTGATGGTTGAAACAGCAGAATTATATAAAACACCGGAAAATTGCACCTCATTGAAGGTACCTACGGTTAATCCGTCTATATGGACGCCTATGACTCCAGGCATGAGAGGACAAGAAATAAGATTTCAAAGAATCCTCAAACTGATTTCAGCTGCCATTACTACTTTTGGAAGGCAAATGGAAGGGTCGGAAATGGTTAAAATCCAAAAAGATACTTTGGGCTTATTGTGCAATTCCTTCTATGAAATTAATTGTATGAGGAAAATTGCGATTCGGCCCATATTTCATCCAAGGTTTGCAGGTCTGTGTTGATCAAGTGGTGTTCAAGCTCCTGGTTATCTATTTTGAGAGAACCTGCCTAAGCAAATAAGAGAAATGGATGAAGAGGCTAAATCTATTAGCCACATGAGACCTTTCGTTTTTGGACAAAAAAGGTATTTTTCGTCAAGAAGGGGATTTGATTTTGGAAACAGAGGCAGGAATATGATAAGAAAATATTACCATCTGACACAGCCTAATGTTCACCCGTATATGGGGAGAAGGAGACCACCACGTTCATATGGAGAGGTACAAAAAATGTATTCAATTCTTAAAGAAACTGTGGACAAATCTCCAGTTGGAGGGAGATTACAAATGTTTTATGATGAATGGCTTGCCATCACATCTGATCGGTTTATTTTACAAACAGTTTCAGGAGCTACTATAAACATTTAAAGAAGGTGTTAACTCTCCGGTACAAAATAAACCTGCTTATGGTTTCATGTTTTCTGCAATTGAAGAGGCAGAAATTAATATGGAAATTGACAAATTGTTTAAAAAAGGTGTTATTGAAAAAACTGTTGAACATAAACATCAATTTGTGTCAAATATATTTCCAAGAAGTAAAAAAGATGGTGGTTGCAGGATTATTCTGGACTTTACAAACTTTAATACATTTGTCGAGTATAAACATTTTAAGATGGAAACATTCAACACTACAAGACATTTGATATCAGCAGGTTGTTATATGGCTACAATTGATTTAAAGGATGCGTACTATTCAGTACCGATACACCAGTTCTTCGAAGGTATTTAAAATTTAATTGGCTGGGACAGCTGTGGCAATTCAAAGCTTTACCAAATGGGTTAAGTTCAGCTCCCAGGCTCTTTACAAAGCTGTTGAAACCAGCTTTAGCACAATTAAGAGCACAAAAGCACATCGTTATGGCTTATCTGGATGATATTTTAATCATCAATAGTAATCAGGAATCAGCTGAAAAATCAGTTTCAGCAACTAAAACTTTATTTGAGAAGTTAGGTTTATTGATTCATCCAATTAAGTCCCAGCTGCAGCCAGCACAGTCAATTAACTATTTGGGGTTTTTGATTAACTCAGTTACTATGTTAGTAACTTTGCCAACAGATAAGATTGATGACATTTTAATGACCTGTAGGGGTCTCATTCACAAACCGTATCCCTCCATCCGGGAAGTAGCAAAGGTTATTGGTAAATTAGTAGCAGCATTTCCTGCAGTAGAATTTGGTCCATTACATTACCAAAACCTGCAAAGGGACAAAATAAGAGCTCTAAAAAAGAGAGCAGGCCATTTTGATAGGCCTATGCAATTAACAAAAGAAGCTTAATTGGAATTGCAATGGTGGATTGAAAATGTCCCACAAGCTGCTAAAAACATTCTGATACAACAGCCTGAAGTAATTTTACAAACAGATGCTAGTGCTCTCGGATGGGGGGGCGACAGATTCATTTACCAGCTGTGGGGGCAGATGGACTGTCCAAGAGGAAATGTTTCTCCAAACATATGGTATTAACTATTTAGAATTATTGGGGGCGTTTTATGGGTTAAAAAGCCTATTGTTCTACAAAAAAGAGTCTGCATGTACTGATACAATTAGACAATAAAACAGCTGTTGCATATATTAATCACATGGGTGGAGTTAGATCGGTATAGAAACATAGAAACATAGAAATTAGGTGCAGGAGTAGGCCATTCAGCCCTTCGAGCCTGCACCGCCATTCAATATGATCATGGCTGATCATCCAACTCAGTATCCCGTACCTGCCTTCTCTCCATACCCTCTGATCCCCTTAGCCACAAGGGCCACATCCAACTCACTCTTAAATATAGCCAATGAACTGGCCTCAACTACCCTCTGTGGCAGAGAGTTCCAGAGACTCGCCACTCTCTGTGTGAAAAAAGTCTTTCTCATCTCGGTCTTAAAGGATTTCCCCCTTATCCTTAAGCTGTGACCCCTTGTCCTGGACTTCCCCAACATCGGGAACAATCTTCCTGCATCTAGCCTGTCCAACCCCTTAAGAATTTTGTAAGTTTCTATAAGATCCCCTCTCAATCTCCTGATTGACCAGACAATCATGTGATTGTCTGGTCAATCAGATATGGCAGTGGTGTATTAAGCACCAAATTTGGATTTCGGCAAATTATATCCCAGGTAAAGACAATGTGGTGGCAGACAATAGATCAGGGGTGTTTAAAGACAACACAGAATGGATGTTGAACCCAGTAATTTTCAGTAAAATTGTGATTCAATATAGGTTACCAGACATTGATCTGTTTGCATCAAGATTAAATCATCAATTGCCTAAATATGTGTTTTGGGAACCAGATCCAGATGCAGTAGCAGTAGATGCTTTTTCACTACATTGGGGGAATATGTTATTTTATGCTTTTCCGCCATTTGCTCTGGTTCAGCAATGTCTGAAGAAAATAGAACAAGATTCTGCCACAGGATTATTGGTGATTCCAAATTGGCCGACACAACCATGGTTCCCATTGATGTTAAACATGATTAAAGAACCATATATGTCAATTCCTAACAGCAGTGATTTATTAATAAAACCGGTAACCAAAGAAATTCATCCATTACATGCTTATATGAATTTGTTAATCTGCAGGTTTTGACCAGACCACTACAAGAGCTTGGATTGTCGGATAGAACTATGGATATTATAGTCGCATCATGGCGAGATAGCACTCAGAGACAATATATGACACATATAAAGAAATGGGAAAATTTTTGTAGACAATCAAATATATCCTATCATACTGTGAACATTGCAAACATATTGGAGTTCCTTGCCGAGTTGCATTTTGAACAGCACTTAAGTTTATAGTGTCATTATAGCGCACGTAGTGCCTTATCATCTTATTTAGGATAAATCTCTGACCAGAAATCAATTGGATCACATCCATTAATATCCAGATTTATGAAAGGAATCTTTAACAAAAATCCACCCAAACCAAGATATACAGAAATTTGGGATGTCAGCATTGTACTTACTTTACTTAGGCAATGGACTCCAATCGAGGTTTTATCATTGGAAAAGTTAACATTTAAATTAGTAATGTTAATGGCATTGGTTTCAGCTCAAAGGGTGCAAACATTACAAATGCTACATTTAGACTGTATGCATGTGGCTGCAGATAACATTGTTTTATGTTTACGATCTGATCAAACAAAGCAGACCAGGGAGAACTGGAGCAAAGGTAATGTTTCAAGCTTACCCTATTGATCCAACGTTGTGTGTAGTTAAACATTTGAATCAATATATAAAAGTTACCAAAACTCTTCGAGGTGATGAAAAAACATTAATGATTACGCATAAGAAACCACACACAAAAGCTTCAGTGCAAACAATTTCAAGGTGGTTAAAACAGGTGTTACTTTTAGCAGGAGTAGACACTGATGTGTTCAAATCTCACTCCACCAGGGCAGCAGCTACGTCCGCGGCGAAGTTACAGGACGTACCACTCGAACACATTTTAGAAACCGTAGGGTGGTGTAAAGAAGAAACTTTTTCAAAGTTCTACAATAAACATGTTCACACAATGACAGGCTTTGGACACGCGGTGTTGGGTTCACTATAATCACCTGCTTTGTTTCACTATCGATTGATATTATCGATTATGTTATCATTATATATTATATATCGTTATATATTATCGATTAAGTGATTATTTTATCACTTTGTAATGGTTTCCCCAGATGTAAAAAGGGGGTTATTATATGTTCTTTTATCATTAAAAGATTTATGGAAAGAATTAAAACTGGTCTGGTAAAAGGTTTTTACTCATGTATGTGTTGACCTAGCCGGACTGTCGTATGGAAGAATTCTACGACATGGAAAACACAGAAGCTTCAAAATCTTCACGTAGTCACTCACGTGACTCCGAAGTAAAATAGTAAGATTAAACGAGAACTTACCAGTTCGAAGTTTGATCGTTATTTTATGAGGAGTAACGATGAGGGATTACGTGCCCTCCACTCCCCACCCTCATAAAATAAATGATCATCTGGTAGTTCTAAATCTATGATGAGCCTTACTATCTTACTCCGGCTATTGTGTTCTGTGTTTTTCATGCCGCTGCTTTGAAGTATGCCGTTCTAGCGCCAGACGGGGCTTCTTCACGTAATCCCTCATCGTTACTCCTCATAAAATAACGATCAAACTTCGAACTGGTAAGTTCTCGTTTAATCTTACTATTAGTGCCTTGACCAGAGACAATGAAACATTGCAGTGGAAACAATTGAAATAAATAATTTTTGTTTTTATTTTAAAACAGGGATCAAGAGTGAAGCAAACATCAGATGTTTGGTACAACCATAGAGTGTACTCTAGATATTGGCAACATTACCAACAAGCTATGGGATGGTTACAGAAACATAGAAGGGCTTACCGCAAAGCAGCAAGGTTATTTGAATATTCACCCTCGTGTAACACCGGATCTTTGGCAAGTCACTTTACTGACCGGCATCATGGTTCAGCATGCTATTCTTCAAGACAAGTTCAGCAAGATGGTCCTGGTCAAAGCAGATGGCAGCAGTGCCCATGCAGCTCAGAAAATGAAGAGGAACATATGAAGGATGAAACTGATTCAAATTCTGATAGTGAAAGGGAAAATGACTCGGAGACTGAATTGGAATGTGACGTCAGCAAAGTGGAAATAACTGAAGAATTGCGTCAGTACTTCGAACAAACAGAGAAGCACAGAGAGGAGTTAAGTAAGTGTTTATACTTTTATAGCTTTTTCCTTCTTGCAATGTTGCTCCATGACATAGACTTTTGTGTCTGCTTTCCGTTTCTTATTCCTTTTTCACTTACAAAACTTGGTTTTGGCGCAGTTATTTTTTATTTTGTTTCCCATTGAAATTTACCGGTTAGCAAATTATCTGTTTCTGAACAATACGACCATGTACACTATCTGGGAGATGCACTATGTTGTGCTGATTTTGTGTCACAGAATCTTCCCCTTGAGCCATATGAAGGAGCTCTTCAATTTAAGAAAACTCAGACTTATGAAAGTGCCTACGAAAGATATAATTTTCCTTAAATACATCCATGTAAAATGTTTAATTCTCTTCCACCATTTTAATGAAGTCTCTTCCACCATTTAAAAATATACCAGAACAATAGTTCAGTTACAAACCTGAGGCCTTGTACAATGGCAACATAATCGCAACTAATTAATTAACTTAGAGACAACCTTGTCTGAAATACCTCTTTATCGACCGCATTGCCTCTTAATTTCTAATGATTAAGTAGCATGAAGTAACTGAAAGCCGAACAAGGGAATTGAAAAGGAAAATGTAACGTGGATATAGGGTGGACACCAATATCTACAAGAATAGTATTCTCTTCTTTACACCAATACACTGTTCTTAACAAAAATCTACCCATGATGTGAAACACAAACAGCAGATATAACTTCAAGACCAAAAGTCAATAACAGACAAGTTTTCATTGTTTTCCCACCATTTTGGACATCAAAAGTGGGACATTAAAAACTCTGCCACATTTAGTCATGAATATTTAATTCATAAATAAACTTCATATGGCCCCTCATACATAAACGTTTTGATAATGATCTAGGTAAATAACTTCATCTATATCAGGAGAGAAATACAGCAACATAAAGGTAATACAGTACAGTAAAGATCCCGTAACGGTCGTTGTGCTTGGTGTCCATTGTCACAACGACCGTTATCGGGGTCGGTACTACCGTAAGTTAAACCAAGGAGGCTCCAAAACTCTAATGGTTTTCAAACACCCAAACGAGGTATCCTATGGTAGTAGTGATCTTTGGGTGAGTTAATTATTTTTTCTTATTTTCAAAATTTAATGTATCGAAAATGTCGTGGTGTCAAAATCTCAAGGACCGTTTGCGATATATTTTTCGACTTTTTAAAATCAATTAAAAAAACATTTTGGACATAAATCGGTCATCAAAACTATGAAACTGAGCCAATCTTCAATTTGGCAACACACTCCCTTGTTTACCTGTCGTGCGGACCAAGTCGCTAACTCCATTCCTTCGTGTCAACTTCTGGAAGCTCCGCAACGATTGTTACGGAGACATTTTACTTACAAAAAATCAGCTCAAAGCAAACAATCTGACAAATCATCTGCCACCGATAGCTCGAATACATAAGGTAATGTATCATTTAAGTCGCATTGGTGAAAATGCTTGGTTCTCGCTAATAATGTAATGTTCATTTTCTGGAACACCAAACCGTTTAGTGTCCACCACAACGTACGTTTGTGTGACGCGCGTTGCAGTGTCCACTCAGATGGATGCAGTATTCTACTAAATGATCAGGTGAATGAAGTGGAAACAGTGTTTGCAATTTTATTGTTCCGTATGGTATTCATAAACATAGAAAGGAATAAGAAATATGTGTACTTACTGTGCCAACCAGGTCACTGGTGAACACCACACGACAACTGTAACACAAAATGTATTTGTGTATTCTGATGCCATTTTCAGAAACTTGCCATCAATATGATATATTTTCTTATATTTGGTGTTGATACTATGTTAGTCATGAACCCAATAAAGTGCTTGTTTTGAAGGAATTTGAAATTTGACCCCATTTGTCACATTTTTGTGTGCAGTATTGTAAAACGACACATATAGGAGGGGGAGAAATTAACCAACAAAGATCATTTTGGCCATATAATGTTTCTCTTAATGCATGTTAGCCATTGACTCATATGTTGGATTCAACCCAGATGTGCAGTTTACCAGGGAGTACAAATACCTTGGTATGTACCTGGACAGTAAACTGGACTGGTCCGGTACAGGAACGCTGAGGCCCTGTACAAGAAGGGACAGAGACAGCTGTACTTTTTCAGAAGGCTCTGCTCCTTCAACATCTGCAGTAAGATGCTGCAGATGTTCTATCAATCGGTGGTGGCCAGTGCCACCTTCTTCGCTGTCGTAGGGTAGCAGGGTGAAGGCTACGGACAGCAATAGGATTAACAAACTCATGATCAGTTGGATTCATGGGAGTTGGTCTTGGCGGGGAGGATGCTTCTCAAACTGTGGAGCATCTTGGAAAATACAGCTCACCCCCTCCATGACACGCTGCTCAACCTGAGGAGCACTTTCAGCAACAGACTGGTTCCAACAATGCAGTACAGAACGCCACAGGCTATCAAACTGTACAACTCCTCCCCCTTCTGTTGTGCAGTAGACTGACTCACCCCCACCCCCCCCCCCCGGGTTTTTCAAATCCCCAATCCTTTCCACTCGTCACTTTCATTTCGTGTTTTATATGTTTTATGACTCTTGGCAGATCAATTTCCCTCCAGGGATAAATAAACTTGTATCCTATCGTAAGCTGCATTCAAGATGTAGAATTAAATGGGCAGTCTTTACCCCACCCTGATTCACTGATTCGAATAATCAGTAAGTGCTAGAAAATAGTAGGTCTGATAGGATTTGTGTAAAAATAAGTTGAATCTCTTGGGCACTGCTACCTAACGCAGTATCTATTGAAAGATAAATTCTTATACAAAATTATTTCTATTTTTGGTGATGCTGCATGACCCAAGTTTTTCTCGCATTTTTGTTTTTATTTCAGATTTACAGCATCGGCAGTTTTTTTGTTTGTTTCTCGAGTAGGAAATAAAATTTGGAGGAAGACACAAAATTGGCAAATAACTCAGCAGGTCAGGCAGCACTCTCGACCTGAAATGTCACCCATTCTTTCTTTCCAGAAATGTTGCCTGTCCAACTGAGTTACTCCAGCATTTCGTGTCTATCTTTGGTTTAGACAAGCATGTGCAGTTCTTTCCTGCACTCTGGAGAAGATGGATAGCTGACGTTTTGGGTTGAGACCCTTGTTCAGACTGATTGTGGGCGGGTGGGGTGTGGGAGGGAAAGAAGCCCAGGACAAAGCCAGGCAGAGGGAGGTGGGTGAGGGGTAGGAGCAGATGGTGGGCAAAGGCCAGAGATATAAAGAAGGTGTGGGACAGAAGAATTGTGAACTGTGAGTCAAGAGGAAGGAATGTAGATGTAGGGGGAGGGGAGAACTTGTCTCTTCTTTGGTGCTCACGTTTCATCCCACCAACACATCTCCGCATCCAACACATCATCCTCTGAAATATCTGTCACCTCCAATGTGCCCCACAACCACTCACATCTTCCCATCATCACCCCTTTCTGCCTTCCGCAGAGACGACTCCGTACGCAACTCTTTGGTTCACTCATCCCATCCCACCCAAGCCACCCCCTCCCCAGGTGCTTTTTCCTGCAACCACAAGAGATTTTACACCTGCCTCTATACCTTCCCCTTCATCTAAATCCAGGGACCACCGCAGTCTTTCCAGGTGAGACAGAATGTGCACCATCTCCAACCACATCTATCCATCGAGTGTTCCCAATTTGGCTTCCTAAACATCGTCGAACTGGAAGTCGAAGTGGAACTCGGCGATAGTTTCGTCGAACACTTGCACTCCATCCGCCAAGGCCTACGGGATCTCCCGGATGCTAATAATTTTAACCTCTCTTCCCATTTCATACTGAATCACCTGACATGGGCTTCCTCCATTGCCAGAGTTGGGCCACATGTAAATTGGAGGAACAGCACCTCAAATTCTGCTTACAACCAACAGTATGAACATTGAATTCTCCATTTTGGGTAACTAACCAACCCCCTCCCCATTTCAGGTCTCCCCCCCCCCCCCCCCCCCCATGTCCGACTTTCACCCCTCCCCCTTTCCATCCACCTACATTCCTACCTCTGGTTTCACAGTTCGTAGCCCTACAATCCTTTTGTGTCACACACTTCTTTTCATCTCTGGCCCTCGTCCAACCGTCTGCCTATTAAGATCCCCTCTCACCTGTATCCACCTATCACTTGCCAGGCTTTACCCTGTCCCACCTCTCTTCCAGTATTCTCCTTCCCCCAACACCACAATCAGTCTGAAGAAGGTTCCCGACCTGAAACATTAACTACCCAGGTTCTCCAGAGATTCTGCCTGACCTGCTGAGTTACTCTAGCACTTTTGTTTTTACAGTATCTGCAGTTCCTTGTTTATACATTTTTCAATTTAGGAGTAACCTTTCTAATTGCTTGCTGATCCTGTATGTTTATTGTCTACATCCGTAGAGACTTCTGCGAACCTAACTTTACCAGGTTCTTGCTATTCTATTGCTATGTTATATCAGGGGGGGGGGGGGGGGCGGGGGCGCTGTCCTGTATGGCTGCCGTCTTGCAGCTGTCCGTTTTTTTCACTTTTTAAAAAATTTTCATTATGTTAAAAGTGTGTTGTTGGGAGTCTAATCTTTTCATGTGTGGGGGGGGGAGGGGGAAACTGCTTCTCTCAGTCCCTACCTGGCCGGAGAGGTGGCTTTCCTCCGAGCAGCATCTTCGACCCGTTCTCGCAACCTACCAGTGGGTTTGGAGTGGCTTTTCCTGAGGGAACCTTGCCAGAACCTCGGCTTCGAAGGCGATGCAGAGCTGGGACCTGCCGATTGAACATTGCGGAGCTGCGGGACTGTGGAGCGGCCAGCTGCGGGTGGCGGCGCTGAACTTTACATCGGGAGCCTGGGATCTCTCGACGAGATCGCCAGTGGTGGAGCTCTTGGCTTTCGGAAGCCGCAATCTCTGGTAAGGAAGCGACCGTTCCAGGTATCCAAAGCCGCTGAGAGGGTATTCCCGACGCCAGAGCACCATCACCCGGCGAGATGGCCTGAAACATTGGGCCGCTATAGCGGCGACTGCGGAGGCCTCAATTGGCCCGACCATGGGTGAACAAGAGGATGGGAACTGGACTTTGTGCCTTCCCTTACAGTGGGAGCTATTGTGGGGGATGTTTTTATGTTTTAATGTTACATTTCTTCTTTAATGGTATGTTGTATTTTTATTAGTGTGCTGCAAGGACATCTGAATTTCCCCTGAAAAGAGGATTAATAAAGTATTTATCCATCTAGTATTTATCCATCTATCTATCTAAAAAAATGTTTCATTTCATTGTGTCAAACCATCCATTTTATCTGTTTGTAGCCTCCCCATTTTCTTCTCCACTCACCTTGTCGTGTCACGATTTGTATTTTCATAGACTGCTCATAATTCTGAGGAGGCGGTTTGAAGAGGTGATGAATGCGAGTAAGAATTGGGTCTGGGGGAGGGAAGTGATGTGGTGGAAGAGTGGAAAGAAACGGGAAGAGAGATACTGAATTGGGATCTGAAGTTATTTTGTAAGTCTTATAATGGGATAGAGTTTCTAGTTCTTTTGATTTGTACTCATTTTTATGGCATTAAGCCCATTGGTGTGAATGTAAAAGATTAAAGTTTGTGCCTTTTTGGAAATAATTAGTTAATGAACTATTGGCCAAAATAGAACTTCACAAAGGTGTAAAGCCCTGTTCTATTTAATTTGTCACAGAAGAGGGCAGCACTTTTTGACAATTAGAAGACAGTACAGTTGTACTTTACATTATGCAGTACAGTTATCTATCAGTAGGTGTCACTGGAATTATTTAGTTAAAATTCAAGCATGAACAGGATTGAACTTCCATGCTGCAATGGTCTCGGAAAGATCAAGAAAGAATTATTTCTTTCTTCTCCCTTGCTCCCTGTGCCAGTCCATGCTATGGAAAAATGAAAATCGAAGAGAACAGAATTGGAAACGACGAGTTGATATAACTGAAACTTTCACTTTACAGAGGATCATCTCATGCCACAGTCAACACTTAGAGAAAATGGAAACTTTGGGTCCTTTACAAATTTTATTCTTGTTTCTTAAAAGCTTATTTCCAGTAAAATTAAGTGGCAAAGTTGGGTATTACAAGAGTAAAACCTCTCATAAAATACCCCTCTCTTGACATCTGTTAACATTTTTACATAACTGACCATATGGTTTATATTATACTGAGGAAAGTGACTGCATTTTTATTGTGCTTCATCTAAAAATACATGTATATATGGCAACACGCGATAATATTGGTGAATAAGACTTAACCTTGTCCAGGATTGTTGTAATGTAACTTTGAAATAATCTTCTAAATCACTGATTGCTAAAAAGGATCGAACATTGTAAGAATGTATGAAATGTGTTGGAGTTGCAATTCTAATTGGATTAAAATAATTCAGGATTTAAAGTAAGACTGAAAAATGCAAACACCATTCCCAAAGGGATGACAAAAAGGAACTGGAGTTGCTGGAAGTTATGTGGATGGAATGGACAGGTGACTGCAGTCAGAAGCAGGGTCCTGACCTGAAACGTCATCGGTCCATTCCATCCACAGATGCTGCCTGTCCCGCTGAGGTCCTCCAGCGCTTTGTGTTTATTCCCAAAATGATATTTGTGGAGGTGAAGAAAGGACATGGAATCGGAACCATGGTGTATGAAAATGATAAATCTAAACCAATTCAGTTCTAATGTAATATATATAATATTATAGTCCAGTAAATTACTGTAATATTTAATATCTCTGAAATCGTTGGAATTAATTGACATTGACAGGAAGTCTGTACAACACTGTTATGTGTAATTAGGAAGGGGGAGTAATTATTTTATTGTTAAAATTTGCCAATTTCATTGTGTTAAACACAGTACTTGCAGAATAAGTTAATTTCTTTTGTTGACATAGTGATATGTCAGATTCCCCTAACCATCATTGTATTATATCTTTTTATTTGAACAAAAAAGTTGCCCTATTGGCATGGACCGCAAAGCAGATTTTATAGATGGTTAGTGATATGAAGACACAAAGCTGTAATATAATTATGGAGTGTAGTTCTAATTTCACTAACTCTGTATTAATAACGCACAGTGGTGCAGGGGTAGTACTGCTGCCTAACAGCACCAGAGACCCTGGTTTGATCCTGACTACGGGAGTTTGTACATTTTCCCTGTGTCCTGTACGGGTTTTCTCTGGGATCTCTGGTTTCCTCCCACACTCCAAACACATACAGGTTTATAGGTTAATTAGCTTGGTATAATTGTAAATTGTCCCTAGTGCGTGCAGGATAGTGTTAATGTGTGGGGATTGCTGGTCAGCGCAGACTCGGTGGGCTGAAGGGCCTGGTTCCACGCTCTATCTCTAAAACTAAAATGTTCTACCTCTCTGTAAATGTCAATTCTGAATGTGATTTTCTGTTAGTTATTGCCATTTTCTCAATAGATATAACAATGCCACAATACTCCAGGTGTGGTCTCAAAGGGCCCTGTACAACTGCAGAATGTCCACAATCACCAAATGTGATTGTGAACTTTGGAAGGAGTAGGATGGGGACCCACAGTCCTGTTTATATCAACGGGTCGATGGTTGAAAGGGTCATGAGCTTCAAATACCTGGGCGTGCACATCTGTGAAGATGTTTCCTGGTCTGAGAACACAGATGCAATTCTTAAGAAAGCTCATCAGCGCCTCTACTTCCTGAGAAGATTACGGAGAGTCGGTCTGTCAAGGAGGACTCTCTCTAACTTCTACAGGTGCAATGGTTGCATCGTGGCTTGGTTCGGCAACTTGAGTGCCCTGGAGAGGAAAAGACTACAAATAGTAGTAAACACTGCCCAGTCCATCATCGGCTCTGACCTTCCTTCCATCAAGGGGATCTACCACAGTCACTGCCTCAAAAAGGCTGGCAGCATCATCATGGACCCACACCACCCTGGCCACACACTAATTTCCCTGCTACCTTCGGGTAGAAGGTACAGGAACTTGAGAACTGCAACGACCCGGTTCAGGAATAGCTACTTCCCCCACAGCCGTCAGGCTATTAAACCTGGCTCGGACAAAACTCTGAACATTAATACCCCTCCATCTGTTATTTGCACTTTATTAATTTATTAATTAATGTGTGTATTTACGTATATAATTGCAGTCAATGCCTACTATGTTCTGTTGTGCTATGCAAAGAAAAAAATTAATTGTTCTGTCAGGGACACATGACAATAAGCTCTTTTGATTTGACTGACAGAAGGACCTCTTTGCTCCTATACACAACTCCTCTTGTTATGAAGGCCAACATGCCATTTGCTTTCCTCACTGCCTGCAGTAACCTGCATGCTTACTTTCAGTGATTGATGTACAAGGACCCCTAGATCTCGTTGTACTTCCCCTTTTCCCAATTTGACACCATTCAGATAATAATCTGCCTTCCTGTTTTTGCCACCAAATGTCATTGTGAGTTGGATTAAGGAAAATCCTAAGGCTTTTTATGTGTTAAAAATAAGAGAGTGACCAGGGAGTTGGTAGGACCAGTCAAGGATAAAGGAGGGAATCTGCTTGGAGTCGGGGGATGCAGGTGAAGTACTAAATTAGTACTTTGCATCTGTATTCACCGAGGAGATGGCCTCGGAGGACAGCAAGGTCAGCGTGGAGAATACAAATATACTGGGGCAGTTTGAGATCAAAAAGGAGGTGATTCTGAGGCTCTTGAACAACATTAAGGTGCATAAATCCCCACGGCCTGATGAGACCTATCCCATGTTATTGAGGGAGGCAAGAGAGGAGATTGGGAGGTTCTTAACGACGATCTTTGTTTCTTCGTTCACCACAGGAGCATTGGGGAGTGGCCAATGTTATTACTTTGTTTGAGAAGGGAGGTAGAGAGAATCCATGGATCTGTAGGCCGGGTGAGCCTCACGTCAGTGATAGGTAGGAGCCAGATGTTTAGGCGCTAAAAAATAATTACTAGCATTTTTTTTCAAATTATCTGGTGTTAAACTTTGCCGTCTATCAGGCAGAATATGCTTCAGTTGTGAAAAACGTCTGTCTTCCTCAGCTGAGGTCACTGGTGCATACCCGAAACAAGCTACAGACTTTATATTCATGTTGATATATTGTGCATTACAACTACCTTTGAAAACTTTAGCTATGTTTTGTATTTCTTCAAGATATTTGTTAGCTAAAATCACTCTTTCACATTTTCCTTGTATGTCTTTACCTACATTGCCAAGAACTTTATGAATATCGTCAGTTACTTTGTTGAAAACCTGCAAGTTATTCACTAATGTTTCACCACGTTCCTCAAGGGAAGTAATAGCTTAGGGAAGTTTGCAAAAATTGGAAGCAATAAACACAAGATCGCGGTAGAGGGACTTTTACTGCATGATTTCACTGATGATCCTGACTGCAACAGATTCTTCTTCAAAACAGTTGACGATTTATTTTATCTTTTCAATATTTTAAGCATAGTAAAGTACAGCTGAGATTCATGTAACCCACCTAGTCAAAACGGGCTGCGGAGGTAGCGGAATCTCGGATGCCAGATCCTTGAACAACTGCACACGTGACGGTGCTTTGAGGAAGATTTTCTGGACAATGGAAACTAGGTGATCAACATTTGGAAACAAGCGACGTATGTGCTTGGCAATTCTATGAAGTCCTTCAGCTAAGCATGTCAAATGCAACATTTTGGGGAATAAAACTTGAAGTCACAAACAGAAGAATATTCTCGTGTTTTATACCTTCTGGCCAAAGTACAGCAAGTGAAGATGTAAACAACTGAGCAATAGTTGAGTTGTTTGACTTCTCCAATACTTCAATACAACAAATACTCCTTTGATGGTTGACCTGCCTCCAATATATGACCAAATTGGCAATATATCTCCCCGAGCATCGGTTGTCTCGTCTATTGAGATCCATATTTTGTTGCATGCAACTTAATTTCTAATTTTCAGCACAACAATGTTGAAGTTGCTGTCAACATAATTTTTCCGTAATGATGACTTGCTTGGTATATGTTCCTCTGTGTATTTCTCTAAAAAACCTCTGAGAGATTTGATTTCCAATTTCCGCAGTGGAATTCGAGCATCAATGAATGCCTTGCACAGATCACTCGAAAACTCAGATTTGCTACTGAAGCCAGCAGTAGATGTAGGGAGGAGACAAGCTTGGGTATTTCGCTTGGGTAGTCTACACCCCAGCGGTATCAACATTGACTTCTCTAATTTTAGATAGCCCTAGCCTTCTCCCTCCTGCCCAGCTCTCCTCCTAGTCCTACTGTCTCCGCCTCTTCCTTTCTATTTTCCGCCCCCCCCCCCCCCACATCAGTCTGAAGAAGGGTCTCAACCTGAAATGTCGCCTATTCCTTCTCACCATCGATGATGCCTCACCCACTGAGCTTCTCCAACATTTTTTGTCTACCTTCTATTTTTCAGGCATCTGCCGTTCTTTATTAAATAGATCTTGGAGAAGACTGAACCAGCGGGCAGTGGCACGAATTAATGAATGACCGACGGTGGCGTCCCGGTAGTGGAAGTTTTCTTATAAGATACTATGTTAACACGTTAATAATAACATTAATATTAACGTGCTAACATAGAAGATATCATTGTAATCATGGTACACTAGAGAAAATAGCACGAACCTTTAGCAAAATGGCAACAAAAAAAAAGGCTGATTTAGGTACTCGTTCGTGAAAAGGGCATTATCTTGGTGAAATCAAAAAAGGCATGAAAAGGCACATAGCATTTATGGAAAAATCCTGGCTCTAGTGATACGGAAACTATTGGAGAGAATTCTTTGAGACAGGATTTACTCCCATTTGCAAGAGAATGGGCTAATTAGGGATACCCACAACGACTTTGTATACGGCAGGTCGTGTCTCACTAACTTGATTGATATATTTAAGGAGGTGACAAAGGAGAGTGATGAAGGAGGAGGGTGCATGGACTCATGGGTGGAAATCCCGGTGTTGGGGGGGGGAGGGGGGGGGGGGGGGGGGGGGGGGGAACACTGGTCCCCTCCATGTTTGAGAGGATTTTGAAATTCGGTGGAAAAAAATCTATTAAACTTTCCACGAGACAGTGGGGGTGGGACTGATGATCGCGGGCTGATTGGACGAAAGAGATGTCGGTCAGCAGGCAATATGAGGGGGGGACATGATGATTCAGCGAGATGATTGGAGGAGGGAGGTGTCGGTCAGAGGCGGAAGAAGGGGGTGGGGCTGAGGATAGAGTGCAGTGATTGGAGGAGGGAGACGTCCTGGTGGAGCAAAGATCATAGAGCGGAGCTTGAATCGGCCCATTCGCGGGGCCTTTCATCGCCCGGCACGGCATAAAATCAAACTGCCGCGAACGGGTCAATTCAAGCCCCATGATTCGGTGCGGATTAACTGCCGTTGCTGGAGTTTGGAGTCGGTCACCAACCAGGTCAGCTCCCGATGATACAATTTCTTTCATTTTCGTAACAAACTGTCCTGAAGTCATTTTCACCCCCAATATTTTTAGTATTTTGCTGTCTTCCTCTCAGCTGGGAATATTCCGATCACTTGAAATTGGGTATTGAATTGTTTTAGTTGGGAAATTTGCAGCCAGCAACCTAAAAGAAAATATCAGCATTCAAATCCAGGCTAGAGAAGAAAGGATATGTAGTTAGTGGGAGTTGATGCCAGGTTTTAAAAGAAAGTCTTTTGTTTCCTGGCAGCGATGTCCTCCTTATTTGGACAAAAGTTGGAACACGCATTTGAGTGCTGATAATATTAACTGTCTTGATGTGTTTTTGAAGCAGTTAACTTATAAAATGACATGAGGTAATGACTATCATTATTGTTCATTTTATGAACAGTCCCAGTAACTGCTCCTTCCCCTGTGGGTGTAATTGTTACTGTTTTTTAAGGTGACAGTGCTAGCAGTGGGACGTGAACACTTTCCAAATGACAGGCAATGGTTGCTAGAACAACTCTGGGTCAGATTTACCAAGATAAAATGCAGAGTAAAACACCCACTCTTTATTACAATAAACTACATATTTGGTACATCAGAAGAAAGTGGCACACCGTTGATGTGTCATCATTTTTCAATGGTCCAATAGTCCTCCTGAGCTTCTGGACAAAGTTGGGAGTGTTTCCTGAATTGAGAGCAGTTGGGCCATGTGACTAGATACACTCCACTCATGCAGAACTAAGATCATGAAAATGCTGAGGTCTTTCCTTTGAGACGTTATCCGTTTGTAGTTGCAAGCAAAATAAAACACTGATCCTCAGCTCTTGCTGAGTTAATAGATGGCTGCTGGAATTGTGGTTGGATTACCATCCCTTCTGTATAGAGGGCACGCTGGCAAAGACATAGCTGTGATGCCGCTACTTCTTCATATATTTGTGTTAGTGTATACTGTGCAATCTTGAACATGGTCACTTACATGTAATACTAAGCTATGGTGATGACTGGCACCATAGGCCTAGATGTGTCAATGACTTCAGGAGTGGGAATGGATAAAATTCAAAATCTTTCAGTAAGAAATTAGGTTTAAAAAGTGTCTCTAGACTCAATACAGGCATAATAATATATGTAAAAAGACATGTTTCAAAGGATAAAAAAATGCTCTTTGCAGTAGCTGGACCATTGATTAGCTTCAACCCTGCGTATTTGCTTCTGAGGCTTAGACGTGCTGTCTGTTCACTTCTAGTTACTTGAACCAGCCTTCAAGGGTTTCATGATTATGAATCAAAATTAGGACTATATGATATTATCTTCATGATGCTTCTAAAATAGCAAACTCTGCGCTCGGGAAGTAAACCTCATCAATTTTGCAGTAAAGTTATTAGCCTAGATTATGTGCTGTCCAAGTGGGTCTCGAACCCACAAACCTCTGATATGTTAAAGTGGCTCCACCTGAGCCTGTTAACTTGATATGGATGCACATAGCTCAGATGGAGACATCATAAGCTAGTAAGATGCTATTTCTTCTTCACATTCCTCTGCTTTTCAGTAACAGAGCTAGGTATATTATTGATAGACAGAAAATGCTGGAGTAACTCAGAGGGACAAGCAGCATCTCTGGAGAGAAGGAATGGGTGATGTTTCGGGTTGAGACCTTTCTTCAGACCTAGACCCGAAACGTCACCCATTCCTTCTCTCTAGAGATGCTGTCTGTCCTGCTGAGTTACTGCAGCATTTTGTATCTACCTTTGGTTTAAACCAGCATCTGCAGTTCCTTCATACACATTTGGTATATTATTTTGTCCCTTCTCAAAAGATTCATTTAAAATAAGGTAACGTTTAACACATGAATGAAACATCCAAATGATATCATGCCAAATGCTAAAAAACATCCCGAGGCATGTGTGATGGACAAAGTGATAAAAAGGATGATGGATTGAGAATAATGACTGTCATTTAATTGAATTCGTAAATGATTTTCAAGGAAATAAAGAGTTGTCAGTAAAGCAGCTGAAAGAGCTCAGGCACAGATCTCAATGGTTGAGGAGAAACTTACACATGTCAAGAGAGAGAGAAAATATTGGAAAAGCAAGGAAAAAAACTTGAGCATTGGAATAGGAATTTAAGATTGGAAATACAGTATTAGGTGAGCAAGGTTGGAAAGGTGCACTTAGTGTGGGATAGGAAGCAACAGTCAACGGTTCAAGAAAGGTGGGTGGAGGAGCATTGAGTATTTGGGTCTGGAGCAATTATTTGGAGGAGGATTTGGGCAGCATACATGATTAGATGGAATGGTGGAGGGGGGAAGTATAACAGAAATAGATGTAGGGGTCCATGTGTTGAAAACATCAAAGAGTCGGGTCGTATGAAGCAAGGAGCTTCTGAAGAGTGTAATTTGCCTGAGGCAATAAATCACCGGTGGAGATTATGATGAAAATGTTATTGGGGAAACAAATCAAGTAAGAAACGTACCAATGGCTAGGATGATGGTCTTAATGCCCTCATTGCTTACATTGGGTGGGTGGAATTATTGCTCATGCAAAACATTCCGTTTTTAATTTGGTGAATATCATCAGTTATATTTTCTGTTTCTTGTTCAGTTACCCCCATTGGATTTTATCAGTTATACTAGTTTCTTTTAATTATAATATTTTATTTATTTCAGTCAAATTTTCTATGTTGTCATTAATAATCATGGAAAATGTGGACTGGGAGTATAATTGACAATTAGCTGTTCCATGTCTGTTTTGTTAGTGTATACATAACGAGAATAATGACGGATTGGAGTTAAGCATTAACATTGCCATGTCAGCTGGTTTAAATCAAATCTTACAACTTGCATTCTGATCTCGGAGGCCGACAGCTGCATTATAAAACTGACTGCTGCAACAATGATTCGAAGGAAATGGTTAACATTTAATCAAATTCATTAGATTGTGGTCTGGTTCTCCCCCTGTGACTTAACATGAGTATGTTTCTTGCTTGATTTGTTTCCCGGTAGCAACCCCAACTTACTTTTTTTAAATCACAACAGTGTTAGAGGTATTAGTTTGTGGAAAACAATTAAGGTTACAGGATTTGGAGGAGCAGCGCTTCATATTTTGCTTGTGCAGCTTACAACCCATGGGAATGAAAATTGAAGATAGACACAAAATGGTGGAGTAACTCAGGTAGGGGCAGGCTCTGGAGAGAAGGAATGAGTGACATTTCGGGTCGAGACCCTTCTTCAGACTGAATATATATTGATTTCTCTAACTTTAAGTCACCCTTGCATCCTCTGTCTCCCCACCCCCACCCTAATCGTTGTCAATGTCATCCTGGTGAATTTATTTATTTATTTATTTTCTTGTTGTTTATTTTTGTTAGACGTAAGTGCAATAGTGTGGTAATTGAGTACCTAATACATACATGCATATTTCCATTCTTGTACAACTTCGTATTTTTAATTTAATAATAAAAGAACAGTGAGAGAAAAAAGAAATAAAGAGTGTCGGAATAGATAGACAAGCGAGTAGAAACAGATAGTAAAAGAAATAAAGGACAGAGATGAGAAGCTAAAAAGATTGAAAAAAAAGGAGAAAGTAGAGAAAAGAGAGATTAGGAGAGATCTATCTATTTAGTATTTTTGCCTATCCATCACCCGGTTCTAAACCATTTAATTTCTAAGGTTATGTTCTGTTGCACCATCTACTTGTAAAAAGTTGATAAAAGGAGACCAAGTCTTTAATAATTGGTCTACTTTGCCTAGTCGGAGGAATCTCATTTCTTCAACATGTAGCGTTTCCGACATATTTGAAATCCACATTTTGAATGTTGGCGTGGTTGCGAATTTTTCCAAAATTTGAGTATAAGTTTTTTTGCTGTTATTAAACCGTAATTAAGAAAAAGCTTCTTGGAATATAGTTAGTTTACTTCCCTCTTCCATTGATCCAAAGATAATCAGTTCTGTATTGGGGTTCAATTTTGTGTTAAATAGTTTTGTAAAAATTCCAAAAATTTCATTTTAAAATTTATGCAGTTTTGTACAAGAGACAAAGGAATGTGCTATAGTGGCATTTTGAGTTTGACATTTATCACAGATGGGGGAAACATTTGAAAATATTTTATTCAGTCTAGTTTTCGAATAGTATAATCTATGTAAAATTTTAAATTGAATTAAGTTATGTATTACATTAATTGAGCATTTATTTACATATAATAGATTTTTTTTTCCCATCTATCGTTTGGAATTTTTATCAATAACTCTTGTTCCCAGTCCCCTCTAATTGCCTCTGTCGTTGGTGTTTCTATATTTAGAATTATATTATATGTAAGATATTCAATTGATGGATTCTGCCTTTCTATTCATTCCTTCCTCTAATAAATCTGGGGTTAAAGTTTGACATCCTTGTATATATTTTTTCAAATAATCTTGAATTTGAAGATATTTGAAATATTGATTACTTTTCTAATTATATTTTAGTTGTAATTGTTGGAATTATAAAAGTTTTCCCATTTCATACATATCTCTCATCGTTTTAATTCCTATTCTTTCCCATTGATTAAACTTTTTATCAATAATAGATGGTTTGAATGAGGGATTATTAGTTATTGGAGAAAGAAGCGATAGTTTTCTTGATTTTAAAGTTAATTTTATTTGTTTCCAAATGTGTATTATACTGTGAATAATTGGATTTTTCTTATATTATATTGTTCAGTTTCATCGGGGAAAGAATGATTGCTCCTATGTTATAAGGGGAACAATCCTCTTTCTCCATTCTTATCCAATCTACCTGTTGGGCAGAACTGTCCAACCAGTAGATTATATTTTTAATATTCACTGCCCAATAGTAATACAATGTTAGGGAGTGTCAGTCCCCCTGATTCTTTAGATTTACACGTGTTTTCTTTGAATTCTGTATGATTTATAATCCCATATGTAGTTTATAATATCAGAATCTAGTTTTTTAAATAATTTTTTTGGTAAATATATTGGTATTGATTGAAATAGGTACAGTATTTGTTGTAAGATCATTTTTATCGCATTTATTCTGCCTATTAAGGACATCGGCAGTGTTTTCCAAAATTTAATCAACCCCTTTAATTTAGTTAATAAAGGCATATAGTTTGCGTTAAGTAGTGATTTATATTTCCTAGTAATTTGGATGCCCAAATACTTAAATGTTTCTGTTGCAATCTAAAAGGGAATTTCAACAGATAACCATATAACCATATAACAATTACAACACAGAAACAGGCCCTCTCGGCCCTTCCAGTTCGTGCCGACCATTTGTTTTCCCCTAGTCCCATCTACCTGCACTCAGACCATACCCCTCCATTCCCTTCCCATCCATATACCTATCCACTTTACATTTAAATGTTAAAATCGATCCTGCCTCCACCACTTCTGCTGGAAGCTCATTCCACACAGCCACCACCCTCTGAGTAAAGAGGTTCCCCCTCACGTTACCCCTAAACTTCTATCCCTTAATTCTCATGTCATGCCCTCTTGTTTGAATCTTCCCTACCCTCAATGGGAAAAGCTTATCCACGTCAACTCTGTCTATCCCTTTCATCATTTTAAAGACCTCAATCAAGTCCCCCCTTAACCTTCTGCGCTCCAAAGAATAAAGACCTAACTTGTTCAACCTTTCTCTGTAACATAGTTGCTGGAACCTAGGCAACATTCTAGTAAATCTCCTCTGTACTCTCTATTTTGTTGACATCCTTCCTATAATTAGGCGACCAAAATTGTACACCATACTCCAGAATTGGTCTTACCAATGCCTTGTACAATTTTAACATTACTTCCCTACTCCTATATTCAATGCTCTGATTTATAATGGCCAGCACACCAAAGGCTTTCTTTACCACCTTATCCACATGCGATTCCACCTTCAGGGAACTATGCACAGTTATTCCTAGATCTCTCTGTTCCACAGCATTCCTCAATTCCCTACCATTTACCATGTACGTCCTATTTTGATTTGTCCTGCCAAGATGTTGCACTTCACACTTATCAGCATTAAACTCCATCTGCCATCTTTCAGCCCACTTTTACAAATGGCCCAAATTTCTCTGTCGACTTTGAAAATCTACTTCATTATCCACAACACCACCTATCTTAGTATCATCTGCATACTTACTTATCCAATTTTCCACCCCATCATCCAGATCATTGATGTACATGACAAACAACAGTGGACCCAACACAGATCCCTGAGGCACCCCACTGGTCACTGGCTTCCAACCAGACAAACAGCCATCCACCATTACTCTCTGACATCTCCCATTCAGCCACTGTTGAATCCATCTTGCTACTCCGCCATTAACACTCAAAGATTGAACCTTCTTAATCAGCCTTCCATGGGGAACCTTGTCAAAAGCCTTACTGAAATCCATATAGACAACGTCCACTGCTTTACCCTCATCAATTTCCCTAGTAACCGCTTCAGAAAATTCAAGAAGGTTTGTCAAACATGACCTACCAGGCACAAATCCATGTTGACTGTTCCTGATCAGACCCTGTTTATCCAGATGCTTATATATATTATCTCTAAGTATCCTTTCCATTAATTTGCCCACCACTGATGTCAAACTAACAGGTCTATAATTGCTAGGTTTATTCTTTGAACCCTTTTTAAACAATGGAACAACATGCGCAGTACGCCAATCCTCCGGCACTATTCCCGTGTCAGATGTGTCGGCTCTTGAGGTTTTATCGTCATAATTTCGCTTTTGTTCCAGTTTAATCTATATCCTGAAAAAGAACCAAATTCCTCTATTAAATTTAGTATATTTGGTATGCTAATTTGCGAATTTGTAATATATAATAATATGTCGTCTGCATATAATGAGATTTTATTATTTGAGTGTTTGGTATTATATCCATGAATATTCGGATGACTTCTTATAGGCAGCATGTCTGGAGAGAAGGAATGAGTGACATTTCGGGTCGAGACCCTTCTTCAGACTGAATATACATTGATTTCTCTAACTTTAAGTAACCCTTGCATCCTCTCTCTCCATTTCCCCCCCCCCCCCTCCCTAATCGTTGTCAATGTCATCTTGGTGAGTTTCATTGTACTCATTTTTACTTTGCCCACAGATAACAATGGCGTATATCAGTTATCAGCGTTACCTTTTTTGCATATCTTTAATTCATTTGTTCTATATCTCTCTATATCACCGTTTATATCTCTCATTTCCCTTTTCCCTACTCTCAGTCTGAAGAAGGTCTCGATCCGAAACGTCACCTACTCCTTTTCTCCACAGATGCTATCTGACCCGCTGAGTTACTCCAGCTTTTTGCGTCTATCTTCGGTTTAAACCAGCATCTGCAGTTCTTTCCTACAAATAAAGATTACAATTTATTTTTTAACGAATGATCAGTCACCGTTTTTCAGGCATGCCAGCACATTTTCATTCCAGTATTGGCACTAGGGTTACTGTAATAAAGAGGGAAGGATGATTTGTTTGAACAATCAGTACACGGTGGTGAAATTAATGACCATGACACTATCTACATTGAATGCACGTAATTGGCTATAAAGAGCTTTGGAACCCATATCTGTGCCATTTTAAACTTTCTTTCAAACGTACCTAGTTACTATCTGCTATACCCAACTTTGCTTGGGTTATGATGCTGGCAATCATGATGTTTGTTTTTATTTTCATGTAATGGAGTTTTATAACAATCATTTCACATGGAACATAGAATAGTTCAGCATAGGAACAGGCCCGTCAGCTCTTAGTGTCTGCCCAACATGATGCCAAGACCAACCCTTATGCCCGTCTGCCCAACATGATGCCAAGACCAACCCTTATGCCTGTACACAATCTCCATTCCCTGCATATCCATGTACTTATCCAAAAGTCTCATACATGTCATTATCTTTTCTGCCTCCACCACCATCTCCAGCAATGCATTCCAAAACTTGCTGCAACCATCTCCTGTAAACTTTACCCTTCCCACCTTAAACCTATGCCCTCTAGTATTTGATATTTCCTTACTGGGGGAAAAAAAGATTTGGACTGTCTTCACTGTCTATGCCTCTCATAATGTAATATGACAGAACTCTACAACAACATCAATGAGCAGCAGAGGGAACATCCCAATGCTTTCTTCATGGTAGCTGGGGATTTCAACCAGGCAAGACTTGCATCTGTTCTGCCTAAATTCTACCAGCAGGTGAATATTGCAACCAGGGGAAAGAACACACTAGACCTGGTGTACACAAACATCAAAGATTCATGTAGAGTAGCCCCCCGCCCCCATATCGGCAGCTCTGACCACCTGGCAGTTATGCTCACACCTGCATACAGACCTAGGGTGAAACAGGGCAGGCCAATGGTCAGAGAAGTCAGAATATGGCCACAGGGAGCTACCGCAGCATTGCAAGACTGCTTTGAAACCACACAGTGGGCCATCTTCAGAGAGGCAGCAACATGTGACAGCGGCACTGACCTCCAAGAATATACAGAGTCCATCATCGGATACATTAATAAATGTATTGATGATGTGACTGTGGTCAAAGCCGTCAAGAGGCGTGCCAATCAGAAACCTTGGCTAACTGGGGACGTTTGTTCTTTATTGAGAGTCCGGAATGCTGCATTCAAATCTGGGGACAATGCAGCATACAAATTGGCACGGAGTAACCTGTCCCGGGGGATCAGGGAAGCGAAGAGGCTGTATGTTCAAATACTAAACAGCCACTTCGCAGACGACAAAGACACACATCGCTTGTGGTAGGGATTCCATACCATCACTGACTACAAGCCCCCCCCCCCCCCCCCACTGCGGATATGCCCAAATGACCCCTCTCTACCAGATGAACTAAATGAGTTCTACGCACGTTTTGAGGCAAAAAATACCACCCAGATATAAGCACTCCTGCCATCACCCAGCGAAAAGTTACTCAGGCTGTCCACAGCCGGAGTTAAAAAGGCCTTGGCCAGCGTCAATCCCGCAAAGCTGCAGGGCCAGACAACATCCCTCGACGCGTTTTAAGGGACTGCGCAGAGCAACTAAAAGATGTCTTTGCTGACATTTTTAACTTCTTACTCAGCCAGGCAGTAGTGCCCAACTGCCTCAAAAGTGCCATCATCGTTCCCGTCCCGAAGAAGCCCAACCCAGCCTGTCTCAATGACTTTCGTCCAGTGGCTCTCACACCCATATTAATGAAGTGTTTTGAGCGGCTGGTCATGCAGCACATCAAAAACTGTCTCGCTGCCAACCTGGACCCACAGAGGACGCAGTCTCCACAACACTTAACCTCGCACTATCACATCTTGACCGGAAGAACACCTATGCCAGGATCCTCTTCATAGACCAGCTCGGCTTTTAACACATTCATCCCACAGCAGCTGGTGGAGAAGCTGAAGCTGTTGAAGGTGGACACTGGCATTTGTAACTGGGTCCTTAATTTTCTGACGCAGCGGCAGCAGACAGTCAGGGTGGTAGTCGGACATCAAGAACCATCGCAGTGAGCACTGGCTCACCCCAAGGCTGTGTCCTAAGCCCCCTGCTGTTCAGTCTGCTTACTCATAACTGTACTGCCAGACTCAGCAATAATGACATCAACAAGTTCGCTGATGATACAACAATGGTGGGTCTCATCAGTGACAACAATGAGTCGGCATACAGGATGGCGGTGGAGCTGCTTACAGAGTGGTGCAGATCTCATAATCTCATCCTCAACGTGGAAAAGACAAAGCAGATGGTGATCGATTTCAGGAGGGCTGGAAAACACCATCACACACCGCTGCATATTGATGGTGCTGCTGTGGAGAGGGTCAGCAGTGTGAAATTCCTGGGACTTCACCTGGCGGATGACCTGACCTCTACGACCAACACCACAGCAGTCATCAAAGGAGCACAACAGCGGCTCCACCCTCTCTGGAGACTAAGAAAAGCAGGTCTCCCTGCTGTTCACCTAACGACCTTCTACAGGGGCACCATTGAGAGTATATTGATCTACGGCATCACTTCCTGGTTTGGGAGCTGCAAGGCTTATGAAGAAAAACAACTTAACAGGATGGTGAAGACAGCCAGTAGGATCATCGGTGCTCCACTCCCTTTCCTGTTGGAGATCTATCAGAAGCGTAGCATCCGTAAAGCCATCTCCATTATTAAGGACCCACATCACCCATCACATAACATCTCCATTCTGCCATCTGGGAAGAGGTACAGGGAGCATCAGCTGCAAAACCAGCACAGATCTCTAGGGAAATGTACTGCCTCAATATTATCCTTCTACCACAGATCCCTCTCTTCGAACAGTAAGCCAGTTCTGAACACAAATTACCAAGTCACTGTTAATCCCATGCATCTTAATCTTCTGGATAAGCCTACTATGGGGAATATATCAAATGCTATATTAAAAGAGATACAGAAGTAAATGCCGTACTAAAATCCTTGTAAATTACGATTATGAATTAACGAGTAGAATCTTGTCAATGGAGGTTAAAATGATGTGGTTAAACTACATTTATCAATCAAAAATATGCGCTGAAAATGTATAAAATGTACATATTATAGATCTCTAAGTAGGTATGTATTATTCTACTTGATTTCAATGTTGAAGTGCTTCAGAATGCATTCTTTTTCTTTGTGAAGAATCCTGTGTAAAAGCATTACTTGTATCTCCAACTCTGGAACAACCAACGTGTAGGAAGGAAGTGCAGATGCTGGTTTACGCTGAAGATAGATGCAAAAAGCTGGAGTAACTCAGTGGGACAGGCAGCATCTCTGGATAGAAGGAATAGGTAACGTTTCGGGTCGAGACCCTTCTTCAGATTCCTATCCAGAGATGCTGCTTGTTCTGCTGAGTTACTCCAGCATTGTGTGTCTATCTGGAACAACCAACTTATAGCTGTCCATGTGAAAAGCATTGAGTTTCAAGATTAATGTCAAAACATTTAGAGATTGTTCTTGTGCCTTTGCTCATAGCAAAAACTACATTGAACAGGAAACTGAAGTTGCTTGAATTGAAAATGTAAGTCAGATGGGACAATTGGTTTTGGAGGGATAAAGACATTTTTCTTAAGCAGCATTAACAGTCATTGTAGCCTCAATTACAAGTGGCAGTGATTTTTGAACTTATAATCTTGTGCATTGTATAAATGGATTAAAATTCCCGGATAGCACGATCGGAGTTCCTTCTTTTAGTTGAAGAGCAATGTATTGGCATACCATGTGGAACAGACAGTTTTAAAATTCAACAAGAGAAGGTACAGCATCATCAATGTCAATAGATTTATATTATACAGGGTTGTCCGGCTAGCTTTGAAAGATAAATCCAATGCTGCATCAGTTGCTTTTCCTAATTTGCTGTCATATTGTGGGTTAACGTATGAGGAGCATTTGAAGTCTCTGGGCCTGTACCTGCTGGAGTTTAGAATGATGAGGGTGGAATCTTATTGCAACCTACTAGATAATGAAAGGCGTAGATAGAGTGGAGATGTAAAGAGCGTTTCCAGACATGGGATAGTCTAGAACTAGAATGCATAGCCTCAGAAAAAAGGACTTACCTTCAGAATGGAGATGAGGAGGAATTTGCAAGACGGTGGAAAATCTGTAGAGGCCTAGTCATTGCGTATTTTTAAACCAGAGATTGATAGGTTCTTGATTAGTAAGGATGTCAAAGGTTATGGGTAGAAGGCAAGAGAATAGGGTTGAGAGAGAAAAATAGATTCAATATGATTGAATGGCGGGGTAGATCTAATGTGCTGAATGGCCTAATTCTACTATTATGCCATGGTCTTATATCATTTTCTCACTGTGGTTATATTGCAGATTGTCATAGTTAACATTCCTAAATACTTCAATTTGGCTTAATCAGATTGTGGGTTAAACTTCAATTTCTGTAATTGCCATTTTAATATTCTACCACACTGTACCTATGATAAAGCGATAAAAGCACCCCGCCTCCGGGATCTAATTTGTTTGACGTCAACTTTCTTAATGAAAAGAAAAAAAATCATAATCGTAATTAGGCTTATAGAATTTGTGACATGAAGGAGGCTGTTTCTTGCTGTTTCTATTTTCTGTCATTACAGTTGGATGAAATTTCGTGGAATGACAGCATGGAAATATTTGGCCTAACTGCTCTACGGAGGAACTCTAGCTCTAACGGAGAATGTTTACCTACAGTGTGGGAAGGAACTGCGGATGCTGGTTTAAACCAAAGATAGACACAAAATGCTGGAGTAACTCAGCGGGTCAGACAGCATCTTTGGAGAAAAGGAATAGATGATGTTTCGGGTCAGGACCCAAAACGTCACCCATTCCTTTTCTCCAAAGATGCTGTCTGACCTGCTGAGTTACTTCAGCTTTTTGTGTCTGTCTGTCTCATGTTTACCTCCAGTTTCCAAAAACAGCACAATGCTACTGCATTGCTTCTAAACTTGAGATGTGAGCCTTTTTTGCACTGCTCCATTTTGACAAACATACTCACAATCTCTCTCTTTGTGTTCCAAGTTGGAAATCGGCATTTGTATTTATGCTTCATATTTTACTCACTGGAGCTCTTCTGACCATCCACAGAGCGACAACAGCAGTTTGATGCCGAACAGCAGAATACCTATGTGTTGGCTGACCGAGATTTTCACAGTACCTCGGGGAGAACAATCCAGCCACCTGCAGAAAGGCCTGGTGAGAGGAGAATGGTTGAGATGAAGAGATTATATGGAGACGATGCGGCTAAAATCCAAGGAATGGAAACTGCGATGCAACTCTCATTTGATAGACAGTGTGATAAAAAGCAGCCAAAGTATTGGCCTGTAATTCCTCTTAAGTTTTGATTGTATGTTTGCGTAAAAAACATGAATTTTGTGGATCATTGCCAGTTATTGCGAATTGATTGTTACCACAATTTTTTACTTTGATGCTCTTTTATGTCTGAATAAACTTTGTATCTTTTATCATAACCAGCGAAGAGGGCTTTTCTGTGAATGCCTCATATTATGTACTTTACTCCAGCAATGTGGTCAAAATCAGTAGCTCCACATCCAGAAATTATGGACCACTTTCTCTTTACCAGGCTTTAGAATTTAGGCTTGTCTAATCTTGGCACCTCTCCTTACACTACAACTTAAAATAGAACTTAATCTCTGCATTGCTTCTACTGGTTTCAAAGCTTTTTTCAATCATAAAATTGAAAATTGATGCACAATCATAAGAGAAGGTAAAATACGGAAAAGATGCAGGCAAAATGGTGTTGAGAGGTGGAGGAGCATAAGCACTAAATATTGCCTCATGAAAGGTGGATTTAAAAGAACAAGGTAGAGATGAAGGGAGCAAGAAATGCCCAGAGGAAAATGCACGTCAACAAGATAGGCTGCACCGACATCTAAATGAGAGGGTAAGATGAAGTTGAGCTATTGCATGGGGTTTGGCAATAGAGTTATAGAATCATTTGGTGTGGAAATAAGCCTCTTGGCCCAACTTGTCCTTGCAGACCAAAATACACAAAATAGTCCCTTTTGCCTGCATATGACTCATCCCTCTAAACTTTGCCAATCTATGTACCTATCCAAATGTTTTAAAAATGCTGTTATTGTATCTGCCTCAGCCATTTCCTCTGGCAGATCGTTCCACATACATAGCCTCTGTGCAAAAAGTTGCCCCTTGGGTTCTTATTAAACCTTTCTCCTTTCACTTTAAATCTATAGCCTTTAATTCTTGATTTCCCAACCCTAGATGAAAAACTGTATGTATGCACCCTGTCTATAACCTGCGTGCTTTGATACACCGCTATAGGTTCACCCTTCAGCCCTCTATACTTAAAGGAATAAAGCCCTAGCTTGCCCTACCTCTTCTTATAATTAAGTCCCTTGAGTCCTGGCAACATGATAATCAGGGCCGGCCTTAAGCCGATTGGATCAATTGCTCCCAATTGGGGCCCCGCTCTAGAGTCTTCTACTCTCGGCTCGGGTAGATCTACCCCGGGTGGAGGGGGGAGAGAGGGGTGGAGCGGGAAAAAAGGGGGAGAGGGGTGTGAGCGTGAATGGAGAATGGGGAGAAGGGGAGGTGGGTCGTTCCCTCACGGTCCCGGGGCACCACTCCTGCCCTTCCAGTCGCCGTGCTTCACACACACAGCCCCGGCTCCACCCCTCTCTCTCCCAGGGAAACGCAGTGAACAATACAGGGAGGGCCGGGTTGGGGAGGAGGAACAACGTTTATAAACCTCGGCCTCAGCTCACACCCGGACCCCGGCATCCGCTCCTGCCATCGGCCCCCTCTCTCTCTCCCTTCTCTCCTTCCCTTCCCTTCCTCCCTTCCCTTCTTCCCCACCCTCCCTTCTCTCCTCCCCTTCCTCCCTCCATTCTCTCCTTCCCTCCCTCCTTCCTCTCTCTCCCTCCATCCCTTCTTTCTCTCCTTCCCCTCCCTTCTTTCTCTACTTCCCTCCGTCCCTTCTGTCCTTCCTCCCTTCTCTCCTTCCCTCCCACGCACACACACACACATCATGCACAGACAACTAATGCACACACACACACCCCACCCCCACCCACCAAAGTTAGGATGGGGTAGAAGCCCAAAATTAATGGTTATTGCCTTTCCAGGATCTAGTTAATTAAATGACTTTTTTTTTCATTTCAGTCACTAAAGCAAGTGGTATTGTAAACAATTTACTTCTCAGAGGTCATCTACACATTTTGTTTGTTACTTATAACCATATAACAATTACAGCACGGAAACAGGCCCTCTCGGCCCTTCCAGTCCGTGCCGACCATTTGTTTTCCCCTAGTCCCATCTACCTGCACTCAGACCATACCCCTCCATTCCCTTCCCGTCCATATACCTATCTACTTTACTTTACTTGTAGGCTTACATGTTTGCAATTAAAATGTAGCTTAGATCTGTTTGCTCCATTAAGTCGCATGCACTTTTAAGCGCACAGTTTGATTACTTTCCATTCTACCATAGAGATATGAAGTCTATAAGAGACTTTATTTACATTTCTATGATTCCACAGACCTTGGCTGGGAACCTGGGGCTCACCAAAATTGTTCCCAATTGGGCCCCGCACCTCCTAAGGCCGGCCCTGATGGTAATAAACCTTTTCTGCACTCTTTCCAGCTTGAATGACACTTTTCCTACATTTTGGGTAAATGACAGTTATAGGATGTGCTTGAGGAAATTACAAATATTTGGAATCACACTTTAGTTTAGTTCAGAGATACAGCGCGGAAACGGGCCATTCGGCCCACCAAGTCCACACTGACCAGAGATCCCGCACATTTAACACAGGCACGTGCCATCAGGGTAGGCAAGGTAGGCACAGCCTACCCTGACTAAAATTATAACATAGTAATGACTAAATATAAAATAATAAAGGCATGGGAGAATTATGCCTATCTAAGAGATCGATCTCTTAGGTAGGCATAATTCTCCGTGCCTTTCATCCGCAGCGCTTGTAACACGGGAAGGTCTGTGCAGCCCACGTGCCATCAGCGCTGCTTCAAGCGTCAATTTCAAGCGGGGCTGACGGCAGCTGAAATTCTTCCCTTCCCTTCCTCCCTTCCCTTCTTCCCCACCCTCCCTTCTCTCCTCCCCTTCTCCCTCCATTCTCTCCTTCCCTCCCTCCTTCCTCTCTCTCCCTCCATCCCTTCTTTCTCTCCTTCCCCTCCCTTCTTTCTCTACTTCCCTCCGTCCCTTCTGTCCTTCCTC
The DNA here is from genome assembly GCA_035221665.1 of Okamejei kenojei. Taxonomy (NCBI): domain Eukaryota; kingdom Metazoa; phylum Chordata; class Chondrichthyes; order Rajiformes; family Rajidae; genus Okamejei; species Okamejei kenojei. The sequence goes on from CM069142.1 coordinate 10,176,587, forward strand.
CCTTCTCTCCTTCCCTCCCACGCACACACACACACATCATGCACAGACAACTAATGCACACACACACACCCCACCCCCACCCACCAAAGTTAGGATGGGGTAGAAGCCCAAAATTAATGGTTATTGCCTTTCCAGGATCTAGTTAATTAAATGACTTTTTTTTTCATTTCAGTCACTAAAGCAAGTGGTATTGTAACAATTTACTTCTCAGAGGTCATCTACACATTTTGTTTGTTACTTATAACCATATAACAATTACAGCACGGAAACAGGCCCTCTCGGCCCTTCCAGTCCGTGCCGACCATTTGTTTTCCCCTAGTCCCATCTACCTGCACTCAGACCATACCCCTCCATTCCCTTCCCGTCCATATACCTATCTACTTTACTTTACTTGTAGGCTTACATGTTTGCAATTAAAATGTAGCTTAGATCTGTTTGCTCCATTAAGTCGCATGCGCCTTTAAGCACACAGTTTGATTACTTTCCATTCTACCATAGAGATATGAAGTCTAAAGAGACTTTATTTACATTTCTATGATTCCACAGACCTTGGCTGGGAACCTGGGGCTCACCAAAATTGTTCCCAATTGGGCCCCGCACCTCCTAAGGCCGGCCCTGATGGTAATAAACCTTTTTCTGCACTCTTTCCAGCTTGAATGACACTTTTCCTACATTTTGGGTAAATGACAGTTATAGGATGTGCTTGAGGAAATTACAAATATTTGGAATCACACTTTAGTTTAGTTCAGAGATACAGCGCGGACACGGGCCATTCGGCCCACCAAGTCCACACCGACAGAGATCCCGCACATTTAACACAGGCACGTGCCATCAGGGTAGGCAAGGTAGGCACTGCCTACCCTGACTAAAATTATAACATAGTAATGACTAAATATAAAATAATAAAGGCATGGGAGAATTATGCCTATCTAAGAGATCGATCTCTTAGGTAGGCATAATTCTCCGTGCCTTTCATCCGCAGCGCTTGTAACACGGGAAGGTCTGTGCAGCCCACGTGCCGTCATTTTGTAAGTACATTTTGTGTTTATATTTTTAAATACCATACTTCCCGGGTGTGGGGGTGGGGGGAGTTCTCCTTTCATAGCATTTGGGGAGTCTGGCCCGGGGTAAAGTTGCGGGGAGGGCACGAAAGTCGTGAGGTGTGAGGGTCGGGAGCATGCCACTTGCGACGCTCCTTGCACGGAGGCGTGCAAAACCTCTCTCCTGTCGCTCGCTGGCCTCACTCATGTCCCGCAAATCCTTAAAAACCGACAGCGCGATTGAGGTTACTCGGCTGTGGGAATTTAAGGATTTGCAGGAAGCCGCTGACATGAGCAAGCGGCAGGTGAGAGTTGTTCAGACGGAGAGCACTGCCAGAGGTGAGCGGGCCGGCAGAAGGCGCTGAAGTGGCGGACAGTTTGACTGTCGGGTTCCGGCGGCCGCTCGCAGCTACCCGAGCTGCTTCTATTCCCGGCTACAATGTGGTGGCTCCACGCCTGGAGCGCCGCAGCAGCGGTAAGTGAGTGAGTTACTGGCATTATCCCCGACCCCCTCATTCTCAACCGTCCTGCTCTCCCCGAAGCTTTACCCCTGGCACAGACTCCCCAAACACTGTGAAAGGAAGTGTCCCCCCAATTAGTCCATTGAACAAGTGTTGTCATTCAATAAGATGACAACTGATTCAGCTTTTCCTGTGTGCTTCCGTTTTTCCCACCATCTCTCCACCTGCCATCACCCTTCACCCCCCCCCCCCCCCCCCCCCCCCCCCCCCCCCCTTCAGTAATTCAGAATAAAGGAGACTAGGAAGCATTGGGCAAATTGACTTGTTACTGTTTTTATTTTTTATTTTTACGGAGAGAACAATCTGCGCATGCGCCGTTTTAATATTTTTATCCGACTGACTGCCTACCCTGAGTAATTACTCACGGCACGTGCCTGATTTAACATTACCCTACATGCACTAGGGACAATTTACATTTTATACCGAGCCAATTAACCTACAAACCTGCACGTCTTTAGAGTGTGGGAGGAAACCGAAGATCTCGGAGAAAACCCATGCAGGTCTCGGGGAGAATGTACAAACTCCGTACAGACAGCACCTGTAGTCGGGATCGAACCTGGGTCTCTGGTGCTGTAAGGCAGTAACTCTACCGCTATGCCATCGTGCAGCCACATGCATTGAGGTAGTAATAGGAAGAATCTAGTGATGAGAAAAGTAGAGGTTAAAAACATGCAGTTTTGTTTGCTGACAGTGTGATGGAAGAGCAACATGAAAGATGAATCACAAATGATGTACTGGACATAATTAATTTCTGAAGAAGGGGCTCGACCCGAAACATTGCCTATTTCCTGCGCTCCATAGATGCTGCCTCACCCGCTGAGTTTCTCCAGCATTTTTGTCTTCCTTCGATTTTCCAGCATCTGCAGTTAATTTGTTTCATCCAAGTGTTGCAAATCTATGAATTTGCCAATTACATTGAGAGGATGTATCTTGTTCTGTAGGTAAGCTGACTTCTGTGAGTGGACAGAACTTTAACTGGACATATCTGCACACTTTCAAATGAACACTGGCAGTACTAGTATGAAAACACATTTTCTTTATACTTACGAGCAGGGAATCTAGTTGAGATAAAACAACATTTTTTCCCTAGAAAACAGCGAACAATGGCCTGTTTCCTTTATCATTGTTACTTTTTTGAATATCTTTCATTCATTTGTTCTATATCTCTCATTTTCCTTTCCCGTGACTTTCAGTCTGAAGAAGGGCCTTGACCTGAAAAGTCACCCATTCCTTCTCCTTCCAGAGATGCTGCCTGTCCCGCTGAGTTACTCCAGCATTTTGTGTCTATCTTCGGTTTAAACCAGCATCTGCAGTATCTTCCTACAACTAACTATTCTTTTAAATAATTTCGGCAAAGAACACTGACCTCCTATCCTGCATTGTGCCGCAAGAGATCTGTGAATTTAAGCAATCACTGTCCAAGAACTTCCTGCAAAGTTTGAAGACATAGCCTGAGAGATGAATGGGCATGAACTCCTGAGCAGACAGTCTCATTGCCATGGAAATGTTTGGGCACAATTTATTTTGCATTGGATTACAGCACAAAGAAATCTTTTCACACTGTGAGATTGCTTAAAGAATGAAATTGACGATAACATATTGGTACCTCAACGTGAACTATGGTTTCCAACTCCTAGCACGATAGAAAATTTCTTACTTAATCTCTCTCAATTTTGTAGTATAGCTAAAATTACCTGTAAAAAACAGTCAACACTGAAGTGCAATCGTTTGAAGGAATAGTTGAAAAATGTTCAGCAGCTTATTTAAATTACAATTTTGTCATTAAAAGACATATCAAGGGAGAATTTGTATTCATTGCATTTTCTGCAAATAGAAAATCTATGGTCATTTGCAACAATTTTAATAAACAAGATTATTTCCAAGGGTAAGGGAAACTATGCTCAACTATTTTTAAATAAATAGTGTGTAGCCTGTACTTCATTGTTACTGCAAATATTAAGTAACCCGATTCCCACAGAGATGCTAAAGCAGCATTTCCACAGAGTAGTATTTCCTGCTATGATTTAGTTCAAATTCAACATGAAGAATTTATTAGCTGAGGTGAAGGAAGTTGTGAATTTTTTTTAAAGTAATATGCTTCATGCAATATTGTTTTGTTGTAGACTACATCTACGTATTAAAACCTGGGTTTGAGGAATGAGTTCTTAATTTAGTTTAGAGATACAGCATGGAAATATGCCCTTCGGCCCACCGAGTCCGCACCGACCAGCGATCCCCGCGCATTAACACTATTCTACACACACTAGGGACAATTTTACATTTACACCCAAGCCAATTGACCTATAAACCTGGACGTGTTTCGAGTGTGGGAGGAAACCGGAGATCCCGGAGTAAACACGCGGTCACGGGAAGAACACCCATAGTCGGGATTGGAACAGACAGCACCCAGAATCGGGATCGAACCCAGGTCTTTTGCGATGCCCCACTGTGCCACCCCATTAATGGTGCCGTGACCACTATTAAAGAGAGGATTTTTAATGAAGTCAATGGTGGAGACAATGAGAAATAAATTATTTGTGCTTATTTACAGGATAAATTTCTGGGGACAGCCTGGCTCCAAATGACCTATAAAGCTTTGCCTTACAACAAATGTCTATTTCCTCCATCACAATCAGGAATATTATAAGCATTGTGCTAGTCCCTCAAATAGCTTCCAGCAGTCATTTTTGATTTACATTTAAAACCAACATTGTGGGAAATAATTAAAAAAAAACAAGGGCCAATTATGTATTTGTCCAAACTCGGGGGAAAAAATACTGTATTTAAAAATGAGCATTGTTCATATTTAAAATATGCAATTAGTTTCTCCAGTGGCAGAGCAGGAACAAAAGAGACCTATAATGGTGACCCTTAGCAAACTAAATTTGATTTAATGAGATGACAGTCCCATCTTGCTGATCTGGTGAACTATTAATTAAAAGTGTATAATTAGGATTTATTTAGGTGCCTTTTCCAGAACAAGGTTGAATTTTGGTGTGTTTTGGATTGGTTGAGTGAGTCTTTTTCAGGGTTGCAGATTCAGAAAAACAATGCTATAACTGAGGCACAGAACACAAGTTGCTGTAAATCACCAATAGGTCAGGTCGCATCTGTGGAGAGAAGAAAGAAATGTTCTTGTCATAAATTGATAATGTTACCCCGGAATTAGCTGCGGTGGAAAGGCTGGTTTAGACAATAGACAATAGGTGCAGGAGTAGGCCATTTGCCCCTTCGCGCTAGCACTGCCATTCATTGAGATCATGGCTGATCATCCACAATCAGTACCTCGTTCCTGCCTTCTCCCCATATCCCTTGACTCTGCTATCTTTAAGAGCTCTATCTAACTCTCTCTTGTAAGCATCCAGAGAATTGGCCTCCACTGCCTTCTGAGGCAGAGAATTCCACAGATTCACAACTCTCTGGGTGAAAAAGTTTTTCCTCATCTCTGTTCTACATGGCCTACCCCTTATTTTTAAACTGTGGCCCCTGGTTCTGTACTACCCCAACATCGGGAATATGTTTCCTGCCTCAAGGATATATGTCCAATCCCTTAATAATCTTATATGTTTCAATAAGCTCCCCTCTCAGCCTTCTAAATTCCAGTGTATACAAGCCCAGTTGCTCCATTCTTTCAACATACTACTGGCCCACCATCCCGGGAATTAACATCGTGAAGAGCAAGAATGTACTCCCTCAATAACAAGAATGTACTTCCTCAGATTTGGAGACCAAAACTGCACACAATATTTCAGGTGTGGTCTCACTTGGGCCCTGTACAACTGCAGAAGGACCTCTTTGCTCTTATACTCAACTCCTCTTGTTATGAAGGCCAACATGCCATTAGCTTTCTTCACTGCCTGCTGTACCTGCATGCTTAATTTCAGTGACTGATGAACTAGGACACCCAGTTCACTTTTTCCTAACATGACACCATTCAGATAATAATCCGCCTTCCGTTTTTGCCACCAAAGTGGATAACCTCACTTTTATCCACATTATACTGCATCTGCCATTCATCTGCCCACTCACCCAACCTGTCCAAGTCACCCTGCATTCTCATAGTATCCTCCTCACAGTTCACACTGCCACCCAGCTTTCTGTCATCTGCAAATTCAGCTTTGTGTAGTCTGCAAAATCCCCTCATCAAAATCATCAATGTATATTGTAAATAGCTGCAGTCCCAGCACCGAGCCTTGCGGTACTCTACTAGTCACTGCCTGCCATTCTGAAAGGGACCTATTAATCCCTACTCTTTGCTTCCTGTCTGCCAACCAATTTTCTATCCCTACCCCCAATACCATGTGCTCTAATTTTGCCCACTAATCTCCTATGTGGGACCTTATCAAAGGCTTTCTGAAAGTCCAGTTTCACTACACCCACTGGCTGTCCCTTGTCCGTTTTCCCAGTTACATCCTTAAAAAATTCCAGAAGATTAGTCAAGCATGATTTCCCCTTTGTGAATCCATGCTGACTCGGACCGATCCTGTCACTCCTATCCAAATGTGCCGCTATTTCATCTTTTATAATTGACTTCAGCATCTTCCCCACCACGGATGTCAAGCAACTGGTCTATAATTCCCTGTTTTTTCTCTCGCTCCTTTCTTAAAAAGTGGAATAACATTTAGTTTAGTTTAGAGATGCAGCGCGGAAAAAGGCCCTTCAGCCCACCAAGACCATGCTGACCAGCGATCCCCACACATTAACATTTATCCTACACACACTAGGGACAATTTACAATTATACTGAGGCAATTAACCTACAAGCCAGTATGTCTTTAGATTGTGGGAGGGAACCGGAGCATCCGGAGGAAACCCATGCAGATCACGGGGAGAACGTACAAACTCCGGACAGACAAGCACCCATAGTCAGGATCGAACCCGGGTTCCTGGCGCTGTAAGGCAGCAAGTCTACGGCTACACCATTGTGCTGCCCCTGAAATTCTCTGAGATTATTTGATCCTATGTCACGTGCTTAATGCTTAATATGCCCAGACAGAAGATGAAAATCACTATGTGTGTAATGTTAAGATGCTAAATTATATTTTGAAATCTATATATCTTGTTAGCCATGCGTTTTAGACGTTTAGTATAAGAGAGAGCTTTTGTAAATCAATATAAAAGTTGCTGACAGACAAGAAGCTGTCTATAATAGTTTTCCCAGATTAGAATTGGTCCTAACCATAGAGATCTTGTAAAATCAGAAGCTTTTTTTCTCATATCTTTCAATTTTAATTTTAAATTTTCAGCATCTAAGCCTGTTCCACCACACCAAATTAAGGATGAGAATTAATTTCAAAGCAGTAAAAATGTGATCATCTATGGATGGAGCAGTACAAGATGAAAGAAGGAATGCCAGAGGAAACAAGACAAATCATGCACACTGTATTAATTGATTATTAACAAGATTACAGTACGATAGAACTTTATTTATCCCAGGAGGGAAATTGATCTGCCAACGGTTACAAAAAGACAAAGACACGAAATACATGAAACATGAAATTAAAGTGACGAGTGGAAAGGATTGGGGATGTGCAAAGATTGGCATGGCGGGGGGGGGGGGGGGGGGGGGGGGAGGAGTCATTCTCAGTCTCAGCCTACTCCACAACAGAAGGGGAGGAATTGTACAGTTTGATAGCCACAGGGAAGAAAGATCTCCTGTGGCGTTTTGTCCTGCATCTTGGTGGAATATCATATACCATATTATCTGCCGACGGTTTGATTGCCCTGACCGCGGGAGAACAAAGAAGAAGATTGAACTTTTATTGCTTTCCATCACAGTGTGGAATGTGAAATCCACTTCTTCTCTCCTGTCCATCTTCCATGGTTTCAAATGTTGACATCGCTGTCTTTGTCCGTCCTGAAAAGGTCTCAAGCTTCCGCCGACAATCAGTGGGAGCCAACACTTGTTACAATAGATGACGGTGGTAGCAGAATTAGCTCAGGATACTTCCAGTTTCCAGCCCCGCGACATGGACGCTTCTGCTATGGGGCCGTGGAGTCCACTGCGGTGGATGTTTATGTTAACTTTTATGTGGTTGTGTGTCTTGTTGCTTTTCACATAGTATGGCTGTATGGTAACTCAAATTTCACTGTATCTTAACTGGTACATGTGACAATAAACTGACCCAAAAAGGGACCACATCACCCCGATCCTGGCCTCTCTCCACTGGCTCCCTGTGCGGTTCCAAATACATTTCAAGACCCTCCTCTTTGTCTACAACGCCCTCAATGGGCTTGCACCCACCTACATTAAAAGTCTTCTCACCCACTACACCACCTCCAGGTCGCTCAGATCGGCCGACTTGGGGTTGCTGAATGTCCCGCAGTCTAGGCATAAGCACAGGGGCGACCGCACCTTTGCGGTCGCAGCTCCTAGACTGTGGAACAGCATCCCCCTCCCCATTAGAACTGCCCCCTCCATTGACTCCTTTAAGTCTAGTCTAAAAACGCATCTGTTCTCCCAAGCCTTTCCTGACGTCCTCTGAGCGAGGGCTATTTTGTATATATGTATGTAGCCTGCTTGCGTATACTACTCTTATAACAAATGTAAAGCACTTTGGTCAATGAGAGTTGTTTTTTAAATGTGCTATATAAATAAATGTGACTTGACTTGACTTGACTTGACCTTGAAACTTTGATCAACCTGTGCATATTAGATCACCATACCATTTATTCCCTCGTCTTGTTTTACCATTTCATTGAACACACATCACACATTCTTTATGACCATATACAGTGTTATGCCCCTGTCTCACTTAGGAAACCTGAACGGAAACCTCTGGAGACTCTGCGCCCCACCCAAGGTTTCCGTGCGGTTCCCGGAGGTTTTGTCAGTCTCCCTAATGGTCGAAAATGGTTCCGCTTCTTCTATGTTCCGGCGATTATTTCAAAACATTCAAAACCGGCCGCGACTAAAAATAGGTTGCCGTTTTAAAAATCGGTAATTTTTTAGTCGAAGCCGGTTGCGATGCTAGTTGAAGGTGGTTGCCGGAGGTTGCAGGTAGTGGATGTAAGACCTCCCTGGTGGAATAAAACTGGGTGAAAAAAAGGTCTTACCTTCCACTACCTGCAACCTCCGGCAACCACCGTCAACTAGCATCGCAACTGGCTTCGACTAAAAAATTACCGATTTTAAAACGGCAACCTATTTTTAGTCGCGGCCGGTTTTGAATTTTTTGAAATAATCACCGGAACATAGAAGAAGCGGAAACCACTTTCGACCATTAGGGAGACTGACAAATACCTCCGGGAACCGCACGGAAACCTTGGGTGGGGCGCAATTCTCCAGGGTTTCCTAAGTGGGACAGGGGCATTACAGACATCAGCAACCCACATAGGCACAGAATCATCCTCTCGGTTTATACATTGCTGGCATAACCAGATAAAACCCATTGTCACACCACCCACCGATCGCTGGATCGTATACTCCACAATTAAGCTATGACAGTATATTCTGACATCCTGCCACATCTTGTCAAAGAACTCGGAGAACTGATGCTACATCCTATTGTTCATCTTGGAGCTAGAGCTAGGAGGCTAATAGGGTCATGTCTTAGTTTTAAGACAAGACTAGCTTTTATATTTGAGGTGGACTGAATATCCTCCATTATGAGAATTTTTTCAAATTCTTCAAAACAAAAACAGTGACACCAATGAAGACTGGAAACCTCTGTCAGATTCGGTTCCATAATGATTTATTCATCAAATGAATTGTAAGGATCATTTCCTTTTAATTTTTCCTCACATTTGATATAATATTGATATAACATTCCTATTTTCCTGAATAAAATTTCTATTTTACACTGTGAATTTAATTTAAATGATGCAACTCTTCCTTTATCCAGTCAATTCTTTAGCTTAAGGGAACTGTAGTGAGTCAGAGCTACTACTAATAATTATTTTCGTTCTACTCTATGTGTTGCCATGGAAACCCAAACTGGATGAAAAGTAAAGCTAGCATCAATGTCCCTGGGCAACTCACATCAGTTGTAGTGTTTTGGACAAGAAAAAAATAATGTTCCTATGTTGCTTTTAGTTTCCTTGTAACGTACAATGTTTAATTTTTTTAAGTGTCAGGCTTAATTTTTTAACACAGGAATTATAATAGAACTTAGAATAATACAGCAAAACAAGCCGCTTGGTGTATAATGCCCATGCCAAACATGATGCTAGACCATCTGTTATCTACCATAACATATCATGCATAATCCATTCCCAGCATATCCATATGCCCATCTAAAAGCCTCTGAAATGCCGCTATCATATCTGCCTCAACCACCAACCCTGGAAGCGTGTTCCAGGCACTCACCACCCTCTCGTGTAAAGAAATTGCACCAAACATCACCTTTAAACTTTGCCCCTCTCACCTTAAAGCTATGCCCTCTAGGTATTTGATTTTTCCATTTTACACTACTCTGCTGCCCAAAAAATACTTTGAATAAAATCTTGCAGTCATTAAACTTGTTTTCCAACATTGCAGAAAGCCATTTGGTACATTATATCTCTGCTTGTAAGATATAAACTTTGCCCCTCTCACCTTAAAGCAATATAATGTTACTCCCTTAATCGCATGCGCATCCTATCCCCATAGATTTACAGTATGTTTTTTTCTTTAAAACTTGTATCTACTTGTCAATTATTCTCTGTGGAATTATTTTATGGTCCAATAATTCCCAAAATAATTACTTTTCAATTCACCTCTTACTTCGATCACATACGAGAATTTTAATACTCCATTCACAGAAAGATCCACAATTACAAAAAATAAACCATTGATATCCACTTAGCTTTCACTTGTCTAGTGGGAGCTACCACCACATGTCCTGAACTGGTCAATCCATATTGTGAGTGTGTAGGCAGCAGAAGAAGAGGGTTTCCAAGCCTTTGATAGACACAAAATCCTGGAGTAACTCAGCAGGGCAGGCAGCGTCTCTGGAGAGAAGGAATGGGTAACATTTCAGGTCGAGACCCTTCTTCAGACTGAGTCAGGGGAGAGTGAGATACAGAGGCAAGGGAGTGTAAGGTGTGAAAATGAGACAAAGGGGTTGGAGATCAAGGAAAATGTAGAATAGATCATTGTTTGCTAGGAGAAGGTACCAACAAAGCAAACAGTTAAAATATAAACAAGGACAGTCAGACTTGTCGGAGAACTGGGAAGGGGAGGGATGGAGAGAGAGGGAAGGCAAGGGTTACTTGAAGTTAGAGAAGTAAATGTTCATACGCTGGTGTGTCAGCTGCCCAAGCGAAATATGAGGTGTTGTTCCTCCTATCTGCGCTGGGCCTCATTCTGAAAATGGTGGAGGCCCAGGACAGAAAGATCAATGTTGGAATGGGAGGGGGGGGTTAAAGTGTTTAGCAACCGGGAGATCAGGAAGGTTTAGGCAGATTGAGTGGAGGTTTTCAGCGAAACGATCGCTGAGCCTGCACTTGGTCTCACCGATATATAGGAGACCACAGCTGGAACAGCAGATTAAACCATTGGATGGCGCCAGCAATAGCTGCCTCGCCAACAGTCTGTCTGTCGCTTCCTTCTTTGTTGTTTTTTTAATATGTGTTAAATGCATGTTTTAGTTTTCATTAGCTTGTTTTATATGAGGGTGGGGGGGTGGGGTTGGGGGAAACGTTTTAAAATGTTTTACCTCAACGGAGATGCGAATTTTTTTCCATATCGTATCTTCATCCACACTGCAGCCTAACATCGTGGAGTTGGCGGCCTTTGCTGGAGACTGACTGCGGGAGCTGCAACCGTGGGAGCCTGCAGGACTTAACATCGTGGAGCTTGTGATATCTGTCGGGGATCGACCTTGGAGCTCCAATTCCTGCAGACTTTAACATTGTGGAGCTCGCGGTCCCTGGTTAGAGACCAACTTCGGGAGCTCCAAGCCACAGGAGCTTCAACCGCCACGTGGGAGTTTCGATCGCCCCGACTGCGGATGGTTCGACTGCCCCAACCGCAGGAGAATAATGAGGAAGAAGATGAGTCTTTATTGCATTCCATCACAGTGAAGAATGTGGGGAATCCGCTGTGGTGGATGTTTATGTAAACTGTTATGTAGTTGTGTGTCTTGTTGCTTTTTTTGTATGGCTGTATGGTAATTCGAGTTTCACTGTACCTTAATTGATACAGTTGACAATAAACTGACCTTTGAACCTTTGAAAAGTAGATGAGGTTGGAGGAGGTACAAGTGAACCTCTGCCTGACCTGAAAATACTGTTGGGGTCCTTGGACGGAGTCGAAGGGGAAGGTATAAGGGCAGGTGTTGCAACTGCTGCGGTTGCAGGTAAAACTACGGTTCAAAACTCATGTTGCCTATACCCCCCCTCGCCCCCCCCCCCCCACCACCACCTCACCCTCGTCATCCCCATCGCCTCATCTTTTCCATCACAAGACCCTTCATTGGAGTGTAATTGATCATAAACGTACACTAAACTGCAAAAGTGACCCTGGTCAAGCGCTCATAAACGTAATCAAAGAGACAGTCATTTTAACTGAGTTAGTGGCATGATGAACTGGCACAGAAGAGCAGTTGAGGTTCTGGGCAGATTAGCTATGATCCTATTGAATGGTGGGGCAAGCCTGAATGGTCAAGTGACCTACTCCTGATCTTTGTTTTAATGTTCTTATGTTTAACTTATTTCTGGCATAAATCTGTCATTATCTCTTCAAAACGCAAAATGCTTTTGAACCTTTATATGAATTTATTCACCTGCACTGACACGTTTGGAAATTAAGATTTGATTTTACAGAGAGACGGTTTATTAAAAATATATCAATTTAGTTCATATTTTCAATGTTTTTCCTTCCAGAATATGTTACCTCACACTTGAATATTTAGTTGCATCTTCATCCATTCTTCCACATTCCATTATCTTGTGTTTGAAACCATTGAAATACTTACTCACTTGTCTACCAAGTAACTGTGTTAAAGAAGGAACTGCAGATGCTGGAAAATCGAGGGTACACAAAATGCTGGAGAAACTCGGCGGGTGCAGCAGCATCTATGGAGCAAAGGTAATAGGCAACTTTTCGGGCCGAAACCCTTCTTCAGACTGAGGAGGGGTGGGGGAAGGCGGGAGAAGAGAGGAAAAAGGAGGAGGAACCCGAGGTCTGAGGGAGAGGTAGGAAGGGGAGGAGGCAGCAAGGGTTAACAGCATTGAGAGAATTCAATGTTCATGCCAAGAGGATGCAGACTCCCCAAGCGCAATATGAGGTGCTGTCCCTCCAGTTTGCTGTGTTGCTCACTCTGGCCGTGGAGGAGGCCCAGGGCAGAGAGGTCGGATACAGAATGGGAGGGGGAGTTGAAGTGCTGAGCCACCAGGAGGTCGGGTTGGTTATTGCGGACCGAGCGGAGGTGTTCGGCGAAACGATCGCCAAGCCTCCGCTTGGTCTCCCCGATATAGATCAGTTGTTGGTTATTGCGGACCGAGCGGAGGTGTGGTTGTTGCGGACAAAGCGGAGGTGTGCAACTTATTTTTGCTCCAATTGGCTTTCTTTATTTGTACCTGCTCATGTTATTTTGTTTCTATTCTATTTAATTTTATTCCTTCAATAAGTTTGTTTTTGTCCATGTGTCATAGTCCTGCTAAGAGGTAAGATAGATAGATGGCCACTAGTGGAATACGCAACTGCAGATGCTGGTTTACACGAAAGTGCCTGTCCGACTTGGGCATCATTTGCGCGTCACGCAGGTGGCACGTGAGGTTTTTGAGAATCCCAAAATCCTGGGGCGCTGCGCGCTACCGAGCGTCGTGCTTCGTGACGTGTAAATGATGTCGCATAAATGAATAATGCCCAAATGGGACAGGCCTTTAAAGTGCACAAAGTGTTGCAGTAACTCAGCGAGTCAGGCAGCATTGTTGGAGAATATGGATAGGCGATATTTCGGGTTGAGATCCTTCTTCAGGCTGAAGAAATGTCCTCTCCCGAAATGTCACCTATCCATGTTCTCCAGGGATGCTGCCTAACTAGAATAGTGAAAGGCATGGATAGTGTGGATTTGGAGAGGATGTTTCCATTAGTGGGCAAGTCCAGGATGAGAGGTCATGGTCTCAGAATTAAAGGACATTCTTTTAGGAAGGAGGTGAGGAGGAATTTCTTTAGTTAGAGGGTGGTGAATCTGTGGAATTCTTTGCCACAGAAGGCTGTGGAGGCCAAGTCAGTGGATATATTTAAGGCAAAGATAGATGGAGGGCTAGAAAGCAACGCCAGCCAGCTCCGTGAAAAAAACGAGGAAAACCGGGGAGAAAAGACCTACCTGCTGCCTGCTGTTTCTGCACCGGCTGCCGTGAGTGACGTCATCAGGCGAGCGACTCGTAATGGCAACACAGCGCAGCCCACCCGCAGATAAAACAAAACTCCGGTACACAAGGAAAACGGCAGAACAAGAACAAGGCCTGACCGGAGCCTCGGCCTCAGGTAGGACACTATCCCTAGAAGATGTGTCGAAAAAATCGGAAATTGAAGAACTCAAAATTTTTTTTGTACAAGAAATGGCTGAGTTAAAGTTGGAATTAAAGACTGAATTGGCAAAAATAAATATTAAGGAAGAAATGGAAAAAATCAAGGAGGAGATGAAGGAGTTAAAGTCTGAAATTAATACCTCGGAATTATCTGACAAACTTCGAAAGGAAATTGCAGAAATATTGACAGATCAATCTGCAAGTATAATGGAAGAGATGAATGAAAAAATCGAAAATAAAGTGGAAATAGAAATGGAACTGTGGTGGAAGAAATTAAGGAACAGTTGACAGCCATAAAGAACCTTGAAGAACTAGTCGAAACAAGTACTCAGACTACGAAAACACTCCTCAAAGAAAATCAACGTTTATCTGACTTACTGGGCAAAATAACTGATAAGTGTACCGAGTTGGAAGGACGCCAGAGAAGACAGAACCTAAGGATCGTGGGTATTCGAGAAGGGAGAGAAAAGAATCAAGATACCCGAGAGTTTACTGCAAACTTACTGCAAAAGGTTTTATCTCTGGAACAAAAGCCTTTACTCGCCCGAGCACACAGAGTCATGAGACGTTATACAAAGCAAGACGCCTCTCCAAGACAAATGATAGTAAAAGTCCAGTATGATCATGTCCTGGAGGAGATGATGAAGAAAATTATAAAAAGTAGAAATCTTACATATGAAGAAGATTCGATCAGCATCTACCGAGACTATCCAGCAGAGGTCTCCAAGAAACGAAATGCGTTCCAAGGAGACCAAAAGAATTTTGAGGGAAGTGAAGAATCTGAAGTACAGTCTGAGGTACCCAGCCACCCTGAGAATTACCTACAACCAGGAAGAACATCATTTCAAAAACGCAGCGGATGCAATGAGCTTTGCCCAAGGGATTAAGGAGCGAGAGGTAGACTGAATGAAAGCTTCAAAGATGAACTATAACAACAATTAAATTGTACTTTCAAGATTGGAATGGACTATGGACTATGGACTTGTTTCATCTAAAGAAGATGGAGAAGGATGCGGATGGGAGATTCGGGGAGATACGGATTGGAGACACTCCTATGGATACTAATAATTAGAATAGTAACACTACTAATATCAATAACTAACACATACTAAAATTAATACTGTGGTATTATTATTAATTAAAGCTAATAACTACCAATTAATGATTAACAATTAACTATAGCTGATTTACTTAGGATTAAGTAAATAGTAAATATAAATACACAAAATATAAACTTTGACTTTATTTATCCCCCCTGGTACTTTTTATTATTATTTTTTACTTTTTCTATATTTTTCTTCCCTTTTTCTTATTTTTTATTATTACTTTATTCTTTATATTTTCTTATTATTATTGCTTTTAATAAGTATTAAGTATAGATATTATCAAATACTTGACTGATGGATTTTGTACACATTATGAGTTTAATACTCCCAGTTAAATATTTGTATGGAATAACAATTTTAATGAATCTTGGAAATGGATGAGTTAGTAACATCGACTACGGAAGTCTATAGATTACTAGCCATGGTAGTATGGCTAACACTAACTACACCAATATTAGATGTAGTTTTTTCTTTCTTTGTGCACCCTACTAATCTCTTAATCTATCCTTTTTTTAATATTATCTCTTGTTATTATTATTTTACTTTTGAATGGAGTTATAAATCAATGCAAAGGAGGTATATACGTGAGAGATACTCAAGGGTTTTGAAATTCATCTATTCGGAGTTCGGGTGTAAAGTCGGGTATGTCGAGCTGAACCATTTGCCCTATTATATATTCCTTTAGATAAAAGATGCAAGACTTACAAATGAATATGGGGAATGGAGGAATAACGTTTTGTAGCTGGAATGTTAAAGGTATTAACGAACCAATTAAAAGAGGTAAAGTATTAGCACACTTAAAAGCACTTAAAGCAGATGTGGCATTCATCCAAGAGACACATCTAAAAAAAGAGGCAGAACATAGATTAAAGGCTAAATGGATTGACAAAGTGTATCATGCTTCTTTTACACACAAATCTAGAGGTGTAGCAATATTAATTCGTAAAGGCACTTCATTTAAACACACTTCAACAATAACTGATAGTGATGGTAGATATATTATTGTAATAGGAGAATTATACACACAAAAAAAATGATTTTTGTCAATGTATATGGCCCAAATTTTGACAGCCCACTGTTTTTTTTTAAAAAAAATATTTAATACTATTCCGGAATTATCACAACACAACTTAATAATTGGAGGAGATTTAAATTGTACAACTAGATCCTTATTTGGACAGATCATCAAAACAATGGAAACTTAAATCGCATTCCAGTGATCTAATAAATGCATATATAGATACTAGTAATATTAAAGATGTTTGGAGAATGCAAAACCCAGCTAGACGGGAATACTCATTTTACTCACCTGTGCATAAAACTTATTCAAGAATAGATTATTTTTTGGTAGATTTAAAACTTATCCCATTCACTTATAATTCAAAATATCATAATATTATAATTTCATATCACGCACCTTTAACTTTTATGATGAAAATAACTGGTAAAAACGGAAAAAACAGGGGACATTGGAGATTTAACCCACAAATTTTAAAAGACAAAATAACTCAAGAATACATCACAAAACAGATCAAGATTTTCTTTGAAATAAATGATACGCCAGAAATATCTTCGTCCCTATTATGGGAAACCTTTAAAGCGTATCTTCGGGGAATTATGATATCCTCTCAAGCATTTTATAATAAAGAGAATCGGAGGGAACAACAGGCATTGGAAAAGGAGATCAAACAATTAGATACAGAAAACGCTGTTAACCCAACCATAATAAAACATAATAAAATCTTTGCATTGAAATATAAATTAAATAAAATACAGTCAGACCAAGTTGTAAAGCTATACCAATATACTAAACAAATACAATTTGAATTCGGAGATAAAACCACAAAAATGATTGGCTCGTCAATTACGAAAATTGGAAGGAGAAAAATTAATCCATAGGATTAAATCAGACAAAGGGGAATTATTAGTACAAACTAAAGATATAAATGAGAGATTTTTGCAATATTATAAAAATTTATATTCCGCCAAAATGACAGAAAAATCGAATAGGAGTAGAAACAATTTTTTTAAAAAATGTAATCTAAAAGGACTGGATTCAGAAAATAGAGAATCACTCAACGCTGAAATAACTACTAAAGAAATTGAAGAAGCTATTAGGTCATTAAAAAATGGTAAAACTCCAGGACCGGATGGTATTGGATCAGAATTTTATAAAACATTCTATGATATGATAGCTCCACGTTTGAAGACACTTTATGAACACATTTATGTACAACAGAAGTCACCAGAAACATTAAATGAATCTATTATAACACTTATACCTAAATTAGATTTAAAAAATCTGGATGATCCAGGTCGTATAGAGCCATAACTCTTTTAAATACAGATCAAAAAAAATATTAACTAGAATACTAGCACAAAGACTAAATACAGTGATTAATAAAGTAATTCATTCAGACCAAACAGGATTTATACCAAAACGATACTCCTCAAACAACCTGAGAAGATTATTCAATATTATATACTCGAAAAGAAACATTAATAAGATCTATCAATTATTTCGTTGGATGCAGAGAAAGCTTTCGATCAGATTGAATGGTCTTATTTATTTTTGGTTATGGAAACTTTTCAGTTGGGAGAGAAGTTTATAACATGGGTTAAGCTACTATATACCAAGCCAACAGCTAGAATATTAATAAATCAAATGTTAACAACTAAATTTAATTTTATTCCATGGCTGTAGACAAGGTTGTCCTTTATCTCCACTACTGTTCGCACTGGCAATTTAACCATTAGCTCAGCACATCAGATTACATCCTGAAATATATGGGTATGAAACCAAAGAGACTGAAAATAAAATCTCTTTATACGCAGATGATGTATTACTTTATATTACAAAGCCGGAAATTAGTATTCCTAACTTATTAGATTTAATAATTCAATTTGGATTGATTTCAGGATACAGAATTAATTGGAATAAAAGTGAACATGCCAATAATGGGAAAACAACTCACATATATTACAACAATATCCTTTTAAGATAGCAAATGAAAAAATCAAATATCTTGGAATTCATGTAACAAAAAGATATGATTCTTTATTTAAATTTAATTTCCCACCCCTATTGAATAAACTACTTAAGAATATCCTATATTGGAAAACATTACCTATTTCAATGCTAGGTAGAATTAATGCGATAAAAATGATTTTTCTTCCGCAATTACTATACCTGTTTCAACTGATCCCGATATATCTTCCTAAAAATGTTTTTAAGAAAGTGGACTCTATAGTTACCAACTTTATTTGGGATTATAAGAGCCATAGAATAAATAAAAAATATCTATGTAAATCAAAAAATAAATGGAGGTTTTGCATTGCCTAATTTTATGTTTTATTATTGGGCAGTTAATATTAAAAATATGAACTTTTGGTTGGAAGAAGTAGATAAACAACCAAACTGGTTAAAAATGGAAAAGGAAGATTGTTCACCTTTTGAAATTAGCTCGATTTTATTTGCTAATACTAAAATACATAAAACAAGTTATAGAGGAAATCCAATAATAGAAAGTGGCATACGTATTTGGAAACAATTAAAGAAAACATTAAAATTAGAAAGTATACCACTGGCTCTTCCCATTGCAAATAACATCACTTTTAAACCTTCAATGATGGATAAAGGTTTTTTTTAAATGGAAGAACTATGGAATAAATAAGATGGGTGATCTCTATAGGGAAAGTTTATTCCTTTCATTTCAGGAATTACAACAAAATTATGGATTACACTCAAAAGAGTACTTTAGATATTTACAAATTAGAGACTATGTTAAATCAAACACACAGGATTTTAGAAATAGAAAGACAGAAATTTTAGATGAATGTCTAAATAAATATCCGAATACAGAAAAATTAATATCATATATTTATAATATTTTACTGGAAAATGATTTACCAAACTCGGAAATATATAGGCAAGCATGGGAAAACGAATTAGGACAAACAATTAGTGTAGAAGTATGGAATGAAAGTTTACAACATATACACCACTGCTCATTAAATGCCAGACATTCCCTGATACAATTTAAAGTTTTACATAGATTACACTTTTCGAAATCCAAATTAAACAGAATTTTTTCAAATGTTTCTGCTATATGTGACAAATGTCAGCATTTAGAAGCTAATCTAACGCATTCATTCACAAAATGTATAAAAATTACTAATTTTTGGATAAAAATTTTTAACATAATTTTGAAAGTAGTTAATGCAAATTTGACTCCAGACTCAAAATTAAATTATATTAGGAATAATAGAAACGGATTCATTTACTAACAACACAGCAAATAATTTTTTAAAGAAGGAACTGCAGATGCTGGAGAATCGAGGGTACACAAAAAGCTGGAGAAACTCAGCGGGTGCAGCAGCATCTAAGGAGCGAAGGAGATAGGCGACGTTTCGGGTCGAGACCCTTGGGTCTCGACCCGAAACGTCGCCTATCTCCTTCGCTCCTTAGATGCTGCTGCACCCGCTGAGTTTCTCCAGCTTTTTGTGTACCAGCAAATAATTTTTATTGGTTATAGTTTAATAATCGGTAAAAAACTAATACTAAGATTTTGGAAAGGTCCTACATCCCCGCAATCACAATGTGGATTACAGAAATGTCGGAGACATCTGAAAGACTAAGACTTGTTCTTTTGGACAAGCTAGATCAATTCAGAGGAATATGGTCTCCATTTATTGAATACTTAAAGGGTCAAGGAGGTCCGGTTCGAGGGCCTGACTGAAGCCTGAATGAAGGAATGGATGGAGAACTATATACAATAGACCACGCATATATCTCCAATGAAGAATATCTTGCTTTATACTCCACTCATTTTATAGATTTTCTACTATTTTATTTCTTTTTATTATTTTTCTTTACTATTTTCTTTCTGTTATAAAATAATAAAAAATATAGAAGTATAAATAAGAACAACTGTAAACTTTAAAAATATTAAGAATGTATGTGACGAATAATATGTTTTTTTCTTTTTTTTGATTTTATGTTATTCCTTCTTAATATGTATTTACTTCTAATAAAAATATTTTACAAAAAAAAAAAAGATAGATAGATTCTTGATTTGTACAGGTGTCAGAGGTTATGGTGCAAAGGCAGGAGAATGAGGGTAGGAGGGCTAGATAGATCAGCCATGATTGAATGGTGGAGTAGAATTGTTGTGCCAAATGGTCTAATTCTGCTCCAATCACTTATGATTTTATGACTCACTGAGTTAATAATGGGAATATCTCATCAAGATATTTTAGTTCAGATTTTGTTTTACTTTGTATAGTTTTTATTTATTTATTTTATTTTAGTTATATTTTATTATTATTAATTTTTTATTATTTTTATTTTACTTTATTTTATTTTATTTTATTTTTAGTTTAGGGGGGGTTTGCTTTTTCCTTTTTTTCTTTTTCTTTTTGTCTTTTTATTTTTGTGGGGTTTTTTCTACATTTATAAGTTTTCTTTTAAAGATTTAACTATATTTACATAGAGGTGTACACTCAATGTGTATTTTGACATTGGTTTCATATCAGGTTATACCTGTTATTAATGTAATCCTGATCCCTATGTATCAATATAATTGTTATGTTTATCACTATTTATTTTTTTCTTGCACTGTTTTTTTTGTTGTTGCTTTTTTTTAAAATGTTTTATTTTAGTTTTCTTTGGAAAAAAAAACAATAAAAAGATTTTAAAAGAAAGAAAAGAAAGATATTCCTTTCCTTCTCAACTGCCATGCTTGTCCTTGGAAACCATTAATAAAAGTATACACCAACATTTCATTATGTTCTAAGCGATACTTTACAATGCATGCAGGAATGCAGACCATGTATTCCTTCTGCATTAATCCAGAAGGCAAACTTTGAAAGGCGGTCGGCCAAAATGGCGCCTCTTGCATATGGACTCGGTGAGTTGTTCTATCCGTACTGTAATGACCGGGGTGATTGTGTCTATGTACGGGGATAGTCTTGCTGAGATGTCTGTAACACAAATGTACCTGGTTCACTGTGCCTGGTGCACGTGACAATAAAGAAACCATTAAACCATTGAACCAACATTAATCAATCAGCATTATCATACCCACACCTTAATTTAAAGTTGATTGAAACTTGAGGCTGGCTATAATGTCCTACGTGAGTAGAGGTTTTGTTTCCTTGTTTCATAGAAACATAGAAACATAGAAATTAGGTGCAGTAGGCCATTCGGCCCTTTGAGCCTGCACCGCCATTCAATATGATCATGGCTGATCATCCAACTCAGTATCCTGTACCTGCCTTCTCTCCATACCCCCTGATCCCCTTAGCCACAAGGGCCACATCTAACTCCCTCTTAAATATAGCAAATTTCTTATCTGTTTCCTTATCTGTTTTTTCTCAGGGAAATTACGGTAGAACAGTATATAATAATAATTGGACCTCAGCTTGAGTTCAGCATACTGTTTTGGTTAGAGTACCGGAAAGATGCGATGGAACTGGAAAAAAAGCAGAAAGGATGTTGTCAAGTCTGGAATTGTTTAGCCATGAGGAAAGATTGACTACACTGTGCTTATTTTCTTCAGAGGAGCTTGTTTCAGGGAGACTTCAAAAAGGTGCATGACATTATGAGAGGCCTGGACAGAGTAACTAAGAAGAATCTAAAAGTAGGGAGAAGGGTTAGAAATCAGATGAGTAGAAACTTTTCTAGGGTTCTGGAACGCATTGTCTGAAAGGGTGGGAGAGGCAGGATTCCTAATCAGATTTAAAATAATTTTAGAGTAAGCTTTTGGCTAGCGGTGATCTGAGGACATATTACTGAAAGGACCTCTTTTGCGACCATTACAAATGTGATGGGCTGAATAGTCTCCTGTGTTATTTTTTTTTTACTTTAGAGATACAGCGCGGAAACAGGTCCTTCGTCCCGCCGAATCCGCACCGACCAGCGATCCCCACACACTTACACTATCCTACACACACTAGGGACAATTTACACATACATCAAGTCAATTAACCTATATACCTGTACATCTTTGGAGAGTGGGAAGAAACCGAAGATCTCGGAGAAAACCCACGTGGGTCACGGGGAGAACGTACAAACTCTGTACAGACAGCACCCATGGTCGGGATCGAACCCCGGGTCTCCGGCACTGCAAGTGCTGTAAGGCAGCAACACTGTGCCACCCCACGATGTTTTCTTCATTCTATGATTATATAAAGAAATAGGAAAAGAGATGAAATAGGCGACACCATCCCAGGCACCTGCTTTCCCACTCAATAATGATGTGGCAGATCTGGATGGTAGCCTCAGTTCCAGTATTCTCCCTATTTTCCATTAGGTTTGATTTAGAATCGGAATGCTCAACCAGCCGCGGCGCGAGGTTCGATCGCCCAGCGGTGGGGGTGCTGACATCCCCCCCGGTGCAGGAGCTGATCGCCTCGACGCGGAGGGCCCGAACACCGCCAGCTACAGGAGTTAAGATCATCCCGTCAACGGAGGGCTCGAGGCCCACGACCGAGGAAGAACAGAAGGAAGAGAACTTTATTTCGCCTTCCATCACAGTGAGGAATGTGTAGGAGTCACTGTGGTGGATGTTCATGTTAAAATGTGTTTATGAGTGACCTCTTATTTTTAATTGTATGACTGACTTGGCCAATGAAATTCCTCGTATGTTGCAAAACATACTTGGTGAATAAAGTGTGATTCTGATTCTGATTCCCCTGCATTCCAAATATTTATCCCAGCCTGAATATATATCCAACATTCAGCATCAATAGTAGTCTGGAGAAGATAATTGCAAAGGTAGGTAACCCTTGAGAAAATAAATTCCTCATCTCATTCTTAAGATTAAACTCACAGACGTTTACTTCATGATATTGAATGAGCATAAGCTGCGGAATTTGGTACATAGCCTCTGAAAATGTTACAGTGATGCAACAAATGGATTCCCTTCTTCCCTGGTTTGTCTGGGTTATATCTGGAAACATTGATGGATAATAGACTTTTATAATGTCATAAGGAGAATTAGGCCATTCGGCCCATCAGGTCTACTCCGCCATTCAATCATGGCTGATCTATCTCTCCCTCCTAAGCTCATTCTCCTGCCTTTTCCCCATAACCACTGACACCTGTTCAATTGCATTCCGCTTGGGGTGGAAGATTGCAACCTTCACGTGGTCCACCCTGTTTCGACTAATGCAATCAACGCGACGTGCACAAACGGAAGATCAAATAGAACAAGTTGTCCAACAACTTTAGGCTGTGTACGCCACACGAAAGAGGAAGAAGAAGCATTCTGCTTCTATTCAATTGTTTCAATTGCAGTCTGCTTCATGCTGAACTCAGATGTTCATCGACAGTGGAGCAGTTTTGAAGTAGGTTAGTCAATATTATAATGTGGGAATGAGGCACGCTTGAATGAGGCATGTTTGAACAATGGGGCCCACTGTACAGCATGGTCATGAAGCATTGAAGCTATCAATTGGCAAGGTCATTGGAGAGAATGATCCTGTCTACCTCTGGTTAGTTTCAACAGACACATGGTAGAGCAGATGAGCCTGACCAAGGTCTTGTGCATTAATCATAATGTTGATACTTTTGGTTAGAAGTTTTCAGATGACTCTGCATTTGTGGGCTGTATCAGTGAGGGGAGGGAAGCTGAACACAGAAGTGTAGTCAATGACTTTGTAGAGTGGTGTGAGCTGAATCACCTGCAGCTCAACACCGACAAAACTAAGGAGTTAGTGGTGGATTTCAGGAGGAGAGGAACACCCCTGACCACTGTCTCCATCAAGGGTGTGGATGTGCAGTTTTACCAAGGAGTACAAATACCTGGACAGTAAACTGGACTGGTCCAGGAACGCTGAGGCCCTGTACAAGAAGGGACAGAGCCAGCTGCACTTCTGAGAAGTCTCTGCTCCTTCAACATCTGCAGTAAGATGCTACAGATATTCTATCAATCGGTGGTAGCCAGTGCCATCTTTTTCGCTGTCGTGTGCTGGGGCATCAGGGCAAGGGCCGCAGACGCCAACAGGATTAACAAGCTCATCAGGAAGGCTGGCTCCGTCCTGGGGGTGGAGTTGGATTCATGTGAGGTGGTATTGGAGGAGAGGATGCTCCTCAACTACAGAGCCTCTTGGACAATACAGCTCACCCTCTCCATGACACACTGGTCAACCTGAGGAGCACCTTCAGCAACAGACTGGTTCCACCAAGATGCAGTATAGAACCCCACAGGAGATCCTTTTTACTTGTGGCTATCAAACTGTACAACGACTCAACACCACCACTCCCCAATCTTTGCAAGTCCCCAATCCTTTCCACTCGTCACATTAATTTAATGTTTCATGTATCTTGTTTTTAATGACTTTTGGCAGATCAATTTCCATCCTGGGATAAATACATTTCTATCATATCGTATAGTATCGTATCATAGAAATAGATCCTAATCCTTTATTAGCATTTTAATGCTATGGTGTTTTGCTCCAATGGCATTTTAAATTTTTTACCACTTGGATCTCTCAATCTATCTGCTCTTGTAACACTTCTATTCTTTACTTTCTAAGGAATATTGTACATGTAATGTTCTTACCAAAGCATATCACTTGATATTCATTTGTACCAGTCACTGGGTTTTCAAATGTATTGTGTTGCATTCTTCATCAATGTCAGCAACCTTTATTTTGGTATCATCTGTAAATTTTTATATTAAGTCCATGTCAGTAATGTGAATCATAAATATCACTACTCACTGTAGTGGAAAAATGCTTCCTGTTTTCTTCCAATCGAAATAGCAATTTCCATGCTTCAGCCATTTATAAACAGCTGTCTTATTTTTACTCTTTCCCCGACTTGCCATCTATTCAGTTACGTTTTCCCTGATTCCACCTAAAGATCCTTTACTATCTTCTCAACTTGACACTATGGCACTGCCCCATTAATCTTATCAACTGTGACTGTTTTGCTGTCAAAACATTTGGCACGTTACTATAACATCAAGCATGTGTTTGGAATCTATGATCAGAATTTAATCATATGTTTTCCATCTCTGGATACTTTCCTATTCCTTCCTTTTGAAATACAGACTAGACTAAGTGGGACCCGTTGGGTCCCATGTTCACACAGGAGGGTTGGTCCCCCAATGCAATATTCCACCTCCACTAATTACAATATTGGTGGCCAGTGTGGGGAGGGGGGCTTTCTGGAGCGCTAGTATGGGTGTTGTGGGCCGAAGGGACTGGTTTCCAGAAGGCTAGTATGGACATTGTGGGCCGAATGGATTCCTGAGCTGGTAGCTCAGTCACTCAGGCCTGGTGGGCTGGTAGCTCAGTCACTCAGGCCTGGTGGACTGGCAGCTGAATCACTCAGGCCTGGTGGGCTGGCAGCGCAGTCACTCAGGCCTGGTCGGCTGGCAGCTTAGTCACTCAGGCCTGGTGGGCTGGCAGCTCAAACACTGCCAGAAAGTCTGCCCAAAACAGGTGAGAGATTCTGTGAGAGAGAAGGGGGAGAGGGTGGAGAATCAATTTTAGACATTTTTCATCTTTTTCTGCAGATCACAGCAATGAAGGAGGAGAGTCTATCCTGGTCTGGACCACACACGGAGCCAATGAAGGGAGGGAAAAAATACTGGCTGTTTTAATACTTGCAGGGGGAATACTTACAGATGGGCCGAAGAGAATCCTCCTGGGCTAGTACAGGGCTCATGGGCCGAAGGGGCTCTTTAAGAAAAATCTGATTGAAATCCCAGTGAAAGGCACTTTTTCTGGACTTTTCCTGGCCTGGCACAGATCTTTTGAGCCAACATGCTCCTCCTGGGCTAATACGGGCATTTTGGTCAAAAGGAACTGGGTTTCTCGGCTAATAGTGACCTTGTGGGCCTAAATTAGTGGCTTCAGGCAGGCCAAACAACTCATATGATTTAATATCCATTTCAATTTCAAGCACAGGGTAGGCCAAACAGCTCATTGCATTTTCATTTCATTTCCATTTCCATTGCAGTTTCAAGCACAGGGCAGGCCAAACCGCTCATTGGATTTTCATTTCATTTCCATTTCCATTGCAGTTTCAAGCACAGGGCAGGCCGAACAGCTCACGGAATTTTCATTTCACTACCATTGCCATTGCAGTTTCAAGCACAGGTCAGGCCAAACAGCTCATTGCATTTTCATTTCACTTCTGTTGTCATTGCAGTTTTAAGCACAGGGCAGGCTGAACAGCTCATTGCATTTTCAATTCACTTCCATGTTGTCATTGCAGTTTCAAGCACAGGGCAGGCCAAGCAGCTCATTGCATTTTCCTTTCACTTCAATTGCCATGGCAGTTTCAATCACATGGCAGGCCGAACAGCTGATTGCATTTTCATTTCACATCCATTGCCATTGTAGTTTCAAGCACAGGGCAGGCCAAGCCAAACAGCTCATTGCATTATCATTTCATTTCCATTGCCATTGCAGTTTCAAGCACAGGGCAGGCCAAGCCAAACAGCTTATTGCATTTTCATTTCATTTCCATTGCCATAGCAGTTTCAAGCACAAGCCAGGCTGAACAGTTCTTTGCATTTAGATTTAACTTCTATTGCCATTGCAGTTTCAAGCACAGGGCAGGCCGAACAGATTGCATTTTCATTTCACTCCCATTGCCATTGAAGTTTCAAGCACAGGCAGACCGAACAGCTGATTGCATTTTTATTTCATTTCCATTGCCATTACAGTTTCAAGCACAGGGCAGGCCAAACAGCTGATTGCATTTTCATTTCATGTCCATTGCCATTCCAGTTTCAAGCACTGGGCAGGCCAAACAACTGATTGCATTTTCATTTCATTTCCATTGCCATTGCAGTTTCACTCACAGGGCAGGCAAAGCCAAACAGCTGATTGCATTTTCATTTCATTTCCATTGCCATTGCAGTTTCAAGCACAGGGCAGGCCAAACAGCTAATTGAATTTTCATTTCATTTCCATTGCAGTTTCAAGCACAGGGCAGGCCAAACAACTCATTTCATTTTCATTCAGGGCTAACAAATCATTTATTGCAAATACATTGCAGACTCACAGTTCAGTTGATTCACAGCCTAGAATGAGAGTAGTGGCCTGTCCCTCACGATCTTGCAGAGTGACTTAGTCATGTCCAGGCATCCGGGATTTTATAGTCCTGCCACCCCCCCCCCTCCCCCAGAGGGGGCGTTACCTTCATCACGGTGATTGACAGGCGAGAGGATCTCAAGGTTTTTTTAAACAGTCAGAACTTTCTTTAATTTTCTTCGATGGGAAAAATCATTGGGGAGGAGGACTTTGTGTGAGATGGCCAAAAATCACAGTTATACAAGGTAGCGTTTTTTTCTAAAATCAATATACAGCGCAGACAGGAAGTGGTCAAGATGAGACTTTTCATTATATAGATTTTGACATCTGATTTACCACAGGCATAAAGCTGGATTGTCCATAATTTTCATGTGAAGCTCTCCTCCTTGTCTTCAGGACAAACACACACATATATAAAGAAACAAGCATTTCAGTCAGAAAAATTGCCTTAGGGTGAAGCAATAAAGTAATCTTTGTACAGTTCAATAGTTATTACCTATATTGTTGGTTGGGACCTGTACAAGAGGAATGGGTTTCATCTGATTTGGAGGGGGACCAATATTCTTGCAAGGAGGTTTGCTAGTGCTAGCTAGGAGGGTTTAACATTGAGAGGCGGAAGGGTGGGATCAAAACTGGTCAGTCAGACGTTAGCAAGAATGATGGAAAGGTCGAGCTTAGCCTCAATAGCAAGTCTCAAAGCAAGAACAGACAGGGGAAGATGAAGGAATATGGTGATGCTGATGGGCTAAAGTGTGTTTACTTCAATGCGAGGAGTATTGTGGAGAAAGTAGATGAACCTAGAGCCTGGATTGATGCTTGGGACTACGGTGTTGTTGCCATTGTGGAACAGTGGTTGTGAAATGGACACATCTGGCAGCTCAATGTTCTGGGCTTTCATTATTCCAGACGCGATCGAGAGGGAGATCAAAGAGGTGGAGGAGGTGCGTAACAAATCAGGGAGACTGTCACAGTAGCACTCAGAGTGGACATACCGGAGGGCTTATCCTCTTAGAAGATATTGGTGGAGTTTAGAAATAAGAACGGGCAAGCACTCTCTCTGTTTCTCTATCTCCCCAATAGTAAGCAGGAGATAGAGGAGTGGATAGGTAGACAGATTTCCAAAAGGTGCAAAAGCACTTTAACTTCCCCAATATTAACTTCCCAATATTTACTGAGACTTGCTCAGTGCCAAAGTCTCAGATGGGGCAGAATTTGTGATGTGTACCCAAGTGGGGATACTGATCACAACGCCATAAGTTTTAAGATTGTTTCGAATAGAGAGAAGGCTGGACCTTACTAGAAAGTACTAAACTGTAGGTTAATTGGCTTAGGTAAAAATTGTAAATTGTCTCTAGTATGTAGAACAGTGCTATTGTACGGGGATCGCTGGTCGTCGCGGACTCATTGGGTTGAAGAGCCGGTTTCCGCGCTGCATTTCAAAACTAAACTAAAGTAAAACTGGAGTAAGGCTATGTACAACATTTGTAGGCAGGAGCTCGGGAGGGAACCCTGGGAGCAATCGTTATCTGGTAAGTCCACATGTGTGATGTGAGAGTCATTTAAAGGCCAGTTGATTGAAGTTCAAATGTGGCATGTTCCATTGAGGAGGTGGGATGATAAGGATGGCAAGGTAACAGAACCTTGGATGACCAAAGAGGTTGGAAATTTGGTCAAAAAGAGAAAGGGAGGGCATGCAACATTTAAGAGGATGGAATCAGACAGGAGCTTTGCAGAATACGAAGAAAGAAGGAAAGAACAGAAGCAGGCAATTAGAAGGGCGAAATGGGACCACAAAATTGTTATCTGGTAAGTCCACATGTGTGATGTGAGAGTCATTTAAAGGCCAGTTGATTGAAGTTCAAATGTGGCATGTTCCAGTGAGGAGGAGGTCACAACATCGGAGGCCCGGGTCGCCTCAGCGCAGAGGAAGAGGAAGAACAAGAAGGGAAGAGACAAAGACAAGATTTTTGCCTTCCATCACAGTGAGGCACTGTGGTGGATATTAAATATGTGTTTATTGTGTGTTTTGTTATTTACTATATGTATGACTGCAGGCAACGAAATTTCGTTCAGACCGTAAGGTCTGAATGACAATAAAGTTTTCCATGATCCATGAAAATGCCTTTGGCGAGTCAGTTTAAAGAAAACCCTAAAGCTTTTTTTTTTGTTAAATATTTTTTATTAGATGTAAGTACATATTAAAAGAATATACTTGTCACATATATTCTTAATATTATTAATATTAACAGTTATGTCTTATTTGTATTTCTATACATTTTTTTGTTTTTATTGCAGATAGGAAAAGATAGAGAAAAATAAAGTAAAAATAGAAAGTCAAAAAAAAAAAATGAATGGAGTGTTAAACAGGTTATCCATCGTTGGAGATATATCCATGATTTGTTATGTATAATTCTTCATCCATTCCTTTATTCAGGCTTCAGTCAGGTTCTCGCACCGAACCATTTTGACCCTTTAAATATTCAATAAATGGAGACCATATCCCTCTGAAAACCCTAAAGCTTTTTATACATATATTTAAAACAAGAGGAAAACCAGAGAGAAGGTAGGACTGCTTAAAGGGCCTGTCCCACTTACGCGACCTTTACAGGTGACTGCCGCAACCCGTGATAAGTCGTGAGAGATCGTGAGACGTCTACTATAGTCGTGAGAGGTCATGAGAGGTCTCCTATGGTCGTGAGAGGTCTCCAAAGAGTAGTAGCGTCTTTCTGGTCGCCGCTGAATTTTCAACATGTTGAAAATTCCGGCGACCTATCACGGGTCGCGGCAGTCGCCTGTAAATGTTGCGTAAGTGGGACAGGCCCTTAAGAATAAAGCAGGGAATTTATGCTTGTATAGAGAAGGAAGTAAATGGTAGAGTAGTGTTTCTGGTATTAAGGGAATGGTTATGTGCAGACCTTGTATCCAGAGACCAGGATAAATGATCTAATAATCTGGAAGCTGAAGTGCAAATTCCACTGCAACTGAGAATTTTAATTTAGGAAATAAATCTGAAATAAAAAAGCTAACAACGAGCATGAAATCTGCTGGGTTGTCATGAAAGTCGACTTTATTGACAATATCCTTCAGGAAATGGAAGGACCCATCCTTATCCAACCTAATCTAAATGTAACCAGAGACTCACCATTACAATTGATGCTTGTGTATTCACTGAAGGATGAAGGGGTATCTTATAGAACCATATAAAATTATAAAAAGACTGGACAAGCTAGATGCAGGAAAAATGTTCCCAATGCAGGGGCCACAGTCTTAGAATAAAGGGGAGGTCATTTAAGACTGAGGTGAGAAACAACTTTTTCACCCAGAGAGTTGTGAATTTATGGAATTCTCTGCCACAGAGGGCAGTGGAGGCCAAGTTACTGGATGGATTTAAGCGAGAGTTAGATAGAGCTCTAGGAGCTAGTGAAGTCAAGGGATATGAGGAGAAGGCAGGGACGGGTTATTGATAGGGGACGATCAGGCATGATCACAATGAATGGCGGTGCTGGCTCGAAGGGCCGAATGGCCTCCTCCTGCACCTATTTTCTGTTTCTATGTTTTAAATGCTCTCTGAAATAGCGTTGTTAACCAGGGCAATACAGAATGGGTAACAACAAGAGACCTGTGAAAACCACGTTCCATGAATGCGTAAAAACATCTATCAACTTAGAAACGGCAATTCATAATTAATATCAACCAGAAAGGCAATGATTTTGCACAAATGTCAGATTTCAAATATATTACACATCATTAAAAACCATACATTAAAACTTTGTGATTATGTTGCTAAAATAACTATCTTTAATTTTGCCAACATTTTGGAAATAGTTGAGCGGGTGGGAAGGAATAGTTGACCAGGTTGACAGGGTGGAACTGTCAAAGACTGAAGGGTGAGAGGGTCAAAGTTGAGAGGAGATATGTGGGGCACCTTTTTTACACAGAGAGTGATGGGTGCTTGAAACATGATGCCAGAGGTGGTGGTGCAGGCAGGTACTATAGTGGCATTTAAGAGACTTTTAGACAGGCATTTGGTGATGCAGGGAATGGAAGGGTATAGATAATGTGCATGCAGATGATATTAGTCTGAAGAAGGGTCACCCATTCCTTCTCTCCAGAGATGCTGCCTGCCCCGCTGAGTTACTCCAGCATCTTGTGTCTCTCTTCGGTGTAAACCAGCATCTGCAGTTCCTTCCTACACATGCAGATGAGATTAGTTTAACCTGGCATCATGTTTGCCACAGACATTGTGGACCGAAGGGTCTAGTCCACTGCTGTGCAGCTCTGTGTTCAATGAATGGGTAGAGTCTGAGGCAAACGTACAATCCCAGAGGCGTTGGTGTAAAATGGATGTTTAACATCCATTACTCTATTAATGTATAGTGTAATACAGCAAGGAAACAAGCCATTGGGCCCAACTTGCCCATGGTGACCAAGGTGCCCAAGCTACTCCAGCCCCACCTACCTGCATTTGGTCCATGTCCCTCTAAAGCTTTCCTATCCATGTACAGGTCCAAATGTCTTTTCAATGTTGTTATTCTTTCTGGCTTAATTGACTCCTCTGGCAGTTTGTTCCATATACCCATCACCCTCTGTGTGAAAAAGATTGCCCCTTAGGTTCCTATTAAATCTTCCCCCTCTCACCTTGAATGGATGTCCTCTGGTTCACCCTGTCTATCCCTCTTACGATTTTACACACTATATAAGATCACCCCTCTTGCATCCTTGCTCCAAGGAATTAAGTCTTAGCCTACCCGGCCGTCAAGTCCTGGCAACATCCTCGTGTGTCTTCTCTGCACTCTTTCCACCTTTATGACAACCTTCTTAGAGCAGAGTGGCCAAAACTAAACACAATACTCCAAATGAGGCCCCAATGCCTTGTACAACTGCAACGTAACATCCCAACTTTTAATGTTCATTACCTTGACTGATGAAAGCCATCTGTCTATACCACCCTATCTACAACTGAATCCACATTCAGCGTACTGTATAGCTGTGCTCCTAGATCCCTCTGCTCTATATCAGCCCCCCAGGGCCCGATCATTCACTGTGAAGGTACACAAAAAGCTGGAGAAACTCAGCGGGTGCAGCAGCATCTAAGGAGCGAAGGAGATAGGCGACGTTTCGGGTCGAGACCCTTCTTCACTGTGAAGGACCTGCCCTGGTTTGACTTTCCAAAATGTAACACCTATGCTTATCTGCGTTAAAACCCATTAGCTAATCTTCAGCCCACTGGCCCAGCTGATCACAATCCTGCTGTAATTTTTGATAACCATCTTTCCTATCGACAATTCCACCCACTTTAGTGTCATCTGCAAATTTACTAATCATGCCTTGTACATTCATAGAAACATAGAAAATAGGTGCAGGAGTAGGCCATTCGGCCCTTCGAGCCTGCACCGCCATTCAATATGATCATGGCTGATCATCCAACTCAGTATCCTGTACCTGCCTTCTCTCCATGCCCCCTGTTCCCTTTAGCCACAAGGGCCACATCTAACTCCCTCTTAAATATAGCCCTCTTATATAGCCCTCTTAAATATACAAACTCATCCAAATCATTGATATAATCCTCAAACAGCAATGATGATTCGTATATCTCCGCCAGGGCTCCTAGAATTTATTCTCTTGCCTCCCACAATGTCCTATGATTTATCTGATCAGACAGTGGAGATTAATATTCCTTACGACATCCAGCAACTCCTTGACTGTATTGAGGACTGTCCTCAAGACATTTCCATTAACTGTACCAGTCTTCACGATTTTCAGAGGAGAAATACTCATTGAGGATCTTGCCCATCTTCTGCGGATCTACAGAGATGACCATTTTTGTTTCTGAGGGACTGTATTCTCTCTCTAGTTAACCCCTTTCCCTTAATATTCTCAGAGTCATATAGTTATTGAGTCATGCAGAATGGAACAGCCCCTTCCGTCCAATGTGCCCATGCAAACCAAGATGTCCCATATACACTGGTCCCACATGCCCCTCTTGGGCCCATATCACTCTAATCTATTCCTATTCGTGTACCTGTCCAAATATCTTTTAAATGTTGTTATATTACATAAAATCTCTTTGGATTTTCCTTAATATTATTTGCCAGAACTGTATCCTGTCCCCTTTTTGCCCTCGTGATTTCCTACTTAAATATGCTCCTCAGTTTCTGAAACTCCTTTCGGAATACACTTGATCTCAGCTGCCTTTACCTGCCCCATGCCTCCTTCTTTTTTCTGACCATGAGCCTCAATTTCTCTTATCATCCAGGATTCCTCACTCCCACCTGCTTTGACCTTTGCTCTAAAAGGAACATGCATGCCCTGAACCTTTGTCATCACACTTTTAAAAGCTTCCTATTTTCTGGGCTGCAAATAACCTACTCTAATCAACTTGAGTAAGTTCCTGTCTAATAGCATTAGTTGGCCTTGCCCTAATTCAGAATTTTAACTAATGGGCCCGCCCTGTTTAATCCATAGCTATGCTAATGCTGATAGAGCTGCGATCGCTGTCCCAAAGGGCTTGCCTACAGATATATTGCACCACAAACAGGATGGTGAATCTGTGGAATCCATTGCCACAGAGGGCCGTGGAGGCCAAGTCAATGGCTGAGATAGATAGATTCTTGATTAGTATGGGTGTCAGGAGTTATGGGGAGAAGGCAGGAGAATGGGGTTTGGAGGGAGAGATAGATCAGCCAAGATTGAATGGTGGCGTATACCTGATGGGCCAAATGGCCTACTTCTGTTCCAACCATTTAGGAACTTACGAAATTATGAATAGTTCAGTCATTTGCCTTTTCCAATTTCCTAATAGATTAAGCTTTGCTCTTTCCCTTTT
The DNA here is from genome assembly GCA_035221665.1 of Okamejei kenojei. Lineage (NCBI taxonomy): Eukaryota > Metazoa > Chordata > Chondrichthyes > Rajiformes > Rajidae > Okamejei > Okamejei kenojei. Next base: position 10,210,592 of record CM069142.1, read on the forward strand.
GGAGCCCTCTACATATTGCCCGTGGAAACTTTCTGGAACATATTGAACAAATTCCATGCAGTCTGAGCCCTTGACATTCCCAGTCTTTGTTGGGAAGGTTAAAATCCCCTCCTATGACAACCCTATTAGTCTTGCATCTGCCTGCAATCTCCTGGCATATTTGTTCCTAATTCCCCTTAACTATTTGTGGGCCTATATGTACACTCCCAACAAGGTGACCATCCCACATTGGCGAGATCAAACGTAGACTTGCCAATCATTTCGCTGGACATTTGCGCTTGGTTCGCCAAGGCTTACTGGATCTCCCGGTTGCCAACCATTTCAGCTCCCCTTCCCATTCTCACACTGACCTGTCTGTCCTGGGCCTCCTCCATTACCAGTGTGAGGCCACACACAAACTGGAGAAACAGCATCGCATATTCCATTTTGGTAGCTTACAGCCCAACCATATGAACATTGATTTATTCAATTTTAAATAACCTCCCAAAACACCCCTGTCCTCGCTCCCTCAAACCTTCCCCCACTCTTTCCTCCCCTCTCCTTCCCCCCTCAGTGCCACACCTGGGCTCCCTCCTATTTCTCCCCCCTCCAGTCACCCTCTCCCTGCCAATTTCCTCCCTCAAGCTGTACAATCTGCAAATTGGACAGGTTTGGAGGGATATGGACCAAACGTGGGCAGGTGGGACTAGTGTAGCTGGGACATGTTGGCCGGTGTGGGCGTTGGACTGAAGGTCTGTTTCCACGATATATCACTCTATGACTGTATGACTCTATAACTCCAAACCTGTCTCACACCTTTCTTCCTTTCTTATCTTTGCCCTTTATTTCAACCAGCTAACTATCAAAAACCCCCTCCCTGGCCTGTATCAACCTATTACTGCAGGCCCAGCTTCTCCCTTCTTCCTCCCCTCTATAATCAGACTGAAGATGGGTGTTAACCCAAAATGTCACCTCTCCGTGATCTCCAGGGATGCTGCCGGACTTGTTGAATTACTCCAGCATTTGTGCCTTTTGTGTATTAACCAGCATCTTTGTTTCTGCTATCCCTTTTATATTCCTCAGCTCGCCACAGAAGCAGATCAATAATCACATATTACAATCGCTCCACACCCTTAAATCTCTATTACATCAGCAACATTTCTTACTCTCGGCACGGTGGTGCAGCGGTAGAGCTACTGCCTTACAGCACCAGAGACCCGGGTTCGATCCTGACTACGGGTGCTGTTTGTACGGAGTTTGTACGTTCTCCCCATGATCTGTGTGGGTTTATTCCGAGATCGTCGGTTTCCTCCCACGCCCCAAAGACGTACAATTTTGTGGGTCAATGGGGCTTGGGATGAATGTAAAATTGTCCCAACTGTGTGTTGAAAGGTGTTAATGTGCGGGGATCGCTGGTCGGCCGGTCAAAGGGCCTGCTTTCTCGCTGTATCTCGAAACTAAAATAAAATAAATTAAATTAAACTTTAACTATGATCTTCTTAAACTCACAAAACATTATTCTCTTATTGTGTATCTAAACGCTGCAAATAGTTCAATTGTAATCATGTATTGTCTTTCGACTGACTGGTTAGCACAGTACAAAAGCTTTTCACTGTACCTCGGTACACGTGACAATAAACTGAACTAGATTCTCTTGGGCAACTGCCATGTCGTTCTCCTTAATCGATAAATCAACACACTTTTACCCCCACCTCTATATCGCCTTTAAATATCCAAAACTACCCTCAGATAGATCCACTATTAGGACATATGCATTCTCACTTTTATCATTTATTCAGTCGCGGTTGTGTAGAGATATGTAACTGTGCTAGCAATCCTTGCCTCTTCTGCTGCCGGGTATGCACGGTGTCACTTTTATTTGTTGGAACAGTATTTTGTAGTTGCCCTGGTAATATTCTCCACACTTTCCAACACTTGGCTATGCTCTTGCGGGCTTTATTTAATCTCCCCCCCTCCTCTTCAGCAGGGCGCCTGACGTCAGGCAGACTTTGTGCGCTGTGAGCTCTGGTACAGACTCGCCGACCCGGGAGCGAACGGGACAGTGGAGAGGAGAGGGGAGCCGAGAAACAGCAAGCCAAGCAAAGCAAAGCAAAGCAAAGCAAAGCTGCAGAGAAAGGATCCGACATCACCCTCGACCAACTTCGCCCTTTTCAGCTAAAAAATGGGTAAGTGCACACACGTAAACAGGGGGGCACTTGGATATATATTTCTGTATATCCCCCCCCCCCCCCACCCCTCCCCATAGAAATGTAGTGAAGTTTAGAATCGGAAACTTCCTCTTCACACCGAGCTGTCAAACTCTGAGCTGGGAAAGTGAAGTTGCCCTTTGTTGCAAAATAATAGGTTATCAATGACCGTTACTCGGGATCTTCTTGTTGTAAAATGTTACAGAAAGAACATTGAAATGACATGATTGTAATGTATCTCCCGTCTATCTCCGTCTATCCGTTATTTTGTACAGCCGAGGGTTTTAATTTGCAATGAGTTCATTCGAAAAGTTTTGACTTCCCCCGATGTTGGATCGTTGCACGAACAACTGTCTGGGAGCCTGTACAATTCTGGGAAGGAAAGACCACGGATGGGGTTTGCTTCATGGGATTTTTTTTTCTCTCATGATATCCCCACGAGGTTATTTATTGCAAGAGGTGAAATAGCTTCCAGCTGAGCCTGGGACAAATGAATCAAGCGGACTGGAAAACACTTGGTGTCCAAATCGCAAAGCTCAAGGAATGATTTAGTTCTCGGTCTTTTATCATTCTCTGTTCAATTTAGGGGGACCCTCTGCAGATCAGAGAGTTTACCCCCCCCCCCCCCCCCCCCCCCCCCAAAAAAAGAGACCTAAAAAGCAAACCTTAAAAAAAAAACACGTTATGCTTTAATCATCATGAGAACGCGAATACTGATTTATCGCAGCTGTTCCAGAGGAGGATATGGTTTGAGGCTTATTCTTGCCTGGCAAGATTACCAGGAATGTTATATTCTTGGCATGCAGACTTTTTTTTCTCTCTGGTAAGTACTGCATTCGCAACGACAGAGGCACAATTACTGTTGGAAGTTTTCGCAGGCTTGCTCTCCCGATCTTTTTTTCTTTTTGACCCGCTGATGAATTTACCACTTTCTGGACAGAAACACGCTGATTATTTTGCCTGCTGTTCCATGCTGGGGGGTTTTCTTTTCCCAATTTGAAAGCTGAAAATGTTTAAGGGGCCTCTTAGTGGTCGCATGCTTCATAAACTGTCCGACTGCAGCAACAGTTGTGTTAGCGCTGGGCATTCAGCGCATTGTGTGGATGAGTTTGGTTGCCTGACAATTGATTCTTGCATATTAAGATGCAAGAATTCCTGAAAAAGTCAAATGGATCTCTTGTTTGGATAATGGGTAATTAGATATTGCATTTGGCATGAAGCAGATACCCGAGGTTTGAGATTGATATTTAATTTGACTTTATGATACACACCTTTTAGTTTATTGTCACATATGTCGAGGTGCAGTGACAAGCTTTTGTTGCGTGCTATCTAGCCAGCGGGAAAACAATACATGATTACAATCGAGACATTTGCAGTGTATAGATACATAATAAGGGAATGACGTTTAGTGCAAGGCAAAGCCAGTAAAGTCCGACCGAGAGTCACCAAAGAGGTTGACAGTAGTTCAGCGCTGGTCTCCAGTTGGGGTAGGATGATTCAGTTGCCTGGTAACAGCTGGGAAGAAACTGTCCCTGAACCTGGAGGTGTGCATTTTCACACTTCTATACCTTTTGCCTGAAGGGAGAAGAGAGAATGGCCAGGGTGTGACTCGACCTTGATTATACTGCTGGCCTTGCTGAGGCAGGGTGAGGTATAAATTGAGCCAGTTGGTGGTTCACATGTTTAATGGACAATTTTCTGGAATAAGAACTTCAATGGGGAACTGGGAGGGAAAACAAGGACAAATTGGAATGGATTTCATTGAATCACATCATATAAAGAAGCCCTTGGAGATTTTGCCTTTTTCCCAGCTCTTGCAAAGAGTTACCCAGTCAGTACTACTACTCCTTCCGCTCTCTCCCTATGGCCCTGTATATTTTCCTATTTGGCTTGTATCCAATTCCCTTTCAAAAGTTGCAGACAAACTAGTATCCAGATCCTAGTTTTAAAGAAGGAACTGCAGATGCTGGAGAATCGAGGGTACACAAAAAGCTGGAGAAACTCAGCGGGTGCAGCAGCATCTAAGGAGCGAAGGAGATAGGCGACGTTTCGGGTCGAGACCCGAGAACCAGATCCTAGTAACTGGTTACATTCAGTCCATCATTTTGAATCAATTCTCCTGCCAGAGGAAAGGGTTCCTCGTCATTTGATTTCAAGAGAGTATTTTTGAAATTTATTATGTTTTACGAAATTAATGTAGAATTGGATTCGTGCAGTAGATATGAAAAGAAAAATACTGCAATTTTTTACGTATTGCGTAAAATTTAGGTTGTCTTTTTGGCATGTATCCTGCTGGCTATTTCAGGCCTTCTCTCTTGCAATGAGTCCTAGTTGAGGCAGGCCAATTGGTGACACAAGTAACTGCAGATGCTGGAATCTTTTGCAAAAGGCAAAGCGTTGGAGGGACTCAGCAGATCAGGCAAGATCTGGTGGGGGCGGGAAGTGACAATGTGCTGGAGTAACTCAGCGGGTCAGACAGCATCTCTGGAGAACCATGGATAGGTGACATATCAGGTCAGGACCCTTTTAAGACTCTGTCTGAAGAAAAATCCCAAGCTGAAACACGAATCCGAAGAAGGGCACTGACCACTAAGCCAAAATGTGAATCTGAAGAAGGATCCCGACCCAAAACGTCATCTATCCGCATTCTCCAGAGATGCTGCCTGACCCACTGAGTTACTCCAGCACTTTGTGTCTTTTTTCCCCATAAACCAGTGCAGTTACACGTTTCAGCATTGGGAGAGGAATGGATAGGTGATGGGTCCACCCACTCCCCAGATACAAACTGAGCTGCTAAGTTTCTCCAGCACTTTGTGATGTGCTCGTTAATTAATTACTGTAAATTACTTTAATGTAAGTGGGTGGCAGGAGACAGGTGGGGCGAATGGGAGGAAATTGATGAGCACATACGAGAGAATACTTGCATGGCGATACAGTGCCCTCCATAATGTTTGGGACAAAGACCCATTTATTTATTTGCCTCTGTACTCCACAATTTGAGATTTGTAATAGGAAAAAAAAATCACATATGGTTAAATTGCACATTGTCAGATTTTAATACAGGCCATTTTTAAAAATACATTTGTTTCACCATGTAGAAATTACAGCAGTGTTTATACATAGGCCCCCCCCCATTTCAGGGCACCATAATGTTTGAGACACAGCAATGTCATGTAAATGAAAGTAGTTTTTTTTAGTATTTTGTTACATACCCTTTGCATGCAATGACAGCTTGAAGTCTGCAATTCATGGACATCACCAGTTGCTGGGTGTCTTCTCTGGTGATGCTCTGCCAGGCCTGTATTGCAGCCATCTTTAGCTTATGCTTGTTTTGGGGGATAGTCCCCTTCAGTTTTCTCTTCAGCACATAAAAGGCATGCTCAATTGGGTTCAGATCAGGTGATAGATTTGGCCACTCAAAAATTGAGCATTTTTTTAGCTTTGAAAACTCCTTTGTTGCTTTAGCAGTATGTTTGGGATCATTGTCTTGCTGTAGAATGAATGAGTGTTGAGGCATTCGTTTGAACTTGAGCAGATAGGATGTGTCTATACACTTCAGAATTCATTATGCTACTACCGTCAATGGTTGTATCATCAATGATGATGAGTGAGCCAGCCATACATGCCCAAGCCATAACACCCCACCACCCTGCTTCACCGATGAGGTGGTATGCTTTGGATCTTGGGCAGTTCCTTCTCTCCTCCGTACTTTGATCTTGCCATCACTCTGATATAAGTTAATCTTCATCTCATCTGTCCACAAGACCTTTTTTCCAGAACTGTGGTTGCTCTGTTAAGTACTTCTTGGTAAACTGTAACCTGGCCATCCAATTTTTGCGGCTAACCTGTGGTTTGCAACTTGTAGTATAGCCTCTGTATTTCTGTTCATGAAATCTGTGGACAGTGGTCATTGACAAATCCACACCTGACTCCTGAAGAGTGTTTCTGATCTGTCAGACAGGTGTTTGGGGATTTTTCTGTATTATAGAGCGAATACTTCTGTCATCAGCTGTGGAGGTCTTCCTTAGCTTGCCAGTCCCTTTGCGATTAGTAAGCTCACCAGTGCTTCCTTTCTTCTTAATGATGTTCCAAACAGTTGATTTTGGTAAGCCTAAGGTTTGGCTGATGTCTCTAACAGTTGTATTCTTGTTTCTCAGTCTCATCATGGCTTATTTGACTTTCATTGGCACAACTTTGGCCCTCGTGTTGATAAACAGCAATAAACGTTTCCAAAGGTGATGGAAAGACAAGGTGCTCTCTTATACCTGCATTAAGGAGGGAATTAAACGCACCTGAGCAATTACAAACACCTGTGAAGCCATGTGTCCCAAACATTATGGGGCCCTGAAATGGATGGACTATGTAACAATGTAATTTCTACATGGCCTTTACTAAAATCTGACAATGTGCACTTTAACCACATATGATTTTTTTTTCTATTACAAATCTCAAATTGTAGAGAACAGAGACAAATAAATCAATGATGGATCTTTGTCCCAAACGTTGTGGAGGGCACTGTATGTTGGGGAATAGAACTGATGGGCATGGACCCAGAACCAACATCATCTCATTGGCTTTAATTTGTGAAAACAAACATGAAGAATGAAATACAGTTCCTTGGTGCTGGGAGCTCTTTAATGATTAAGTAATAAATCTTTTTTTTAAACTTAATAAATGGCAAGTAGGACAAATCCATTTCCATGGGTCATCGTGACAGTAAGATAGTGTCAGGATAGGCAAGGCCGTAGATGGTGTCTGTATAGACTTCAGTAAGGCCTTTGATAGGGTTCCACATGGTAGGCTGCTCTGGAAGGTTGGATTGCCTGAGACCCAGGGAGAGCAAGCTGCCTGGATACTGAGTGTGTAGGAAGGAACGGCAGGTGCTGGTTTAAGCCATAGATAGACACAAATAACAGGGGTAACGCAGCAAGTCGGGTAGCATCTCTGGAGAAAAGGAATGCAGTGATGCTGCCTGACCTGCTGAGTTACTCCAGCTTTTTGCGTCTATCCTCTTGGCCTTGTGGGAGGAGGTGTAGAAAGTGGTGGTGGTGGGAGGTTGTTTTTCGGACTGGAGGTGTGATTAGCGGTGTACCTTGGGGGGTCAATGCTGGGCCTGTTGATGTTTGTGGTTTATGTCAATGATTTGGATGAGAATGAACAAGGCGTGATTAGTAAGTTTGCAGGTGGCACTAATGTAGGTGGTATTGTAGACAGTGAAGATGGTTACTAAACATTTCTGCAGGATTGTCATCAACTGGGCCAGTGGACTAAAGAATGGCTGATGGATTTATTGTAGATAATGGAAGGTATTGCATTTTGGGAAGTCAACCCAGGGCAGGTCCTTCACAGTGAATGCTAGGGCCCTGGGGAGTGTTGTAGAGCTGAGGGATCTCGGAGTACAGGTACACAGTTCGCTGAAAGTGGCATCACAGGTAGATAGGCTGGTAAAGACTGATAGCTTTCGTCAGTCAGGGTATTGAGTATAGAAATTGAGATGTTATGTTACTGTTGTACACTTAGTTGTTGAAACAGCATTGGGTGTCCAGTTTGGCCACTTGCTACAGGAAGGATTTGCGAGGATGTTGGAAGGACTGGAGGGCCTGAGGTATATGGAGAGATTGGGTAAGCCAGGACTTTATTCCTTGGAACCCTGGAGGCTGATCTTTTGGAGATGTTTTGGTGCTCTTTTGGAGCTGTATAAAATTATGAAGGGAATTTGAAAGGGTGAATTTGATAGAGTGAATGCACAGTGTCTTTTGCCCAGGGTAGGGGTATTAAGAAGTAAAGGACATAGGTTTGAAGTGAGAGGGGAACGATTTAATAGGGGCAACCTTTTCACTCAAAGGGTGGTGAATGTATGGAATGAGTTGCCAGAGGACGTAATTGGGACCGGTACAATAACAAAGTTTAAGAGACAGAGAAAAACACTGCTGCACCCGCTGAGGCTTTTTGTGTAGTTTAAGAGACAGTTGGACAGGTACACAGATAGAGGAGTATGGGCCAAACATGAGCAAAAGAGCCTTGCTCTGATGGGGCATCTTGTTCGGCATGGGCAGGTTGGGCTGACGGGCCTGTTTCTGTGCTGCATGACTCATCTCTGACTCATTGATACAAATTCACGATTGCCGCCAAGACAATGGACCACACAACACTTTTTGGGCTCAAGTTTTTCAATTTAATTTATTGTCGCATGTACCGAGGTATAGTGAAAAGCTTTCTACCCGTTAGCAGACAGACCGTGCATAATTACAATCGAGCCATTTACAGTGTATGGATACACGATAAGGGAATAACGTGTAGTGGAAGGTTAAGCAGGCAAAGTTCGATCAAAGATAGTCCGAGGGTCACCAATGAGGTAGATAGTAGTTCGGCACTGCTCTCCGGTTGAGGTAGGATGATTCAGTTGCCTAATAACAGCTGGGAAGAAACTGTCCCTGAATCTGGAGGTGTGCGTATACCTTTTGGCTGATTGGAGAGGGGAGAAGAGGGAATGGCCAGGGTGCGATTCATCCTTGATTAAGCTGCTGGCCTTGCCGAGGCAGCGTGCGGTATAAATGGAGTCAATGGAAGGGAAGTTGGTTTGCGTGATGGCCTGGGCTGCGTCCACAATTCACTGCAATTCCTTGCAGTCTTGGATGGAGCTGTTCCCAAACCAAGCCACGATGCATCCTGATAAAATGCTTTCTACGGCACATCTGTAGAAGTTGGTGAGAGTTGTTGGGGACATGCCTAAACCTTCTAAGGAAGTAAAGGCATTGGTGTGCATTCTTGCTTTTTTTAAATTGGTCAACAATGTAGGGCATCAAGAGTTTCTGAGGCCAGATATTCTGTCCATGGAGGCAGTCACAGGGAGAACTCAGTGAAGATTTTATTGACATGTTCTCAGTTGCCTCGAGGAACGTTCTTGCTTGTGATCCTATTTTGTAAATGGCAGCCGTGAAGTACGTCATTCAATCTCTTCAGTGAAACTCTTTTCTCCGAAAAGCCGAGCCCAGGGCAATAACTCAAGGTGTGGGAACTGTGAGTACTGATGAACTCAATACTTCCCTCTCTAAACTCTGGCACTTCAATGAACCAGACTGCTGCAAAGTCAGTCCCTCTTTCAACGCTAAGGATCTAAGGCAAATTGGGTCACATCTGAGCCTGAGGAGCAGTCAATACCCGTTACTTCTGGTTAGCTGAGCAGCTGAGATCATCAAATGAGGGAAAGAATGTATCCAACAAAAGTTGTGTAAAATAGTAGAAACGTAATTAAAGCTGTGGGTTACGTTGTAGTGAATTGATCAGGCAGCCTAGTTAGTGATTAGTTGTGTTTGCAACCATATCATCAATGCATATTGAGTTTGTACTGTGTTAGGTCATTGACTGAGTATACTTCCATCTGGATGCAGAAGTGTAAATGCACCACAAACCAGATCCTCCAGAGGAAGTTCATGCTGCCTCACTTCAGACCTCAGGACCTGATTTGTGCCTCATTACTTTTTTATTTTTGAAGCATTGCTAGCCCGGAAATGTGAGCTTTCTATAAAAATGTATGGATTTATGGTTGATCTGAAAGGGAGTGCTCAGGATCACGAAGGGTCTGGAAAAAAACCCAAATGTACTGAAATTGTTTCTTTAGCAAAAGGGCCAAGAACCACAGGGCACAGATTTAAGGTGTTTGGCAAAAGAACCAAAGGTAACATGAACAAAGAAAGTTTCCATTCAGCAAATAGTCATGAACTGGAATACTCTGCCTGAAAGGATGGTGAAAGTAGACTCTCACTGAGGATTTGGACAAGTATTTGAAGGAAGGAAAAAAAATAGGTTATGTCTAACATAATAAGAATAACTGAATTGCTCTTACAAAAGTCATGTCATGCTTTAATACCGGTAATGTTTCTCTGTTTCTAAAGGTATACATTGTTATATTAAGTGTCATCCAAGTTGGTTTGCAAATTGTCAGCATGTCACCATCGACCTTTTTTGTTTCCCCATATTGCCCACTGCTCTAGATTATAATATAATTACTGCGAAATACCAGAAGAGTAGCATTATTATCTCTGCTATGAAGGCAGCGTTTGCAGCTGTCATTTGGGAATAAATCTATATCTCGTGCGGGTAGGCCATCACAGGTGTGCGTCTGGGTGTCTAGACGGTCAGATGGACACAAAATGCTGGAGTAGCTCAGCGGGACAGACTGCACCCCTGGAGAGAAGGAATGGGTGATGTTTTGGGTCGAGACCCTTCTTCAGACAGTCAATGCCATGCTGGCTATCAGGATATTTGGTTTAATTGCAAACTATATACACTATGTGGGGCGTACCCACTTTCCACACTCTGCTTTTCTATGCGATCCTTACTCAGCGCTGATAAGAATAACTACTGGTCTGTAGGATTACAATTGAACAATTCAACATTATCCAAGGATTTTAAACTTTTGTACAGGGTAAACAATTGATTTCTTCCAAATTTCGATAAATGCTTGCAAACTAGATGATTATCTCCCCCCTCCCCCCCCCCCCCCCCCCCCCCCCCCCCACCCCGAGTCCTAAATGGATCACATAACTGCTAGTTCACATGGTTGGAGATTTGAAGACCCATTTGTGAGATCTGACATGATAATGGCATTAACATTAATATGTTGGATGTATTGCGCTCGTTTATACAGTGAGGAGCTTATCATAACCTAGCCTAATTGCCGTTTTCATCAGTTCAAGTGTAATGAAGCCCTTGCAGAACATACAATTGAAACTTCACTCATTGCCAAGGAGCTGTCACGGGGCTGAGTGTGCAGTGGGCTGTTGTTGTTCAGAATATAACATCAGCATTATTCCGGCTTTTCATTTACCCATTCCAAGTACTGCATTGAAATTGGGCCGTTTACATAAACAGCCCTGTTTAAATAAACAGCCCAATTTCTCGGCAGTAGTTTCAGTTTAGTTGAAGTTTAGATGAACTAGTTTAGTTTAAACTAAATTTAAAACTACTGCCTAGAACTAAACTAAAACAACTGCCTAAAAAATTGGGCAGTTGATTTGCAGTTTGACACTTTTATATACGTTGACATTTTTAACCGCTCTTGGTGACTAATTCTCTGGCTGGCAGCTGTGCTTAAGCTGATGCAAAGTGCCTTTTAAGATTGTTTTACCCATCGGAAACTCGGTGCAATGAGGAAGGACAGGGTCTAATGCCCATAGCTTGTGACCAGTCGAACAAAGAACAATGCCTAGTTTGCCTCAGTCAGAAAAGTATGCAGCAGCTCCTGGATTGAAGGAACATTTCACACCATCACAATGAAATTAGTTCGGGCATCATTGTTAGTTAATTGAACTTGTCCTTCAGCATAAGAAATGTTAAGTAGTCTTTCTTAGGCTCTTGGTTGTTTCACATGAACATATTAAGCAGATATATACACCACTAGAAGCAGACACAATTGCCTTTGTTCCACTAACATATGACGTGCCAATCTGTTTTAAAGCTGCAGTGAAAATATTGAGCTGAGGACTGAATGCATAATTAACCATTAAAGAAATTTGTTTTAGATGTGACTATTTTCAATCGCTGGTGACACCACTGTTTTATCTGGCATGTTCTCCGATATTCTTGAAAGCATTTCAATGCAGCAGGACTGCATCTTATCTGGGCAAATACCTCGATTATTGAAATCCAGGGATGAAACAATGGGTTTCTCAAAGTGTAGGAGGGAACTGCAGATGCTGGTTTACACCGAAGATAGACATAAAACGCTGTAGTAACTCAGCGGGACAGGCAGCATCTCTAGAGAGAAGGTGTGGGTGACATTTCGGGTTGAAACCCTTCTTCGGACTATGAGTCAGGGTAGAGGGAGTCTAGAGAAATGGAAGGGTAAGGTGTGAAAATGACAGATCAAAGCAGATGCTAATCAAGGATGGTTCATTGTGTGGGAAGGAACTGCAGGTGCTGGTTTACACTGACATAAGACACAAAATGCTGAAGTAACTCGGCGGGACAGGGAGCATCCCTGGAGAGCAGGAATGGGTGATGTTTTGGGTCGAGATCTTTCTCAAAAAGATGACAGAAATGGATTGTACCAGTGCAGCATTTTTTATATTACTTTGCTAGTGTTGTTTTTATGATTTGGAAATTAAACCAAATTTATTGATAAAGCTTTAGCTGGTAAATGTTTCAGTTGAACTAATTAATGGGTGTTGTTTGTTTCTTGAAGGTTGGTCTTGCTCCAGTTTCAACTTCTTTGCAGCTCGTTCTTAATAGTTACAAGTGTGGAAAGTAATCATCACAGGTAGCACATTGAAATTGTGTTTTTAAAGTAAGGAACATCCGTCTATTTCATGGGTCCAACGTGGGCTTGTGAGAGGCATTAATAAGCAATTACAGTACAGTGAATAGAGAATCAAACCTGATGAGGCTTCAGCACCATCTTGCATCATTCTCCACAGAATACCTTTTCCTTGTTATTCGTAAAGCGATAAACATTTTTGTGGCTCATTACAATTAAAACACAAAGTACTTTCCATCTTTCCCTGTCCCCCACCCCCTCCTCTGGAATCTTCTGGAATTTTTTGAAGATGTAGCTAGGAAAATGGACAAGGGAGAACCAGTGGATGTAGTGTGCCTGGACTTTCAGAAAGCATTTGATAAGGTCCCACATAGGAGATTAGTGCTATAACACCAGGCTGAGCGCTCAGCCGAGAAAACCATGCCCAATGCCAAAGTGCAGTAAAACAAGCCCAAAGCCCAATAAACTGATTCTACCAACTTTTGCTCAGGACAATAACTAACTCCATATGCAATAATCAGCCACCCACATGTTAATAAGCAAAAAATGATCATGTGGTGCAAGTATATCATTGGGGTTATCAAGTGGGCATCCTCCCTTCACTGGTGTGTCATTGAGTTCAGCGCACGACATCTCGGGAAGGCTCAACAGCTAGTTCTGGCGTCAGTATATATTATGATTGTTTTCAGTAACACGAGGTATTAAAAATGCCAGCCTTAAGGGCCTGTCCCACTTTCCCGAGTTACTCACAAATTCTCCCGAGTTTTCCCCTTGATTCAAACTCGGATAATTACGGTAACAGCCGAAGGTACTCGGGGCTATTTTCTTTTACTCGTGGACATTTTTCAACATGCTGAAAAATCGTCCCGACTTACCTGATGCCCCGAGTACCTACAGCTGACATTACGAACCGCTACGAAATATCTACGGACTCCTACGTCCTCCTACGGACTCGCTATGGACATTCTCCGAGTTTGAATCAAGGGGAAAACTCGGGAGAATTCACGAGTTAACTCGGGAAAGTGGGACAGGCCCTTTAGTGAGCAGTGTTTACAAATTTAAGACAAGAACCTGGTGAGGCCACATTTGGAGTATTGTATTCAGTTTTACCCTGCTATAGAAAATTGTTAAGCTGGAAAGAGTGCAGAGAAGATTTATGAGTTTGTTGCCAAGACTTGAAGGCCGAAGCTACAGGGAGATGTTGGGCAGGCTAAGACTTTATTCCTTGGAGCGCAGGAGGATGAGGGGTGATCTTATAGAGGTGTATAAGATTATGAGGGGAATAGATAGAGCAGATGTACCCTTTTACCCTGAGTAGGCGAATCAAGAACCAAGGGACATAGGTTGAAGTTGAGACGGGAAAGATTTAATAGGAATCTGAAGGGTGACCTTTTTCACACAGAGGGTGGTGGGTAAATGAAATATGCCAGAGAAGGGAGTTGAGGCAGATGCTATAACAGCATTTAAAGTACATTTGGACAGAGAGATGGACAGGAAGGGTTTAGAAGGAAATGGGCCAAATGTGGACGGGTGGGTGCAGTGTATCTTGGTTGGCAAGGGCAAGATGGGCTGAAGGGCCTGTTTCCATGCTGTATGACTATAACTCTAACTTGGCAAGCCTCGCTTGTAGTTTTCAAGTCACTTTTTTTAATCCAATCCTGAAGCTCGAGCACATCTGTGGAATCAGCATATCTATTTTAAAATGGTCGTTTAATAAAATGCAGATTGCAACAGTTGTATATCATTAATGTTACATCATTGATTACCAAGTCACATAGTACTTGGTATAATGGTGACTGAATTTGAGCCAACGTTTCGTTGTCCTTCAAGGAGAAAATTTAACACCCTTTCCTGTGATTTGTTTTCGAGAGCATGGGAAAAGTGAGGTTATATTTTAGAGCCGTCACACATATTGTGAAGTGAAAGGCCGCCAAATGTCCTGTAACCCTCTACATTTTTTGTGCCTCTTTGTTTGGCTCTGAAATCTGCTGCTTCAAGGTATAACATCACGAGAGGAATAGATCAGGTAGATGCACAGAGTCTCTTGCCCATTGTCGGTGAATCGAGGACCAGAGGACATAGTCTTAAGGTGGAGGGGAAAAGATTTAATAGGAATCTGAAGGATAACTTTTTCACACAAAGGGTGGTGGGTGTATGGAACAAGCTGCCAGGGGAGGTTGTTGAGGCTGGGAGTATCCCAACCTTTAAGAAACAGTTAGACAGGTACATGGATAGGAGAGGTTTGGAGGGATATGGACCAAACGCAGGCAGATGGGACTAGTGTAGGTGGGACATGTTGGCTGGTGTGGGCAAGTTGGGCCATCGGGCCTGTTTCCACACTGTACCTCTCTATGACTCTATGAATGAAACAATTCATAATTATTCTCCATTTATGTTGAAAGTTACATCTTTTTATAACACTCTTATGGGCCTGTCCCACATAGGTGATTTTTTTGGGGCAATTACAGGCAGCTGCCACAAACTTTTCAATGTTGACATGTTTTTGGCGATAGTGGAGACAATTATTGCTGTCGTAGGTTGTCGCAAGTTGTCGTAGGTTGTTGTAGGTGTTGTCATGGGTTGTCGCCAGGTGTCGTAGGTGAATTACATTAAAATTGGTCCCTGGCAGCTGCCTAAAGAGTTGTCTAATGGGCCTGTCCCACTTAGATGACTTTTTAGGCGACTGCAGGAGACTATGCAGTCGCCACATGGTCGCCACATGTTCACGGTGGTTGCCGGGGAGTCGCCTTCATGGTCGCGAGGAGTTCCCTCATTCTTGGAACTAGTCGCGGCCGCATTATGGTCGAAAAATGAGCGGCGACCAGCATGAAGCCGCCATGGAGAGCAGCGAGAATGCTAGTGCAGTGGTAGCGGGTCGCCAGGAGGTTGAAGGTTTTCGTAGGTTCCCGTAGGTTGTAGCCGGTGCTGACCGGTGAATTTCATTGGCTGATTGGGAAATAAAATGTAAACAGTAGTTTTCAGAACCAAGGATAACCGACCGGTTATGTTAATGTCCACCGAGCTGCACAGCCGTGTGTCTCTGACTTCTTTAAATTTGTCTCCACTCCTTCCCCCCTCTCCCACCCCCTCTTCCCCCTCTCCCCCCCCCCCCCCCCCCCCCTCTGCCTCCTCTTTTAGGGACTTACGTGAGCCTTCCCATTCACTGTGCTTTCACCGTCTTCATTATAGCGCCAACCTTCCTGTTCATTGCAGTGTGTGTCTATATCACATTGGCTTTGCACCATGTGAATTTCACTCAGGCAGCACTCCCCCACCGCTTGCACTGTCCCCAGCCCACATAATGGGGTGGTGAAGGAAGCGATGTGTGTGTGTATTCCACTCTGACAGTCGCCTGAAAAATCGCCTAAATGGGACAGGCCCTTTAGTGGAACAAGCCCATTAGATAACCTAATAAAGTTTGCGATGCTTAAGCATTCATATCTAAAGCAGTTCCCTCCCCCTACATTGAAAGATGATGCAGATATTTTGGACTCAGGAGAAAGTGCAACCAATAGGGTTACAATTGGAGACACTAAATGTCCTTACACAATATCAGCTGAAGGTCAACTTGGAGAAACTCTATTTTCCTTTACTTGTCCAGCTGTGATTTTCAGTGCAGCTGAACTTTAAATATTGTTATCCACAGGGAACAAGAGAATTTCCAAGATGAGTGTTATTATGACAAATGAAAAATGCATTCATTCTTGAGCTAATATGCTTGGCATCCTGAGCTTTTCAACAGAAGTTGTGCAATATATTGGAACACTATGGTCATTTGCGTTTTACACAGCCTGAAGGAGGGTCTCTACCCGAAATGTCACCCATTCCTTTTCTCCAGTGATGCTGCCTGCCCCGCTGGTACTTCCAGCATTTAGTGACTATCTTTGGCACAGTTTAACATTGGTCGAGCATCCCAGTCTGGCGTTATGGCGCTAAGGGATCATGTCCCTCATTTCGTGTGACATCAGGAAGCTCCAGCCTTGAAACCAAAACCTTCCATGGACACAAGTTGGAAGGGGTGGTTGACACCGTGGGGGGAGGGTCCAAGCAGATGAGTTGGAGCACGGGGAGATTGGCAAATTTTTTGTGGGTGGGGAAAGGAGAGAGATATACAAGCAAAAATCCCACTGAAATGTTTTCTCTGCATCCAGCCTGCTGAGGGAAGCCTTCATGAAATCATGATCACACTTGGGTATGGTTGCAGATCATCATAGGAGACTGCAGAACAGAAAGACCCCCGAATGCTGATCTTCAACTAAAACATGCAAGGTATCTGCTTAGAGTTGCCAACTTCAGATATTTGACCTATTTAATCACCTTGATTGCGACACTTGCGGCATTCACAAACATATAACTAATTTGCAGGACAGAATTGCAGCTCATTTGTTCCACTATTCCCAATTCAACAAAAATATTACACATTATTATGAGAATTAAAGGAAGAACGACAGCAACATATGGCTGTGAAAAATATCTACAGCTTTTGAACTAGGTAATAACCTAGTCGTAAACTAGTTTGCTATCTCCTGGTACAGAAAGGTAACACTGGCCACAGTGACTCATGCATAAGGGACACTCAAAGCTCATAGCTCCAGTTGCCGAGTTCAATCCCGACCTCTGCTTTCTGCATGGTGTTTGCATGTTCCTCCTTGTCTCTGTGCGGCTTTCCCCAGGTGCTCTGGATTTGCAGAGTCTTACAGCATGGAAAAGGGGATTTCAGCCTAGACCATCAAACACCCTCTTGCAGTATCATTTTATTCAGGAAATCTCCCCACCCCTCAAGATTCGAACACGCATTGTGGCAATTTACTGAAGCTGATTATTTTACCTATACACACTTCTTTAGGGTGTAAGAGAAAATGACGGCACCTGAAACTTGCACATTCACAAATCAAACAAGAGCTCTCTGGCCATTGACACAAAAACCAGGAGTAACTCAGCGGGTCCGGAGAAAAGGAATAGGTGACGTTTTTTGATCGAGACCCTTCTTCAGACTGAGAGTCAGGGGAAAGGGAAATGAGACACAGACGGTAAATAGAACAAATGAATGAAAGACATGCAAAAAGATGATCAGGGAAAGGTGGAGCCCACAATGGTCCATTGTTGGCCCTGGGATAGGTGATAACGAGTTATACAGACAGTGAAACTCCACAGGATGACAGTGTAACTAGTACCCCGGCGAGGGTGGAGGATGGAGCTGCTTGGGCAACTTACAACCCAGCGGTATGTATATTGATTTCTCCAACTTCAAGTAACCCTTGCTTTCCCTCTCTCTCTCTCTCTCTCTCTCCATCCATCCCTCGCTCTAGTTGTCGTACTGGTTTCACGGTCGTCCTGTTGATGTAAAAAGAAAATTGGCATTAAAATGTCTGTGTTGAGATACAGGGAGAGGTTGGAGATTCTTTCTTTTCAGTGTTGGAGGCTGAGGGGTGGCCTTATGAGGTGTACAAAGATCATGAAGAGAATGGATAAAATTGATGCTCACAGTCTTTTTTTCTAGGGTAGAGGATTCTAAAAGTAGAGGCCTTAGCATTCAGGTGAGAAGGGAGAGATTTATGAGGGACTTTGGCCAACGTTTTCACCCTGAAGGTAGTTTGTATCTGGACTGAGCTGCCAAAGGATGCTATAGAAATGGATACAATTACAACTTTTAAAATACATTGGACAGATATACAAATTGGAAGGGTTTACTTTAGAGGGCCATGGGCAAATTGCCAACAAATGGGACTAGCCTGGTATGTCAACTTGGTTGTCATGGATAAGGTGGACTGAAAGGCCTGTTTGTGCAGGAAGGAACTGCAGATGCTGGTTTACACCAAAGGTAGACACAAAATGCTGGAGTAACTCGGCGGGACAGGCAGCATCTCAGGAGGGAAGGAATGGGTGACGTTTCAGGTCGAGCCTTCTCCAGACTGGTTAGGGATAAGGGAAATTAAGAGTTTCTGTTTCTGTATAAGTCTGACTCTGCAACAATTAGTAAAGGTCCTTTTGGGAATCCGTTATTGTTAGGAATATGTGTGCAGTTACTCATAAAATATCTTAAGACTCAATCCCAGTTGCAATTTTTCTTTTTCTTGATCAAACTGAAACTGACTTACATGAGAAATATATCAGATAACCATAGCACAGCTGTTGCACATTGGAGCCATTTTGCTGTAATTAATAAAAAAGATTTCAACAAATTACCCCAAACTTGACAGTTCTTGCCCAAGAGCCAGGTCCTTGCAGACAATTTGTATATGTTAGGGTTGCATATAATTTACGAAACTGTGTTTGACACTGGGGATACATTCTTGACAAGGGAAGTAAAAATGCTTTTTTAAATACTCATCTTTCGAGCAGCCAACTGTGCTGGCCTTTGAACAGATACGTATTTGGTGGGAAGAAGGTGGCAGATGTTTAGAATGAAGAAATAGAAATGTCAGACTTTCAAAATGTGCCGGCAGGAACTGCAGATGCTGGTTTACACCAAAGATAGACACAAAATGCTGGAGTAACTCAACGGGACAGGCAGCATCTCTGGAGAGAAGGAATGGGTGATGTTTTGGGTTGAGACCCTTCTTCAGACTGAGGGGAGAGGGAGACTAGAGATATGGAAGGGTAAGGTGTGAAAACGACAGATCAAAGGGGACATTGATCGAGGAAATGTAGAATGGTTCATTGTTGGCTGAGGGGAAGGTGAGAACGAGACACACAAACTGTAAAATTAATCAGGAGGACAGTGAAACTAGTCGGAGAACTAGAGTGGGGGAGGGACGGAGACAAAGGGAAAGCAAGGGTTATTTGAAGTTAGAGAAATGGAGAGTCACCACTGGGTTGTAAGCTGCCCAAGCGAAATATGAGATGCTGTTCCTCCAATTTGCATTGGGCCTCATTCTGACAATGGAGGAGGTCCAGGACAGAAAGTTCAGTGTGGGAATGGGAGGGGGAGTTAATGTGTTTAGCAACCTGACTTTCAATCTTCATCAAAACTGCAAGCACCTTAATCTTTCATGTCTCTTGGAATGAAATAGTTATATCTTCTGTGGCATGCATTTGTTCCAGTCTTTTTTTAATCAAAAAAATGTATTCAATTATTAAAAACAATATTTACAATACAACAAAACAAAACAGAACCCACCACCATGATACAAGACAAACAAATATACCAAATAAACTATTATACAACTATGTTACAATCCTTGTCAAGGGTGCATTCAACCCCCCGCGGTGCCCAGCGATCCCGGAAATCCCCCAGGGCGCCCGTGGACAGCACGTAGTCCCTCTCCAAACCCTCCCGGGCACGGACGTAACCCCAGAAAAGGGGCAGGCAACTGGCTCGGATGGCCAGCTTGGCCAGGCATAGGAGCAACACACCCAAGGACATCCTCGGCCCTACCCTCTCCCCTACGCACAGGGTTTCCAAAGATGAGGATGGTTCCAATCTCTTTGATGTGAACATTGATCACAAATTTTCTTTTGCCTCGTGGATGCTGCTGGTAATAAACCATTACATTACATGAATAGTCACGTTGTTTTGTTGTTTATAAAACAGGAGCGAGTTCTTCATTGGCACTGGAATCAGGGAACTGGCTTCCTGTGTGCAAAAAGGTTCTACTTGGGGAATGGTTCATGCCAGAAAACCCTAATTGACCAAGTATTTGCATTTGAACAATCAATCCCTGTGTACAGTGCAGTGATTAACTCGTGTGGTGCTCCATTACAATGTTCACTAAACAATCCTGGGAAAATGTGCTATGAGTTACCTTCTCCATTTTACACTTAAATATGTAGACCAACATGACAAGTTACAGCCGTGCACTTAAAAAAAAAAAAAATTACAATTAAAACCAGAATAATTGCTCAACCATGAAAAGCAAGCCCAAAGCTAATGTACTATCTAACCAGATTAAACCAACTTTTGCTACGGCCAATAACTAACTCAATATGCAATAATCAGCTACCTGCATGTAAACAAGTGCATAAAAAAAACGAATCCTGTAGATGCAAGTATATCATTGGGGTTATCAAGAGGGCACTTCCCTTCACTGGTGTTTAGTTGAGTTAGGCCCACGACATCTCAGGAAGGCTCAACGGTTGGATCTGGCATCCCAGAACAACCCCCATCAATACCTGCTCTCACCACCTATGCTACCAGTATCTACTAAATATACTGTGTAGGAAGGAACTAGGCAGTTGGGACATTGTGGGCGATGGTGGGCGAGTTGGACCGAAGGGCTTTGTTCCATACTGTATTACTCTATGACCCAATGAACTGCAGATGCTGGTTTAAACTGATGATAGACGCAAAAAGCTGGAGTAACTCGGCGGGACAGGCAGCATCTTTGGAGAAAAGTAATGGGTGACGTTTCGGTCAAGACTGAAGAAGGGTCTCGACCCGAAACATCACCCATTCCTTCTCTCCAGAGATGCTGCCTGTCCCACTGAGTTACTCCAGTATTTTGTGTCTATCTACGAAATATACTGCTCCATATTATAACTTCAAATCTACAGCATCATCAATGTAATGGTACCATTTAACATTTAAATTTTTTTTTGTTTGAAATGAATAATTGTAGTTTTAGAAGTTTCTTTTTTGTTGGTGACCATATCCTTTCATGCTTGTTGTTTCAACCACTAAGAAGCTCACGTCCCAGTTACTATTGATAACCAAGTAGATTGCATCTCGGAGGTTTTGGATGTAAACAGAAGAGGCTTATCAACTGGTAAGTGTTTTGTGAAATAGCGTTGCAACAAGCGTTCTGTTACCTTGCAATTTCAAACGAAAGAAGTATTATCGGTTGCCTTTTATTTTATAACAACATTTACATTTAGGTCCAGTCCCCACCGTGTGAACAATGTGCATTTGCTGGATGCTCGGGATAACTACCATCTTGCTAATAGCTATGTTGCTTCATTTTGGTTCTCATCTGTAGAGCAATTTCTTCACTGGCATATCTAAAGGTATTTTAATGATGGAAGGGTAGGAAATTGCATGAAGATGTGAGAGGTGGGTGCAAAGCAAAGGGAAGAGCTCCTTTACATCTGCCTAATGATCCCCCACAGTGCGGTTCCTGGGTTTTATCTCTGACCCTCAAATGTTCATTGGCCGTCTGTTTTTGATTGTGAGTTCACAGAGGGCAGGAGACTGGGTTGTTAAAAAGAATTAAACATCAATGTTCTTGCCATAGTCAGCACCGAGGGGGTTTATCTGTTGCATGTAACACATAGTGAAATTGGACATTAAAAGCAGGGGAACAGCACACAGCGATGTGATCCAAAGGCTTATTTTGAAGAAGAGCAGAAAAAAATATTTCTGGTGTTCCTTGTTCCATTCAGTATGTATTCCTTAATGAGATTACCTGATTATTTTCGTTGCTGTTAATGTGTGCTGGTTGTGTTCCTTTTGGCGGATGTGTTTCCTATTGCTCAATGGTAACAGCTCCCCAGAAGGATTGCCTGCTTTAAAGATCTTGGGATGTCCTGAGGTACCAAACATGGTCCAAATCTTCTTTGTGTAGGAAGGAACTGCAGATGCTGGTTTAAACCGAAGATGGGCACAAAATGCTGGAGTAACTCAGCGGGACAGGCAGCATCTCTGGAGAGAAGGAATGGGTGATGTTTCAGGTCGAGACTTCAGACTGAAGAAGGATCTCGACCCGAAATGTCACCCATTCCCGCTGAGATACTCCAGCATTTTGTGTCTATCTCCAAATCTTCTTTGCACATTTCCTCCATAACCTAGTTTTGCAGCAGACTGAACCTTTGTATGCCACGTGCTAAACCCGTCAGGCACAACCATTAAGCCAGTTCTAAGAATCCGACCAATGTGTTGATTATATAAGTGTTTTTACACATACTTTCTCTTTCATGTGAGGGGGAGCAATGATTTGTTCCATCAGGAATGTTGCAGAGAAGCATGTGATAATTCAAAACCTAACTATGAAACACAGAACGTCTTGTGGCACCACCTACAAGCTTGCTCAGATGCTCAATGCAGAATAAACGAAATCTTTGTTGGAAAAGTAATGCATTGTTGACCCACACTTATCCAATTATGTTCTCAGTAAACAAAAGTCAGCATGAAAATTGTATATTTGCTAATCTACTGGAAACGATGTGGTGCACTTTCAACCTGATGCAAAGTCAAACTGTTTTAAAGTAAATTACAGCCATCGATTCCTCACTGAACATTCTCAGAACCTACTGTTTAGTTTTGGAACTAACAATAATACAGATGACCTTCACCAAAGAATGAATTTGCTATTAACTCAACGCGCATCAGTTTCATTACCATGACTGTAAGGTTATTGAGTAGCACCGTATCATATTGTTGCCTCCCAATCTGTTTCCTTTCATTCTTGTTAGAAACTATGAAATAAGTTGGTGGAGTTCAAGGACTCGGTTGAATAAAGCAGTTCTTTTTTTTGTGTGGAGATAAAAAGCAAGTAGCCTCCTTAGCCTTGCAACAAAAGTACATTACTACTTTAATCATATACAGTTATATAAAGGTATTAATGTGTATATTCAATACTGCTTTGAAGTTTGGTTCCATTGACTTCCTTGAAACTGAATTTCAGATACAGAGTTCAGAGCATGTGTGTTACCACATGACATGTTTAGCAGAGGCCCGAAGGAATGATGTTGTCACATTCTTGACGTTCAACCTGGGTCGGTAACTCTAAATGTCAGAGTTTTGTTCTATTTCCCAAATGTATTCCATGATTGTTCATTGAACGCAGAAGAAAGTAATGTTTGCTTGTCCTTCTTGAGTCACCATCAGTTGTGTCTCAGCTGTTGGGCGATTCCATTAACTTTTGGGTGCCACCCTTTTATGTGGTGGACATGAAGGTGATTTACTGGGCTGCATTGGAAGGAACTGCAGAAGCTGGTTTACACCGAAGTTAGACACAAAATGCTGGATTCAGTATCACCTTAGCGTTCACATAACCAAGCATTCCAGTAAATCGAAGAGAGACACAAAATGCTGGACTAACTCAGCGGGACAGGCAGCATTGAGATCGACCCACCTGAAGAAGGGTCTTGACGAGAAACGTCACCCATTCCTTCTCTTTTTTTTTTTTTTTTTTAATTATTTTTTTTTAAAATATAATATGTTTCTATATTTTTTTCCTTAATTAAAGATAGGAAGATAGAGAAAGAGAATAGAAAATAGAAAAGAAAAATGTGAAAAGTTTGATGGAGATTGAAGTATTACTAAATAATCCATTCTTGGAGATACATTCATGATTTATTATATGTATTTCTTCATCCATTCAGATATTCAGGCCTCAGTCAAGTCCCTGCGCCGAACCATTGTGACCCTGTAGATATTTAATATAGGGAGACCATATCCCCTTGAAGAGATCTAACCTGTCCATAAGGACAAGTCTCAATCTCTCCAAGTGAAGTGTCTCCGTCATTTCTGTATTCCACATTTTAATTGTTGGGGATACAGGGCCTTTCCAAAATTTTAATATTAATTTTTTCCCAATTATTAAAGAATAGTCGATAAAAGTTCTTTGATTCCTTGTAATTATTTGTTCCGTTTCCGGTATTCCAAGTATGATTAACTTTGGGTCATGAATCATAGTAATATTAATAACTTTCGAGACTATCTTAAATATTTCATTCCAATATTCTAGAATCTTCGTACAATTAGTAAATGAATGTGACAAAGTTGCTTCTAAGATTTGACATTTATCACATATAGGTGATAGTTTTGGAAATATATTATGTAATTTAGATTTAGAATAATGTAATCTATGTAAAATTTTAAACTGTATAAGAGCATGTTTAGCATTTAAAGAACAGTAATGTATATGTTGTAAGCTTTCTTCCATATTTCTGGACTTATTATTTGACTTAATTCATTTTCCCAGCGCTGTCTATGTATTTCCGATGATGGAATATCACTTTCCAACAAAATATTGTAAATGTATGATATCATTTTTTCTGTATTTGGATGTTTATTCAAGCATTCATCTAAAATTTCACTCTTTCTATTTCTGAGTTCTTGTGTATTTGCAGAGATATAGTTTCTGATTTGTAAATATCTAAAATATTCATTATTATGAAGCCCGTAGGTTTGTTGTAATTCTTGAAATGAAAGAAAAGAATTTTCCTTATAAAGATCCCCTATATTTAAAAATTCCTTTATTTTTTCCATTGTATAAAAGCCTTATCCATCATTGACGGTTTAAACGTAAAATTGTTGGCAATTGTAAGACCTAGCGGTATAAATTTTAGTTTTAGTGTTTTCTTTATTTGTTTCCAAATACGTATTCCACTTTCTATTATCAAATTTTCACTATAAATTTTCTTAGGTACATTAATATTAGCAAATATTATAGAGCTAATTTCAAATGGAAAACAGTCTTCTCTTTCCATTTTTAACCAATTTGGTTTATTATCTGTTTCTCCTAACCAAAAATTCATATTTTTTAATATTAACTGCCCAATAATAAAACATAAAATTTGGTAAAGCTAAACCCCCGTTTATTTTAGCTTTACATAAATGTTTTTTATTTATTCTATGATTCTTATAATCCCAGATAAAGTTAGTGACTATTGAGTCTACTTTTTTAAAAAAATTTTTAGAGAGATGTATCGGGATTGATTGAAATAAATATAATAATTGTGGGAGGAAAATCATTTTTATTGCGTTTATTTTACCTAACATTGAGATAGGTAAGCTTTTCCAGTATAAGATATTTTTATTTAATTTATTCAATAATAACGGGAAATTTAGACTTAAATAAAGAGTCAAATCTTTTTGTAACAAAAATACCAAGATATTTAATATTTTCATTTGTTATCTTAAAAGGAAATTGTTGTAATATCTGTAAATTATTCATGGTTTATTGGCATAAGTTCACTTTTATTCCAATTGATACTGTATCCTGAAATTAAACCAAATTCCGTTATTAGTTTTAACAAATTACGGATACTTATTTCCGGTTTAGTAATATAAAGTAATATATCGTCCGCATATAACGAGATTTTTATTCTTAGTATCTTTAGTATCATATCCATATATTTCTGGGTGCAATCTTACCCTTTGAGCAAGAGGTTCGATTGCTAACGCAAACAGTAATGGTGATAAAGGACAGCCTTGTCTACAACCTCGAGATAAACTAAACTTAGTTGATAACATATGGTTTGTTATTATTCTAGCTGTTGGGTTTGCATATAATAATTTAATCCAAGTAGTAAACTTATCACCAAGCTTAAAGGCTTCCATCACCGAAAATAGATAAGGCCATTCCACCTGGTCAAAAGCTTTTTCTGCATCCAACGAGATGACTACTAAGTCTTTTTTATCACTTCTTTTCGAATATATGATATTAAATAACCGTCTTAGATTATATGAAGAATATCTTTTAGGTATAAATCCTGTTTGATCAGGATGAATTAATTCGTTAACAATTTTGCTTAATCTTTGTGCAAGAATCTTTGTTAAAATTTTTTGATCCGTATTTAATAAAGCAATTGCTCTATATGATCCTGGATCATCCAAATCTTTATTTATTTTGGGTATAAGTGTTATAATAGATTCGTTCAGTGTATCTGGTAATTTCTCTTGTGTATATATCTGTTCATATAATGATTTTAAATATGGGACCATTTGGTCATGAAAGATTTTATAAAAATTCCAAGCCTATGCCATCTGGTCTGGAGTTTTACCATTTTTAAAAGATTTAATAGATTCTTGGATTTCTTTTATTGAAATATCGGCATTTTAATAGTTCTCTATTTTGTAAATCTAATTCTTTTAAGTTACATACATTTAAAAAGGCATCTATTTCTGTTTTATTTACTGTTGTGTTACCAGTATACAAATTTTTTATAATATTGCATAAATCTTTCATTAATATCCTTGGGTTGTATTAATAATTCACCGTTTTGTGATTTAATCCTATGTATAATTTTTTCAGCTTCAATTTTCCTTAATTGTCGAGCCAATAGTTTTTGTGGTTTGTCTCCAAATTCAAACAATAATTGTTTAGTATGTTGGTAGTATTTTAAAACTTGGTCAGTATATATTTATATTTAATTTATACTTCAATGCTACAATTTTATTATGTATTATTATATCTGATTTTGTTGCATTCTGTATATCTAATTGTTTAATCTCCCTTTCTAAGTCCTGTTGTTCCTTCCGAATCTTCTTATTATGGAATGCTTGTGAAGAAATCATAATTCCTCGAAGATATGCTTTAAATGTTTCCCATAATAAAGAGCGAGATATTTCTGGTTGATCATTTATTTCAAAAAACATCTTAATCTGAGTTATAATTTTTCCTGAGTGGTTTTATTTTTTAAAATTTGTGGATTAAGTTTCCATTGTCCTAGATTTTCTGTTTTACCATTTATTTTAATTTTAAATGTTAATGGTGCATGATCTGAAATTATAATATTATGATATTTGGATTCGTAAGTAAGTGAAATAAGCTTTGCATCTACCAGGAAGTAATCTATTCTTGAATAAGTTTTATGTACTGGCGAGTAGAAGGAATATTCTCGACCAGTAGGATTTTCTGTTCTCCAGACATCTTTAATGTTAGTCGTTTGGATGTATGCGTTTAATAAATCACTAGTATGCGATTTAATTTTCCTTTGTTTTGAAGATCTATCTAAATAAGGGTCTAATGTACAATTAAAATCTCCTCCAATTATCAAATTGTAATGTGTTAATTCTGGAATATTATTAAGTACTTTCTTAAAGAATAAAGGACTATCAAAATTTGGTCCATAGATGTTAACAAAAATCATTTTTTCCCTGTTTATTTCTCCTATTACAATAATGTATCTGCCATCTTTATCAGATATAGTAGATATATGCTTAAATAAAGTACCTTTACGAAATAATATTGCTACGCCTCTTGATTTATGCGTAAAGGAAGAGTGATATATTTTATCTATCCATTTAGCTTTCAGCCTATTTTCAGCGTCTTTCTTTAGGTGAGTTTCTTGAATATAAATTACATCAGCTTTCATTGCCTTTAAGTGTGTCAATATTTTTCCTCTTTTTATTGGTTCATTGATACCTTTAACATTCCAACTGCAAAAGGTTAATCCCTCGTTCCCCATATTTTCTTTTTAAATCCTGCATTTTAGGTTTGTGGGAATCTAGAATAGGGTCCAAGGGTTTCCGCGCAGTAGACCTAACCTTACACCCGAACACCGAATAGATGAATTTTAGATCTCTTTTATGTACTTCACGAATATACCTCCATTGTTCCAGTGTATAGCTCCATTCAAACTGAAAGATATAGTAAACATAAAAGAATAATGAAAAGTAAGTAAAAAGCTTAGTAGAGTGCATAAAGAGTAGAAAAACTACAAATAAAATATTTGTAGTTTGTGAAAGCCAAACTATATTGGCTATTAATCTAAAGGCTTCCGGCATTGATGTTATTAATTTAGCCAGCTCCTAATTTTAAGGAATTATTATTCCATGATAATATTTTAACGGGAATATAATATTAAAGAAATGAAAGGAGTGATATTAATCATCATAAAAGTATATATATATAAAATTAGTTTAAAAAAATCTAATTATAAAGCCACAGATAAAGAGTTTTTTTAAAATACAAAAAAATAGAAATCATTATTAAAAAAGGAAAAAAAACATTAAGGGGAGGGTATCTCCAAATGTAA
Source organism: Okamejei kenojei (assembly GCA_035221665.1). Classification (NCBI taxonomy): domain Eukaryota; kingdom Metazoa; phylum Chordata; class Chondrichthyes; order Rajiformes; family Rajidae; genus Okamejei; species Okamejei kenojei. The sequence continues at coordinate 10,238,678 of CM069142.1, forward strand.
CAAGACATAAAATATTAATTATTAGTAGTATTAATTAGCAATAGTGAACAGTCTTGGTTAATAACAGTCATAGTAATAATAAAACCGCGTTATAATTTTAGTATGTGTGTTATTTGTTTGTGTTAGTTATATATTATGAGTAATTGTCAATGTTCGGTGAGCTTCTTCCAATCCGGGAAAACATTTCGTTCCATACGACATTGTCAAGTCTCATAGAATGTTAAGAGACCGTACTAGGTCTTTAAAAATAGTAAAAGACAGTATATTTGCTTGTAGATGGTTTTCAAGTGTCAAACTGCTTTGCAAATTCCATTGCTTCTGTTGGAGTCTTGAAAAAGTGTTCCACGCTGTTATAAGTAACTCTTAGGATGGCTGGGTAATTCAGACCGTATCTCAAGTTTTCTACACCCCTCATAAGGTTTTTGGCTTTGTTAAACGCTTTTTCGTTTTCTGGCAACCTCTGGGGGATAGTCTCGATAGATACTGATTCTTTGTCCTTGAAACATCAGATTCTTTGTTCTCGAGGCTCTCCGCATAATATCCTCGAGAGTGAAATCATATTGTAACTTTACAATGATTTGTCTTGGGGGGGGCGTTTGCAACTGGTCTGTCTTCTGCCGACTCGATGTGCACGAGCTAATACAGGCATATCATCCAAAGATAAAACAGCTTGCAGTAATTTAGCAGTGAATTCTCGAGTGTCTTCGTGTTTCTCTAGACCTTCAGGAATCCCTGCAATCCTCAAGTTCTGCCTTCTTTGATAGCCTTCTAGCTGCGTGCATTTATCTGTTACTTTGGATAACAACTCCAGTAGACGTTCTTGCTCTGTTATCAGCTTTGCTGTAGACACAGTACTAGCCTCCGCTATCTTTTCAAGGTTTTTAATGCCATCAACTTGTTGTTCGACCACATTTGCAATAGGGTCAATCTTATTTTTAAAGTCTTTTTTAACATTTTCAAGTTTAGCCTCCATCTTGCGTTCCATATTATTAATCATATCAATGATTTCATTCTTCAATATTTCTGATTCTTTCTTGAACTTATTATCAATTTGTGTATTTGTATCTTTTTGAAATTCACTCCATTGATTTTTCATCAAGTCCATCTGATTATTAATTTGAGAGATTTCTTCCTTTATATCTCCCTTTATTTCTTTCATTTCTTTCTTTATATCTTTCATTTCTGCCTTGAACTCACGTTTTTAAATCAGCCATCTGGTGAGAAATAAAAGTTCTCAAGTCCTCACCTCCTGTGTCTGCTTTCCTGGAGACGTCTTCCAGGGAACTGGCCCTACTCGAGTCCGAGGCTTCTCCCAGGCCTTCTCCCGCTTTCGCCCGGGTTTTTCGACCCTTCGTTTTATCGGTAGGGCTCCGTGCCGTCATGATTTGTCGCAGGGCTGATGACGTCAGCCGGTAACCGTCGATGTTGAAGCGGCAGACAGTGAAAGCAGGCGATCGGTAAGTTCTTTTAAATCCGTTTAAATCCCCGTTTTTTTCAAAATTTTTGCGGAGCTGGCTGGCGCTATGCTTTAAAGGCTCCATAGCGCCACCGGAAGTCCACCCATTCCTTCTCTCCAGAGATGCTGCCTTTGTCAACTTTTTGTGGATGACTTGGGGAATGTTAACATTTAAAATTGGATGATCTGGATCAGGTGTGATAGAAAAATTAAAAAGGTTTTAAAACCTGAAATCACCTGGAATTGTTTTAGCTCTGATAGAGCGATAGGCGACCGGCTGGCTCTCAGTTGGAGGCTTGGGGGATATCAGAGTGAGGTGTTCACAGTTATGAAGGAGTTTGATTTCGGGAGAAACAGGGTCCATGGACCGGAGGCTGGAGTACAGGAAACTGGCAAAAGAACCAGGTAGAATCAGAATCAGATTTTATTCGCCAAGTATGTTTTGCTACATGCAAGGAATTTCACTGGAATTTCACAAGGTAGAAGATGTGGAGAAAGACCTTTATGCAAACAGCCATGATGTCATGATGAACCATTTGCCCCAGATTTCATTTCCATTGTAAAATGTGCCCACTGAAGGAAGGGAGATATGATTTGGCATGTGGAAGAATACGTTTCTTCCAGCACTGCCAGTGGACCTGGAGAACCGTCTGAGACTCAGGGTAGAGGGAGACACAGAGGTAAGGATGTGTAAGGTGTGAAAATGAGACCACAAAGGGGATGTAGATCAAAGAAAAGGAAAAGGGCTCAGTCTGAAGGAGGGTCTCGACCTGAAACATCACCCATTCCCTCTCTCCAGAGATGCTGTCTGTCCCGCTGAGTTACTCCAGCTTTTTGTGCCCATCTAGGGTGGAACATAAATTGGGTTAAATATCGAGGGAACAGCAATTGTTATGTGCAATTTTAATCTACATTGATTGGATGAACAAACTGGCAAGTTAGAAGAATTTGCGGAGATCAACAAGGATGGTTATATAGACCAGTGTGTTGTAAAAACTACCCTGGAACTGGCTATTTTACGTTTGGTCATGTGCAAAGAGCAAGGATTAATGAGAAATCCTGTGGTTAAAGATCCCAATTGAGATGGTTCCAGACGCAAGTTGGTGGTGAACATCACAGGACCAGTGTCTTCAGCTTAAAAGGGCAATTATAAAGGTCTGAAGGTGGAACTGCCTGGGGGATAATCTAAGCAACTTGTCGGTAGAGGATCAGCGGCAAATATTTAAACAACCGGTCCCTAACACTCAGCAGGACGTTATCCCAACTAGAAAGAGAACCTTATCCCATGTGAAAGAGGCACAATCTGCGGTTAATAAAGGAGGCTAAAGATAATGGTTAACTGAAAGTGGGTCATACAATGTGGCAAAGGCTAATGCTAGGCCTACGGACTGGGACGTTTGTAGGATCCTGCAGCAAAAGACTAAAACAGTTCATTAGGAATGGAGAATTTTGATTTTTAAAAGAAAACTTGCATTTAATATCAAAATAACCAGTAAGGATTTCTAGGGGTATGCAAATAGGAAGAAGGGGGGCAGAGTAAGTGTGGACCTCAAGAGAATGAGGCTGGTGAATTAATAACAGCAAACAAAGGACTCTGCAAATATCCTTACATTAACAGATGGGGTAATTTAAGATAACATTGAGGAGCTTGTAAAAATCTAAATCATGCGATACTCACATGGAATTTTGAACAGTACAGCACAGGAATCACAATGTTTGTGTCAAACATGATGCCAAGTTCAACTGATTTCACCTGTCTGTATATGATCCATATCCCTCTTTTTGCCTGAACTTCCAGGTGCCAATCCAAATACCTCTTAAATGCAACTATCGTACCGGCTCCACCATTACCCCTGGCAGCGGGTTCCAGGGCCCTACTACTCGCTATGTGAAAAATGTTTCCCCTCACATCTCCATAAACATTCCCCTTCTCACCTTATAGCTGAGCCCTCTGGTGTTTCACCTTGGACAAAGGTTTCTGACTGTGCACCCTATCTATGCCTCTCTTCATTTTGTATATGTTGTCTCTATTGTCTCCTCTCAACCTCCGATGTTCAGGAGCAAACAGTCAAAGCCTACCCATCCACTCCCTGTAGCTGAAACCCTCGATTCAAGGCAGCATTTTTTGTTTAGTTTAGAGACATAGCTGGTCAACGTGTGGGCAAATATAAAACACACCGGGTCCGCGCTGACTAGCAAACCCCGCACACTAGCACTATCCTACACACTAGTAAGTAAGTAAGTACATTTTATTTATATAGCACGTTTAAATCAAATTGCTTTACATAGAAGAAATAATTAGGTTTCCGTACATCCATAGAAAAATTAAAAAGAAAGAAAATTGACACAACACATTATAGAATTTAACATGAACGTCCCCCACAGCAGAATCAAAATTTTCCACTGTGGGGAAAGGCACTGGAAAGTTCAGTCCTCTTCCAATTGTAGCGGATGTGATCACCCGAGGGGCAATTTACAATTTACAGATTACAGGAATCTGAAGATCTGTGAGAAAACCCATACGGTCACGGGGAGAACGTACAAACTCTTGCCATATCGAGAAAGTGTAGCAAGGATTGTGTATTTCTCTCAACAAATGTTATGTATAGAGCATCCCAGAAGTAACAGATTTTCCTGAAATGTCATTCAATAAAGTAAGGGAGCATGACTTGGATAGACAATAGACAATAGGTGCAGGAGTAGGCCATTCGGCCCTTCAAGCCAGCACCGCCATTCAATGCGATCATGGTTAGTCATCCACAATCAGTGCCCTGTTCCTGCCTTCTCCCCATATCCCCCGACTCCGCTATCTTTAAGAGCCCTATCAAGCTGTCTCTTGAAAGTATCCAGAGAACCGGCCTCCACCGCCACTCGCTGTGTGAAAAAGTGTTTCCTCATCTCCATTCTAAATGGCTTGCCACTTATTCATAAACTGTAGCCCCTGGTTCTGGACTCGCCCAACATCGGGAACATGTTTGCTGACTCTAGCATGTCCAGTCCCTTAATAATCTTATACTAGACTAAGTGGGACCTGTTGGGTCTCATGTTCACACGGGAGGGCTGGTCCCCAATGCAATATTCCACCTCTCCACCAATTCCAATATTGGTGGCCAGTGGGGGGGGGGGGGGGGGGGGGGGGCTTTCTGGAGCGCTATTATGGGTGTTGTGGACCAATGGGCCTGGTTTCCAGATGGCTAGTATGGACAATATGGGCTGAATGGATTCTTGGTTAGGCAGCTCAGTCACTTAGGCCTGGTGGGCTGTCAACTCAGTCACTCAGGACTGGTGGGCTGGCAGCTCAGTCACTCAGGCTTGGTGGACTGGCAGCTCAGTCATCGGGCCTGGTGGGCTGGCAGCTCAGTCATCGGGCCTGGTGGGCTGGCAGCTCAGTGACTCAGGCCTGGGGTGGGCTGGCAGCTCAGAAACTGCCAGAAATTATGCCCAAAACAGATGAGAGACTGTGAGAGAGAAGGGGGAGAGGGTGGAGAATCAATTTTAGACGTTTTTCTAAAGAAGGAGGAAAGTCTATCCTGGCCTTGATCTCACAGGGAGCCAATGAAGGGAGGGAGAAAAATACTGGGGTGAGGTTTAATATTTGCAGGTGGAATACTTACTGATGGGCCGGAGGGAATCCTCCTGAGAAGTACAGGCCTGATGGGCCAAAGAGGCTCTTTAAAAAATAAAAATAAAAAAAGTCTGATTGAAATCTCAGTGCCAGGCACTTTTCTGGACTTTTCCTGGCCTGGCAGGGGCCTTTTGAGCCAAAATGCTCCTCCTGGGCTAATATGGGTACTTTGGGCAAAAGGGACTAGTTTCTGGGCTAATAGGGGCTTTGTGGGCCAAAATTAGTGGTTTCAGGCAGGCCAAACAACTCATATCATTTAATTTCCATTTCAATTTCAAGCACAGGGCAAGCCAAGCCAAACAGCTCATTGCATTTTCATTTCATTTCCATTGACATTGTAGTTTCAAGCACAGGGCATTCCAAGCCAGACAGCTCATTGCATTTTCATTTCATTTCCTTTCCCACTGCAGTTTCAAGCACAGGGACGGCCAAGCCAAACAGCTCATTGCATTTTCATTTAATTTCCATTGCCTTTGCAGTTTCAAGTACTGGGCAGGCCAAGCCAAACAGCTAATTGCATTTTCATTTAATTTCCATTGCCATTGCAATTTCACGCACAGGGCAGGCCAAGTCAAACAGCTCATTGCATTTTAATTTCATTTCCATTGCCATTGTATTTTCAAGCACAGGGCAGGCCAAGCCAAACAGCTCATTGCATTTTCATTTCATTTCCATTCCCACTGCAGTTTCAAGCACAGGGATGGCCAAGCCAAACAGCTCATTACATTTTCATTTAATTTACATTGCCACTGCAGTTTCAAGCACAGGGCAGGCCAAGCCAAACAGCTAATTGCATTTTCATTTCATTTACATTGCCACTGCAGTTTCAAGCACTTGGCAGGCCAAGCTAAACTGCTCATTGCATTTTCATTTAATTTCCATTGCCATTGCAGTTTCAAGCCCAGGGCAGGTCAAGCCAAACAGCTCATTGCATTTTCATTTAATTTCCATTGCCTTTGCAGTTTCAAGCACTGGGCAGGCCAAGCCAAACAGCTCATTGCATTTTCATTTAATTTCCATTGCCATTGCAATTTCACGCACAGGGCAGGCCAAGTCAAACAGCTCATTGCATTTTAATTTCATTTCCATTGCCATTGTATTTTCAAGCACAGGGCAGGCCACGCCAAACAGCTCATTGCATTTTCATATCATTTCCATTCCCACTGCAATTTCAAGCACAGGGCAGGCCAAGCCAAACAACTCATTGCATTTTCATTTTATTTATATTGCCACTGCAGTTTCAAGCACAGGGCAGGCCAAGCCAAACAGCTCATTGCATTTTCATTTTATTTACATTGCCACTGCAGTTTCAAGCACTGGGCAGGTCAAGCCAAACAGCTCATTGCATTTTCATTTAATTTCCATTGCCATTGCAGTTTCAAGCCCAGGGCAGGCCAAGCCAAACAGCTCATTGCATTTTCATTTAATTTCCATTGCCTTTGTAGTTTCAAGCACTGGGCAGGCCAAGCCAAATAGCTCATTGCATTTTCATTTCATTTCCATTGCCATTGCAATTTCAAGCACAGGGCAGGCCAAGCCAAACAGCTCATTGCATTTTCATTTCATTTCCATTGCCATTGCAGTGTCAAGCACAGGGCAGGCCAAACAACTCATTAAGGGCTAACAAATCATTTATTGCAAGTACATTGCAGACTCACAGTTCAGTTGATTCACAGCCTAGAATGAGAGTCATGGCCTCGCCCTCATGGTCTTACGGTGTGACAGTCATGTTCAGGCATCCGGGGTTTTATAGTCCCGCCCCCCCGCCCCCGTCCGGGAAGGGGCATTACCTGCATCACAGTGATTGACAGGTGAGGGGATCTCAAGGTTTTTTAAGCACTCATTTTTTTTTTTCATCGATGGGAAAATCCTCTGGGCCTGCTGAGCAGAGGACTGTGAGTAAGATGACCAAAATTCATAGCGATGTATGGTAGCGATTTTTCTAAAATCAATATACAGCGCAGACAGGAAGTGGTCGAGATGAGATTTTTAATTATATAGATGTTACAATAAGATCCCCTCTCATTCTTCTAAATTCCAGAGTGTACAAGCCCAGCTGCTCCATTCTCTCAGCAATTGACAGTTCCGCCATCCCGGGAATTAACCTTGTGAACCTTCGCTGTACTCCCTCAATAGCAAGAATGTCCTTCCTCAAATTTCTTTTACTTCACCGCAATAACACCTCAGGAGTCATCTGAAGGGTAATCCTTAAATATGTTGGTCTTAAGACTCAAAAATAGAAAATGAGTGGTGCCAAACATCCGTTTTTAATTAAAATATTCTTGCAATTTTATACATGCCGATAAATTGTTCCATGAATTAACTAGTAACCTAAATTGGCTAGAATTTGTGAAAAATTAATGTGGACTTCCGTCCCCACACCCACCCCACCCCACCCCACCCCACCGATTATAAGAACCATTTTACTTTGATTTGGCCGGATTACAGGAAAACGTTGTTGTGAAGTTGCTTTGGTTCAGTCCCATTTTGCACCCCATTGATTCATAAAAGAAAAAACTAAAGTTTTTGTGACTACCAGCAGGATGTTAATGAAAGCCTTAAATAAAGCTCATTTGTATGTGGAAGCTGTATCTCAAGCTTTGAAAGGATGTTTTGTTGTTGTGGATGAATAGCTCTGGTGTGTTGTGCAGTGTCCCCCCTAACTGGCCTGGTGACAGAAAAAAAAATCTTAACTTATCTTACTAAACTGCAACTACTCTTCTAATCAGGGTGAACTGAGCTTTGTTCGCTTGGAAACAATTTAACTCTATATCAGGCTGTAAGAATAACATTTCTTGTGCGTATATTTTGAAGATTTTTCAAGGCAATTGTGCTTTTTAATGTAAAAAGACTATGTCTGTGGTTTTCCGACAGTTCTCTGTCAATGTGCATTGTTGAATTAAAACTTTTTCACAGAAATAATTTGCACAGAACACCGATAAATCACAATATGTGTAGGAAAGAACTGCAGATGCTGGTATAAATCGAAGATAGACACACCGAAACATCACCCATCCCTTCTCTGCTGAGATGCTGCCTGTCCCACAGAGTTACACCAGCATTGAGTATAAATAACATTATATATACAGTTAATTTGAGTATTTTTCTGTTATATTTTGGTGAAAAGATGAGTTCATAATTAACGATATTGAAGTGTTTTAGAATAGAATGCTTTCAAGTGAAAGCATGAGAATGATTTGAGCCTTGAGTGTATTTATATGCATGAACAATATGGAGAAAATGCACCTCCCGTAACCTCATCAACTGCATCCGGTGCTCCAGATGTCGTCTCTTGTACATCAGCAAAACCAAGCTTGGACTCGAGGACCATTTCGCCAAATGCTTTCGCTCGGTCCACCAAACCCTACCTGATCTCTCGGTTGCCAACCCGTTTAACTCCTGTTCCTATTCCCATACTGACCTTTAATAAGTTCATAAGTCATTGGAGCAGAATTAGGCCATTCGGCCCATCGAGTCTACTCCACCATTCATTCATGGCTGATCTATCTTTCCCACTAAACCTCATTCTCCTGACTGCTCCCCATAGTCCTTGACACCCTTACTATTCAAGAATCTGTCGATCTCCAGCACAACAATACTCATGACTTGGCCTCCGTAGTCATCTGAGGCAATGAATTCCATAGATTTATCAGACCTTTCTGTCCTGGGCCTTCTCCATTGCCAGAGTGAAGCCACACGCTAACTGGAGGAACAGCACCTCGTATTGCGCTTGGGTAGCTTGCTACCCAATGATATGAACATTGAATTTTCCCATTTTTCGTAACGTCTAACAAACGTCCTTTCTTCCCCCACCCCTCCCCTGTTCCCCAGTTGGCCTCACACCTATTTCTCACCTTCCCCTTCCCTCCGCTTCCTCTAGCTTCACAATTTGCAACTCTTCACTACTTTTCTCTCACGCCTTCTGTCTTTTCATGTGTCTTATGTCAACCATCTGCCTATCAAAACCCCCTTCATGTGTGTTCACCTTTTAAATAAGGTCATACTTAATAGGAGCCAAATTAGGCCATTCAACGCATCAAGTCTACTCTGCCATTCAATCATAGCTGATCTATCTCTCCCTCCTAACCCATCCTAACCCTGCCTTCTCCCCACAGCTCTTAAAACCCATTTTGTCCTGCCCATCCTCTCTTCCAGCTTTCTTTCCCTCTCCACCAACAATCAGTCTGAAGAAGTGTCCCAACCCAAAACATCACCTGTCCATGCTCTCCAGGGATGTTGCTTGACCTGCTGAATTGCTCCAGCACTTTGTGTATTGTATTTGTAAACCAGCATCTGCAGTTCCTTGTTTCTACCTGGTGAAAATCTGCATTATACCTGGTTTGCAAACTCACACAATTCTTGTAAGCCTTACAGCATTTTTTTACTTGAATTGACTTTTATTTTCATTCACCCAAACACTGTTTTCTTCATTTATTAAATTTCCAAGAGGCTTGCTTCTGATCCTGATAGTTGAGCCCTGTGGATTCATTATTCTGATTAGTGGGATTTGGCTGCTCCCTTTGTTATTTTGAGCAAGAGATCTATTTATAAAAAAAGACCTTCAACCGGATAATGATTATGCATCTCCCTTACTTGTTTAGTTTAATGGATCGTTAAATATAGCAGCCAGCAAAATAACCAATTGGTTGTGCATGCATGGCCATTAGTGTACCTCCATAGCTGACTGCAGCTTAAGCTGTGTAGGAAAGAACTACAGATGCTGGTTTAAATCAAAGATAGACGCAAAATGCTGGAGTAACTCAGCAGGAGAGGCAGCATCTCTGGAGAGAAGGAATAGGTGACGTTTCAGGTCAAGACAGGAGACAGGCTATCGACTGACATCTATTAGAAACCCACTGACTACATTTCTTCCCACCCTGCATCCTGTAACGACTCTATCCCCTTCTCCCAATTCTTCCGTCTACGCTGCATCTGCACCTAGGATGAGGTGTTCCATACCAGGTCATCGGAAATGTCCTTATTCTGTAGGGACCGGGGGGTTCCCCTCTTCCATAACAGATGAGGCTCTCACTGGTAACAAGTGTCTTAACTTGTCTGCACCTTCTACCTCATCAGCTGTTGCATACAGCGCATAATCCTCCAACATTTTTGGCACCTCCAACGGGATCTCTCTACTAGCCACATCTTCCCATCTCCACCCCTTTCCGCATAGACCTTTCCCTCCGCAACTCCCTGGTCAACTCGTCCCATCCCACCCAAACCACCCCCTCACCAGGGACTTTCCCCTGCAACTGCAGGAGATGCAACACCTGTCCCTATACCTCCCCACTCGACTGCTCAAGGACCCCGACAGTCATTTTAGGTGAGACAGAGGTTCACTTGCACTTCCTCCAACCTCATCAACTGTATCCGCTGTTCCAGGTGTGGACTCCTATATATCGGCGAGAACAAGCGGTGGATCGACAATCATTTCGCTGAACACCTCCGCTCAGTCCGTCTAAACCTACCTGATCTCCCGGTTGCTCAACACTTTAACTCCCCCTCCCATTCCCACACTGACCTTTTTCTGTCCTTGGTCTCCTCCACTGTCAGAGTGAGACCCAGTGCAAATTGGAGGAACAACACTTAATATTTTGCTTGGGTAGCTTACACACCAGCAGTTTGAACATTGACTTCTCTAACTTGCTTTCCCTCTCTCTCCATGCCCTCACCCTTCCCAGTTCTACCAGTCTGACTGTCTTCGACTATCTGTACCACCCACTCCACTGACACCAGTCTGAAGAAGGGTCTTGACCTGAAGATATTATTAAGAATTCATATTATTTGCAGTTGAATGACCACTCAATGTATTGTGAAAGGTTACTCATGAAGACGGGCCATCTTGTTGGGGATAATCGGAAGAACAAGGAACAGTACTGTCCAAAGATAGACAGGAAAAGCTGGAGTAACTCAGCCGGTCAGGCAGCGTCTCTGGAGAAAAGGAATGGCTGACGTTTCAGGTCGAGACCCTTCTTCAGACGACTTCTAACAGTAATGTCCCCAGTATAAACCTGCAGACGCACGCCATGATCGCTGGCACTGAACTGCTGGGTCCGTGAAAGATGATTGCAATGAAGTGAGGTGGTTTTGGACAGCGAGGAAGGCAAGGTTGCATCCACCCCAAGAATCAAGAGTGTTTAATTGGCAAATGCACAGGCAAAGGAAGAATGAGTTGCTTATGGGCACATTATTGCAAAAACACAAAAAAATAAATATACAAATAACAATAATGCAATAGATTATGAGTAATACTAGGTAACCAGACCATCCTGCTGCAAACCAGGTACATACAGTAATGCAGCCTATACGGTCCATTATGGAACACTGCTGAGGTATGGTGGTGGTTTGTGTTATGCAGTGTAGTTGACGGAAAGAAATGTGTAGGAAGGAACTGCAGATGCTGGTTTAAACTGAAGATAGATACAAAATGCTGAAGTAACAGGCAGCATCTCCAGAGAGAAGAAATGGGTGCCGTTTTGGATCAGTCTGAAGAAGGGTCTTGACCCCAAATGTCACCCATTTCTTCTCTCCAGAGATGCTGCCTGTCCCACTTAGTTACTCCAGCATTTTGTGCCCATCTTCGGTTGATGGGAAGAAGCTGTTTTTGACCCTGAGGTCACCGTTCTTGGGCTTCTGCAGCGAGATGGGAGCATGGCCAGGGTCATGTGTGGGTCTTTGATATTGTACTGGCCCGTAAAACCTATGCGCATGAGTGCTGACATCTTACACGCATGTGTGCCACCATCCCTGCCAGCCGGGAACATCGTGGGTGCGCGCGAGCGTGGTAGATTAGAAACACCAGAGAACAGTGACATGGGACTTGCGCGGGAATCGGTTTAAAAGGCTACAGCAGCCATTTTACATGTTACGATGATATTTCGAGTTCGAAGTTAATTAGTAAATTACTGTTAGATTAATTACTCCGTTATTGTTCCGGGCAATACATAACAGATATTAGCTGCCTTTTTGAGGCAGAGCTTCCTGTAGATCCCTTCAGTGGTGGGGAAGCCAATATCCATGATGGATAGGGCAATGTCCAGCTCTATCTGCGGCCTCCTTCATTCTTGGGCGTTCGAGTTAGCAAACCAAGCCGTGATGCAACCAGTCACTATGCTCTTGACCATACACTTGTAGCAGTTTGACAGAGAATTTGATGATGAGCAGAATTTCCTCAAACATGCTTTGTCATTGCACCAATGCGCTGGGCCCAGGACAGATGTACGTTCCCAGGAAGTCGTTGACTCTCTTCCCTGCCATCTCATCAATGAAGACAGGTTTATGAATTTCACTTCCTGAAATCGTTAATCTGCTCCTTTGTCTTGCTAATGTGGAGAGCAAGATTGTTGTTCTGGCTCCACTCAATTAGATTATTGATCTGCCTCCTCTATTCTGACTCTGAGCTACCTGTTAAAGCCCTGTCCCACGGTACGAGTTCATTCCAAGATCTCTCCCGAGTTTGCCCTGAATCAAACTCGGAGATTTACGGTAATGACCACTCGTCGGTACTCGGGGCTCTCGTGGACATTTTTCAACATGTTGAAAAATCTTCACGAATCTTCCCGTGCTTACCTGCTGTTAGCGAGTCTTCCCGAGTACCTGCCGTTCGCATTACGAGTCGCTAAGAGACGTCCTAGAACTCCGACGTATTCACTACGTTCATTCTCCGTGCTTACCACGAGTTTGATTTTTTTTAAACTCGGGAGAGCTCTTGGAATGAACTCATACCGTGGGACAGGGCTATTATTCTTCCAACAATGGTGGTATCATCAGTGAATTCAAAGTCTGCCTTGAAGCTGTGTCCTGGGTATAGAAACAAGGTTACGTTCCCAAGTTATAGGTGTAGATTTAGGCCATTCATCCCATCGAGTCCAATCTGCCATCCAGTCATGGCTGATATCTTGCCTCCTAATTCCATTTTCCTGCCTTCTCCCCATAACCCTTGACACTCGTACTAATCAAGAATTTGTCTATCACTGCCTTAAAAATATCCACTGACTTGGCCTCCACAGCCCACTGTGGCAATGAGTTCCACAGATTAACTACCCTCTGACTAAAGAAGTTCCTCCTCACCTCCTTTCTAAACACAGTGTAAAGACAGTAGGGCAGGGGATTGAACACACAGCCCTGAGGTTCCCAGCGCTGATGGTCAGCAAGGATGAAGTGTTGTTTACCATTTGTATTGATTCAGGTCTGTCGATGAAGTCCAGGATCTAATTGCATAGGATGAGCAGAGACCCAGTTCCCGGAGTTAGACCTAGGTTCATCTGTGGTAGGGTGTGTAGAGTTGACATTTGGTACCTTACTGCATCCGATGTCTTGGCACTCAATGTTATATCAAGAACATTGACATTTGGTGTGGCACAGTGGAGGTTGGAGTTGGAGACCTGGGTTCGATCCTGACCATGGGTGCTGTCTGTATGGAGTTTGTTGAGCTCAGAGGTACAGTGCGGAAGCAGCCCCTTCGGCCCATACAGTCACGGGGAGAACGTGCGGGTCAAGTGGCGGCATGGTGGCGCAGTGGTAAAGTTGCTGCCTTACAGCGCTTGCAGCGTCAGAGACCCCGGTTCGATCCCGACTACGGGTGCTGTCTGTACGGACTTTGTACGTTCTCCCCGTGATCGCGTGGGTTTTCTCCGAGATCTTCGGTTTCTTCCCGCACTCCAAAGACGTACGAGTATGTAGGTTAATTGGCTTGGAGTAAATGTAAATTGTGTAGGATTGTGTCGGTGTACGCGGTGGTCGCTGGTCGGTGGGGACTTGGTGGGCCGAAGGACTTGTTTCTGCGCTGTATCTCTAAACTAAACTAAACACATGAGAACTGGGGAAAGAGAGTATGAAGGAGGGTCTCGGCCCGAAACGTCGCCCATTCCTTCTCTCCAGAGATGCCGCCTGTCCCGCTGAGTTACTCCAGCATTTTGTGTCCATCAAGAGAGTATGTACAGTACATTAACTTCCTATTAAAGGCTGATAATGTTTTTGCAAAGCCCCATGGAAAATCCCTTCAAGATGCCAATCAAGCAATACCAAATCTCGATCCAGTTTCCAGTAGTCTGCCACTAGACATGCAATTAATTTCAATGCCATAGTATGTGCCATGTATGACATATTGAAACTAAAACAATTGTAAAGTAAAAATTGGATTAAGCAAGTTGACATGGGTCAGGAGTTTATGGAATGAGGCAATCCCCCAAATAATAATTTTCTTCTTGTTCCAGCTTTCTGACTCATTGTATTGTTCCTCTTCCTTCCAAAATGTAACTTTTCCTTTTTGTTTTAAGTTGAACTGGATCGCATCATATTTTATTGAAGCACTTCGCTGATTAATTTATTTTCTGGAGGTTGGTTCCAGTTTTATGTGTCTGGAAACATAAATTCTGAAAAACCACTCAATGTTTCCAAACCAGCGTCAAATAGATTATTTTTACATTGTTTTTGTCCATTCACAGAGCCCTGGCAGACCTAATGGAAAGTAAATTAGTCCCTGGGTTGGGAGATGCTGGGAGTGCGTGGACAGATTGTCAAATCTTTGTTTTAACCATTTTAACTCTCCTTCCCTTTCTCCGACCTATCTTTCTGTCCTTGCCCTCCTGCCCCCCATTGCCAGGCCATGCGCAGACTGGAAGAACAGCACCTCATGTTGCATTGGGTAGCCTACAACCATATAGTATGACCATTGACTACTCCAATTTCAAGGGTCCCCCATTCTTTCCCCGGCTAACCAAGCTCAGTGTGCACACCACATTTTCCCCCATCATCTCTCACCACCATAATCACCCTGGATAGAAAGAACGGGTGACGTTTTAGGTTTAAGAGTCTGAAGAAGGGTTTTTGACCCAAAACGTCTCCCATTCCATCTCTCTAGAGATGCTGCCTGTCCCGTTGAGTTATTCCAGCATTTTGTGTCTATCTTCGGTGTAAACCAGCATCTGCGGTTTTTTCCTACACCATAGTCACCCTGCTGTTTCCCCACCACCGTACGCTAATTTTCCATCCCCCAAGTCCGTACCCTTCTTGCCGTTCCTCTTTTCGCTCCCCTTACCCTTCCACACATATCCCCACCGCTCCCCCCCGCCCCCCGGCTTCACGTCTAATTCCTCCTCATTGTTCCTGATCTGACTCTCTTTGGTCCCCTTTTCAACTCTGGCCTTTGTCACTTACTCCACCCATCTTCAATCAGCCCCCACCCCCACCCCCGCCCTCCCCTGCATCCACCTATCACTTGCCAAGCTTTGTCCTGCCCCCTCCCCAACCTCTCTCTTCCAGCCCCCCCCCCCCCTCCTCCTCCACTACTCTCAGACTAAAGGAGAGCCTTGAATCGAAATCTTGTTGCTCCATTCCCACCACAGATGCTGTGTAACCCACTGACTTCTTCCAGCCCGTAGTTTAAGAAGCAACAGCAGATGCTGGAAAATCGAAGGTAGACAAAAATGGTGGAGAAACTCAGCGGGTGATGCAGCATCTATGGAGTGAAGGAAGTAGGCAACATTTTGGGTCGAGACCCTTCTTCAGACTGAAGAAGGGTCTCGACCCGAAACTGTTGGACTTCGTCCAGCTCTTTTGTTTTTTGCTCAAGGTTCCAGCATCAAGCGCAGGCGAGTTGGGCCGAAGGGCCTGTTTCCACGCTGTATCACTCTATGACTCTATCTGTAGTTTCTTGTGTCGTCAAAACTTTGCTGCCTGCATTTCTGTGGAGGATATAATTTCTAAATTGTATCTCTAAATAACTAGAGGGGAAATCTAATGAGATGCCTCTACCATAGGCAGCACTGCATATGCATGTTCTTTGGATTAGTCACGATTGAGCATGCTGCAGTATTTACAAATTTACAATCAAATTCTTTGAACATATTTTTAAAAAAGTGTTTTATTTCTGTGGTGACAGATGTTTGCATGGATGTAAGCACTTTAATCATATTTTGTGAAGACTATTGCCAGGCTATATTTGGTAATGTTGCTACTTTAGAAAACTGCAGGAGCTTTTTCCTAAATGGTTTTAATTTGTGCCATGCAGCTCTTCTCCTTTCACCAAAACATGGAGTCGTTCAGTTTTTGGGGGTTGGTTGTAATTATTCTCGAGTACGACATTTCAATTTAATTGACCATGGCCTGCGTCTTTCTGTTACCCGCCAAAGTAGAGGATGGACACAAAACGCTGGAGTAACTCAGCAGGCGAGGCAGCATCTCTGGTGAGAAGGAATGGGTGACGTTTCGGGTCGAGACCCTTCTTCAGACTGAGAGTAGAAGATGCACTATCCCACACCAAACATATCCATTATATTAAAATAGTTGTTCATTCATGGACTATAAAGATCTGTCGTTCAGGACATGTCGATTGGAGGGGGGTGGGGGGTGATCTCAATCTGGTTTGTGGCTCATTCGAAAAAAACATGTCTATGGTAATCTTTTTCAGATTTTGCATCTTTATGTTTTATATCCTAGTAAATCTGGATTGACTCATTTCTTTCTGATTTTCTTTGACTTTGAGATGAAAAACGACAAGATCAGAGATTAGCTCGCCTTCACACTGTGCAAATTGCAAGGTGTACCTTAGCTGAGGGAATTTAACCTGTCAAGAGTCAAGAGTGTTTTATTGTCATATGTCCCAGATAGAACCATGAAATTCATACTTCCAGCAGCACAACTGAATATTCAAACATAGTACTGTAAAGATTTCTGTAAACAATATAATAAACAAGAAAATAAGTTCAGTGTGTGTATATATACATATACACGCATATACAAAACATACATATGCACACACATATGTGTAGGAATGAACTGCATATACTGGTTTAAACCTATATATATATATATATATATATATATATTATAACAAACAATAATAGTGCAAAAATACAAAACCAATGCCCCCAAATCTATGTAGTTCAGATCTTATTCGGTCATAAGCTCATAAGGAATAGGAGTAGAATTAGGCCATTCGGCCCATCAAGTCTACTCCACCCTTTAATCATGGCTGATCTATGTCTCCCTCCTTCCCTCATTCTCCTGCCTTCTCCCCATAACCTCTGACACCCATACTAATCAAGAATCAATCTATCTCTGCCTTAAAAATATCCACTGACTTGGCTTCCACGGCCTTCTGTGGCAATGAATTCCACAGATTCATCAATCCTCTAACTAAAAAAAATGTATCCTCATCTCCTTCCTAAAAGGACGTTCTGTAAATTCTGTGGCTATGACCTCTAGTCCTCGACTCTCCCGCCAGTGGAAACGTCCTCCCTACATCCACTCCATCCTAGCCTTTCACTATTCTGTATGTTTCAATGAGGTCCCCCGTCATTCTTCTAAACTCCAGCGAGTGCAGGCACAGTGCTGACAATTACTCATCATAGGTAAACCAATATTAAAGCATAGTAAAGCAATATTATAAAATTTATACACTGCTAAAGCAACAGTAAATAAATAGAAATAGATGCATTCTTAAAAAAATGTAATCTGAAAGGACTAGATTTACAAAACAGAGAATTATTAAAGGCTGATATTTCAATAAATGAAATTGAAGAATCTATTAGATCATTAAAAACGGTATTAAAACACCGGGACCCGAAGGTATAGGTCGGAATTTTATAAAATATTTCATGATTATATGGTTCCATACCTGAAATCATTATATGAACAGATACATGCACAACAGAATTACCAGATACGTTGAATGAATCTATTATAACACTTATACCTAAAATAAATAAAGATTTGGATGAACCAGGATCATATAGAGCAATAGCTCTATTAAATACAGATCAAAAGATATTAACAAAATATTAGCAAAAAGACTGAGTTCAATCGTTAACGAACTAATCCATCCCGACCAAACAGGATTTATACCAAAAAGATACTCTTCATACAACTAAGACGGTTGTTCGATATTATATATTCGAAAAGAGGTGATAAAAAGATTTAGTAGTCATTTCGCTTGATGCAGAAAAAGCTTTTGACCAAGTAGAATGGCCTTATTTATTTTCGGTGATGGCAGCTTTTAAAACTGGGGGAGGAGTTTATTACTTGGATTAAATTACTATATGCAAACCCAATAGCTAGAATAACAACAAATCGAATGTTATCAACTAAATTTAATTTATCTCGAGGTTGTAGACAAGGTTGTCCTCTATCACCTTTATTGTTTGCATTAGCAATAGAACCTCTTGCCCAGAGGGTGAGACTACACCCGGAAATATATGGATATGATACTAAAGATACTAAGAATAAAATCTCCTTATATGCGGATGATGTATTACTTTATATTACTGAGCCAGAAATAAGTATCCGAAATTTGTTAAAACTAATAACGGAATTTGGATCACTTTCAGGATATAGTATTAATTGGAATAAAAGTGAACTTATGCCAATAACGCTGAAGAATTTACATATATTACAACAATTTCCTTTTAAGATAACAAATGAAAATATTAAATATCTTGGAATTTTTGTTACAAAAGCGATTTGACTCTTTACTTAAATTTAATTTCCCTCCATTATTGCATAAATTAAATAAGAAACATTTTATACTGGAAAAGTTTACCTATTTCAATGATAGGTAAAATTAATGCAATAAAAATGATTTTTCTCCCACAATTATTATATTTATTTCAATTAATTCCGATATATCTTCCCAAAATTTTTTTTAAAAAGTAGACTCCATAATTACTAACTTTATCTGGGATTATAAGAGCCATAGAATAAATAAAAAACACTTATGTAATCTAAAATAAATGGAGGATT
The DNA here is from genome assembly GCA_035221665.1 of Okamejei kenojei. Taxonomy (NCBI): domain Eukaryota; kingdom Metazoa; phylum Chordata; class Chondrichthyes; order Rajiformes; family Rajidae; genus Okamejei; species Okamejei kenojei. The sequence goes on from CM069142.1 coordinate 10,257,499, forward strand.
AGCATTACCAAATCTTATGTTCTATTACTGGTCAGTTAATATTAAAAATATGAATTTTTGGATAGAAGAATTAGATAATAAACCAAATTGGTTAAATATGGAAAAAAGAAGATTGCTCTCCATTTGAAATTAGCTCTATAATATTTGCTAACACTAATGTAGCTAAGAAAGTTTATAATGAAAATCCGATAATAGAAATGGAATCCGCATCTGGAAACAAATAAAGAAAGCATTAAAACTAAAATCTATACCATTAGGTCTTACAATTGCCAATAATTTTGTGTTTAAACCTTCAATGTTGGATAAGGCTTTTTTACAATGGAAAAATAAAGGAATTTCTAAGATGGGTGATCTTTATAAGGAAAATATTTTTCTTTCATTTCAAGAGTTACAACAAATTTATGGGCTACACAATAAAGAATATTTTAGATATTTACAAATTAGAAATTATGCTTCTGCAAATATACAAGAATTTAGAAATAGAAAGACAGAAATTTTAGATGAATGCTTGAATAAACATCCAAATACGGAAAAAATGATATCATATATATTTAATATTCTATTGGAAAATGATACCCCATCAACAGAAACATATAGAGAGTCTTGGGAAAAGGAATTAGGTCAAATAATAAGACCAGAAATATGGATGAAAGTCTACAACATATACATCACTGTTCGTTAAATACTAAACATTCCCTTATACAGTTTAAAATACTTCATAGATTACATTATTCTAAATCTAATTACTTATATTTTCCCAAAGATATCTCCTACATGTGATAATGTCAAATTTCAGAAGCAATTTGTCACATTCATTTACTAACTGTATAAAAATTGTTATACTGGACTGAAATATTTAAGATAATTTCGAATGTTGTCAATATAAGCATGACTCCTGACCCAAAGTTAATTTACTTGGAATATTTTGAAACTGACCAATTAATAACAATGAATCAAAGAAACTTTTATTGACTACTGTCTAATAATTGGGAAAAAAATTAATATTAACATTTTGAAAGGCCCTGCATTCCCAACAATCAAAATGTGGAATATAGAAATGTCGGAGACACTCCCATTTGGAGAGATTGAGGCTTATCCTTATAGATGGGTTAGACCTGTTCAGAAGGATTTGGTCTCCGTATATTAAATATTTACAGGCGTCCCCATAACGGTTCGGCGCGAGGACCTGACTGGGGCCGGATATTTGAATGGATGAAGAAATATATATAATAATTCATGAATATATCTTTAAGGGCGAATTAATGACGAATATTCTATTCTCCATCAAACCTTTCTTATTCTTTATTCTATTTTCTTTACTTTTATCTATATAAAAACTAGAAAATAGTATAGAAACAAATGATCTTAATCTCTTAATACTGGTACGAATACAAATATTATTAATCTCATGAGAATAGTATTTAGTATTTTTAATATTTTTATATTATATAAAATTGTGTATTTTCAAATATAATAACCAAAAATATTGTTAACTTTACGATATAATGAATATTTATAAAAGTTTTACTAATATTTCATATTATTAATCACATAATATTTAGCATTATACTTAAAATTAGAGATAAATAAATAGTATTAATAGTATGTGTATATTGCTAATATTATAAATGTATTATTAGTATCATGTATTTTTAGTTATATAAAATATATACCTTGAAATTTATAATTAAGAACAATACATAATATTAATAGTATGATTTGATCATTAATATTTATGTTTTTTTACTATAGTAAAATAATGTACTCTGTTATTATTTTGTTTCTATAATAAATAAATTTTTAAAAAAAATAAATAATAAATAAATAAAAATCATAGGTAAACCGAATCATTAACCCTCGGATTTCTATTAAGTTTTTCACCCTTCACTTTGAACCTATGTCCTCTGGTCCTCGATTCCCCTACTCTGGGCAAAAGACTGTGCATTTACGCAATCTATTCCTCTCATGATTTTGTACACCTCTATAAGATCTCCCCTCATCCTCCTGCGCTCCAGCCTACTGAACCTCTCCCTATTGCTCACACCCTCTTGTCCTGGCAACATCCTTGTAAATCTTTTCTGAACCCTTTCAAGTTTGACAATATCTTTCTGATGGTGCCCAGAACTGAACACAATATTCTAAATGTGGTCTCATCAATGTCTTGTACAACTGCAACATGACCTCCCAACTTCTATACTCAATACTCTGACTGATGAAGGCCAAAGTTCTAAAAACCTTTTTGACCACCTTACCTACCTGCGACTCGACCTTCAAGGAACCATGCACCTGTACTCCTAGATCCGTCTGCTCTACAACCCTACCCAGAGGCCTACCATTTACTGTGTAGGTCCTGCCCTTATTCAACGTCACAAAATGCAACACATCACACTTCTCTGTATTAAATTCCATCAACCATTCCTCCGCCTACCTGGCCAATCAATCCAGATCCTGCTGCAATTGTTCACAACCATCTTCACTATCTGCAAAACCACTAACTTTTGTATCATCAGCAAACTTGCTAATCTTGCCCTGTATGTCCTCATCCAAATCATTGATGTAGATGACAAACAGTAACGGGCCCATCACCGAACCCTGAGGCACACCACTAGTCACATGCCTCCAGTCCGAGACGCAACCTTCCACCATTACCCTCTGCTTCCTTCCATGGAGCCAATTTGCTATCTTATGATATGCCAGGAGAAAAAGCAAATGGATAATTACTGCATAATCAAAGACCAGGATGCAGGTACACATCTGACACATTGCTGATTTTTTTTAAGTTATAGCAGCAGAATTAGGCCATTTGATGCATCAATATTTCACTTCTATTCCACTATTGCAGGAAAGAACTGCAGATGCTGGTTTACACTGAAGAGAGACACAAAATGTTAGAGTAACTCAGCGAGACAGGCAGCACCTATGGATAGAATGAATGGGTGATGTTACAGGTCACGACCCTTCTTCAGAGCCACATCCAGAGATGCTGCCTGTCCCGCTGAGTTACTCCGGTATTTTGTGTCTATCTTCAGTGTAAACCAGCATCTGCAGTTCCTTCCTGCACATGTCAATTCCACTATTCAATCATGGCTGATCTATCTTTCCCTCTCAGATATCCATCTGTTCACTGCAAATTAATGAAATGGATGCCTTTCAACTTGTTGCTGTGCCATATAAGAAGCCAACAGAGCATCAGCGGATATGGCCAGTCTATTATATTTTCATAAATGTTGTAAATGCGGAACAATGATCCTGCTGAATTTTCTGCAGTCAGCCTCGCAGAATAATTACAATGAAACGTCACCTATTCCTTTTCTCAGTTATTCCAGCTTTTTGTGTCGATCTTCAATTATAACGACATGCTGGCTGCATTGGAAAAGAAAGGGATTACGCACATCTCCTGCCAACACATACAGACATAAATTTTTTGCTTCCCATTTTCCTTTCGATTATACATCGCTCTTTAATAACCTACACTTCAAGGCAGGAGTTAATGTGTAAAGGGAAGCTGCTGAAAGTGAGATCATTTCTGCAATAATGTGATCATTGCTTCATACTCTCTTCCTTACACCCACAATTTCCCTCCTTTACCCTCCCTACCTCATCGTTGAGACCATGTTACATATGCAAATTAAAACTCGCAGATCAGGATGAAAACAAAGAGTCTAAAAGATGCCTTGATCATTTTGTTTCAAAATCATTCAAAATACTCAAAATAGATTGGCCATACACTTTAACTCTCCTTCCCATTCCCACACTGACCTTTCTGTTCTGGGCCTCCTCCATTATCAGAGTGAGGCCAAACATAAATTGGAGTAACAGCGCTTCATATTTTGATTGAGCAGCTTACAACTTCAAGTAACCCTTGAATCTCCCCTCTCTCTCCCCATCCCTCACTGACCCTAGTTGCTGTACTAGTTTCACTGCCGTCTCTCTGTCCACTGACTCTCAGTCTAAAGAAGGGTCTCGACCCAAAATGTCACCTATTCCTTCTCTCCAGAGATGCTGCCTGACCCGCTGAGTTACTCCAGCTTTTTGTGTCTATCTTCGGTTTAAACCAGGATCTGTGGTTCATTCCTGCAGAACTGGTTTCTCTTGTGCTTTTTCTCTCTCTCGTTCTCTCCGCATTTATTCATGTTTATCAGACTTCAGTGCTTTTGATACAATAAATCACAGTTCTGTCAAAGAATGATCTTATCGAGTGGATTTTGTGTACTTTTTGACAAATGAACAAAATCGATTTGTATCTGCCTGTTAGAGCAGTTTGTTATCCAGGAATGGCATGTGGTTAGAAGGAGCCAGATATTTCACGTCATCCCTTGGTCAGGTGGGTAGGGCTGATGCACATGAGGTACTTCCAGAAGATTTTTATAAATCGTTCCATTTTTAGGATGTCTGATGACATTAGTAAAGTCGACTGTTAGTTCCCATTCCTAGTACCTTTGAGATGGAGATAAGCTGCCTGCTTGAATCATTGCAGTTCTGCTAATGATCCCTGTTCTCCGAAAATAATCTGTCAATGTAACCAAGCGATGTCTGCATGTGAGTAACAGCAGAGAAACATTTTACCCTGAGACCATACCAAGCATCTCTGTCACCTCTCAGATTGACATTTTTAATTTCATAAATAAATAACACATCTTCTTAGAGTCATAGAATCATACAATGTGGAAACAGACCCTTCGATCCAACTTGCCCACGTCGGCCAACCTGCCCCAGCTACACTTGTCCCATCTGCCTGCGTTTGACCCGTTAACCTCCAAACCTGTCCTATCCATGTGCCTGTTTCTTAAATGTTTTAAACGCTGTTAAGCTACCTGCCTCAACTACCTCCCCTGGAAGCTCGTTCCATACATCCCCCTACCCTTTGTGTGAAAAGGTTACCCCTTGGATCTGTATTAAATCTTTTCCCCTTCACCTTAAACCTATGTCTTCAGTTCCTCGATTCCCCTACTCTGTGCATCTACCCGATCTATTCCTCTCATGATTTGATACATCTTTATAAGATCACCCCTCATTCTCCTGTGCTCCACAGAATAGAGTCCTAGCCTGTTGAACCTCTCCCTATAGCTCAGACCCTTGAGTCCTGGCAAGACAAAGTACATTGTCATTAAGCAGGAGCTCAGGAGGGTACACCGTGGGCAAATGTTATTGGGTAAGTCCACATCTGGACACAAAATGGACACAAAATGCTGGAGTAACTAAGTGCATCAGGTAGCATCTCTGGAGAAAATGGGGATGCGACGTTTCAGGTCGAGATCCTTCTTCAGTCTGAAAGTGGGGTCCCGACCCGAAACATCACGTCCATTTTCTCCAGAGATGCTGCCTGAAACGCTGAGTTACTCCAGCATTTTATGTCTATGGCTGGTTGAGTTCATAGGTACGGGCATTGAGTATAAGAGTCAGGAAGTTATGATACATCTTTATCGGACTTTGCTTAGGCCCCATTGGAGGTATTGTATGCAGTTTTAGTCGCCCCATTACAGGAAGGATGTGGAGGCTTTGGGAGGGGTGCAGAGAGGTTTCCAAGGAGGATGCCTGGTATTGGCTACAGGGAGAGCTTGGGCATATGAATTATTTTCTCTGGAACAGAGAAGTTGCGAGCAATGGTTGATGTTTCGGGTCAAGACCCTTCTTCAGACTGGTTAGGGATAAGGGAAACGCTAACTGGTTTTCCATTTCACGCCAACCAAATATTCTGGGACCTGCTCAAATGAGGTAATTTCCACTTTATCTTGGATCTATTTATTTTCTTGCAGTTTCACTATGGTTCTGTTGACCCAGACCAACCTCTTGAGTCATCTGCACCTGGTGCAGTTTCATTGTGAGCTCTTGTTGCATTTGTCAGCCTCTGAAAATGGCTAAGTATAACATTATATAATGAAGGTTCAGGAACGAAAGAAAGATTCCTTTGTGGCTGGTTGAGCAGCAGTTGTCATTTTCTGTAAACTTAACTTGACAGCTAAAATATTTTGTTCCAGATTTGAAGGATCTTTGCAGGCAGTTGGACTTTTATGGTGAATTGTAATGCTCATTAAGAGGAGTGACTTCAGCGCTGAGGAATGGAAAATATTTCCACTTTGGGCATCAGTGTTCCCAACCAGTATGTCCAAGCCAAAATTCTATAACCTGTACACATTGTTTAACTCCTGCTGGTGAACTTGCTTTCCACCGGAACTCTCCCTTCTTCACCAGTCACCTCCCACTTCTAAGTTCAAAGCATCCTTACTAAACTACAGTGCCCAAAGCTGAGTGCTTAGTATAGTTTAGTTTAGAGATACAGCGTGGAAACAGGCCACTTCACCCACCGAGTCCGTACCACCCAGAGATACCCGCACATTAACACTACCCTACACACACACACACACACACACACTGGACAATCTACACTACCAAACCAATTAACCTGCAAACCTTTGGAGTGTGGGAGGAAACCGAAGATCTTGGGAGAAACCCATGCAGTCACATGGGAGAACGTGCAAACTCCGTACAGACAGCACCTGCAGTTGGGATTGTACCCGGGTTTCTGGCGCTGTAAGGCAGCAACCCAACCGCTGTGCCACCCAAGTACCAGGACCTGCCCGAGAGCTTTACTCTAGTGGGGGTTTCACCACAGATCTTTTGAAAGACTAACAACGAGTGGTTAGCATCTGAAATAGCAAAAATTCTTCAATTTCTCGCTGCACATCTCAGGTCTGTTCTTCTGATTCTAGTTGAGTTTGCGATCATCATGAAATACTTTCAGCTGCCCCGCCAGTACAATTGGCAGACTCAGTGGATCATGATTAATGACTCTCAACACTGACCAGCCAAAAGATCCAACCAACTCAGCAGTGTACTTTTTATTTAATTTATTTAATTCTATTCATTTTTAAATTTATGCTTAGGGCTCACAGTAAACTGAGTGGATATATTGTACAGGACAATGTGGAAGGACCCTTTGGCCCAACACTGCCCACACCGCCAAATGACATGTCCCAGCTACAGACTACCCCCCCACTTGCCCGCGTTTAGTCCATATCCCACCAAACCTGTTCCTACCCATGTAGTTTATTACATTTCAGATTTTTTTAAATTGTTCTTTTAATGCTAAAACTCGCAATGACGCCACCCCTCAAAACAATCTCTTCCACCTCCTGGCCCCTCCAACTCTGATCCCTAGAGTAACCCCTGCCACTCTTCCCCAGTATTGGCAACTGGTCTGACTTCCATCTCCACCCTTGACAATCTCTATTAATAAATACTCACTTTGCCACGGTTCCTGCTGCTCATCCTTCCATCTTATTTATTCCTAATACCTCACCGAATGTTACTGACTGTGCTCCGACACATAATCTTGGATGTTTACAGCTTGAAAGACACTCAGGAAGTTGAGGTTTGGGTGCAAAATGAAAACAAAATTGATTCAGCAATTTCTCACAACTTCTGAACTCACAAAGCAACTCGCAATTAAATGGCAGTTTTGTTCAATGTCATGACCCGGTAATCATCAGCGGCTGATTAGCAAAGACAAGAGAAATAACTTGTTGAGAAGTGAGCATGGACTATGGGGGTGGGAGGTGACTGCTTGCAGTTCCCTGTAAAATACGGCCAAGAAAGTCTCTGCCTCCTTAGAAGGCGTAGGAAGTTTGGCATGTCCCCTACAACTCTCACCAACTTCTACAGATGCACCATAGAAAGCATTTTAACGGGATGCATCACAGCTTGGTTTGGGAACAGCTCCATCCCAGACCGCAAGAAATTGCAGCATATTGTGGACGCAGCCCAGCCCATCACAAAACCCAATCTCCCTTCCATTGATTTTATACCTCACACTGCCTCGACAAGGACAGCAGCATAATCAAGGACGAGTCGCACCCTGACCACTCCCTCCTCCCCTTTCCCATTAGGCAAAAGATATAGCAGTGGGAAAACGCACACCTCCAGATTCAGGGACAGTTTGTTCACAGCTGTTATCAGGCAACTCCCACAACCAGAGCGCAGTGCTGAACTACTAATCTACCTGATTGGTGACCCTCGGACTATCTTTGATCGGAATTTACAGGCTTAAACTTGCACTAAATGCTATTCCCTCATCATGTATCGATGCACTGTAAATGGCTCGATTGTAAATCATGCTTTTCGCTGACTGGATAGCACGCGACAAAAGCTTTTCACTGTACCTCGGTGCTCGTGCCAATGAACTAAACTGAACTGAAACAGGCAAAAGGACCTGGCTGAAGCAGAAAGAATGGGCATGTATTTGAGGGGTGTTTCATGGCTCGGGGTGAAGGCAAGGTCAGCTTCTAACATTCAGATAACTGTTTGCATTTACTTGCCCTGAGATTGTTACACGAGTACCTACCTGTTACCCAAGTTGCTACGGTCGGTCTTCTCGGCAGCTTACCCTGACCATGCCAGAGCGCTAACAGGTGCAAGACTTGGTATTGTATCATGAATGGATCTGTACAATGCCCTCCCACCCCCATTCACCCACCCAGTAGCACCCACCCATCATGTCCATTTAACTCAATGTTGGGAAATGGATTTCCATACAACTGCTGCAGAGGATTGTTCATCTTTAATAATTACTTCAGAAAGTCCTTTACGGGATGTAAAGCACTTTGGGCTATCCTACAGTTATGGAGTTTGCTGCAAAATGATGCAAGGTCACTGGCTCGATACATGAAACATTGTTTCACTACCCTCAGTTATCTCCTGGCCTGCTAAATATTTTTCTTTTTTTTTTCAGTTGTAGCTGGTGATTCAGAAGGGTCCGGCCTTCCCAGTAATGCCAAGATTATTGGGAAAAAATGTGGTCAATAATAAGTAGGAGGGAACTGCACAGAAGATAGACACAAAATGCATGAGTATCTCCGCAGGGCAGGCAGCATCTCCGGAGAGAAGGAATGGGTGATGTTTCGGGTTGAGACCCTCCTTCAGACTTTGATCTTTCATTTTCACACCTTACCCTTCCATATCTCTAGGATTTGAATATAGGAGCAGGGAGGTTCTACTGCAGTTGTACAGGGTCTTGGTGAGACCACACCTGGAGTATTGCGTACAGTTTTGGTCTCCAAATCTGAGGAAAGAAATTCTTGCCATAGAGGGAGTACAGAGAAGGTTCACCAGACTGATTCCTGGGATGTCAGGACGTTCATATGAAGAAAGACTGGATAGACTTGGCTTGTACTCGCTAGAATTTAGAAGATTGAGGGGGGATCTTATAGAAACTTACAACATTCTTAAGGGGTTGGACAGGCTAGATGCAGGAAGATGCAGAAAGATTGTTACCGATGTAGGGGAACTCCAGAACAAGGGGTCACAGTTTAAGGATAAGGGGGAAATCTTTTAGGACTGAGATGAGAAAAACATTTTTCACACAGAGAGTGGTGAGTCTCTGGAATTCTCTGCCACAAAAGGTAGTTGAGGCCAGTTCATTGGCTATATTTAAGAGGGAGTTAGATATGGCCCTTGTGGCTAGGGATAAGGAGAGAAGGCAGGTATAGGATACTGAGTTGGATGATCAGCCATGATCATATTGAATGGCCTACTCCTGCATCTATTTTTTACATTTCTATGTTTCTATTGGGGGCTCCGACTCCGGTTTTTCTTGAGGTTTACTCCAGGAGCCTTTTCCATGACTGGATATGGCCACAAGGCAATGGAGGTTTTAAATCAGTTTTCCCTCTCCTAGATGGACTGCCTTCCCAGGCTGACGAGCCCCATCTGCCCGAGACTCGTGAGGGCGGGAGCGTCTACCTTCCCGTGCTGGTGTAGAGTAATGGTCTCATAATTTAAGGAAATATGTAATTATCATTGGAAGCAATTCATAGAAATGATCGGGTTGAGGAAGAAAGGTTGGATTTGCAGAGTTTGTATCTGATGGAGTTTAAAAGAGTGGGAGGAGATTTGGCTGAAGCATTTAACGTCTTGATAGGGTGTAGGTGGAAATACTGTGTCCTCTCATGGAAAATCTCGAACTAGGGAAACTGTTTACAAAATAAGCAGTCGCCCTTTTTGAAAACGGACAATAGGTTTTTTTTTCCTTAAGAGTCTATACATTTTTGGAACTCTCTTCCTCATAGGGCAGTGGATGTAGAATCTTTGAGGTGGAGTTGGATAGGTTCTGTAAGTAGGGGGTGTAAGGTTACTGGGGGCAGATGGGAATGTGGAATTGGGTTTGCATTTGGAACAGCCATGATTTTGTTGAATGATAGAGAATCTCGAGGGCCAAGTCTCCTAATCCTGCCCCTAATATGTATGCCTATATATTTTATGGTCATATGCATGGTGACTTTAGTAGACTTTTTGCACGTTAATATGATAATAATGTCTTGGGTATATATCACTCTTCATTATATTCACAGTATTAGCAGACAACAGCAAACTAAACAGCACTTTGTGCTGGTCAATGTAGAGTCAGTTTCAGTGTTATTTATTGTCACGTGTACCGAGGTACAGTGAAAAGCTTATGTTGCGCGCTATCCAGTCAGCAGAAAGACAATACAAGATTACAGTCGAGCCATCTACAGCGTGTAGTTTTTTTCTTCAGTCACTGTAAAAACAGAGCAAAAGGACTATTTCTGATGCTGATAAAATCTTAAGAGATTGGTTTTTCCCCTCATTTCCATTTTCCTTTCTTCTTCATGGTTTAAGAGTATGTAGGACAACAGTAAGCAGCTACCTGACGGACCCAGAAGCTTAACTTTGGCACTCTGTCCGAGACATCAGTTAATCCCGTTTCTCCCTCAATGATAATACAATACACAGGAAATTGTTGAGACAAGGCGAGCGCTGTAATGAATTTACATCTGGTATTGTGGAATGCGGGGGAGCAGTAGCTTGGATCAGAGTATTTCACTCTTTGATAAAGTTGATTTCTTGTTGCACTTCCAACCAGAGTTACTGTGTTTGAAATATCACCCACTGAACATGATGATAAATATAACTAAATTGTGTCGCATTCAATCCAGATCCACCTTACGATAATATTGTGTTAAACTTACTGTGACTTATGTAGTTTCAAAACTCGAGCTAAACCTAGGTTTACTTTCCATTTTATTTCCAATTATAGCTTTCCCATCCATTGCTCAATATAAGAAAATTGCATGAAGACAGTGAAGTTTATTGGGGGTCAGTGTTCAGTTATTTGGAAGATAGACACAAAATGCTGGAGTAACTCAGCGGGACAGGCAGCACCTCTGGAGAGAAGGAATGGGCGACGTTTTGGGTCGACAACCTTCTTGAGTTATTTGGGATGATTTGACCAAGATCCAGAAATTTCCCAAAGTGTTTCCACATCCACATTCACTGCTGCAATTGTGTATAACACTTTTTAATAACTCTCGCCACAATGACCATGGTATTAGGATATATTTGGAATAAGGTGAGTCTTTTCAGCCTAGTGGTTATTGTCGGAGTATACCTGATTAATGCCAGCATGCAGGTAGTTATCCACCTGCTCCTTCCTTACCTTGAGGGGCTGCAGCATTGGCTTTATTTTCAGGCCAGGTCAAGTACAGGTGCCTTCTGCAAGGGGTAGTTGAAAATGGAAAATAGACAGAAAAGCTGGAGTAATGCAGTGGGATAGGCAGCATCTCTGGAGAAAAGAAATGGGTGACGTTTCGGGTCATTGAAGAAGGGTCATGGCCCGAAATGTCACCCATTCCTTCTCTATCGTTGGTGTGAATCAGCATCTGCCGTTCCTTCCTGCTCGTTGTTGAAAACATGTTGACTTGTTCTGACAACACAGCATTGCTTGCCCCCCTTAGTGGTAGCACAGAAATTGCCACATCATTATTGAATTTAGTTTTACAATTTGCCACGGTGGAATTGAAACTATTGGAGTTGATTGTGAAAACCTTTTGACTACTGTTACCATATCAGAAATTAATTCTGATGGAAATGAAGTTTTCGATTTTTTACAGTAAATGTTTTATTTCATTTCATTGTATTATTTTATTAGTTGGAGTTGTATGAACTATAAGGAATAAATTCTGTGTTCAGTAAGATCTTGAGAGTCCGAAACATCATCCATTCCTTCTCTCCAAAGATGCTGCCTGTCCCGTTGAGTTACTCCAGCATTTTGTGTCTATCAGCTCTCAAGAGAGGGTGTTTTTTGGAAGGAGAACAGCATTTCCATCTACAGGGCAAGTATTGTCCTGGTAGTTGGTCTTCATGTCTTTCTTCCATGTGACCTTCTTTCAACACCTCAACAATTTGACTAATTAAAAACTAAAACTGCTGGAAGTCCAGGCAAGCCAGGCAGGGACTGAGCGAAGGCAAACTGAGTTAATATTTCAGGTTGATGACCTTTCATCATATTGCTGATGCCTTCCACATAAGCAATGAGAGGTAAAAGGGGCTAGTGGAGTCAAGGGGTATGGGGAGAATATCATGATCATATTGAATGGCGGTGCTGGCTCGAAGGGCCGAATGGCCTCCTCCTGCACCTATTTTCTATGTTTCTATGTTTCTAAACGTGTGAAGGTTCAGACTATACTATGTTCCACACAGTTATCTTCCTACTCATATCTATGGCTTTAGACTTTGAACTTTTGAGATACGGGGAAACAGGCCCTTCGGTCCACCGAGTCTGTACTGACCAGCGATCACCCCATACAGCAGCACTATTCTTCACACTAGAGACAATTTACAGTTTACAGAAGCCAATTAGCCTGCAAAGCTGTACATCTTTGGAGTGTGGGAGGAAACCGGAGCACCTGGGGAAAACCCAACATTCACAGGGAAAACGTACAAACTCCGTACAGCAGCACCCATAGTCAGGATCGAACCCGGGTCTCTGGCGCTGTAAGAAAACATAGGAAACATGGAAAATAGGTGCAGGAGGAGGCAATGTGGCCCTACGAGTCTGCACCGCCATTCATTGTGATCATAGCTGATCATCCACAATCAGTAACCTGTGCCTGCCTTCTCTCCATATCCCTTGATTCCACTAGCCCCTATAGCTCTATCTAACTCTCTTTTAAACGCATCCAGTGAATTGGCCTCCACTGCCTTCTGTGGCAGAGAATTCCACAAATTCACAGCTCTCTGGGTGAAAACGTTTGTTTTCGCATCTCAGTTTTAAATGGCCTCCCCTTTAATTCTTAGACTGTGGCCCCTGGTTCTGGATTCCTGATCATTGGGAACATTTGTCCTGCATCTACCTTGTCCAGTCATTTTATAATTTCTATAAGATCCCCTCTCATCCTTATAAATTCTAGTGAATACAAGCCCACTCTTTCCAATCTTTCATCAAATTACAGTCCCTCCATCCCGGGGATTAACCTCGTGAACCTACGCTGCACTGTCTCAATAGCAAGGATGGCCTTCCTCAAATTAGGAGACCAAAACTGCACACAATACTATGGACGTGGTCTCACCAGAGCCCCGTACAACTGCAGAAGTGCCTCTTTACTCTTGTACTCATATCCTCTCGTTATGAAAGGCAGCAACTCTACCACTGCGCCACCGTACTACTCTTGACTTGATACTTCAGGACCCAATTCAACCACACACTCAGCAACTAAACTAAGCAGAAGCATCCATAATTAATTCATCGTAAGTATTCCTTTCGAACCTCAGACAAAGCGCTCCTCATGATGATACAATCATGAATTGGCCAAAGATGAGGAAAGGTCATTTACGTGTGTGTGTGTGTGTGTGTGTGTGTGTGTGTTGGATGAAGCCATGGGACCAAAAAGGACATATGGGTCACCACTTGTTGATAAGGATCCATCCATCAATATCAATTTGGATTAGGTAATGTAAAGTTACAACTCTCAATGTGCCCTTGCCAGATACAACTGGATTAAGGAGATGGAGAAAAAAATAATTTAAAAAAAAAATTCTGGCTTGGCTCCTCTTATTCTTGCGATCTATTCCTAAGCATGTAAGCCATAATGCAGGCAAACCATTACCACGCCCCTTTGTTGATGCTTAGATCAAAATCCGGTCTGAAGAAGGGTCTTGACCCAAAACGTCATCTATTCCTTTTCTCCAGAGATGCTGTCTGACCCGCTGAGTTACTCCAGGTTTTTTTTGACACTCTTCGGTTTAAGCCAGAATCTGCAGTTCCTTCCTACGCATCATTATATATTTGTCGGCAGTGTGAGTCAATGTGGTTCATAAGATGCTGGAGTAACTCAGAAACTTCATTTTTCAGGATCTTGGTATTCCCAAGGGCTAGAATTTATTTTCCATTCCTAAGACTGGTTGAGCAACTCTATGCAAACCACTTGAATTGCTGTACCTCTGTAGTAACAGGTCAGCTTATTCAGAAAGGGAAAGATTTAACTACCTCGTCAAAGGGAGCTTAGGTAATGCAGTAGCGTGGAAGAGCTGAACTAGCATTAGAGAGGCTGATGAGGAGGATGGGGGAGATGCAAAAACAAGGCTAAAGAAATATATTTCGGAAGGTTTATCCAAATCTAATTTGAGAAGGAAACCTTACATCAGATATTGTAGATATTAAAGAGAAATTGTGCATTTTATATTTAACATGAGGGCATCACAAGCGCATATAGAGAGCCCATATTTGATTGAAATATGAAACAGGAGATTAGAAACTTTCCAGCTCCTTTGGATCGTGTACAACTCGGTGACTATGACCAAAGCTGCACAATCTCATCAACATGGACAAACATAGGAACTTGTTGAAGGACAGCCTGAGAAAGTCTCGATAATGCCGGGCAATCTCCTGGTTGTTAAAGTTTGATCGAGTTCTTTGTACCCAAATCCTAGCGTTTGTTTTTGTGTGTAATAATATTTTTATTAGAAGTAATCCATCATAACAACGGTATAACAACTTTTCAAATACACAACCAACTTATTTCAATAAGTATACGAATGTTACGAATAATTCTTATAAACGTCTATTTTTTTAGAAAGTAGAAACAGAAAAGAATAGATTTTAATCAATAAGAATAGTGATTAAATAATAATTTTGATTATATAGAAAGAGAAAGAGAAGAGAGAGAAAACAAATTATATGTATATATTCTTGTTGTATGTATTTAATTAAAACAAAGTATTATATATATATATATTTAAAAAAAAGAGATTATAGTATACACCTTAATAGTGAATAACACAATTTCAAATAGTGATATCAATAGAGACATGTATACAAATCAAAAAGAAAAACAGAGTTATTTTCATCTAATCCTGCCGGGTACCCATTGAGTTGTAATGCCAAGAACAGCTACCCCTTGAAATATTCTGTATATGGAGACCATATCTGTTCAAGCTAGCATTTGTTTTTGATTTGAGAAATGAAAGGAATGTGCTATAAACACTAATGGAAAACACACAGAGCGTTCAGGCAGATCTCTTGATATACCACTCTACATCAAATAGATGATAGCATTCTCAGGTAGCATTTCAATCAGTTTAGCTGTGTTCATCAGCTTTGGTTTTAGTTGCTGCAAATGCCATAAACCTATTACAATTCAGATATCTTTCCAAATTTGAATAAAGTACTTTCTGCTGAAGAACATGCTGTTCCTGCCTTAACTTGGTCTGGATATTGATGCATTCACCTCATAAGATCCAGCTCCTTGGAAATTCCGTATGAGAGACAGTTCCAATGGGTGCAGAAGAATATTCATCCCATAATATTGAGGAGAAATAAAAACACAGTAATAGCTGCAATTGTTACATTTGCAGTCAAGCGACTGACAAGCCAATATACTGTACATAGCGTAGTATTCCAATCCCAAATTATTCAAGTCAAACTGAACCTTCGCCAGTCCAGCTGACTGAATAGTGTTGATGAAATTGTCAACATTACACCGTACATGTTTACACTGTAAAGTCTGTATTCACTCAGGAAGGTCACAAGTAGGGTTGTGTAGTATGAGTTGTTGAACTGTTATGCAGAGGCTTAGACTAATGATCTTGCCCAAGTTCAAATCTCATTGTGAATGCCCCAGTTAATTAAATTAAATCTTTTGTCGGTCACAGATTGTTGTTAAAAACCCACCCGGGTCACTAAAGACCTTGTCAAAATCTGCTGTCCTTTTCTGGGTTGCCCTAATTGCCGTTCCAGACCCTTCAGTAATGTGGATGCTTCAAATGGCCAAGCCACCCACTCACTTCAAGGGACACAACAGCGTGGAATCAGGCCCTTCGGCCCAACTTTCCCACACTGACCAAATGTCCCAGCTACACTAGTCCCACCTGCCCGCGTTTGGCCCATATCCCTCCAAACCTGTCCAACCCATGTACCTATCTAACTGCTTCTTAAATGTTGGGATAGTCCCAGCCTCAAATACCTCCTCTGGCAGCTTGTTCCATACATCCATCTTCGTGTGAAAAAGTTACTCCTCAGGTTCCTATTAAATCGTTTCTCCTTCTCATTAAACCTTGTCCTCTGGTCCTCAATTCATCTACTCTGGGCAAGAGACTCTGTGCGTCCACCCGATCTATTCCTCTCATGGTTTTATACACCTCTATAAGATATATACACCTCATCCTCCTGCGCTCCATGGAATAAAGTTCCAGCTGACTCAGACCCTCAAGTCCTGGCAACATCCTTGTAAATCTTCTCTGTGCCCTTTCCAGGTCAACATCTTTTCTATATCATGATACCCAGAACTGAACACAAGACTCCAAATGTGGCCTCATCAATGTCTTGTACAACTGCAACATGACCTCCCAACTTCTATACAATACTCTGACTGGTGAATGCCAATGTGCCAAAAGCCTTTTTGACATACTCTTGACTTCACCAGAATATGCTCTAATAGAAGGCAGTAGCAGATATAATTGAAATTTTTGATTTATATATTGATGTTTTTATTGTGAAATAATATAGTTGCAATGGTGCTTTAGTGCTGTCCATTAAATCTGTTGATTATGAATTCAAATCCCACTGAATTCTTTTTTTTTTTTTTTTCAAATCTGGAAATAACAGAAAAACATCAGTATCAGTGAACAGAGCTGCAATTAAGACTTTACAAACTTAATTCCCTCACAAACATTGTTGGAAACTGTCCAATGTGAAACAAGGTCTATAAGCGATTCCCATGCAGTTCCACGAGCATACCTCTGGAATGACCCACTGGAGCACTCAGTTTTATTAAGCTACTGATGTTTCCACTAGTGGGAGAGTCTTGGACTAGGGGTCACAGACTCGGAATTCAAGGATGTTCTTTTAGGAAGGAGATAAAGGAGGAATTTCTTTAGAGGATGGTGAATCTGTGGTATTCTTTGCCACAGAAGGCTGTGTCCTGCCTTCAGGATTCAACAACAGCCTCACTCTCTCTCTCACAGAAGTGACATCAACATTAGCCACGATGCCCATAACCTGTCAAAAGCATGGCAAGCCACCTCACCTCCAGGGACAGTGGCACCTCAGCTCCAATACCATCGTCATAAGGAAGGGGGAGGCCACCATTATTTCCAGAGAGGTCCGGCCCAGGACCTATCACAAAAATCCAGTTGTTTTGCCGTGCCAGTTAGTGGCACCATTGGACGTAAATGAATTTTGCAGCCACAACTCCAACATGTTGACGATGATGTAGAGGAAATAAAATGGATTATGGTAGGTTTGTGTTGTAAAACTCGGTTGTCAACTTGGTTGGCCGAAGAGCCCGTTTCTGCCCTATGCCTCCCCATGACCCTGTGTTCATCAGTTTATAAGTTTATTGGAGCAGAATTAGGCCATTCAGTCCATCAAGTCTACCCCGCCATTCAATCATAGCTGAGCTATCTTTTCCTCTCAGCCCCACTCTCCCAGCTTCTCCCCATAACCCCTGACATCCGTACTAATCAAGAATCTATCAGTCTCCACCTTAAAAATATCCACCGACATGGCATCCAAAGCCATCTGTGGCACAGATTCACCACCCTCTTACTAAAGAAATTCCGCCTCGTCTCCTTCCTGAAGGAATTTCCTTTTATTCTGAGTCTGGCGTGCACACACACGCTAATCCTTGCACTGGGACTCCCAATATATGTTATGAAATTGCAGATCTTCGGTGAAGTAATCTGCTGGCACCAGACCAGGAGAAAGGCTGCAATCAGTGTAACAATGGGTTCCTCAGGTGGCAGCATGCAATTTCAGCTCATTCAATGCTTACATGGTAATTGAAAAGCTCGAATAAGGAGTAATGTCACACCAGGGCAACATGAAAACCCTAATTTGCATGCCTGGCAAATTGTTTATCCATTTGACAAGTCCCAATTCTCATCATTAAACACGCACCCCTGGTGCTTATTTACAACAAAAAAGTCCATGAAAATCTCTCACAACCATTAGGAGTGGTTGAGCGTTTTGCCTTTGTGGAAGAATTTATCTGTAGTATGTTAACTCTAGTGACCTTACCCAGTTGTGTGTGAAAGCTGCCTCTGAATGCACTTTGATGGATAATGTAATTTACTTTTCTTTAACACCTTTCCCTATAATGGTGGTGCAGTGAGAACGTTTCTGCCTTACAGTGCCAGGGACCCGGGTTCGGTCCTGACTATGTTGCTTGTCTGTATGAAGTTTGTACCTTCTTCCCGTGACCTGCGTGGGTTTTCTCCAGGATCTCCAGTTTCCCCCCACACTCCATAGGCGTACAGGTTTGTAGGTTAATTGGCTTGGTATCAATGTAAAATTGTCCCAAGTGCGTAGGGATGTGTTATGTGCAGGGATCACTGGTCCATGTGAACTTGGTGGGCCGATGGGCCTGTTTCCACACTGTATCTCTAATCTAGACACCATTAAAATATCACAGGGCAGCATCACATTGATGCATACACGTCCAGATCCGCTATAAAAAAAGGAACACAAAGCTGCCTAATCCCATTACACCACGCTGCTTTCATCTTCCTCTGCCTCAGCAAAAAATCTCACTTGAAAGAAACTGTGCACAGTAATGATGAGAATAATGACTACTGATTATAAACATAGTCAATTTAGAGGGAATATTATGCTGCAATTAGCACAAAACCGAATAATGACTCATTGTTTTCTCCGTGCCTGGGCTTGTATTATTGTCTGCCATCTGTTACATTTGGCTCCTCGTTTTATGAGGTAAAGCCAAGCAAAGTGTTCTCCCCTTAATTTGGGGTGCCAATAAGTGGTGACATTGCTATCAATGTTGTGCCTCTATTCAAGCAGGGCTGCAGAGAAAAGGCTGGGAACTAGTCAGGCCAGTGAGCTTAACATCAGTGGTCGGAAAGTTACTAGAGAGCATACAGAGGGATAAGATATACATGCATTTAGATGGTCAAGAGCTGATTAGGGATAGTCAACTTAGTTTTGTACGTGGGAGGTCGTGTCTCAGGAACCTGATTGGGTTTTTTTAGTATGTGACCAAAAAGGTCGATAAGGGCAGAGCTGTAGACATTGTATGCATGGATTTCAGCAAGGCATTGAACAAGGTTCCACATGGTAGACTGCTCTGGAAGGTTAGACCCCATGGGATTCAAGGAAAGATAGCTGAATGGAAGGAAGCAGATGGTGATGGTGGAAGGGTGCTTTTCGGACTGGAAGCCTGTGACTAGAGGTGTGTCTCAGGGTTCGATGCTGGGCCCTTTGCTGTTTGTCTGTAAAGATGGATGTCAAACAATGCAGCAGGATCTTGGTATGTTGGGCAGGTGGGCTGAGGAATGGTTGGTGGAATTTAATTCAAAGAAATGTGAATTGTTGCATTTTGGGAGCACTAACATGAGCAGAACCTACATGGTGAACAGTGCAGCTCTGGGTGTGTTGTAGAGCAGAGGGATCTAGGAGTACAGGTACCGACTTTGTTGAAAGTGGTATCACAACACCTTGAAGCCGCGGTCTGCGGAGCTTCTAGCCGCAGGCGCGGTGGGGACTTACTTACCATCCGGAGCAAGATCTCGTTCCGGGAATCCCTGGAGAAGAGCTCTGACCGCCGGCCTACGTCATCCTGAAGCCGCAGTCTCTGGTAGGGAATCGGGACTTACCTTCCAGACGAGGGCCTGTACATGTGGCCGCCAGCAGCGGCGACTGTGGAGGTTATGGCCCCGGCCACGGGGGAAGAATGGAGGAGGACTGACTGTACTTTGTGCCTTCCACCACAGTGATGAATGCTGTGGTAGATGTTTGCGTTACATCATTATTGTGTATTGCGTGTTCTTTTTTTATTGTACCGCCGCTGGCAAATTAATTTCACTGCACTTTATTGTGCATGTGATGAATAAACCTGATTGATTGATTGATTGATTAATTAATTGACATGGTGGTCAAAAAGGCCTCTGGTACATTGGCCTACATCAGTCTGAGCATTGAGTACAGAAGTTAGCAGGAAGCATTTTAGTTATATAACATTGGGGAGACCACATTTAGAGTATTGTGTGCAGTTTTGAGTAGCATGGGTAGTACAGGATTAGACGGATATGGGTCAAACGCAGGCAGGTGGGACTAATTTAGTTTTAGTTTGGATTAGAGATACAACATGGAAACAGGCCCTTCGCCCCACCGAGACCGAGTGATCAGCGATCCCCGTACACTAGCAGTATCCGACACACACTAGGGACAATTTACAAGTTGCAGAAGCCAATTAACCTACAAACCTGTACGTCTTTGGAGCGTGGGAGGAAACCGAAGCACCCTGAGAAAACCAACGTGGTCACGGGGAGAACGTACAAACTCTGTACAGACAGCAACCCATGGTCAGGTTCGAACCCGGGACTCTGGAGCTGTAAGACAGCAACTCTACCAGCTGTGCCTATCATGCCACCCCAACTAGTGTAGATAAGACATGTTGGCCGGCATGGGTAAGTTGGGCCTAAGGGGGGGGGGGGGGGGGAAGAGAGAGCGAGAGGAGGGAGGAGAGGAGGAGAGAGGGAGAGAGAAGGGGAGAGGGAGAGGGAGAGGGGAATATTGCAACAAACCACACGAGACTCTCAAGAAACATGGTTCAATTGTGAAGTGTAGAAGAACCCTGGTTCTTTGGCATAGTTTGATATGATCCTGGAGACATTGGAACTTCAATCTGGGTAGCGACTCCCTAGCTAACATCACTGTTGGACTACCTTCAACATAAGGAAAGCACAGTTCAATGAAGTGGCTCACCATCACCTTCTCATGGGCAACTTGGGCTGGGCAATAAATGCTGGCCTCACCCAGGATGTCCAGATCCAGAACAATAAATAAATGAGTAAACAGATGCTTAGGTAAATAAATAACTAAACACACCATGGTGGTATTGAACCCCTCTGGTCACTTATACAGGATTGGAATTTCAGCAGTGCCACTCAAAGAGTATAGTTGTGTCGAGGACGCACAACATAGCTTCCATCCAAATCCGTTTCAGGTAGATCAAAATATATCTGCATTATTAGTTATAAAATCTTAAGTGATAGGAATAGGATTAGGCCATTTGGCCCATCAAGTCTACTCCACCATTCAATTATGGCTGATCTATCTCTCCCTCCTAACCTCATTCTCCTGCCTTCACCCGATAATCTCTGACACCCGTACCAAATGTGTCACGTGTCTGTCTTCAATTTTCTTGGCCCCGCCCCCACGTCTACTCCCAGAGCGGGGCCAAGAAAATTGAAGGTAGACACAGAATGCTGGAGTAACTCAGCGGGACCTGGCAGCATCTCTGGAGAGAAGCAATGGGTGACGTTTCAGGTCAAGACCCTTCTTTTCAGACTGAAGAAGAGTCTCGACCCGAAACGTCATCCATTGCTTCTCTCCATAGATGCTGCCGGTCCCGCTGAGTTACTCCATCTTTGCGTCCAAATGACGTCACGCGCTACAGACGGCTTTGCATACGCGTGAAATTGCGCGCGACCTTCGTGGGACCGTCGCGGCTCACTGCGACCACGAGGTCGGGCAATTTGCCTGCCAAGGACACGTAAGTGGGACAAGCCCTTAACTCTCCAGAGGAAGAGCGCACAAAAATCTGATGTGAACTAAGAATCAGCTCAATTAAAAGTTACTGCTCTCTTGATATAAATTCAAAAGGGTTGCTCACTCTGCAGCTCGACTGTCAGTGAAACCCGTCAATTTCAGGGCACGTTTATTATTTTAAAAAACTCCACGTGGTCCCAGTTTAAGTTACTACTGAAACTCGATCATTGAGCTACGGGTCCTGTCATTATATTCAGCGCTGTGAAATGGTTACTCCGAAAACTGCTTGTCCCAAGAGGGGAAAAACACTCTTGACAATCAAGCATTAGCTGTTTCCTGAAGCTAAAGTGGAATGATTGCTTTTTCAGAATGCATTCGAAGGGTTTGGTATATATAATTCCAGAGATTAATCGGTTAGCATCTTAAATTCGTTGGGCTAAACAATTCATCTCCTTTTTTTCACCTTGAGCAACTGATAAATTAATTGCCATGGGAGTATTGTTACATGATCAGTGAATCGCATTCAATCACCAAAAGTAATGTTAGATTAGGCTGTTACATTTGCGCACCAATTAGTGGGTGTGTTACAAAGCAGCCAACTGTGAATGCTGGCCCTGAAAATTGTTTAGGAAATTTTTACTGTTATTATTATATGTCACCTCCCACTGCCATAACCCTTCTGATTGCTGTGGCTCCCGTTCTTTTCCTTGATCACAGGATTCTTTGCCTCTACAAAGGTTTCTTCCTTTTTGTCTTCCTGCTTGGATATATTTTTTGTCTGAAATACCTTCTACCCCAATTGATATCAATTGTGGAAAATCTGATGATGGACACAAAATGCTGGAGTAACTCAGCGGGTCAGGCAGCATCTTTAGAGAGAAGGAATGGGTCACGTTTCGGGTCGAGACCCTTCTTCGGAGAATCTGTTCCTGTTTCTCCCCTGCTCTGGTGTCACAGAAACTCCTTACCTTAGTTTTGGTTTAGTGTAGAGATAGAGCGTGGAAACAGGCCCTTTGGTCCACTGAACCAGCAATCACCCATGCACTAGTTCCAACCTGCACACTAGCGATAATTTATAGAAGCCAATTAACTTACAAGCCTGCACGTCTTTGGAAATTGGGAGTAAACTGGAACACCCAGAGAAAACCCACCCAGTCGCAGGGAGAACGTGCAAACTCCGCGTAAGCACCTGTAGTGAGGGTGAAACCTGGGTCTCTGATGCTGTAAGGTAGCAACTCTACCACAGTGCTGCCCTTAAGCTCTTCTACTTGGGTCATGCTGGAAGTATTGATGCTGCGTGGGAATCCTATACATGTCACGGTCAAGGCTAGAATTTTATATTTTAATAAACTAGTTAAAACTCTATCCTTTTTTCTGCATTTTGCCACAACTGAAGGGATATCATTTTACAATGAAAAAAATGATTCCAGACATAGTCTAGGGATTGAATCCCTGTTTGTAGCTGAAAAGTCACCTTATTAAAGAAAAATTCCCAGTGGTTAAAACTCCCTATTTGAGTTTATATCTATATTTGGGGCCAGGCGAAAAGACCATTATTAATTACTGGAAAAAGTTTTTTTTTTTCAATGGAATTTTCCCTTCAATTTGGACCACTATCTTGGGCTCCATGAATTGAGACGAAAGGAACTTTTGTTTAATTTTTATTAAACACCGGTTATGCCAGTTCTAGAATCTCCAATTCTAGTCCCGACAATTTGGGAAGGATCCAAAGGTCCCAGAGAGGATTGCTGTGAAAATTGCCCAGAATAGTTACAGGAGGACACACAAAATGCTGGAGCACCTCAGCAGGACAGGCAGCATCTCTGGAGAGAAGGAATGGGCGACGTTTCGGGTCGAGCCCCTTCTTCAAAAGTCTGGTAGACTGATGAGACTGATGGCTGATTAATCCCCAGAGCCTGATGGTCTGCATCCCAGGGTGCCTCTAGAAATCATGGATGCATTGGTGATCATTTTCCAATGTACTATAGATTCAGGATCAGTTCTTGTGGATTGGAGGGTAGCTAATGATATCCCACAGTCACTGTATGTCGTGTTGTCACTTGCGGGTGGAGCACCTAGGCCAATTAATTGTATGTGAATAGTTGGCCAATAGATTTATTCATTTATGAAAGGCAGGAGAGAGAAAATAGGGAATTATAGATCAGTTAGCCTGACATCGGTGGTGGGGAAGATGCTGGAGTCAATTATAAAAGATGAAATAGCAGCACGTTTGGATAGCAGTAGCAGGATCGGTCCGAGTCAGCATGGATTTACGAATGGGAAATCATGCTTGACTAATCTTCTGGAATTTTTTGAGGATGTAACTGGGAAAATGGACAAGGGAGAGCCAGTCGATGTAGTGTACCTGGACTTTCAGAAAGCATTCGATAAGGTCCCACGTAGGAGATTACTAGGCAAAATTAGAGCACATGGTATTGGGGGTAGAGTGCTGACATGGATAGAAAATCGGTTGGCAGACAGGAAACAAAGAGTAGGGATTAATGGGTCCCTTTCAGAATAGCATGCAGTGACTAGTGGGGTACCGCAAGGCTCGGTGCTGGGACCACAGCTATTTACAATATACATCAATGATTTAGATGAAGGGATTCAAAGTAACATGAGCAAATTTGCAGATGACACAAAGCTGGGTGGCAGTGTGAACTGTGAGGAGGATGCTATGAGAATGCAGGGTGACTTGGACAGGTTGGGGGAGTGGGCAGATGCATGGCAGATGCAGTTTAGTGTGGATAAATGTGAGGTTATCCACTTTGGTGGCAAAAACAGGAAGGCAGATTATTATCTAAATGGTGTCAAGTTGGGAAAAGGGGTAGTACAACGGGATCTGGAGGTCCTTGTTCATCAGTCACTGAAAGTAAGCATGCAGGTACAGCAGGCAGTGAAGAAAGCGAATGGCATGTTGGCCTTCATAACAAGAGGAGTTTAGTATAGGAGTAAAGAGGTCCTTCTGCAGTTGGACAGGGCCCTAGTGAGACCACACCTGGAGTATTATGTGCAGTTTTGATCTCCAAATTTGAGGAAGGACATTCTTGCTATTGAGAGAGTGGAGCGTAGGTTCACAAGGTTAATTCCCGGGATGGCGGGACTGTCATATGCTGAGAGAATGGAGCGGCTGAGCTTGTATACTCTGGAGTTTAGAGA
The DNA here is from genome assembly GCA_035221665.1 of Okamejei kenojei. Lineage (NCBI taxonomy): Eukaryota > Metazoa > Chordata > Chondrichthyes > Rajiformes > Rajidae > Okamejei > Okamejei kenojei. The sequence continues at coordinate 10,282,457 of CM069142.1, forward strand.
ATGAGAGAGGATCTTATTGAAACATAAGATTATTAAGGGTTTGGACACACTAGATGCAGGAAACATGTTCCCGATGTTGGGGGAGTCCAGAACCGGGGGCCACACTTTAAGAATAAATGGTGAGCCATTTAGAACAGAGATGAGGAAATATGTTTTCACACAGAGAATTGTGAGTGTGGAATTCTCTGCCTCAGAGGGCTGGTTCTCTGGATGCTTTGAAGAGAGAATTTGATAGAGTTAAAGATAGCGGAGTCAAAGGATATGAGGAGAAGGCAGGAATGGGGTACTGATTGTGGATGATCAGCCTTGATCATATTGAATGGCAGTGCTGGCTCGTAGAGCCGAATGGCCTACTCCAATATTGTCTATTGTCTCGACCCAAAACGCCAGCCATTTCTTCTCTCCAGCGATGCTGCATGGCCCGCTGAGTTAATCCAGCATGTTGTTTAGCTTAGTTTAGTTTAGAGATACAGCATGGAAACAGGCCCTTCGGCCTACCAGGTCCACGCCGACCGGCGATCCCTGCACACCAACACTATCCTACACCCACTAGGGACAATTCTTTTTTACATTTGCCAAGCCAATTAACCTACAAACCTGTATGTTTTTGGAGTGCGGGAGGACGCCGAAGATCTTAAAAAAAAAAACCCCACGCAAGTCACGGGGAGAACGTACCAACTCCGTACAGACAGCACACGTACCAACTCCGTACAGACAGCACCCGTAGTCAAGATCGAATGCCGGTATCCGGCACTGCATTTGCTGTAAGGCGGCAACTCTACTGACGCACCACCGTGTCTATCTTCAGTTTAAACCAGCATCTGCAGTTCCTTCCTATATATAATTCCACGGATGAAAGATTCAACTACAAGGTTAGACTGGAATGTAAATGCTTGAGAGGTGTATAGGATCATGAATGGCCCAGACTGGGCTGCGTATTGATGCAGCAGGTAGTGCTGCTCCCTCACAGTTCCAGCAGCTGGGTTCATTCCTGACCTCGGAATTTGCACATTTTCCCTGTGGCTGCCTATATTTCCCCCCAGGTGCACTGGGAATGCATTGAGAGCCTGACGATGGAGTGGGGCCTGTGTGTTTTCCAAGGAAATATGAGGTGCTTTGAAGGAAGTCGTTCCCGCCAGTGAATGGTTCAAACAGAAGTGAGCACAGGTTAACAAAGCAAGACAAAATATGCAGGCAATGTACGGAAAAAGATTATTTGCAGTAAGTAGTTATGATCTGGAACACTGCCTCTATGATGGATGGAAATAAAGTCTATCATGTCTTCAAAAGGGAGTCAAATAGGGAAAATGATTTGCTGGCGTGTATATATACACACTGAACATTTTTTTGTCTCTCGTTTATCATATTGTTTACTATATTATATTTACATAGTCTGTTGTGCTGCAGCAAGTAAGAATTTCATTGTTCTCTTGGAACATATGACAATAAAACACTCTTGACTCTTGACACAGTAATGGGCCTGTCCCACTTGGCCGTCATTTACGCGACAGGTCAGTAGTGACTGACGTGCGACGGTTGCGCACGTCATCATCAGTCCACACAGCCGTCTGGAGCGCGTGACGTCATTTGAAGATAGACGCAAAATGTAGGAGTAACTCAGCGGGACCGGCAGCATCTCTGGAGAGAAGGAATGGATGATGTTTCGGGTCGAGACTCTTCTTCAGTCTGAAAACGTCACCCATTGCTTCTCTCCAGAGATGCTGCCGGTCCCGCTGAGTTACTCCTGCATTTTGTGTCTATCTCCAATCGTCTTGGCCCCGCTCTGGGAGTAGGAATGGGGGCGGACCCGGATCCGCAACGGCCGTGAGCCCCAGGCCGAGCTCGGCCATCACTTGCCTGCTTCTGCTGCTGTTGGAGGTGAGATGTTGCGCTGCGCCAGGGTCTTGGGCCTGTCCCACTTTGGCCGTCAGTTATGTGATAGGCCCGGTGGCGGGCAAAGATTTCGTCCTGAACAAAATCCTGGAGCGCTACGCGATACCGCGCGCAACTCCACACTCCTCCACGCCACTCCATGCGCTACCCACACTCTACCAGGATGCGTAAATGGTGCGCAAATGACGGCCAAGTGCGCCATTTGTGTGCCATTAACTCAGCGGGACAGGCAGCATCTCTTTCTATGTGATCATTTTCTATGTGATCATTTCTGGAGATGCTACAAATGGATGTTGCTTATTTCTACTCTCTTGTCTTTCTCCTGTCATCCCTTCTCTGAACACCAATGCTTGCCAGTGCTTCTTGTCATCCTGATACATTTGTGTGAGTTAGGCATGATGTTCTATCATTCTCTCTGACTGTGGCTGAGTGTTCAAAATAAATTATTTTACACTCTGTTATTTGTGGCATTGTGGCAGGATTCTTGTCTCCGAGTCAAAGGCTGTGGGTTGGAGTCCTGCCTCGGAGATTTGAGCACATAGTCCAGGATGACATTTCATTGCTGGAGTGCTCTGCTTGTCAGAGCTGGTTTTCTTCAGCTGGGAATTAATCGTCCTTTGGAGAACTATATACTTTAATTGCTTTGAAAGCAGTTGTGAAAGCAGTTTCCTGAGCAGATCCTTAACAGTAGGGAAAAAAAACAAGGGATTTTCTCCCTGTCCTCCCATCCAAGCAATTTAACCAAAGAGCATTTTTACCCTAGATATTCCCTCTTCTCCCCTATACCGCCAGCCACAAACTATGAGGCTTGAAAGCAAGTATCACCAGATTTAGCTTCTTCCGCACTGTTAGTAAACTACTGAATGATCCTCCTATAAGCCAGGGTGTAGTCAAAATCTTCCAACCTACCTCATTGCAGACCTTGTCCTTTTTCTCTGTGAATGCGATGCTATATATTACACTCTGGTATTTTCCTCTTTGCTCTACCTGTTGGCCTTGTGTATGGTTTGATTGCACTCATGCATAGTCTAATTTGACCGGACAGCCCACAAACAAATCTTTCACTATATCTCGATGCACGTGACAATAAGAAACCTATACCAATATCAATACTATCTGTAATTATCTGATAACCAACATCCCAAAAGCAGATCATCACATTGCTCTTCTCGGTTTTTCCAAATTGCAACAATGGCCACACTTCAAAGGTGTTCACCGAAGATTGACACAAAATGCTGGAATGCTTTAAGGCACTTGCAGCGCCGGAGACCCGGGTTCAATCCCGAATCCGGGTGCTGTATGTACGGAATTTGATGTTCTCCATATGAAAATTAAAACAAAATCTGTTCAGAGGCTGAAAATCCGAAATAGCCCATTTTCTCTCATCTCCCTCCGGTTAGCCCAAGCTTTCCCTCTTTCCCTTGTGTCAAATGGTGGGCAGGTGTGTGTAACGCAGCACTGAATCCGCTTGGCAACAGCTGCTTGCCACGTACAGAACAGTGAAAGGCTTCGATAGAGCGGAGAGGATGTTTCCACTAGTGGGAGAGTCTAGGACTAGAGGTTATTACCTCAAAATTAAAGGATCTTCTTTTAGGAAGGGGACGAGGAGGCATTTCTTTAGTCAGAGAGAGGTGAGTGTGGAATTCTTTGCCACAAGAAGGTTGTGGAGGCAAAGTCAGTGGATATATTTAAGGCAAAGATAGATAGATTCTTGATTAGTACGGATGTCAGAGGTTATGTGGAGAAGGCAGGAGGTGCAGGGGTAGGCCATTCAGCCCTTCGAGCCAGCACTGCCATTCAATATGATCATGGCTGATCATCCAAAATCAGTACCGCATTCCTGCTTTCTCCCCATATCATTTTGATTTTGTTAGCCCTAAATCTAACTCTCTCTTGAAAACAACCAGTGCATTGGTCTCCACTGCCTTCTGTGGCAGGGTTAGGAGGGAGAGATAGATCAGCTGTGATTGAATGGCAGAGTAGACTTGATGGGTCGAATGGCCTAATTCTACTCCCATCACTCATGACATGATGTACACAAGTTTGGGTGTTGGGCATTCCTGGAGGTTTTCCGATACAAGTTGTGCCACAGGCTTTCCAGACTACAGGTTTTATCTTCTGGGTTCAGATGCACGCAGGCAGACAGGTTGCAATTTGGTTCAGAGTGTGCAATGTGCAGGGGTGAGATTGGGTAACCCGCTTTTCACAGAGGAACAGAGGAAAGGATGGATCAGCCACGATTGAATGGCGCAGTAGACACGATGGGCTGAATGGCCTAAATCTGATGATTTGACCTCAAGACTCTAGATCAAACCCGTAGAGTTCCCTGCCATGGTAAAATACTGCAAAACTTCTGACAAGACAGGCAGAAGGGACAACTTGTACACATATCATGCCCTTCACCGCGAACAACACAACCATAACATACTGCTATGACAGCAAATTACATGAGGTAATTTGAGGTAGTTTAGAGATACAGACGGAAACAGGCCCTTTGGCACTCCAAAACACCCGCACAGACCAACAATCACCTGTACCCTAGTGCTATCCTACACACACTAGGGACAATTTACGGAAACCGATTAACCTACAAACTCTGTACGTCTTTGTAGTGTGGGAGGAAACTGCAAAACCCAGAAAAAACCCACAGGGTCACAGGGAAAATGCACCTGTAGTCAGGATCGAACTCTGGCCTCTGGCACTGCAAGGCAACCCTGCGAGACAGGATCGAACCCAGGTCTCTGGACCTGCACCTCTGTGATGCCCTTAAGAACACAATGGGCTCTGCTGTCCATTAAGAGCATCAAGAAATAGAACCTTTTGGGTATGTGGCCTTTGAGCTAAAACCATAGCTAACTTTGAGCGTTAGACTTTAGAGATACAGCGTGGAAACGGACCCTTCAGTCCGTTTCTCCCCATATCCCTTGATTCCACTAGCCCCTAGAGCTCTGTCTCTCTCTTAAATCCATCCAGTGATTTGGCCTCCACTGCCCTCTGTGGCAGGGAATTCCACAAATTCACAACTCTCTGGGTGAAAATGTTTCTTCTCACCTCAGTCTTAAATGGCCTCCCCTTTATTCTAAGACTGTGGCCCCTGGTTATGGACTCGCCCAACATTGGGAACATTTTTCCTGCATCTAGCTTGTCCAGTCTTTTTATAATTTTATATGTTTCTATAAGATCCCCCCTCATCCTTCAAAACTCCAGTGAATACAAGCCTAGTCTTTTCAATCTTTCCTCATATGACAGTCCTGCCATCCCAGGGATCAATCTCGTGAACCTACGCTGTACTGTCTCAATCACAAGGATGTCCTTCCCCAAATTAGGAGACCAAAACTGTATGCAATACTCCAGATGTGGTCTTACCAGAGCTCTATACAACTGCAGAAGAACCTCTTTACTCCTGTACTGAAATCCTCTTGTTATGAAGGCCAACATTCCATTAGCTTTCTTCACTGCCTGCTGTACCTGCACGCCAACTTTCAGTGACTGGTGTACAAGGACACCCAGGTCTCGCTGTACCTCCCCCTTACCTAACCTAACCCCATTGAGATAATAATCTGCCCCCTTGTTTATGCCACCAAAGTGGATATTCTCACATTTATCTATATGATACTGCATCTGCCACACATCTGCCCACTCACTCAACCTATCCATGTCACCCTGCAACTTCCTAACATCCTCTTCACAGTTCACACTGCCACCCAGCTTTGTGTCATCCGCAAACTTGCTAGTGTTGCTCCTAATTCCCCTTTCCAAATCATTAATATATATAGTAAACAGTTGCAGGCCCAACACCGAGCCTTGTGGCACTCCACTCGCCACTGCCTGCCATTCTGAAAAGGACCCGTTCACTCCGACTCTTTGCTTCCTGTCTGCCAACCAATTTTCTATCCATGTCAACACCCTACCCCCAATACCATGTGCTCTAATTTTAATCACCAGTCTCCCGTGCGCGACCTTATCAAAGGCTTTCTGAAAGTCTAGATACACTACATCCCCTGGCTCCTCTTCATCCATTTTACTTCTCACATCCTCAAAAAATTCCAGAAGATTAGTCAAGCATGATTTCCCTTTCATAAATCTATGCTGACTTGGATTAATCGTTTTACCATTATCCAAATGCCCCATTATTACCTCTTTAATAATTCACTCCCGCATCTTTCCCACCACCGAAGTCAGGCTAACTGGTCTGTAATTCTCCATTTTCTCTCTCGCTCCTTTCTTGAGAAGTAGGATAATATTAGCTATCCTCCAGTCCACAGGAACTGATCCTGAATCTATTGAACATTGGAAAATGATCATCAATGCGTTCACTATTTCTAGAGCCACCTCCCTGAGGACCCTGGGATGCAGACCATCAGGCCCCAGGGATTTATCATCCTTCAGTCCCATTAGCCTACCCAATACTATGTCTTGGTATGGGAGCATGGAAACATTTAGAAGGGTAGCATGCAGGGCTTTCTTTTTGAAAATGTTTGATTATTCGACCCTCTGTTGTAAGGCTAATGGACCTTGAAGGTTGAGAGGGAAACATAGGTCAGTCATGATTGAATGGCGGGGTAGACTTGATGGGCCGAATGGCCTAATTCTGCACCTAGAATTTATGAACCTTCTGAACAGAATGTAGATTGGAGCTTAACTGGAGCAGAGATCTAGAGAATGTGAGCTTGGCAATATCAGTTGATTAACCTACTCCCCTCCCTGGCCTCCAACCTTTCAGCCCTCAGCCACCATGTGATGTTTTGCCTGAATCCATCGACTCTGATGGCTTTGTTAGTTCTTTGGTCAAAACGCATCGAGAATCTGCAAAACACAAGCCTTTGCTCAGGCGTGGTTACCCTGCGGTTTAGCTGTTGTCACGCTCAAACAGTGACCTTCTAATTCCAGTACCGCAAATTGTGGAGATATGGTTACGCCTCTTTTTCCGATGTGTTGGCTGCTTTCAAAGGAGCAAGATTGCACGCCCAGCACTGAAGTGGGTTACAATTTTGGATCATCTGAAAGATGGAAAATACCAACTGATTTGCGTGAACTCTGATATGTCCCGCTTTCTAAAGGACCATTCAGTAAGCACAGTCACACACTAATAGCCTCCCGAAAAAACCTTCAAGGCCCATTAGCCTTACAACAGAGGGCCAAAGAATTAGGTCAGTGAATCAAAGATTTTCAAAAAGAAAGCCCTGCATGCTACCATCTAAATGTTTGCCTGCTCCCATACCAATGAGCTCATTGATTTCCTTTATCTGAAATGTTATGTATGTATTGATGTGTGGTGCTGAATAAAAGGAATGCCTCTGGGTTCGAAGCCCTCCTTTCTCACCACGCCATACTGCTGTGCCGAGAGAACATGTTTACAGTGAGATAGACGCAAAGTGCTGGAGTAGGGAGGGTCTCTGGAGAGAAGGAATGGGTCGAGACCCTTCTTCTGAGGAAGTCTGAAGCTGTCTGAAGAAGTGTCTCGACCCGAAACGTCACCCATTCCTTCTCTCCAGAGATGCTGCTGCCTGTCCCGCTGAGTTACATTTTGTGTCTATCTTCGGTGCAAACCAGCATCTTTTCCTTCCTACATGTTTACAGTGAGCCTGCACATAATGAACAACATGAGCTTCCCTGGTTGGGAGTTTAATGGGTGCAATGAGTGAAAGCCCATCTCCAGCGATTCTCTTTCTCATTCTCTATCTTCTTGCTCAACATGATGTTATAACTTTTTTTTTTTGGTTCTGGAGTAATACAGCACGGAAACATACAGCAAGATGCCCAAAAATGCTAGTCCCATTTGCTCACATTTGACCCATATCCCCCTCCATGTTTCCTTTTTCACATCCCCAAAGATACTATGCCTCTGACCTCTCACCCCACTGGTAAACTCATTGCTGAAACTGGTCACAAGTACAAACATTAGCAATGTTACAACATTTTGAGATTTAAAAAATCAAGTCTGCAATTTATCCCATCAGATAAAGCATAAAAATAACTTTAATTTGACACCTAATTCACTTTCATATCTTCAGTATTAAAAATGTTATGGCCATTTTCAAACTCGGAAATTAGCAACTTGTTTCCTATTGCTTTTCTATTGACTTAACACAAAAGTTGTGATCAAGGACAGTCAAAAGCCCATAACTTTCTTAAAAATTAAGAGAACTGAAAGAAATTTTCAGTTATTGTAGATTGATTCATATTTGTTTCAGAATGCTTCAATCTTACTTGGATGACCTGAAATTAAAGCATATAATTAGTTAGTTACCCAATTGTAGCTAATTACAAAATTCAATTACTAGATCTAAACATCTATCCATTTCTTAAGAAAAAATTAACATTTTTTTTAAAGAATAAGTGTCCAAATAACATTCACACAAGAATTCACAATATAACATTCTTAAAAATTAAGAGAACGGAATGAAATTTTCAGCTATTATAGATTGAAGCATTCTGAAACAAATATAAAACATCTTACTTGGATGACCTGAAATTAAAGCGTATAATTAGTCAATTACAAAATTGACTGTTGTGACGGATATAGTAATAAATACCCAGACTGCCTTGAAAATTCAAAAATGTGATATTCTCAAGATCAGAACTATAATACTATTGTATTATTTGCTGTAAGTCCGTAACAGATAGGTAAATAAATTAAAATTTCTAGCCATAGACCAAGTCTTTATGGAGAAGATCAGTTGCTAACTGGTACATTGGCATATCATAATCAGTAGCATCATCATACTCCTCAGATTGTAACCAATAAGCAACTCTGTACACCTTGTTTTTCCTCAACTTTTCAATTTTGGCATTGTAAACTACAAGTTTTTGCTCTTCAAACCACGCAATGCTTGCCTTTCTGCCCACTACTTTCCCATTAAGAATGTCCTGTAGATTCCACTACTTTCCCATTAAGAATGTCCTGTAGATTCCACTACTTAAGAAAATGATATATTTTTTAAATAGCCTAAGTATCCAAATAACAAACTAATCCCATTCACACAAGAATTCACAATATAACATGATTTTTAAATCTCACTTTCATGAATTCATATGCCAGATATAAGGAATTTGATGTTTAATTCCCATAAATTAATCTAGAAACATCCACTCAATATAATCAATGTTTTAATTTTTTTGCACAATACATAGGACTAAAACTGATATTTAGTATAAAAATATTGACTGTGGATCGACAATAATACAAAATATAGACGATTTAGATGCTCTTATAACATGATTGTCCAAAAAAAAGCATTTAAATCGATCTATCCCTCCCTCCTAATCCCATTCTCCTGCCTTCTCCCCATAACCTCTGACATGCCTGACGAATTTATATTACCTGAACAGCCATAACACATTATTTGGGTCTCGACCCAAAACGTCACCTATTCCTTTTCTCTAGAGATGCTGCTTGACTTGCTGAGTTACTCCAGCATTTTTGTGTCTATCCGGTGTAAACCAGCATTTGCAGTTCCTTCCTAAACATGCACTGTATGTAAATCCTCATGAACTATTTTAAAATATCTCTGATGGTGAGAGACGTTCGCAAGCCGACCTCTAACACCTGTTCAAACTCCAGTTTGAAGTCCTGCAGCGAGCCATCAGGATCTTGTGGGTATAGAGCCTTGAACCCTGCCACTGGATAACTAGGCAAATGCACCGTTCCACTTCACAGAGAGATGCAGTTGCAAACCCTCGGGTATAGTCAGCACCTAAGGACCACAAAACCAATTGCAGCTCTGAAAAGAATGGACGGGGTGAGGGTGGACAGCATGCCAGAACGAGCACCATCTGCCCCATTATTCTGATGTTGGTAGAAGTAAGTGACAATGTAATCTTTTGCCAAAAGTAGACACAAAAAGCTGGAGTAACTCAGCGGGACAGGCAGCATCTCTGGAGAGAAGGAATGGGGTCGAGACGTTTCGGGTCGAGACCCTTTATCAGACCAACTTTTTGCCAACCCAGTTGACCTCCATAATATTGAGCATGCATTTTGCACACACAATAATATTGCATATAGTGGATTCCTGCCCTTTGTGATCCCCACAGGGATGTTTGCATATTTGACTCCTCACTGTATTGCTCATCATTCGGCATTTTGCATGGAAATTTTCAAAACTGCTGATGTAATGTATAGTGTGTGTGAAATTACTGGCGATTTTCAGAGCACCACTGCCAATACTCTTGCTTGCTTGGACGATTATTTTTTCTGCTTTATTTGGAAGTAGTTCTATTCTCAAACACTGTCCTTTGCAGTGTTCAGTTACTACAAAAATGTCTCACAAAATATCACAAAGATATACAAAAGCCTTTTAAAGTGGTTTTAGTGATCACCCTGCAGTATGTATCTGCACAATACTGTTGGATGCTGTGAGATTCCCAGTAAACATCAGTCTCTGACCCGATGGGCTGACGATTGTCAAGTTTTTAGTTTAGTTTAGTTCAGTTATACAGCGCGGAAACAGGTCCTTCAGCCCACCAAGTCCGCACCGTCCAGAGATCCCCACACATTAAGAGCATCCCACACACTAGGGACAATTTACATTTATACCAAGCCAATTAACCTACCAACCAGCACGTTTTTGGAGGGTGGGAACAAACTGAAGATCTCAGAGAAAACCCACACAGGTCATGGGGAGAACGTACAAACTCCATACAGACAGCACCTATAGTCAGGATTGAACCGGGTCTCTAGCGCAGTAAGGCAGCAACTCTACTACTGTGCCATCGTTCCACCCTGTTCTAAAGTATTCTAAAATATCCTATTCACTGTGACATCTCAAATGTTCTGGTCATTCTTTTTTTTTGCCAAATACCAGAATATATTGTATTATATGATGCAGACAATAGACAATAGGTGCAGGAGTAGGCCATTCGGCCCTTCGAGACAGCACCGCCATTCACTGTGATCATGGCTGATCATCCACAATCTGTACCCCGTTCCTGCCATCTCCCCATATCCCTTGACTGCTATCTTTAAGAGCTCTATCTAACTGTCTCTTGAAAGCATCCAGAGAATTGGCCTCCAATGCCTTCTGAGGCAGAGGATTCCACAGATTCACAACTCTCTGGGTGAAAAAGATTTTCTTCATCTCCGTTCTAAATGGCCTACCTCTTAGACCACTCCCTCCGTACCTCCCTGGTCAATTTGTCCCTTCCCACCCAAACCACCCCCTCCGCTGGTACGTTCCCCCTTGACTCTATCCAAGGACCCAAGCAGTCTTTCCAGGTGAGGCAGAGGTTCACCTGCACCTCCTCCAACCTCATCTATTGCATCTGCTGCTCTAGGTGTGAACTGCTCTACATCAGTGAGAGAGACCAAGCGCAGGCTTGGCGATCACTTCGCCCAACACCTCCGCAGAGTTCGCATTAACCAACCTGATCTCCCGGTGGCTCAGCACTTCAACTCCCCCTCGCATTCTGTATCCAACCTATCTGTCCTGGGCCTTCTCCATGGCCAGAGTGAGTCCCACCGCAAATTGGAGGAGCAGCACTTCATATTTCGCTTGGGTAGCTTACACCCCAGCGGTATGAACATTGACTTCTCCAATTTCAGGTATTCCTTGCTTTCTCCTTCCTTCCCCCCCCCCCCCCCCCCCCCCAGCTCTCCCACAGCCCACTGTCTCCGCCTCTTCCTTTCTTCTTCCCGCGCCCTACACCCCCACATCAGTCGACCCGAAACATCACCTATTCCTTCGCTCCATAGATGCTGCCTCACCCGCTGAGTTACTCCAGCATTTCCAGTCTACCTTTGATTTTTCTAGCATCTGTAGTTCTTTCTTAAACATACCTCTTATTCTTAAACTGTGACCCCTGGTTCTGGACTCCCCCAACTTCAGGAACATGTTTCCTGCCTCTAGCATGTCCAATCCCTTAATAATCTTATACGTTTCTATAAGATCTCCTCTCATCCTTCTAAATTACAGTGTATACAAGCTCAGTCGCTCCATTCTTTCAATTTATGACAGTTCCGCCATCCCGAAAATTAATAATTCATAATAATTGAACAGCAGGTCTCTATGGAATTCCAGTTCAGTGACTGGAAGTTATAGTTTTAAGTACATAAAGCTGGTCAAATATGCCACTCTGGTTGCTGGTTCATAACATTTGCAAGCAAAATAAAATGTTATTTCATTTTAAAAATTTGCAGATATACTTCTCAGCCACTGTTGACTGCCACCAGTCAGATTCAGCATCTAAGGGGACCTGTGTGGGAAGGAACTGCGGATGCTGGTTTAAACCGAAGAACACCTAATGCTGGAGTAACTCAACGGAACAGGCAGCATCTTCAGGAGTCAGAAGAAGGGTCTCGACCCGAAACGTCACCCATTCCTTCTCTCCAGAGATGCTGCCTGTCCCGCTGAGTCTATCTAAGTGGAACAGCCTGCAGGGGAAATCCATGCTGTTAGTTGCCTGAGAATATCAGAGATAACTGGGATAATTGAGATGTACAGTATTGATATGAAATGAGAGATATAGATGGTGATATAGAGAGATATAGAACAAATGAATGAAAGATATGCAAAAAAGTAACGATGATAAAGGAAGCAGGCCATTGATAAAAACGAGTTACAGACAATGAGACTCAAGAAGACATCTTTAAAGATGGTATGACTTGGATGGGGGAGTGATGGAGAGAGAGGGAAAGAAGGGTAACTTGAAGTTAGAGAAATCAAGTTTCATGCCGCTGGGTTGTAAGCGGCCCAAGCGATATACAAGGTGCTGTTCCTCCAATTTGCGTTTGGCCTCACTCTGACACCCTTCTTCAGACTTCTTGACCCAAATAATCACCTATTCCTTTTCTCCATAGATGCTGTGTGACCCACTGAGGTACTCCAGCTTTTTGGCGCCTGTCTTTGGTTTAAACCAGCACCTGCTGTTCCTTCCTTCACACCTAACCATTCTCTATAATATTAGTTTTGCAATCCACTCGCAACAGATTAGGGGCAATTTACAGAGGCCAATTAACCTACAAAGTTGCACATCTTTGGGATGCGGGAAGAAACCAAAGCACCCAGAGAAAACCCACGCAGTCAAAGGAAGAACATGCAAACTCCACACAGACACCAACCGAAGTTAGGATTAAGCCCAGGTCTCTAGTTTATATTGCCCAGGCCCCACTATGCTGCTGGTAAGAAGAGAGATATTATTTTATGTCAATTAAAAAAATATTTTTACATGACAAGGGGACTGTATTGACTGTGGTGGAGGTTTAATGTAATCTTTTTGTGTTGTGCTATAGTAGTAATAAATCTCCCAGTACTAAATATAGTAAACACTGACAATTACCCGCTGACATGGCCTGATGTTAATAAAACATGATTGCCTTTCAAAATTTGTCGAGAGAACATGAGATATTTGTCGCCAGTGAAACAGAAAGGAAGCAAACACCTTTGATATTCTTGACGGTAATAATAAATTAATAGCAACCCAGAGTATCTAATTTTATGAGTCTATTAAATGGTTGTAATACTAACAATTCAATTTGCCTTGTCGTGCACAAAAGCATTAGCATTGAGGGATTTTCTTTGTTTTTATTGCTGCCATCCAGCTAAAATGCTGTACTTCAGATTTTCAGCATCAAATGCCTGGTAGAAATAAACCAATTGCCACAGAGATGTACTTTGCACTGGTAAATCACTTGGTTCCAAACCGCTAAAACTCACTCAAGCGTTCACCAGCCAGCATCGTTCCCTTTTTCAGTCGTTGCACTTTATTTAGCGGCATTTAGGCCATTAATAGAGAGGTCATAATAAAGAAGAGTGGACCTCAAGACAGTGCTATTTGAAACAACAAAGAAACAGGCGGCATTTGTTCCTGGTTCATGTAAACTGCAATGTCAATTGGAAGTGGGGAGAAACATTAATGAGACAAACACAAAATGCCGGAGTAACTCAGAGGGACAGGCAGTATCTCTGGAGGGAAGGAACGGGTGACATTTTGGGTCGAGACCCTGCTTCAGATTGAGTCAGGGGAGAGGGAGACACAGAGATAAGGAAAAGTGTAAGGTGTGAAAACGAGACATCAAAAGAGATGCGGTTGAAAGAAAATGTAGAATAGATCCTTGTTAAGTATGAAAAGGAAACAACAAAGCAAAGAAAGATAAAATGTAATCAGGGGGGCAGTCAGACTGGTTGGAGAACTAGGAAGGGGGAGGGAGGGATGGAGAGAGAGAGCGCAAGCAGGGGTTACTTGAAGTTGGAGATGTCAATATTCATACTGCTGGGGTGTAAGCTGCCCAAGTGAAGTATTAATGAGATTATGAGGGATATCCCTGGAGTTGTTAACCCCAAAGAGGAATGCCTTTTCATGAGGGAATGTCATTTGTGTGAGGCACCAGCTTGATGTGATGGAAGATTTAAACCTGCTTGAAGGAAAGAACATTATTTTGGCTTGAAATTACTGTCACAAACGTTGTTTTACATTCTCACCTCCCCATTGCCCAAAGACATATCTGAAGAAGGATTCTGATCCGAACTAGGTCTGAACACCGGGCGGCATAGTTGCGAGGCGGTACAGTTGTTGCCTCACAGCACCAGAGACTCAGGTTCGATTCCGACTGCGGCTTCTGTATGTACGCAGTTTGTACGTTCTCCCCGTGACCTGCGTCGGTTTTCTCCGGGAGCTCCGGTTTCCTCCCACACTCCAAAGACGTACAGCTTTTTTGGTTAATTGACTTGGTATTTAAAAAAAAAAGTATAATTGTCCCTTGTGTGTGTAGGGAAGAGTTAATGTGCGGGGATCGCTGGTCGGTGAGGACTCAGTGGACCGAAGTGCCTGTTTCCACGCTGTATCTCTCAACTAAACTAAACTATCATCGCTCCATTTCCCATCTCAGATGCCGACTGACTCGCCAAGTTTCTCTTACTGTCCATTTTTTTGGCTTTTAATTCAGAAACCTTGAAGCCCTTGTTTGACTATGTGGTGCTCAGAATTCTGCTGCCCCATTCTGATAGCAGGTCATCACCACTCTCCACTTATCCCGCTCATGCCCCCCATGCCACACTGCTGATTGACCTCCCCCTCCCATTCCTACACTAACCTTTCTGTCCTGGGCCTCCTCCAATGCCAGTGAGGCCCAGTGCAAATTGGAGGAACTGCATCTCATATTTCACTTGGGCAGCTTACACCCCAGCGGCATGAATATCTACTTCTCTAACTTCAAGTAACCCTTGCTTTCCCGTTCTCTCCATCCCCCCTCCCCATTCCCGGTTCTCCGACCAGTCTGACTGTCCCCAATTACATTTTATCACAGTTTGCTTTGTTGTTACCTTCTCCTGGCTAAGGCTGATCTATTCTACATTTTCATTGAACCTCATCCCCCTTTGATGTCTCATTTTCACACCTTACACTTCCTCATCTCTGTACCTTCCTCTCCGCTGACTCTCAGTCTGAAGATGGGTCTCATCCTGAAGCGTCACCCATCCAGAGAGGCTGCCTGTCCCACTGAGTTCCTCCAGCATTTTGTGTCTATCTGCTGATTGAAGACCTTACCTACATTAAGCCCAGCTGGGAGACTGCAGTATTTCTCCTCAGCAACCCACAGAAATAATTCGTTCATCGTAGTAAGTCATTTGTTACATCAGGGACAGCAGATAAAATTGGGTCCATATATTGACTTACATATTAAACATCTATCTTGCGTTAATGTGACCAATGACAACTTGATGCTGGTTTATGAAGTCGATTTATGAGAAGTCATTGTAAGCCTTTGGAAAGCTTCAATCTATCAATCCTATCTTCCCCTTGCTGATTCAGTCATCATTAAAATGCGTGTTTAGAAAATAAAAATTTCATGAGTAAAATCTAGTTTCAAAGGACTTCAGTACAGCCAACAGATCATTGCTCCAAATTCCAGCTTCAACTGCTAATGAACTTATTTTTGGAATTCATCTGGACTGTGACCACAGGCAGAAAAAAACACTCACAAATTACCAAAGATAGACACAAAAAGCTGGAGTAACTCAGCGGGTCAGACAGCATCTCTGGAGAAAAGGAATGAATAGGTGACGTTTTGGGTCGAGACCCTTCTTGGAGAAAAGGAATGAATAGGTGACGTTTTGGGTCGAGATCCTTCTTGGAGAAAAGGAATGAATAGGTGACGTTTTGGGTCGAGACCCTTCTTCACAAATTACCTATTGCCATCACTCCATTATCAAGTCAGAGGTTGGGTGGAAATGGTTGGCCAATTAACTGACGGCAATCAGACTATCGTGAAGCGAACATAATCAACTTTTTTTTACTAAAAGGGCAATTTAAAGAACGGTGAAAATAAACTATAGCAACTTTTCCTGAACATTGCAACGAGTGAAGCCCACTCAGCTTCACAGAAAGGTAGTGCATAAAAGCATTTTGGGGTCAGATACAGCAGTGTGTCCCAACATGGAGGACTAGTATATCACTGACCATGTCCATGTTGTTGAACTGAAGCAAGTCACTTTTATGCAGTCTTTTCATAGAGTCCCACAGCATGGAAACAGGGCCTTCAGTCCACCAAGTCCCCACCAACCATCAATATTCAATGTTCAATGGCACTCATTCTGCCCTGGCCAGAGGTTGCGCAACTCGACAAGCCGTAGTTGTGTCTTTCAGCTGCTCGTTCTCTGTTTTCAGATAAGGAGCCATTGACAACGGTCTAAATCATCACGATCCAATATTGTAACGTTCAGGATGTTAAAATTGTAACATTTGCTCTTTAAATGTTGAGGGCATTTTTGATTGTAAGTGCAAAGATTTAATGGTCTATGTGAAACCAATATTCAGTGGTTTAATGGTGCTTTATTGTCGCGTGTGCACTGGACAGTGAAATTATCGTTGTATAAATCAGACGTGCCCGAATCGCATTTACAAAAAGGACAAAGTCTGGTCCACCGCTCAATTTAGTTTAGTTCAGTTTTTCAGTTTCGTATGGCTTCCAAGATGGCGTCCAACCGAGGGACTGTTTGCCTGCTGGCCACAGAAGCAGATCTACAATCACATATTACAATTGCTCCACACTCTTACATTTCTACTCCTACAGACTGGCTTTACCTTAACTTTAATCCCTTATGTATCTATACGCTGTATATGGCTGGATTGTAATCATGTGTAGTCTTCCCACTGACCGGATAGCATGCGACCAAAGCTTTCCACTGTATCTCAGTACACGTGAGAATAAACAAAACTAACTAAACTAATTAACTAACTAACTTTATTGTTGCGTGTACCGAGGTACAGTGAAAGTCTTTTGTTGCGTGCTATGCAGTCAGTGGAAAGACAATACACGCTTACAATCCAGCCACCCACTGTGTGCAGATACACGATAAAGGGAATAACGTGATTAATGTTTCGGAGGAGAATTTGAGGAGATCTTCAATTGTCTTTGCACTCCGACTAACCGAGTCGGAGTGCAAAATAGGAGAAATTAATTTGTGCAAATGATTAGTTTTTCTGCTACGCAGGTGCCCACTTTGTGGGCATTTTTGCATTGGGTTTGGGGGTAAGGCTGAATGGTGCAAGATTGCCTGTGGAATGCAGAGTGAGCAATGACGGGAAGTACTCAGTCACATCTTTCCTGTTAAAATGTGCGCTCCATACGCAACTAATGCGCAATGTGATCCACACGGGAAATTGGGACTGAATGCAGACAGTTTAAGGAGGTCCGTAATAGTTTGCAGTGTTGTTGTGAACTGACTGGGGACGGCGTGGTGCGGCAGCGGTAGAGCTACTGCCTTACCGTGCCAGAGACCCGAGTTTGATCCTGACTACTGGCGCTGTCTGTATGGACCTTGTACATACTACCCGTGACCACGTGAGTTTTTACTGGAAGCTCCAGTTTCCTACCATACTCAAAGACGTACAGGCTCGTAGGTTAATTGGCTTGGTAAATTGTCCCTAGTGAATGTAAGGACAGTGTTAATGTGCGAGGATCGCTGGTCGGTGCGGACTTGGTGGGCTGAAGGACCTGTTTCTGCGCTGTATCTCTGAACTAAACTAAACTAAATTTAAGCAGTTGTGTATTTTTTAGTGATACAGCGCGGAAACGGGCCCTTCGTTAGCTCACGCACTGCAATTTATGAAGTTGCCTTGACAAATAACTTTCCCTTTAGTGAGGTGAAGGCTGCTGTACTTTTGTTTACATGTAGGTGCTTTAGGTCAGGAATGGTCCCACTGAAGAAGAGGATTCAAGTTATACAATAGATCTAATACAAGATAGGTTAACGGTTGAAATTCTCTGCCCTAGACTAGAGCACTGTGGAGGTTCAGCCATGGATTGCATTCAGAGATCAAAAGATTTCTGGATATCTCAGAAATTAAGAAATTTGGATGGAGCAGGAAAATGGTATTGAGGTAGACAATCGTTATCTCACCGATCGGCAAAGCAGGCCCGTGGGGCCGAATGACCTACTCCTGATCCAATTTCCTGCTTCCTGTGGAGATTTTTTTAAAGTTATTTAACTTAATTGTGGGGGGTTGTGGAAATGTTGAAGTCTGAGTTGTAATTCTTCCTGGTCTTATTTGCTTTGTGTAAAACCATCAAGAAGAATATTGAATTGGGGACACCTCCAAGTGCAATAGGGATAAAACATTTTTATCAAATGTAAGATAAGAATAAAATATATTTATTTATGACAATTGTTGAAATTACAATTTAAAATACATACTTGTGCTGTAGCACCAGGATATGCGCTCAACCAAGAAAACCAAGCCCAAAGCCAAGGTATGATCTGAATTGAATATACAGCACCAGCTTATGCTCAGGACAATAACTAAAGAAGCTGTCCCACTTGGGCAACCTAATTGGCGAGATTAGAAGAGTTTAGGAGAGATTTGAAAAAATGTCATGTTGAAGACCTCCTTCGACTACGTTGAAGACCTCCTTCGACTATGTTGAAGACTAGCTTCAACTAGCTACAACTAGCTACGACTAACTTCCGGAAAAGTGGAGAGTAAAGACGATCTCCGTCGATCTCCTTCGACCTCCCTTTGACTTCCCTTCGACTATGATGAAGACTATCTGCGACTACCTTCGACTAACATGCCCACCTACTATGACCTACTACGCCTAAACCTACGAGTAAAAAAAGTATGGATTTTTTCCATGACAACCTCTTTTTACTCACAGGCATTTTTCAACATGTTGAGGCCTCGAGTACGCGGAGACCACTCTCGAGCATGAAGGAGAGTTCCGAAGACCTCCTGCGACCTCGTGTCGACCGTGCTGCGAATATGAGTCGAGGGAAAACTCGTCACGAACTCGTGGATTAGGTCGTCCATGTGGGACAGCCCCTTAACTCCACATGCAATATGAAATCTCAGCACCCTTACAGCACTGTGACAATCTTTATTATAAAAGCACAAGTATCAGTGATCGTAGGCACTATTTTTCTTTGCCTCTGCGGGAGGTTTCCTTATTTCCTTTCATTCATTGAATCTGCGAGGACTCATATTAAATAACCAACATTGTCACCTTTATACTGAGAGGGAAAGTACATTGCATCGTGTACCATGACTGTCTGCAACTTGATCATATTGCTAAATTTGGCGAAGAACAAAAAAGGTCTCACTCAAACCAGATAGGAAAACAGAGAGAGTGTTCCCACAAACAGCCCAGAAAGGCCTTTGAAACAGCAGGCTTTATTTCTAAGTCCATTCACTGTTTGGTGCATTGCTGATTAATAGGCCTTTCCTCTCCAAATGAGGATGGAATTATACTGTTTAACACAGCAGCTTTGTTTTGCAATTGAAAGACCCGCTGCCTGCATTATATTCGTACAATGCATTCATGCTTTGAGGCAGTTGCATACATTTCAAACCAACTCAATCTTGGAACAATTAGACAAGATGCTAAAAACGTCAGGGTTTTAAATGACTCGGTTGTCGTGCGAATGTGGCTTCATAAAGATTTGGTCCATGTCATTGTGCTGTCCTAGAATTCTAATAATAGCCCTTGAGGCTTTCTATGTGTAAATAATCTCATAACTTTGGTACAATAACATGTTAAGTAGCCACGGAGAGGTCTATTTCATATTTCATTTTTCACTTGGGCAGCTCGCAACCCAGCGACATGAATATTGATTTCCCTAACTTCAAGTAATCCTTGCATTCCCTCTCTGTCCATCCCTCCCCCACCCAAGTCATTGTGCGAGCTTCAAAGACATCTTGTTGAGTTTCATTGTCTGTAACGTGTTTGCCCCTAGCTCACAGCTAACAATGGGCCTGTTCCCTATATAATCATTACTTTTTTTTGCATATCTTTCATCCATTTGCTCTGCATCTCTCCATATAACTTTCTTTATCTCTCATTTCCCTTTCCCCTGACTCTCAGTCTGAAGAAGGGTCTCGACCTGAAACGTCACCTATTCCTTTTCTCCAGAGATGCTGTCTGCCCCCACTGAGTTACTCCGGCTTTTTGTGTTTATCTTTGGTCTAAAGAATGATATATATGTTACAATTTTGCCGAAATACCCTCTTTGTGTGACAACCCACACCACCAGGTTCAGGGACAGTTTCTTCCCAGCGGTTTTCAGGCAACTGAATCATCCTACCACAACCAGAGAGCAGCGCCAAACTACCTACAGGGCCTGTCCCACTTGGCAATTATTTCGGCGACTGCCGGCATCATTGACTGCCGTATTAGGTCACCGAAAAATTCACGATGTGACGCGGTGTGACGAGGCGTGATGACGTATTGACGCGCGGCGTTTTTTCAAGTGTCGCAACGTTTTTTTTGTCGCCGCAGGATTTTGAAATGTTCAAAATCTTTTGATGACCCTGATACGTCAGTCAATGACGCTGGCAGTCGCCGAAATAATCGGGAAGTTGGACAAGCCCTTGCGTCTTTGATGACCTTTGGACTATCCTTGATCGGACGTTGCTGGCTTTACCTTGCCCTAAATGTTATTCCCTTATCATGTATCTATGCACTGTAAATGGCTTGATTGTAATCGGTACACGTGACAATAAACTAAACTGAACTGAACTCTCCAGAGTTGTTGTACGTTGGAAACGTGACCCTTCTACCCATGATAAATATTTACAGTATTTGACTGTCTTGATTCTAACTTAATAGCTGATAAAAACTGATAATAACTGATAAAAACACATTGACAGCTGACAGAATTTTTGTTAACTACATCAATAAAGCTTGGTATATAATGTCAACCATTCATCTTGGTTAATACAGAATGCCGATATCCTGACGAACAGAATGCCGATATCCTGCATGAACTATGGAGACGTCACATTTGTTCCTGAACATGTCACAGTCTGTGACAGGTTAACTTGAGTGGGAAAACACCCAGAACAGAAACCAAATGGACAATACTGAACAACAGTGAATGTGCCGGTCGGTGTTACCTAGTGGCGATATCAAGTGGCGATTTATAGTAGAAATCAAAAATGTAATTCAATCAAATAAGCAAACTGGGGAGAAGGCAGGAGAATGGTGTTAGGAGGGAGAGATAGATCTCTGAAGAAGGGTCTTGAACTGAAACGTCATTCATTACTTCTCTCCAGAGATGCTGCCTGTCCCGCTGAATTGCTCCAGCTTTTTGTGTCTATCTTCGGTTTAAACCAGCATCTGCAGTTCCTTCCTACACAATGGATCATCCATGATTGAATGGCGGAGTAGACATGATGGGCCGAATGGCCTAACTCTGCTCCCATCACTTAGGATCTTATGGTCCAATTTTTCCCAAACTGAGAAACATCCCAAACTCAATCAAACTAAAAAGTGAAAAATTCAAATCTAAATATCTACAAAAGAAGTCTTTAAGAGTGGCTGCCATGTGTAATTGCCAGTTTGTTCCCTTTCTCTGACTGCCAAAAGCTCTGTCTTGATTCATTGCATCTAAGACTTTCATTTCTGACGTTGGAGCTGCCATCTTTGACCAGATGAAGTGTGTACTCTGGTTTTGCTGATGATTTATGTTGGCAATAATCTCCAGAACCAGTAATGTTATTTCTGTCATGGTTGTGCTTCTAATTGAGGGTAACCAGATTGCCCTGTCAGCAATTGAGCCAACCCTGTAAATTACAGGTGCTTTTATTGTAGAACTGTGTGGGATAGGTTTTCCATGCAGCTTTCTATATCTTTGCTTCATTCCTCATAAGTTAAATTCCTAGTATGTTTTTGCTTCATTTCACTTATTTATGAGATCCACAAGGGACATATTGTGTTCTGGAGTAATTCAGTACAGAAACAGGCCTTCGGCCCAACCTACCTATGCTAACCAAGATGCCCCATCTACACTCATCCCACCTGCCCTCGTTTGGTCCATATCCCTCTCAACCTTTCCTATCCATCGTGATTGCATTACCACATGAAGACGATTGAATGAACCTTTCTTCTAGATTCTTCAAATGTACTACTTCTTAATTAATACAGGTATTATGGGGAGAAAGTAGGAGAATGGGGTGAGGAGGGAGAGATAGATCGGCCATGATTGAATGGCAGAGTAGACTTGATGGGCCAAATGGTCTAATTCTACTCCTATTCCTTATGACCCTATGACTTATAACTAGAACATAAATCATAGAAAAGTACAGCACAGGGATGGGCCCTTAGGCCTACAATGTTTAGCCGAACATGATTTCAAGTTACACTAATCACATAAGCCTGCACATGATCCATATCCCTCTGGGGTTACACAAAAAGCTGGAGAAACTCAGCGGGTGCAGCAGCATCTAAGGAGCGAAGGAGATAGGTGACGTTTCGGGTCGAGACCGTTCTTCAGTCTGAAGAAGGGTCTCGACCTGAAACGTCGCCTATCTCCTTCGCTCCTTAGATGCTGCTGCACCCGCTGAGTTTCTCCAGCTTTTTGTATAACCCTCGATTCTCCAGCATCTGCAGTTCCTTCTTTAACACATCCATATCCCTCTATTCCTTTTACACACCCACATGCCTATCTAGAAGCTGTTCAAACACCACTATCATATCTATCTTCCCCCACCAACCCTGGTATTGTGTTCCAGCCCCCCACGTCTCTCTGTGTTGAAAAAAAACCTTTCCCCACACACCTGCATTAAACTTCCCCCCCACTCACCTTATTAATGCAGACAAATTCAAATAACAGAGGAGGAAGCATCAATGGGAGTGATATATGGGGTCCCAATCAATGATCATGTGCAGCACCCACTAGTGGGTTAATTGGCTGCTGTAAATAACTAGTACTTCAGGTGAATGGCAAAAGAAACAAATGGGAGTTGGTGGGCATGTGAGAGAGAATAAGTAGCAGACCCACTGGGCAAAAATTGAAGATAAAAATGGAAGATGAAACGGGATTGCTGTGCAGGAGCTAGCTTGGGTACAGTGGGCCAAATGGGCTTCTTCTGTGCCACAATAAATAGATGATAAGTAGGGAGTTGCAATTGAATTTAAAACATTTCTATCTGTAGCAATGTTACAAAATTTTGAGATTTTGAAATTCAAGTCTGCAATTTATCCCATCAGATAAAGCATAAAAAGAATTTTAATTTGACACCTAATTCACTTTCATATCTTCATTATTAAAAACGTTATGGCCATTTTCATACTCGGAAATTAGCAACTTGTTTCCTATTGCTTTTCCATTGACTTAACACAAAAGTTGTGATCAAGGACAGTCAAAAGCCCATAACTTTCTTAAAAATTAAGAGAACTGAAAGAAATTTTCAGTTATTGTAGATTGAAGCATTCTGAAACAAATATGAAACAATCTTACTTGGATGACCTGAAATTAAAGCATATAATTAGTTAGTTACCTAATTGTAGCTAATTACAAAATTCAATTACTAGATCTAAACATCTATCCATTTCTTAAGAAAAAATTAACATTTTTTTTTAAAGAATAAGTGTCCAAATAACATTCACACAAGAATTCACAATATAACATGATTTTTAAATCTGTCATTAATTTATAGGCCAAATTGAAGGAATTTTGTGTTTAATGCCTGTAAATTAATGGCCATTTAAATCAGCTTGCGAGTGGGATTTTCTGGAACGCGATGGATTGGAACGTTGCAGTTGCGGTGAATTTAAACCCCATATCGGCAGGAAAAATTCTGCCGGTTCGTATGGGGAATGAATCACTGTTTAGCCGCGTTAAAGTTTGATTAAGGTCATCTAAAAAAGCAAGTTTATATGAAAAAATAAACAGCTTTCACTTACCCGTCCCCTACGTAAAATCCGTCCCCGTTGTCGGCGTTCACGGCATTAGGAGCTAATTTTTATTTTACTGCAGCGATGAAATAGTCGGGCGATTTAAAAAAAAAAAATTTACCGGCAGTCGGAACAAATCTTTAGAAAAATCTCGCACTCCGAGAAAATAAAGCTCCGGATGGCAAGGGAAAACCGCACTTTAACCCCGCTCCCCCCCCTCAAAGGCACCAAAGTCGCGCACACAGCCAGTGACAGAACTGCAGCACCGCTAAAGGTAAGTTTTGTAACATACCTACTATCTGCAGGTGAGCTGTTAAGTCTGTCTCAGATATGCGGAGCTTATTAAAATTGGTTCTCCACTTGAGTGCATTATGGTAAGTATATGTAGCAACAGGACCACATGGAAGGATTATAATTGGAAGGTTCTGCTAGGGTGATTGTACAGTGCAAAGTGACTCACTCAGAGACACATTTAGGTTATTCTTTGAGCTTCATGAAGATTAATGATATGGGGGATATTTATATAAAAATTATACCCAATGAAACCATGCAGCAGAAAATTCTGAGCTGGGTTTTCTAATTCGTTTAATTTAGAGATACAGTGCAGAAGCAGGCCCTTTGGCCCACCAAGTACGCACCGACCAGCGATCCCCATTCGTTAACACTATCCTACACTAGTGACAATTTTTACATTTATACCAAGCCAACGAACCTAAAAATCTGTACGTCTTTGGAGTGTGGGAGGGAACCGGAGTTCTCGGAGAAAACCCATGCAGTCACGTGGAGAACGTACAAACTCTGTACAGACAGTCAGGGTTGAACGCGGGTCTCAGGCCTTGTAAGTGCTGTAGGCAGCAACTCTACCGCTGCGCCAATGCGACGCCCAACTATCTTGAAGGCTTTTATGTAGACTTGCGGATATTGGCCCGAGTGTGTCATAAATTAGATTGCACCATTTTGAACACTTTGTTGGTATGCTCTGTGTATGATTACGACATCAACAAAACAAAGTGACTGTGAATAAAATGGAGGATGCAATTGAGGAGACTTATCTAACAAAATAGCAGCAAAGTGCAGGACACATTGGGAAGATTCTCCTGCAGAGTAATGTGTAGGACGGAACTGCAGATGCTGGTTTATACCACAAGAAGCTGGAGTAACTCAGCGGGACAGGCAGCATCTCTGGAGAGAAAGAATGGGTGATGTTTCAAGTCGAGGATAGGTCTTCTCAGCGATGTTGCCTGACGCACTGAGCTGCTCCAGATTTTTCATGTTTATCTCCGACAGAGTAATGTGTTCCCAGTCATAATCCTATGCTGTGTCCCTCTTGCAACAGAAGGGAATTACCACATTTTCTCGTTGTTGAAGAAGAAACTGCAGATGCTGGAGAATCAAGGGTTACACAAAAAACTGGAGAAACTCAGCGGGTGCAGCAGCATCTAAGGAGCGAAGGAGATAGGCGATGTTTCGGGTCGAGACCCTTCTTCAGACTGGTCAGGGATCAGGGAAACGACAGATATAGACGGTGATGTGGAGAGATAAGGAACAATGAATGAAAGGAATGAAGGATATGCAAAAAAGTATCGATGATAAAGGGAACAAGCCATTGTAAGCTGTTTGTGGTGTGAAAATGAGAAGCTAGTGCGACTGGGGTGGGGGAGGGAGATAGAGATAGAGGGAATGCCAGGGCCCGAGGACTGAGGGAGAGGTGGGAAAGGGAGGAGACAGCAAGGGTTAACAGAATTGAGAAAATTCAATGTTCAAGCCCAAAGGATGCAGACTCCCCAAGCGGAATATGAGGTGCTGTTCCTCCAACTTGCGGTGTTGCTCACTCTGGCCGTGGAGGAGGCCCAGGACCGAGAGGTCGGATGCGGAATGGGAAGGGGAGTTGAAGTGCTGAGCCACCGGGAGGTCGGGTTGGTTTTTTGCGGACCGAGCGGAGGTGTTCGGCGAAACGATCGCCAAGCCTCCGCTTGGTCTCACCGATATAGATCATCTGGCATCTGGAGCAGCAGATGCAGTAGATGAGGTTGGAGGAGGTGCAGGTGAACCTCTGTCGGACCTGGAAGGACTGCTTGGGTCCCTGAAAGGAGTGGAGGGGGGAGGTGAAGGGACAAGTGTAGCATTTCTTGCGGTTGCAAGGGAAAGTGCCCGGGGAAGGGGTAGAGCGGGAGGGAAGGGAAGAATTGACAAGGGAGTTGCGGAGGGAGCGGTCTTTGCGGAAGGCAGACAGGGGGGGAGATGGGAAGATGTGACGGGTGGAGGGGTCACGTTGGAGGTGACCACATTTTCTCTCTGGGTTACAACATTCACTTCAGTCAAATTCATTTTGTATGTTTTTTAATTCTGAAGTTTAAAAATAATCTGTGACTGAAAATTTGGCAGGTTGTTATGCTTCTGCCCTAGAAAATGAGTCACAAACAGTTAAGGAATAAGACTACTCCAGGAGCAAAAATGTTGCTTTATGATCAATAGTGCCAGGGTTCATCTTATAGAATTCTTCTTCTTCTTCTTGCGTATGATGTGGCACAGCCTAAAGTTGTAGACAACTTGTTCTATTTGATCTTACTTGATTGTGCACACCAGGTTGATTGCATTCGTCGAAACAGGGCGGACCACGTGAAGGTTGCAATCTCCCACATCTTATAGAATTAAAATCACAGGTCGTGCTATAGTTTTGGAATATCTCAAAATTTGTTCTGTGTGGAGCTGACATTTTAAGCATGATGATGGTGGGAATAGGTCTGATTATATTGTATCAGGAATTGGCAATGGCTCCTTTCTGCTTGGTAACAGTCCGATCTTGTTATGATCAGTGGAACCTCTTCATCTTGTGGAAGATGATTGCCGGGAAAGACAGCTGCTCTGTCTAAGCTTTAACACGCCAGCATGCATGACTTGCTTCATGAAGTAATCACACCTGCTGAGAGCATTGGGGCAGCTTCTCCATTCATTGATCAGTTCTCGGCTTATTAACCATGTAGCATCTAGCCACCCAGAGTGAGGCCAAACACAAATTGGAGGAACAATACCTAATATTTTGCTTGGGCAGCTTGCAATCCAGTGGTATGAATATTGATTTCTCTAACTTCAAGTAACCCATGCATCCCCTCTCTCTCCATCCCTCCCCCACCCGTCGTTGTTCTAGTTTCAAAGTCGTCTTGTTTAGTCTCATTGCCTGTAACTCGTTTTCACCTAGCCCACAGCTAACGATGACCTGTTTCCTTTGTCATCGTTAGTTTTTTGCAGATCTTTCATTCATTTGTTCTATGTCTCTCTACATCACCGTCTATGTCTCTCGTTTCCCTTTCCCCTGACTCTCAGTGTGAAGAAGGGACTCTACCCGAAACGTCACCTGTTCCTTTTCTCCAGAGATGCTGTCCGACCCGCTGAATTACTCCAGCTTTTTGTGTCTACCTAAACATTCATTGGTCACTAACTGTAATCATGTATTAATCATTTATGAATCTTCATCTGAAAGCATGCAATCACACAACGATCATAGACTCCAATCATTTCCAGGGATTATTGTGGTGCCTTTGGTAGGGGCAACCAGGTTTGAAGAAGGGTCTCAAGAGATGCCGCCTGATCCGCTGAGTTACTCCAGCATTTTGAGTCAATAGACAATAGGTGCCATTCGGCCCTTCGAGCCAGCACTGTCATTCAATGTGATCATGGCTGATCATCCCCAATCAGTACCCCGTTCCTGCTTTCTCCCCGTATCCCCTGCACTATCTTTAAGAGCCCTATCTAGCTCTCTCTTGAAAGTATCCAGAGAACCGGCCTCTGCCGCCCTCTGAGGCAGAGTCTATCTTCATAGTAAGCAATCAGGCAGAATGAAAACAGGGCTGAAAGGACAATGAGTGCAGGTACAGCAGGCAGTGAAGAAAGCGAATGGCATGATGGCCTTTATAACAAGAGGAATCGAATATAGGAGCAAAGAGGTCCTTCTCCAGTTGTACAGGGCCCTAGTGAGACCACACCTGGAGTATTGTGTGCAGTTTTGGTCCCCTAATTTGAGGAAGGATATTCTTGCTATTGAGGGAGTGCAGCGTAGGTTTACAAGGTTAATTCCCGGGATGGCGGGACTGTCATATGCTGAGAGAATGGAGCGGCTGGGCTTGTACACTCTGGAGTTTAGAAGGATGAGAGGGTATCGTATTGAAACATGTAAGATTGTTAAGTGTTTGGACACACTAGAGGCAGGAAACATGTTCCCGATGTTGGGGGAGTCCAGAACCAGGGGCCACAGTTTAGGAATAAGGGGTAAGCCATTTAGAACGGAGACGTGGAAACACTTTTCCTCACAGAGAGTTGTCAGTTTGTGGAATTCTCTGCCGCGGAGGGTGGTGGAGGCCGGTTCTCTGGATACTTTAAAGAGAGAGCCAGATAGGGCTCTTAAAAATAGCGGAGTCAGGGGATATGGGGAGAAAGCAGGAACGGGGTACTGATTGGGGATGATCAGCCATGATTACATTGAATGGCGCTGCTGACTCGAAGGGCCGAATGGCCCACTCCTGCACCTATTGTCTATTGTCTATAGAGTGCAGACTGGATGGTATTCCATAAGAGGTTAGATCATGGCTTGTCTACATCTTATCTTTACCAAACAAAGATTTATAAATTTTAGTTTTGACCTTTCCAGTTGAGGCCCTGATCCAACAACTTGGTTTAAGAAGAAAGTTTTGGATTTGGTCCACGCTGTGTGTGAAGGGTGCTGAGTTTGTACCTCCCCCACCCTGGGACAAATTGGAACAAGGTTCTATGGTGCTGGGAGCGTGAGCAATTTGAATGGATGTGTAATGTGATAACAGGGAAAGCTCAAAGTGAGGACTCGAGACGTAGAAACCTCACACAACTTAATTGTGCCCGTCAGAGCTGTGAGTCAGTGGGGCCAGTTGCTGAATCAGTTTATCCAGTGACTTGACCCTTGACTCCTCCTGCTGTGTGTGTTGGTGATGCAGATGGAAGTCAATAATTGGAGCCGTATGTGCTCAGCTTCAAGTTATCCTGAGAAATGCAGTAAAGTTAAACAAGGGAAGTGTGGCGTGCTTAACTTCAAATAAACCCACAAAGCCTTATTTGTACCAAGTATCTGACACAAATCCTGTTTTGCACAAATCACTTTATAGCTTTGTGTTCCAGCGTCGCCAAAACAAAACTTAAAGCTCATAAAATCAATAGCAGAAATTATCTTGCAGGATTCATAATTTGTATAATCGGCCAACATAATTTCTATAATCGCCAATCCACACATTTTACAATAGTCATTATGCTTATTGTGAGTGTTTATTGTTGATAGCTCGGCACATGAAATGAGATCCCTGTCATAGATAATTAAATTGTTTATTCCTCCACAGTTAATACCCATCTTTAGATTTATTGATTAAGCTCACTGAGTGTGCTTTGGATAAATGTAGACATTAATTTTAATATGTTGGCTGGAACACACTTGCTAAGCATCTTTAATGTTCATTCATCATCGCAAAAATAGGCAGGGTTTCAATGCGTTCATTTAATTGATATGCTTGTTAAATTCTGCATGGCTCATTTTACAGGCGGTTACCATGGCAATTCCTGGTATTTTTTAAATAATAAAAGATAACTTGCATCTTGGGTTACTTGATGTGCAACTGAGAAATAGTTTCTCAATTAATCCTCATAATGTAAAACTCTTTGTCACTTTAAAACAATTATCTCCGTATATGAACTGATGTTTCTAAGTTGCTGAAAACTTGTGTCATTCAAAATGTAGTGAAGTCTTGCAAAGAACCTCAGTTATGCTCGGGTGGAGTGGGTTGGGGTGTAGTGGTGTTTTTTCCTCCCCTGGGTATGGATTGGAGCCAACTAATTCTTTGTAGGTCGGTTTGCATTTGGGGTTTAGTTGGGGGAACCATGCATTGCCTCTTCCTCCTCTGTATGCTGGTGGTGTTAAAGCAAGTTGCTATGTCTTTTGCTGTGCGTTGAAGAAAGCAAATCCAACATAATATGCGCGGATCAATGCCGGCGCAAACCTCCTTCTTTGGGTTTTGAACGGCAGTTACCCAAGCAATTTTCCTTTGTTTTGTTCCCATGTCACAGCTGAGATATGAATAATGATGAAGGAGTGAACAATGGGAGAGGCTCTCCCTGGTGAGCCTCCTCTCTTGTCTCTATTATCTATTCAGAGTGGGGATGAATAGATCTGAAGAGTCCATTCACCCATGAAGACCCAGGGCCGCCGAGCTGCCCCAAGGCGAGCAGTTTCTCATGGGTAGCATCGATGAGAAGAGCTGGCCTGTTGCGGAGGCACACATTAATAATGCTTGCTGAAAAATCCCGAGGACTAAAACAGATGAGTATTTCTCATTCCAGCGGTGTCCTGTTTCCACAGTTGCTCAGTGCAACTGTCTCTTTCGCAATCCCTACACATGATTTAAATGCCATATGAGTTAAAAAATCCTTCAAAATTGCTGAGGTGTAATAGTAAAGATGTGATTTGGGTTACATTCACTGCCGAATCTGATGCAGCCACAGTGTAATCTGATGTGAGATTACAATAATAAATATCACCGCACGCAGAGTTTACTTCCAAGATGTGAATAATTGGCAGAATAATTTAGAATATTTTCTAAAGTGATTTCTTTCAGTGATGCAATTAGTATCATTCTTGCCAGCAATAACATTCCAAGGTACGTTGAAAAGAGAAGCAACCGGGTGTCATAAGATATCCACTCGCATCAGCTTTCTCTTCTTCCCTAGTAGGTTGTCGTATCATCCTGTACACCAGAGTAGCCAAACTGTGCAGGAATTGGTTTGCAAGATGCATGGTGATGGCCAATGGATGAGAACTAGGTCCCAGGACTTGCCTGTACATTAAGTACCCACACTAGACACTAAAGCTGGAGTAACGCAGCAGGACAGGCAGCATCTCTGTCTGTGGTATGCCAAAGGCATGGGAGATGTTTCAGGTCGAGCCCCTTCTTCAAACGAAGAGTTTGAAGAAGGGTCTCAACCCGAAACGTCAGCCATTCCTTCTCTCCAGAGATGCTGCCTGTCCCGCTGAGTTACTCCAGCAATTTATGTCTATCTTCGGAGTAAACCAGCATCTGCAGTTCCTTCTTTCACATTAAGTACCCACAATGATGGATTGCAGTGCACTGTTTTTATTGCTCCAGTTTGACTATTTTACCCAGCTTTTAATTTTTGGGTTGAAGTTCATTGAGGGCATCATCCTATCGGATGTGGTCAAATGCTGGACCCCATCAGTTCATCTGTTGAGGTTTTAAGGAAACAAATTAATATAGTGAGAAATTGTTTCCAACATTTCCAATTCAAACAAAAGACCGGAACACCAACTTTGCAGATGCTGCAAATATGAAATAAGCATAAAATGCTGGAAATACTTAGAGTCATACTGCATGAAAACAAGCCCCTTGGCACAACTTGCCCATGGCAAGCAGAAGCTCCATCTAAACTAGCTCAAGTCAGTTATGAGATACAACATGAAAACAGGCCCTTTGGCCCACCAAGTCTGCACCAACCAACGATCATCCATGCACTAATTCTATCATACACACTAGAGAAACCAATTAACCTACAAACCTGCACGTCTTTAAAATGTGGAGGAAACCGGAGCATCTGGAGAAAACCCATGGGGTCACAGGGAGAATGTACAAACTCCGTACAGACAGCACCCGTGGTCAGGATCAAACCCGGGTGCTTGGCTCTGTAAGGCAGCTACCCTGTGCAACTGTGCCACCATAGTGCCACCTGCATGTGTTTGGCCCATACTCCTCTAATCCTTTCCTTTCCGTGTACCTGTACAAAGGTCTTTTTAATATCGTTATATTACCTGCCTCAACTACCTTCTCTGGCAGCCCGTTCCATATACTCACCATCTTCTGTGTGAAAAATATGCCCCTCAGTTGCTTATTAAATCTTTTCCCTCTGACCTTGAACCTATTTCCCCTGGCTCTCGATTCCAATATGCTAGGTAAAAGACTGTGATTTATTCTATCTATTCCCCTGTATGATCTTGTACACCTCCATTAGATCATACCACATCCTCCTGCGTTCTAAGGAATAAAGACCGTGCCTGCCTATAGCTCAAGCCCTCAAGTCCTGGCAACATCACCGTACATCTTCTCTGCACTCTTTCCGGCTAACAACATCTTTCTTATAGCAGGGAGAACAAAACTGAACATAATACTTCAATGGAAGACGGATAAAATGCTGGAGTAACTCAGCGGGTTAGACAGCACCTCTGGAGAAAAGGAATAGGTGATGTTTCGGGTCGAGATGCTTCTTCAACTATGTCATCGCGCTGCCCATAGGAATTTGTTTCTTCCTGTTGCTGGTGGATAGTTCATGAGTGATAGAAACATAGAAACATAGAAATTAGGTGCAGGAGTAGGCCATTCAGCCCTTCGAGCCTGCACCGCCATTCAATATGATCATGGCTGATCATCCAACTCAGTATCCCGTACCTGCCTTCTCTCCATACCCTCTGATCCCCTTAGCCACAAGGGCCACATCCAACTCACTCTTAAATATAGCCAATGAACTGGCCTCAACTACCCTCTGTGGCAGAGAGTTCCAGAGACTCACCACTCTCTGTGTGAAGAAAGTCTTTCTCATCTCGGTCTTAAAGGATTTCCCCCTTATCCTTAAGCTGTGACCCCTTGTCCTGGACTTCCCCAACACGGGAACAATCTTCCTGCATCTAGCCTGTCCAACCCCTTAAGAATTGTAAGTTTCTATAAGATCCACTCTTAATCTCCTAAATTCCAGAGAGTATAAAACCGAGTCTATCCAGTCTTTCTTCATAAGACAGTCCTGACATCCCAGGAATCAGTCTGTGAACCTTTCTTGCACTCCTCTATGGCAAAATGTCCTTCCTCAGATTTGGAGACCAAAAAACTGCACGCAATACTCCAGTGTGGTCTCACCAAGACCCTTACAACTGAAGAGAACCTCCCGCTCCTGTACTCAAATCCTTTTGCTATGAAAGCTAACATACCATTCGCTTTTTTCACTGCCTGCTGCACCTGCATGCCTACTTTCAATGACTGGTGTACCATGACACCCAGGTCTCGCTGCATCTCCCCTTTTCCCCAATCGGCCACCATTTAAATAATAGTCCGCTTTCCTGTTTTTGCCACCAAAGTGCCTCACATTTATCCACATTATA
Source organism: Okamejei kenojei (assembly GCA_035221665.1). NCBI lineage: Eukaryota > Metazoa > Chordata > Chondrichthyes > Rajiformes > Rajidae > Okamejei > Okamejei kenojei. The sequence continues at coordinate 10,315,627 of CM069142.1, forward strand.
CTGCATCTGCTAAACCCCACTCACCCAGCCTATCCAAGTCACCCTGCAGTCTCCTAGCTCCTCCTCACAGCGAACACTGCCCCCCAGCTTAGTGTCATCCGCAACTTGGAGATATTGCCTTCAATTCCCTCATCCAATCATAATATATTTGTAAATAGCTGGTCCCAGCTTGAAGCCCTGCGGGTACCCCCTAGTTACTGCCTGCCATTGTGAAAAGGACCCGCCTCCTACTCTTTGCTTCCTGTTTGCCAGCCAGTTTTCTCTAGCCACATCAATACTGAACCCTAATACCGTATGCTTGTTTGTATACTAATCTCTTATGTGGGACCTTGTCGAAAGCCTTTGGTAGTCAGATATACCACATCCACTGGTTCTCCCTTATCCACGCATACCTAGTTAACATCCTCGAAAAATTCCACAAGAAGACATGATTTACCTTTTTAAATCCATGCTGACTTTGTCCAATGATTTCGCCACTTTCCAAATGTGCTGCTATCCCATCTTTAATAACTGACTCTAGCAGTTTCCCACTACCGATGTTAGACTAACTGTCTGTAATTCCCCGTTTTCTCTCTCCCTCCCTTCTTAAAAAGAGGGTTACATTTGCTACCCGCCATCCTCAGGAATACTCCAGAATCTAAAGAGTTTTGAAAGATAGCTTATGCATTTTTCCTGAGCTACGTACTCTGATGCAGGGCCCCTGGGGGGATTTATCGCTTCTAACATTTACCCAACACCACTTTCCCGACTGACCTGGATTTCACTCAATTCCTCCTTTGACCCACAGTCCCCTGCTATTTCAGGCAGATTATTTATGTCTTCCTTAGTGAAGACGGAACCAAAGTAGTTATTCAATTGGTCCGCCATATCCTTGTTCCCCATGATCAACTCACCTGTTTCTGACTGCAAGGGACCTGATAGGAGCAGGATTAGGCTATTCGGCCCATCAAGTCTACTCTGCCGATCAATCATGGCTGATCTATCTCTCCCTCCTAACCCCATTCTCCTGTCTTCTCCTCATATCCATTGACACCCATTGATCCCATTGAAGCACCCAGTAGCCAGGGAAATCTTTCAAATTGAGTTTTCAGATTGCCAAAACGTGCATGAAATGGCTGGTTAAAATCCTTCCAAAGACTGTGTGTCGCTTAGATTAATCTGAATGCAGAAGCTGAATAATTTTTTTGTAAACGGAAGACAAAAGATGCAAACACATAACAGGAACCTAACGATTTTCCACCCTAGCTGGCTAAATCCTGCCTTATAAACAATTGGTTTGCAGTGGAAAATTTGATTCTCACTATGATTGCTTGAGAATGCATGAAATGATCACCGAGGAACTGATTTTTCTTTTAGCTTCGTTAAGAGATTCAGCACGGAAACAGGCCTGTCGGCCCACCCGAGTCCGCGATCCACGCACGTTAACACAGGCCTACACAATACTTCACAATACTTGCTTGTTTGACATATTTGAGGCATTATTAGTTTTAATTATTTTCTTGAGAAGAATGCAGGCAACATTTTAATTTTTTTTTATATAGAAGGCAATGCATGTCATTTTGTGTCCTGGGAATGGGCCTTGGCTGAAATGAGGTGGATTTGTTTCAATGAACAGTGTTCGTAGGTTATAGGAGCATTTGACCCATCGAGTCTACTCCACCATTTAATCATGGCTGATCTAACTTTCCCTTCCAAACCCATTCTCCTGCCATCTCCGGAAACCTTTGATACCCATATTAATCAAGAAACTGTCAATCCTTTCTAAAGGTACATCCTTATATTCTGAGGTATTATATTCTGTGCCCTCTGGTCCTAGACTCTCCCATTAGTGGAAACATCCTCTCCACATCCACTCTATCTAGGTCTTTCATTTGTCATTAGGTTTCAATGAGAACCCCCCGCCCCCCCCCCCCCCCCCCCCCCCCCCCCCCCCCCCCTCATCCTTCTAAACTCCAGCGAGTACAGGCCCCGGCCATCAAACGCTCATCGAATGTTAACCCAATCATTCCGGGGATCATTCTTGTAAATCTCCTCTCGGCCCTTTCCAACGCCAGCTCATCCTTCCTCAGATATGGGGCCCAAAACTGCTCACGGTACTCCAAATTTGTGTCTGACCAGTGGAGAGCGTGGAGGAAGCACTGCGCTATGAATTCAGTTGATGTGGTTTGGCGTATAGCTTCTGGCATCTTAAGGCACTGTCATCACCACTGCAATTTGTTTTTTAAGTCTGCCAGGTGGCATGGTAAATGGGCACTAAATGTGGAATATGGTCTGAACTTGTCCACGCGGGCACTTGCTGGCTGCCTCCTTTGTGTGTGGCATCGAGGCTGGCACAGTGTAGGTAGGGAATGACACAGAAAGCAGTGATGCAGAACAGTAAGGTTGCTGCTTTATTAACACTGAACAGTTGCCCGGTGGCTATTTGACAGATCTTAGAGAAAGCACCAGCACAGAAACAGATTTTGGAGAACACATCAGTTTTTAGAGTGGTGCAAAATGGCTAAGGGACACATTTACTTTGGCAATTGGGAAGAAACTTGACAATGCAGGAAAATAGACCATTCTTCACTATTCTGTATTAAGTGTTGCGATATTATTTCAGCAGACAATTTAATTTTTAACCTGTGGGGTGTGGACAAAGTCAAGGGTAGTGCAACAGCACTGAAAGGTTGCGTTTTGGACTGTAGGCCTGTGTCTAGTGGTGTGCCTCAGGGCTCGGTGCTGGGCCCATTGCTGTTTCTCATCTATATCAATGATTTGGATGAGAATGTACAAGGCATGATTAGCATGTTTTCAGATGCCACTAAAGTGGGTGGTATTGTAGATAGTGAAGAGTGGTTGTCAAAAATTGCAGCAAGATCTTAATCGATTGGGCAGATAGGCTGAGGAATGGTTGATGGAATTTAATACTGAGAAATGTGAGGTGTTGCATTTTGAGGAGTCTAACAGGGGCAATGACATACACAATGAATGGCGGGGCTCTGGCGGATATTGTACAGAGGGATCTAGGAGTGCAGGTGCGTGGTCCATTAATGTGGCGTCACAGGTAGATAGGGTGGTCAAAAAGGCTTTCAACATGTTGGTCTTCATCATTCAGAGTATTGAGTATTGAAGTTGGGAGGTCATGTTACAGTTATGTAAGCCATTAGTGATGCCATATTTATAGTATTATGTTCAGTTTTGGAAAGATATTGTCAATCTGGAAACATGTTGGATGTTGCCAGGTTTCACGTGACTGAGCTGTAGGAAGAGATTCAGCAAGCTGGGGCTTTATCCCATGGAGTGCAAGAAGATGAGGGGTGATGATATAGAGGTGTACCAAACCGTGAGAGTAATAGATCGGGTAAATGTACAGAGTCTTTTGCTCAGATTAGGAAAATTGATAACCAGAGGACAGAGGTTTAAGGTGAAGGGGAGGAAGATTTAATTGGAACCTGAGGGGTAACTTTTGTACACAAAGGGTGGTGAGTGTTTAGAACAAGCTACCTGGGGAGGTGGAAAAAGGCAGGGACAATCGCAACATTTAAGAAACATTTAGACGGGTACATGGATAGGACAGGTTCAGAGGGTTATGGGCCAAATGAAGGCAGGTGGGACTGGTGTAGATGGGGCATGTTGGCCGGTGTGGGCAAGTTGGGCTGAAGTGCCTATTTCCATGCTGTGTGACTGTATGGCACTTGCCATTGACCATGTAGAAAACATCCCACAAAGGTGTAGCGATCCCTTTCGCTTGGATTTTACTTTTCCAATTGTGTCATTTGTTAGGTGTTGGCTCCAGAAGACTTCTTGGCATCCAGTAGCAGGGATGTCTTTGAGCAGGGCAAGCTGAAAATCACATTGACAAATTCTCAGCAGTAAACCTGAAAGGACAAAAGCATAACCTTCCACTGATAGTTTCCACGTAGAGCCAAAACCAAATGTTGGGGTATTAGCATAATAATAACAGAAGCTAATAAAATTTCATTTTAATATTTAACAATACTAATATTTATTTAAAATCCATCATCATCTGAAATATTTATGAGGGAATTATAGTCTCATCCCCAGAGTTGGTTATTTTTTTAAGCGTTAGCTACTTTGTAAGCAGTCAATCTGATTTAGCTTGCCATTATAACTCGCTCCACCTTGCACAACAAACCATTATATTTTACAACAAAAACTCTTGTCCCCAACATTGGCTGGAGTTGCTAGTTAGTGGGCACACTGGTTAGTTAGATACTGGTTAACAGTTGACTCATGCACTAGTTATCAAAAGCAGAATGGTTTACTGAGATGACACCATCCCCTTTGATCTGTCATTTTCACAGCTAACCCTTCCATTTCTCTATGTCTCCCTCTCCCCTGAAGAAGGGTCTCGAAGATCGAAGCAAAGTGCTGGAGTAACTCAGCGGGACAGGAGTCTGAAGATGGGTCTCGACCCGAAACGTCACCCATCCCTTCTCTCCGGAGATGCTGCCTGTCCCGCTGAGTTACTCCAGCATTTTGTGACTTTGTGCTGTCTGGTGCTGCCACGCATGTGGCAAGGGAACCTAAATACAAAGAGCATCTCAAGCCTGCATTACTGTTCCAGTAAGATCATGGCTTATAACCTCAACTTCATTTTCCTGCTTTAGCCCCATAGCCCTGTAATTTGTCATTAGTCCAAAATTTCACTCTGCAGTGAACATACTTGAGGACTCAGTATCACAATCCTCATCTTAATCTTAAATGGCATATCACTATATCCTGAGTGTACATCCCCTTATTCTCGATAGACCCAAAATGCTGGAGTAACTCAGCGGGTCAGGCAGCATCTCTGGAGAGAACGAATGGGTAATGTTTTGGGTCGAGACCCTTGTTCAGACCTCGCCAACCCCCTTATTCCAGTCTCTCTTACCAGAGCAGGTATCTTTATAGAGTCTTTAACTGCTGTAAACTGCTGGACCTGGACTACTACAGGGAACCACGTTATACGTTGCAATATTTAATTTACTCAGGAACTGCTTGGAGTATGGAGATTGGGGAGGGTCAGGAAATGTGAATAAACATATGGCAGGAGCGAGAGATTTTTTTTCGCGCATTTTTAAAGGTGGGAATATATAATAGGGCATTTTGGATCCCTAAATGGGAAGGGAAAATAGACAAGGATATGTGTTGCATCTCATTCTATATCTTGTTGGTTGCATGAGATGGTGCTGTGGAAGAGTGTGGGTGGTAATGGGAGAGTGATCTTGTGCATTCTTTTAGGAATAGTCCTTTCAGAAGGCTGGGCAGTAGATTTGGGGCAACACTTTTACACAGAGTGGTGGGTGCCTGGAACGTGCTGCCAGGGTTGGTGCTGGATAGTAGTATTTACTACTACGATAGTAGTACTTAAGAGGATTTTAGATAGTCACGTGGGTATGCAGGGAATGGAGGATTATGGATCATGTGCAGGCAGAGATTATATTTAGCAGCATGTTCGGCACAGATGTTGTGGTCTGCAAAGCCTGTTCCTATAGTGAACTGTTCTGTGTACTAAGCGCAGTCTGGTAGTGATTCAGAGTGGAAGGTCCTACCTGACTTGGGTCACAATACCCACCTGAGACCTGTTTAACAGCCCTAGCTTCAACCTCTGAAAGCTTCTTTCATTGTGAGTGGTCTCATATGGTACATGGTGAACAAGTACCAGGTACACGTTGCATGTTGAGTCGGAGGGAACTGCAAATGCTGGTTTAACCCGGAGATGGACACAAAATGCTGGAGCAACTCAGCGGGTCCGGCAGCATCTCTGGCGAGAAGGTAGACAAAAATGCTGGAGAAACTTAGCGGGTGCGGCAGCATCTATGGAGCGAAGGAAATAGGCAACGTTTCAGGCCGAAACCCTTCTTCAGACTCATACAGATACTCATACTGGAGAGAAGGGATGGGTGATGTCTGAAGACCCAAAACGTCACCTGTTCCTTCTCTGCCTGTCCCACACGTTGCATGTTGTTATACGCCACATTCCAGTATCTGTGTTTAGTGTAGTTTGGTTTAGAGCTGTAGCGCGGAAACAGACCCTTCGGTCCGCCGAGTCCGCGACAACCAGTGATTCCCGCACGTTAACACTATCCTACACACACCAGGGACAAATCATACATACACCAAGCCAATTAAGTGTGGGAGGAAACCGAAGATCTCGGAGACAACCCACGCAAATCACGGTGGGAACGTATAAACTCCGTACAGACACCGCCCGTAGTCGGGATTGAACCTGGGTCTCCGGCGCTGCAGGCGCTGTAAGCCAGCAAATATGCCGCTGCATCACTGTGCCACCTTCAACATGTCAGACATACGGAGGACGCAAAAAGATGCAGCCTTTCTGCAGAACCTGATTTTCAGTGACCTTCCACTTCATTATTGTAATTGATTGTGCAGCTTGTAAAACCCTTCTCACATCTCAGTTTGTTTACCCTCCTCATATTTCAGATTTCATTCATCTCTTCATGTTTACACCTGCCTTCACCACCCGCCCCGCAGCATTTCATGTCCTTCAGTCCCTTCCAGATCCTACACTCCCTTAAACCGTTCCTCTTAGTGCAAGCATTTTATTTTATTTTAATTTAATTCACAGGTGACCCCAACTGGTGGTGGGGGGTTGTATTCCTAGAAAATTCCATTCTGCATTCCTAGAAAATGTATTTAAGAAAGAATTAGATAGAGCTCTTAGGGCTGTCGGAATCAAGGGATATGGGGAGAAAGTAGGAACGGGATACTGATTTTGGATGGTTAGCCATGATCATATTGAATGGCGGTGCTGGCTCGAATGGCCGAAAGGCCAAATCCTGCACCTATTTTCTATGTTTCTATGTTTCTAAAACAGTGTATCGTGATTTTCATTAATGCTCACATTTTGTGTTGGCTTTCTGTATTTTTCACACATTCTGGAAGAGTGAATTTCATTCCGTATCTCGAATTTTTGGGTCAAAAGTTAGGAATTCTATAAGGATGAATTTCTATAACCTGAAGGACTCTGACATGGGAGTTGCCTGTATTATTGATATGATGTGTGCATATTCCAATCTTCCTGGCCAAAAATCTGATGCTACTTTTTCTTGATATCTCCACAGAAATTACTACAAATAATATTGCCATGAGACAATACAGATATTAAATGCCAATGTTATGCTAATCCAGGTGCAGCAAAGTATTTATACCCTGCTCGATCTTTTTGGTTTAGAAGTGAATGGGGCCAGCATGGGTGGGTGGGGTAAGAACCTGTATTCCACTAATTTCATCTGGTGTTACTCACACCAGATCTGGAGAATCCAAGGATGAAATTTAGTTTTAATTTAGTTTAGAGATTCAGCAAGGAAACGGGCCCTTTGGCCCTCCAGATCCTCGCCGACCCGCGATCACCCTGTACACCAGCACTATCCTACACACTAGGGACGTTTGACAATTTTTTTTACCAAGCCAATTAACCTAGAAGCCTGTACGTCTTTGGAGTGCGGGAGGAAACCGGTGCACCCGCAGAAAACCCACGTGGTCACGGTGAGAATGTACAAACTCTGTAGGTTATTACTTGTTGTCAGGGTCGAACCCGGGGCTCGGGTGCTGTAAAGCAGCAACTCTACCGCTGCACCACCAACATCCCAAGGATATTGACAACTTAAAATAGCAAGATATTGAAACAGACAATTTAGTTCAGTCATTCTGTTGAATACCTAAAGGACCCCGTCCATCAGCACTGATTGAATCACACATAATGAAGGCCTGTGTGCAAAAATACGGCAGAGGTTTGGAAGTAAATCTTCTGCATTATAATTCATCTGTTTATTAATTCTGCGAGTAATTAATGTTTATTACAGGTGGGGGAAAAAAAAAAATTGGTAGGCTTAAAGGGACAGCAAAGAATAAAATGTTATTTTTCCCTAAATCCCATCAGATAGAATTAATTAAAGCTGTGGACTGTGTGGAAATTCAAAAGTGCTCTTTGGGAAAAATGGTCTTCTCATTGTGTGATGACATGCATTCTCCCCAGAGACCAGGGCCATAGTGACTGCTGTGTGGAGACGGAGTCCCTGTTATTGTAGTGCATAGACTCTCTCATAATGTAATCAATCCACCCCCCCCCACCCCCCCCCCCCCTCCTCCCTCCCCCTCCCCCCCACCCTCAGTGTTGCCATTCTTTGGTCATTTCATTTAGCGTGTTGCAGAAAGGGAGTCAGAAATGTACTTTTAAACTCGGGCTGGGCAGGAACTTGAGTGGAATTTTAATTCGGCACTGCTATTTGACAACCGGAGCCCTCCGCGACGCATGTGTGACCAGTCGCTGGCTGGGATTTTCATGGACCAGTAAGTTGAGTCAAATCCGATCTGACAAGACCTCTGCATCTCTGGGAAGCGCAGCTTTTTGCAGAAAGCAGCACCGCACAGCTCAATCACAGTTGCCGTGAGAGTTAAAGGTGAAAAGGGAAACAAAGAGACAGCGGGAAGTGTTGTCTCTGAATTTGTCTTTGTGTCTAGAATGAAGCCGGCCCTGGAAACTACGACCCCTGAGGACAACCGTGAACTAAGCCAAGAAAGCAAAGGTATTGTACTGTGAACTCTCAGCTCCGCAACGCCTTGGTCTTGCTTGCGGTGGGCTGTTAACCACTGCCCTGAGTGTTACTGCTGCCATTTCTGTTACTATCGCAGTTTTTCTCCCCAGAGATTAAATCAATAATCTAAATGCCATTTAATTATATTTGGCTGGAAATGTTTGCAATGCCATTCTTGCATTGCCACTGACACATTTGTCGAATATTGTGGTCGATATTGAGTCGCGTTTCAGGAGTGTCCTGGTGTTGTAGGTGATGGATGTGAGAGAATTCAGTGCTTCACCAGACTCGGTAAATCTAGTCCAGTCGTGCGTCTCTTACCAGAAGCTAGCGTTGGTGATAATAATGCATTACAGGACAGTAAGAGGATTCATCTCTCTGAATAAGTCTTTACTAAATGGAGATTGTCAGCTCAATGTTCATCATCATCAAAGTTCACATTTGGGAAGACAATCTGCTTTAATTTAATGCAGTATAAAACGTCACTCATTCCTTGGAGGATTTAAAATCAGTTATACTCTTGGGAAGGGGCGCATGCTAATGTATGAATATGCTCTCTAATTGCAAGATGTACTCCAAATAACTCTCCAGCAGTTTGGGCTGACACAGCTTACTTAGGCATAAGATTTCCTTGCCATTTTCTCCCCATCTTCTTTGAATTCAAGATTTCCATAATTAAATCAATTATGGTCAGTACATATGGAAAAAAGCCTCTTGCCTAGTGAATTATACAGGATCTTGTTAAGATTGTGCTACCCAGTAGAACTGTGGCTTTGCACAAATAGATCATGATTACAATCTCTCGCGGGGATATCTGTGTGAATTTGAGCGGTGGATATTATGATTAAATGTCGCGGTGGTGTTGGCTTTGCTTTTGATTCTGTGACAGATTGGAAAGGCTTTGTGTTCATTTCACTCAGACGCGTGTCGATTGAAAGGGATTGCAATCGTCTGCTTCGAATGTTGCTATTTTTTGTTGCTGAAGTTGTCGTTAGCTGGTGATTTTTTGTGCTTTGAAACGAAGTGTGGAATTTTCGAGATGAAAGGGGGCAGAATCCATTGGAGGTGTCGATGCTTCAGCAAGGATTCACTAACAGCCTTCCTCCATTTTGTACTTGGAGCTGAACACCATTTGCATCAGCCATGCCATGGTTGACACTAGAGTCATATAGAGTGATACAGTGTGGAAACAGGCCCTGCAGCCCAACTTGCCCACACCGGCCAACATGTCCCAGCTACTCTAGTCCAGCCAGCCTGCGTTTGGTCCATATCCCTCCAAACTTGTCATATCCATGAACCTGTCTAACTGTTTCTTAAACGTTGGGATAGCCCCAACCTCAACGACCTCTTCTGGCAGCTTGTTCCATCCACTCACCACCCTTTGTGTGAAAGGGTGTAGCAGAGGTCGGACTTTTCTTGAGTGCCCGAATTGGATTGAATGTAACCATTTCTTAGTTTTGAATGAACTGTTTTCCTTTGCTGGCCCCTTAGGGATTTCTCTCATTGCCACTTCTGGGAAGCATTTGTCTGAGATGGGGAAATCCGCTGAGATGGCTCGGGATATTGTGGACCACAAACTACAAACTTCACGGTGCATCTATGGTGGAGCAAAAAGCAGCTCCCAATAGCAGCAACACAGATGTTTAATAATTGAATTCTTGCCTCGTCCATTTGCGTGGATGGTTATTATAGTCATTGAGCCCTTGGGAACTTTGAAGTTTCCAGATGCTTTTGAGAGGAATGTATGCAAGTGCTCAGCCCTGGACTGAGTATATCTGAACCTGGGACTACAATGCTATAGAATGGTTACATTCAATGTCAGAATCATTACCTCCTGGATCTTATACTCAAAGATTCCCACTGTACCTCGATACACGTGACAATAAACTAAGATGGACACAAAATGCTGGAGTAACTCAGCGGGACAGGCAGCATCTCTGGAGAGAAGGAATGGGTGACGTTTCGGGTCGAAACCCTTCTTCAGACTGATGTCAGCGGAGTGGGCGGTACAGAGATAAAATGTAGTCGGAGACAGTCAGACTGGTAGAACTGGGAAGGGGGAGGGGATGGAGGGAGAGGGAAAGCAAGGGCTACTTGAAATTAGGGTAGTCAGTTTTCAAATGTTAGACCATAAACTAAACTGAACTGCACCGAGCAATGAGAGTGACCATATCATATGCCTTCTTTACCAGTCTGTCGACTTGTGTTCGCAATTTCTGGGAGTTATTGACCCCAAGACCCTGCTGCACATCCATGCCATTATGGGTAGGAAGGAACTGCAGATGCTGGCTTACACTGAAACAAAATGCTGCAGTAATTCTGCGGGACAGGCAGCATCTTTGGATAGAAGGAATAGGAGCCATTTCAGGTTGAGACCCTTCTTCAGAGTCTTCAGAGATGCTGCCTGTCTCGCTGTTTTCCAGCATTTTGTGTCTATCTTTAATGCTGTGATGGGTCTTGCCATTAGTTGTGCACAGCAGATGACTCTTACATTCGAACTGACACTTGCTCCGATTAAACTCCAGCTGCCGTTTCTCCGCCCATTTCTGTAGCTGATCTATACGTTGTTGTATACAGCCCGCGACCCCAGTAATCTTTGTATCATCTACAAGCTTACCAATCAACCCATCTACGTTTACGTCCAAATCAGTCATATATCACAAACAACAGAAGTCCCAGCACAAACGCCTGTGGAACTCCACTGGTCACAGACCTCCAGCATGAACATAGTCCTTCCACCACAACCCTCTGTATTTTATCAGTAAGCCAGTTCTGAATCGGTACAACCAAGTTCCTGTTAACCCTGTGCATCTTAGTCTCCTGAATCGGCCTACTTGATCAAATATCTTACAAAAATCCATGCGGAATAACATCCACTGCCCGACCCTCATCGATTAGCTTTGTCACCTCCTCAAAAACCCAATCAAGTTATTAGACTAATAAAGAAAATTGACGCTGTGTTTACGGGCCATGCTGATAGTTTCTGCACGCAATTTCTGACCATGCGTTTAGTTTACTTTATTTTTGTCACGTGTTTTGTTGCATGCTATCCAGTCAGCGAAAATACAATACAATACATGATTACAGGGGTACACAAAATGCTGGAGAAACTCAGCAGGTGCAGCAGCATCTGTGGAGCGAAGGAGATGGGCAACGTTTCGGGCCGAAACCCTTCTTCAGACTGATGGGGGGGGGGTGATTCAATACATGATCACAATCAGGCCATCCCACAGTGTACAGATACAGGATGAAGGGCACAATGTTTAGTGCAAGATAAAGTCCACTTAAGTATAGTTTGAAGATTCTCCAATGAAATAGATGGAAGTTCAGGACCACACTCTAGCTGGTGACAAGAAGGTTCAGTTCCCTGATAATAGCTGTGAAAAAACTGTCCCTGAATCTGGAGGTACACGTTTTTGAACTGGATGGGAGAGGGGAGAAGGAAGAGTGACTGAGGTGAGACTGGTCCTTGATTCTGCTGGTGGCCTTATATCGAGGCAGCATCAAGTGTAGATGGAGTTTTCGTTTAGTTTAGAGACACAGCGCGGAAACAGGCGCTTCAGCCCACTGCGTTCGCACCGACCAGCGATCCCCCCACATTAACACTATCCTACACAAACGAGGGAGTTTTTTTTTACTCGTACACCAAGCCAATTAACCCACAAACCTGTACGTCTTTGGAGTGTGGGAGGAAACGGAAGATCTCGGAGAAAACCCACGTAGGTCACGGGGAGAACGTACAAACTCCGTGCAAACAGCACCCGCAGTCGGGGTCGAACCCGGGTCTCCGGCGCTGCATTCGCTGTAAGGCAGCAACTCTACCGCTGGGAGGGAGGTTGGTTTGCATGATGGTCTGGGCTATGCCCACAACTCTGTTAATTTCCACGGTCTTGGATGCCTATGCTGTGATGCTTCCCGACAAAATGTCTTCTACAGCGTATCTGTAGAAGTTGTTGAGGGTTGTTGCCGATCTTCCTGCGCCTTCTAAGGAAGTAGAGGCATTGGTGTGCTTTCTTGTCCATTGCTTCGATGTGGTTGGTCCAGGACAAGTTGTTGGCAGTATTTAGTCCAAAGAACTTGAAGCTTTCGCTCATCTCTACTTCAGTGCCATCAATGTATCACTTTGCTTCCTGAAGTTGATCGCGATCTCCTTTGTTGACGTTGAGGGGCATCAGGTTTCGAGGTTCTCAATCTCCTTCATGGATTCCATCTTGTCATTATTTGACATATGGCCCACTACGATGGCATCATCCGTGAATTTGTAAATTGATTTGGATTTGTACTTGTCTGCGCAACCATGAGTGTATAAGGAGTGCGGAGGAAAGCTGAGAACACTTCATTGCGGGGCACCAGTGGTGAGGATTATTGTAGAGGATGATTTGTCCCCCATCCTCACTGATTGGGGTCTGTTGGTCAGGAAGTCGAGGATCCAGTTGTAGAGATGAGTGCTGACCCCAAGTCCCACAGGTTAGGAGATGAGCTTGGATGTGATAATAGTTTTGAAAATAGAGCTTATCAATGAATAGGAGTCTAGCAGGGAGATGGCATCAGCCATGGACCTGTTGTGGTGATAAACAAACTGTAGTAGGTCAAGGGTGGATTTGATGTGTTCTATAACCAGCCTCTCAAAGTACTTTACAATGGTAGATGTCAAGGCCACTGGGCAGTAGTCCTAACGGCATGAGATCATTTTCCTTCGGCACCGGTCTTCTTAAAGCAGGCGGATATCTCAGAATGGAAAGGGGGGAGGAATTAAAGATGTCTGCGAATACTCCCGGTAGCTGGTCCGCGCAGTTCCTAAGGACACGGCCATGAACTCCGTCTGGGACAGTTGCTTTCCATGGGTTCACACTCGGGAAGGCTGATCTAACTTCTGCAACAGTGTCCCTGGGGAAAGGCACACTTGATTGAGTCTGAAGGGACGGATGTCATCACCCTGTTGGCCGTCAGCTCAAAGTGACTATGGGATGCATTCAGTTCCTCAGGACGGGCACACTATAGCCAGCGATGCAGCCTGACTTTGCTTTGCAGCCAGTTGTAGTGTTCAGGCCATGCCACAGTCTGCCGGTGTCCAAATGATTACACTGGGACTCAGTATTGCCTCTTGGCATCCTGATGGTTTGTGAAGATCGTGGCGAGTGGTGCGGGGGAACAGTTCACTGAAAATTAGCCTGAAATCTCCTTCAGCCGATGGTGTATAATAACTTCAGGTTTTGCTGCAAAACAATTTCATTAACTGCAGAAAGACACAAAATGCTGGAGTAACTCAGCGGGGCAGGCAGCATCTCTGGATAGAAGGAATGGGTGATGTTTCGGGTCGAGACCCTTCTTCAGACTTGTTTGATGACACTGTCTCTTTTGGCTCGTGTCAGAAATGATCCTGTTCTTTTGAGGCAATAATGCTGCCAATTTTATCTTGAACTCCATATTTTCTGGAGGAATGGGTGACATTTCAGGTCAAGACCCTTCTTCAGTTCTGACTAGTTTCACTGCCCTGATTAATTTAACTGGTTGCATGCCTCATTGTCACCATCCCCTCAACCAAAAATTAACCATTCTACATTTCCTTATCAGCATCTGCTTTGATCAGTCATTTTCGCACCTTACCCTTCCATATCTCTGTGTCTCCATCTCCCCTGACTCTCAGACTGAAGAAGGGTCTCGACCCGAAACGTCACCCATTCCTTCTCCAGTGATGCTGCATGCTCCGCTAAGTTCCTCCAGCATTTTGTGTCCTTCTGCAGTTTAAACCAACATCTGCAGTTCCTTCCGACATAATTAACTGCAGCTCCAAAGTCAAGTGGTCTTTAAAGCTAGTTTTAGAGGCTACTAACAGCATTATGATTTGTGGCATTCCACAAGCACAAAATTGCACAACCATGCAATAAGAATGAAAATTAGAAGCTGGGAGGTTGGGCTTCTCAAGCTGGAGAGGTTTTACTGGTAATATTATTGTATCCTGCCAGAAAAATAATATTTGTGCTGGATTCTTCAAAGAAAGAAAGTGGTACCCATTTGCTTATTTTAAGAGGAGAACGTTGAATCATTTGGGCTAATTAGGATGATGGTATGAATGTAAAAGTAGGTCAGGGTCGTTGTTGCATTCCCTCAAGTTTCCAAAACATTCCCTTGTGATTATTTCGACCACTTTTACAAACCATGAGCTCTCAATGGTAGCCATTATATATATATATATATATATATATATATATAATTTCTCTTAACACAATTTCTCTTCTTGTTAGCTTTGCCTAAAAATCTGTGAACTCCACAGGTATGCATGCACACCCTTGACTTAAGTGTTTGGAATAACCACTTCCCAGAAGCACATGTGTAGGAAGGAACTGCAGATGTTGGTTTAAACCGAATATAGATACAAAATGCTGGAGTAACTCAGTGGGACAGGCAGCATCTCTGGAGAAAAGGAATGGATAACGTTTTGGGTCTGAAGAAGGGTCTCGAAATTAGAAATTTTGTACGTTGGTCAGCGAAGCTGTTCCCTTAAATCTAGTCATGAAACAGTTCACCGGCAGGCGACACGGAGGTACAGTGGTAGAGTTGCCGCCTTACAGCGCGTTCTGTGCCAGAGACCCGGGTTCGTTCATGATCATGGGTGCTGTCTGTACGGAGTTTGTACGTTCTCCCCATGGCCCGCGTGGGTTTTCACTGGGTGCTCCGGTTTCCTCCCACACGCCAAAGACATACAAGTTTGTAGGTTAATTGGCTTTCAATAAATATAAATTGTCCCTAGTGTGTGTAGGATAGTGTTAATGATAGTGCGGGGGTCGTTGGTCGGTACCGACTCGGTGGGCCGAAGGACCTGTTTCCCCGCTCTGTCTTTAAACTAAACTAAATGAATTGTGTAAAGACTTTGCCTAACCCTAGGCGGACAAGGTAAACTCTTCAGCTGAAAGGAGGGTGCTTCAGAAAGTCGGTCCTATTTCAAAAGAGCGCTGCATCCCGGCACAATGATCATTTAGTGGTCACAAAAGCAGACGGCTTGCAGGAATGAGTGTTTGCAGGCAGGAATTCATAAGGATCAAGCAGCCATGGGCAGACTGAATGATTTAATAATGTTTTTCCTTTAAAACAGAAATCATGTGGTAAACACCCACTCCACCACAAAGAAAGGGTTGCCATTTCTATGTGAGCTGAAGAGGTTGAGTCAGATGACTTTCGTATTTAAGAAATGTGAATCTATTTAAAGGTTCAGATTGCATCAGCCTTTCTTTGAAATCCCACGGACCAAATAGAATTTGAAACTGAATAAAATAATCTCCTCGTCCTTCTCGATAGCTGGAGGTCCCTGCACAAATGTGTTCATTGCAGCTTTAACTCACACAAAATTCAACGTTGAAGGGAGAGAATGATCCATTTTTCAGTGCAGTTTCATCTCGCTGTATATTTTACAGCAGATCTGGTTTCAATTTACATTTATGTTTTTTTTTTTTTTTGCTTTTCATCTTTTAATGAATTCCAGCATTGGCTCGGATTCTAGGTCCCATTTCCCTTGTCGGGTTTAAAGGGACCCATGACTCTTGAGATTTGGACAGGACTCGTGTGAATTCGATGCACCTCCAGGCTTGCCAGTAAAATTTAATGGGGCATTCGGAGCTAGTGTTGAATGTTAGTGCCTTCTCTCGAGGAGTGCCCAGAGCTATAATCAATTTGTGGGACAGCAAGGTTGCCTCTTGTCCAATCCTTCTCGGAAGTTAGTTTAGTTGAGTGTAGAGATTCAGAGCGGAAACAGGGCCTTCGGCCTACCGAGTCCGCTCCGACCTGCGATCCCATGCACATTAACACTATAACATACCAGGGACAATTTACGCTTATACCAAGTATACAATCCCAAGCCGATTAACCTACAAAGAGTGTGGGAGGAAACCGAAGATCTCGGAGAAAACCCACGCAGGTCACGGGGAGAACGTACAAACTCCGTACAGAAAACACCCTTAGTCAGAATCGAGCTGGAGTCACTGGCGTTGTAAGGCAGCATCTCTACCGCTGCGCCACCGTGCTGACCCTCAGTTGGGGCTTTTCCATATTATGGGCTCAATAGAGATTTTCCACATCATTTGAGTGCAGATCTGAAAGTTGATCCAAACTGAATGCAATATAAACCATTGGCATTTGGAATTCAAGAACAGGATTGATATATTTTGGAATATTATATAATGGACTCGTTCCATTTGCCTGCATTTGGCCCATAGCCCTCTAAACTCTTACTGTCCAAATATCTGTCCAAATGCCTTTTAAGACCCATAATTATACTCATTTCCATAGCTTCCCCTGGCAGCATATTTCAAATACAGACTACCCTCTGAGTGAAAAAGTTGTCCCTGAGTTCCCTATTAAATATGTCTCCTCTGGCATTAAGCTATGCCCTCTAGTTTTAGAATCCATTAGCTGGGATAAAAGACTGTTAGTATTCAGGAAGGAACTTGCAGTTGCTGGTTTACACTGAAGATAGACACAAAATGCTGGAATTACTCAGCGGGACAGGCAGCATCTCTGGAGAGAGAGGAATGGGTGAAGTTTTGGCTCGAGACCCTTCTTCAGAACACTGTCATTGTTCACTTCATCCATGCCCCTCATGAATGTACACATCTAAATAAGGTCACACCTCAGCTCACTATGCTCCAAGCCTATCCAACCTCTCCCTATAACTCAAGCCTCCAAGCCCAGAAAACATCCTGGTGAATCACTTCTGCACTCTTTCCAACTTAAAGACATCCTTCCTACAGCTGCGCACAGTACTCCAAGTGTGGTCTTACCCACGGCTTGTAACAGGTTTTGTGCTCAATAAGCCGGAAGGAACTGCAGAAGTTGGTTTAAACCGAAGATAAACGCAAAAAGCTGGAGTAACTCACTGGGTCAAACGGGTAATGGGTCCATAGGGAAATTCATCTCTACAGTAATTGAGTGAAGGATTGATGTACTTGCAGCCCTCCAGCCCATGTACATGTTGTGTCCTTGCTCTTCACAATGCTACTTCTAACTGGTGTTCCAGATGCTGGCTCATTGCCTGACTGAGGATTGTAGTGATTATCAACAAGGGATTTCCTTGACCACCTTTGCCCTCACGCGATGAGACTTCATGGAGTTTGGATTTGATGTTCAAAGCTCCGAGAGTATTTCTACACACTTTAACCCACACCATGCTACACCTAACGCCTGCTACAGTGCCACCATGATTCTACGTCAGCTCAGATGGCAGGATGGTAATCTGGGTCATGGATGCTCGCTGAAAGATGATTCTGTAAGATAGACACAAAAAGCTGGAGTAACTCAGTGGGTCAGACAGCGTCTCTGGAGAGAATGAATAGGTGACGTTTCGGGTCGAGACTCTTCTTGAGACTCTGTAAGTATGGTTCTACAGTATTGTTGCTTGATCAGTCTGTTGGCCAACTCTCTCAACATGGCATGGGCCTCCAAACGTTAGTGCAGAAGCATTTGCAAGTTTAACTATTTGTGCTAATGATTTGTTTGAATCCAATGCCTCAGTTAATGCCAAGTAAACGCTCTGTTTTGGGATTACACTTTCTCATGCTAGTTTGTCACAACTGAGCAGTTATCAAGCCATTTCAAAGGGCAATTAAGATCATGGGAAATGGGCCCTTGGTAACATGGGAAGCAAAGCCCAGTGACCCAGATACCAAACCATCAGGATTTCCGAATAATAAGGTTATCGGTGATTTATAGTGTTTACAGTTCGAGCCTTGAAAACGAGTGCTTGTTATATCTGTGTCCGTAAACTATGCTGAGAAAGAACGGGTGACGTTTCGGGTCGTGACCGTCTTAAGAAGGGTCTCGTCCAAAAACCTCAGCCATCACTTCTCTCCAGAGATGCTGCCTGTTCCGCAGAGTTACTCCAGCAGTTTGTGTCTATCTTCTGAGTCTTTGATTTCTGCATATCGCATTGAGGTAGAATTTCGCATCAACTTTTTAAATTCCCTTCAATATGTTTTATAATTTAATCAACCCTGGAAAATGTTGTTGATATTGATAGGTAATTTATTTAGTCATTCTGAGTGTCTCAAAATATTTCTGCATTCTACATACAGACACCTTTGTGGCTGTTATTTTTTTTTAAACCATCAGCTCTGCAGAAGAACAGCAAATGTTATGTAGTCGAGTTTTGTGCTTCTTTTAGTGCAGCAGGGTGGCGCAGGGGTAGAGCTGTTGCCTTACAGCGCTTTCTGTGCCAGAGACCCGGGTTCGATCCTGCCAATGGATGCCGTCTGTACGGAGTTTGTACGTTCTCTACATGACCGCGTGGGGTTTTCTCCGAGACCGTCAGTTTCCTCCCAAACTCCAAAGACATACTGTACAGGTTTGTAGGTTAATTGGCTTGGTATAAATGTAAGTTGTCCATAGTGTGTGTAGGATAGTGTTAATTACCGATCATTCTTTATTATTCTGGATTTTAATTAATGTATTGTTTTTTTTAATGTATAATTTATGATGCTTTTATAAGTGATATACTAAGATTTTATATGTATTTTATGATGTTTTTAAATGCAATGTTTTTTATGTAATGTTGTCCCTTGTTTGGACCTTGAGTCCGAAATGAAGTTTATTGTTATTATTAGTACTAATGTGAGGAGATTGCTGGTCGGAATGGACTCGGTGGGTCGAAGGGCCTGTTTTTGCGCTGCAGCTCTAAAGTGAAGGGTCTCGACTAAACTTTATAAACTTTATATTTTTCTTGCAAGAACACTGGTTTACCCAGTAGATTTGTTCTGAGAGGAGCTTTGAAGGAAGACAGTGGTGTAGCACTGTTGAAAGATATGTTGGACGGTGGTAGTGCTCTTACAGAAATGAGATGCAAAATTCAATGGTGTAGTGTCGGGGGCAAGTAGGCTGTTGCGTGGGTTCAATTATGTCAAATGCTGTGCAGTTCTCATATTAATATCACGTGTGGAAAATTGATTTTTCTATAAAGAACCCGTGATAACCCCACAACTGAAACTAGTCTTTCCTGTGAGCCAAATGTGCTACAGCCTTATTCAAAGGTCCCAATTTATGTGCACCACTGCTTCCAAGTCCAAGGCACCCCTCTTCTTCCAGGAAGGTTCTTTGGGTGTCGAGAAGCTGGGATTGTTCCCATCCCAAAAATTGCCAGCGAAATTGCAGCAAATTGTGGACGCGGCCCAGACCATCACACAAACCCACCTCCCTTCCATTGACTCCATTTATACCTCACGCTGCCTCGGCAAGGCCAGCAGCATAATCAAGGATGAGTCACACCCTGGCCACTCCCTCTTCTCCCCTCTCCCATCGGGCAAAAGGTACAGAAGTGTGAAAACGCACACCTCCAGATTCAGGGACAGTTTTTTCCCAGCTGTTATCAGGCAACTGAATCATCCTACCACAACCAGAGCGCAGTGCTCAACTACTATCTACCTCATTGGTGACCCTCAGACTATCCTTGATCGGACTTTGCTGGCTTTACCTTGCACTAAACGTTATTCCCTTATCATGTATCTATACACTGTAAATAGCTCGATTGTAATCATGTATTGTCTTTCCGCTGACTGGATAGCACGCTACACAAAGCTTTTCACTGGACCTCAGTACATGTGACAATAAACTAAACTAAACTTAACTTCATAGGTGTAGGAAGGAACTGCAGACGCTGGTTTAAACCAAAGATAGACACAAAAAGCTGGCGTAACTCAGCGGGACAGGCAGCATCTCTGGTGAGAAGTAATGGGTGATGTTTTGGGCCTGAAGAAGGGTCTCGACCCGAAACGTCACCCATTCCTTCTTTCCAGAGATGCTGCCTGTCCCGCTGAGTTACTCCAGCATTTTGTGTTTAACTTCACAGGTCCTTGTCTACACAGCCACTTTCCCGATCATCGCCTGAGCCTAAAATGCACTGCCTCCCAATGTGTCTTCTTGATACATTGTTCCCACCCTCTTCATGTCTCTCCTCTACCTTTCACAATCCTCTGCCCATGTCCCAGTTTCCGTTCCACAAATTGTTGACCGATACACCATAATCCAATCCAATTCTCAGCAAAAATGGAAGATAATGGAGAAACCATCATTCCAAGATATCTCCATCTCAACGAGTAACCACATCAGGTTGTGGAGGACAAGTCAATGGATCTTTTTAAGTCAGAGATAGATAGATAGATTCTTGTAGGTGTCAGAGGTTATGGGGAGAAGGCAGGAGAATTGGATTAGGTGGGGGAGATCGATCAGCTATAATTGAAGACTTGATGGGCCAAATGGCCTAATTTTGCTCCTATCTCTTATGATCCTTATGACAACGTGTTTCATTTGTTTTAACAAATATTTCATATTTACATATAAATCAATTTAGCAATGCCTATTTTTGGATCTTATTGTTCAATTTGGAGGTTTTATAAATGTATCAATTATCCAATGAAGCAACAACTTTAAATAATTAGATTTTATTAGTGGAAACTTGAGTTTACATACATTAGTGTGGGTGTTAAATTGCACTGGATACATTATTTAAAATGTCACCGATATTTATGCATTAGCATCTTAAAGTTACAAAATAGATCAAAAGGTTACTTTGTTATCAGCACAAAAATGCATTTCAGTTTTTTGGTTTTTTTTGGTAAATATAAATGTACACAATCTTCGCCTGTTCCAAATGAACACATGTACAGCTAGGTTATTGACTGCATTCTGTTGGTTTACTGGTGAACAAAGACCTTAACCAAATATACAAGATAGCTCTTGTGTAGGAAGGAACTGCAGACACTGGTTTGAACTGAAGATAGACACAAAAAGCTGGAGTAATGGGCCTGTCCCACTTCCACAAACTAATTCACGACCTCTGCCGAGTTTGCCCTTGACTCATACTTGCAGCATGGTCGTCACAGGTTGTTGGAGGTCGTAGGTAGGTCGTGATGCCAGTCATAGGTGCTCGTGGCATCGGGGTGCTTTTCTAGCCTGATGAAAAACGTCCACGAGTTAAAAAGGTTGTGAATTAGGTCGTGAAAGTGGGACAGGCAGCATCTCTGGAGAACAGGAATAGGTGATGTTTCGGGTCGAGACCCTTCTTCAGACTGAGTTACTCCAGCTTTTTGGGTCTATCTTCTATGTAAGATAGCTCGTAAAGTTCCCATATTTTATTTGTATGCCTTTGCATCCTGGATGGCAAAAGTAAAATGTTAAAGGATTTATTATTTTATCAGCATGGGCAGTGTTAACAAATGCATAGAAATGAACAGTAATTTGGAATAAATCCTAATGAGCCTGCCAGTCATTTTTTTGTTGTTTTATCCGCTCATTTTCTTTCACGGGGGTGGAAATCGCCTGAATGTTGTTCAAGTGAAGAGCATTCCTGCGGCATACATTCTCATCTCTCTCCAATGACGAAGATGCATTGGTTCCTGTAAATAGGATTCTTAGTTAACACATAAATAAACCTTTCAGATTTCAAATTAGCGGTGATTAAATCCGGGCTTTAATCCTGCCTTCTAGTCCATACCTTCCTTCCTTCCCCCATCCCCCAAAAGGTTTAGCCTTGCACGATTAATAGTGGCATCTGGAACTGATTATCCTGCCTGTCATATTCGAAAGCCGGTTTGTTCGACCCGGACAAGCAAGCCCTGTAAAGAAAAGCTTAGCAATGGATTGTCCCGCATACAGCACACACCAAAATGGCTGATTTTTATTCCTGCCTTTGTAATGGTGAATACAATCAGAAATATTTGCTTATTGAAACAGTTTTCCAAGTAATTCCCCTATTTCTTCCTTGCAGCCATTTCCCTAAATGCACAGAATTTTATTCACCATCTTCTGTCATACACATGAGAACAATTTGTAATTTTTCCTGTCAAGCATAATTCACGATAATGAAAGCATTTATAGCACTTTAAACCTTTGCCTCCATGCCCACTAGCGGCAAGGCGTAAGAGCTCCACTCCAAACAGCACAAGAAAGAGAGAAAGACAGTAGATTAATTAAAACACAAATATCTTTGCGTTTACAGGTCCAGGTTCAGGAATAACTACTTCCCCACAGCCATCAGGCTATTAAACTCAACTCAAAGAAAACTGAACATTAATAGCCCATTTCTGTTTATTTGCACTTCATCTGTTTATTTATTCATGTGTGTACATATATGGTCTATGGTATATGGACGCACTGATCAGTTCTGTATTTATGCCTACAATATTCTGTTGTGCTGAAGCAAAGGAAGAATTTCATTGTCCTATCTGGGACACATGACAACAAACTCTTGAATCTTGAGTTGTATTCTCACTATCAGTTCTATTGGTCCTTAGCTGAAAATAATTCTCAATCACGAGATTCCTTTGTTAATTACTTTGTTTAATGTCAATTTAAATACCGAGAATCATATGTTTCAGTGCCACATTTTCTCGTTTGATGTTGCTGCTATGAAGTGGCTTAGGATATTTTTATTGCATTGATGTTAATTTGCAGATGGAGATCCTTGGTTGTGGTGGAGTTTCTACCACAGAACTTCTCCAGGACCTCACCATGCAAGGAAGAGGCGGTGGTCTCTGCGCATAGCAGCTTGGACTGTTGTGGTCATAAGGTCATAAGCGATAGGAGCATGAATTAGGCCATTCGGCCTATCAAGTCTACTCCCCCATTCAATCAAGGCTGATCTATCTCTCCCTCCTAACCCCATTCTCCTGCCTTCTCCCCATAACCCCTGACACCCGTGCAATGAATAGAAGGCCTCCTGCTCTGCCCCTCACACCCATGGCACTGAGATCTACCTCCACTGTTTCGCAATCCTCAGGAGAACCGTGGAAATCATTTGTTTGTCAAAAACCTGCAACCACAATTGTGTCTGTGCTAGGCCTCCTCCACTGTCAGAGTGAGGCCAAACACAAATTGGAGGAACAGCCCCTCATATTTTGCATGGGTGGCTTACAACACAGCAGTATGAATATTTATTTTTCTAACTTCATGTAACTCTTGCATCCCCCTCCCTCTCTCTCCATCCCTTCTGCAATAGTTGTTGTACTCATTTCACTGCCGTCCTGTTGAGTCTCATTGATGTTTATGTTAAATTCTATCATGTAATGTGTGTTCTATTTTTCAGCTGTATCGCTGCTGGCAAATTCAATTCACTGCACCTTAGTTGGTGCATGTGACGAATAAATGTGACTTTGACTTTTGACTTTGTCTCTAACTCGTTTTCACCTAGCCCACAGCTGACAATGGCCTGTTTCCTTTAACATTGTTACTTTTTTGCATATCTTTCATTCATCTGTTCTATATCTCTCTATAGCACCGTCTATACCTTTTGTTTCCGTTTTTCCCTGACTCTCAGTCTGAAGAAGGGTCTCGACCCAAAACGT
Organism: Okamejei kenojei; assembly: GCA_035221665.1. Taxonomy (NCBI): domain Eukaryota; kingdom Metazoa; phylum Chordata; class Chondrichthyes; order Rajiformes; family Rajidae; genus Okamejei; species Okamejei kenojei. Next base: position 10,339,493 of record CM069142.1, read on the forward strand.
CACCTATTCCTTCTCTCCAGAGATGTTGCCTGACCTGCTGAGTTACTCCAGCGTTTTGTGTCTATCATCACAACAATTGATACCTTGCTCTCAAATGTGAGCAGAGCGCTGTATGAAACATGTGCTCACTAGGCAAACATCCTGCAGAACTCACATTAGGTATTGGGCGTGCAGGTTAGTAGGTTCATAGGCTTGGTATGAATGCAAATTGTCTCTAGTGGGTGTAGGATAGTGTAAGTGTGCAGAGATTGCTGGTCAGTACGGACTCGGTGGGCCGAAGGGCCTGTTTCCGCGCTGTATCTCTAAAACTGAATGAAACAAAACTATACTAAACTAAACTCCTGCATTATCCCAATCCCCTGATTCGCTCAATGTCTAAAAATCTGTCTCCCGTCTTGAAAATACTCAGCAACTGATTAGGGAATTCTCTCTGGGTAAAGAAATATTTTCCCATCTCAGGCCGGATTGTTCAGTCCCTTAGTTAGAGACTATAAGCTTTGGTTCCAGACAGCCCACCCATGGGGAAACAGTGAGCTCCTCTACCATGCCACCATTTATCACATGGGGCAGTGTCCGAAACGTTGAGAGTGAGAATATCGAGCATAATGATGAATCCAGCTGCTGTAAACGAGCAAAATAATGTTCAATATGGGATTTAACTGTTTTAAACCTTTCGACGTATGAGCAGTTTCTAACCTTAGCTCATTCTCTGCTGCAATTCCCTCTTTGGAAAAAAGACTGGATAATGTGGGCTATGAATTTTCTAGGGTCTGAAGAAGGGTCTCGACCCGAAACGTCGCCTATCTCCTTCGCTCCTTAGATGCTGCTGCACCCGCTGAGTTTCTCCAGCTTTTTGTGTACCCTATGAATTTTCTTGGTTGGTTTGTGTCAGTATTTGATCTGTTTTTACATCCCGGCTAAGGTAATTGTCATTATGGTAATGGTAATTGCACTATCAATAATTATGGGTTGCCATTGGCACAGGTTTCTGCAGAAGCAATTTATGGTCTATTACCACAAGGTTTTCTGGCCAGCTTCCATATTCATTTGGGTTTATAGTTTTACTTTAATCCTCTTTTTTTAATTCAGTGATGCTTACATTGACCATGTCTCAGTGTGTAATGCAGTCGTTGAAATGATGGAGCACAGCTCTGGACATAGTTCGGCCATGTTTTTTCTGAAGAAAGACACAAAATGCTGGAGTAACTCAGCAGGACAGGCAGCATCCCTGGAGAAAAAGAGTAGGTGACGATTCGGGTCAAGACCCTTCTTCAGACTAGTTTGATGAGTGTCTCTTTGGGCCAGTGTCAGAAACAATCCTGTTCTTTTGAGGCAATAGTTCTGGCAATTTTACCTCAAACTCCATATTTTCTGGAGGAATGGATGACATTTCAGGTCGAGACCCTTCTTCAGACTCTATGTTTTTTCCGCATTAAAGTAGTGTTTCGGTCACCCTAACCCTAGTTGTGAAAGTCAACTAAGTTTTATGAATAAGTTTAATTTATGAATACGTTTATTGGCCAATTATGTACACATACAAGGAATTTGCCTTGGTGCTCTGCTCGCAAGTAACAACACGACATACAGTAAACCATTAAGAATAAAACATTAACACATTAAGAATAAAATATTATAGCTTAAACATGTGAATGAAATAAAATACCAGAGCAAAAGGAAGCTACAGACGTTTGGCTGTTGAGTAGAGCTACTGCTCTTGGAAAAAGCTGTTTTTATGTCTGGCTGTGACGGCTTTGACAGTCTGGAGTTGCCTTCCAGAGGGAAGTGCTTCAAAGAGTTTGTTGCCAGGGTGAGAGGGGTCAGAGATGATCTTACCCGCTCGCTTCCTGGCCCTTGCAATGTACAGCCTGTCAATGGGGGGGGGGGGGGGGAAGGTTGCAGCCAGCAACATTCTCAGCTGATCGGACGATTCGCTGCAGCCTCCGGAAAACTTGAGTTGCGAGGTACGTGAAAGAACATTGGCGAATAGCCCCGTGTAACGCTGTGCAGAAACTAACCATGTTTTTTACCGCAGCTCAGACATGGAGAACAATGCTCAACACTCTTCCAGTTACTGCAGAGTGTTGATACCTAGTGCAGCAAGCAAATAAATGAGTGGGAGAGTGCTGCTTAGGGGGCGGATGTAGTTGAAGAAATACTTAATTACAATCTCATTTTGATTGTAAAATATTTTTATTAGAAGTAAATAAATATTAAGAAGAAATAATATAAAATCGAAAAAAAAGAAACATATTATTCGTCACATACATTCTTAATATTTTTAAAATTTACAGTGAGGAGATTATTTGTGGTCTATTGTATATAATTCTTCATCTATTCCTTCATTCAGGCTTCAGTCAGGGCCTCGAACTGGACCACCTTGCCCCTTTAAGTATTCAATAAATGGAGACCATATTCCTCTGAATTGATCTAGCCTGTCCAATAGGACAAGTAATATTTCCAGGTGAAGTGTCTCCGACATTTCTGTAATCCACATTTTGATTGTGGGGGATGTGACCTTTCCAAAATCTTAGTATTTTTTTAAAATTATTAAACTGTAACCAATAAAAATTAAGTAGCTGATCCGTTTCTAGATTAATTTTGAGTCTGGAGTTAAATTTGCATTAACTACATTCGAGATTATCTTAAAAATTTCTGTCCAAAAATTAGCAATTTTTGTACATTTTGTGAATGAATGCGTTAGATTAGCTTTCTAAACTGCTGACATTTATCACATATAGGACAAACATTTGAAAAAATTCTGTTTAATTTGGATTTTGTGGAAGTGTAATCTATGGTATCAAGGAGTGTCTAGCATTTAATGAGCATTCTAATTTTAATGTGAATCTTAACGTTTATCATCAATGAAACATTTTGTAGTTTTGAACTTTATGTACATTAATCCAATATTTTAACACCTCAGACTGAGTGAACCTCTCTTTATGTTCATGTGGACATTTTCACTTCACTGATTAAAGAACCACATGCAAAATATACCAGCCTATCTGTTCTCTGGTAGAAATAAAGAAATAATATTGGCAGCTCTGCCTATTGGCCTCTGGCCTTGAGATTAAGGGGTGTTTTAGATTACATTGTATTGTAATTTTTTGTTCCCAGGATTTGAGGACCAGAGCTATCGTGAGTGGTTGGGCAAACAGGGACTCTATTCCTAAAAGTGCAGGGGGCTGAGGGGGTGATCTTATAGAGGTTTATACGACCAAAGGGTGAAATAGGGTAAATACAGAGCCTTTTACCCAGAATTTTGGAATCAACAACCGGAGGACATAGTTTTTAGATGAGAGGGGAAAGATTTAATAGTAACCTGAGGCGTAACATTTTCACACAAAGAGTTGTGAGTGTACAGAAAGAGCTTCCAGAGGGGGAAGCTGAGGCTGGTACGATAACAGCAATCAAACAGCATTTGGACTGGCACATGGATAGGAAAGGTTTAGAGCGAGGAGGAGAAGGAGTACAAGGGTATCAACTCAAAACGTCATCCATTCCTTAATCTGAAGAGGGGTCTCGACCAGAAACGTCACCCATTCCTTAGTCTGAAGAAGGGTCTCGACTCGAAACATCACCCATTCCTTCTCTCCAGAGATGCTGCACTGTCCCACTGAGTTACTACAGCATTTTGTGTCTACCTAAGGTTTTGAGGGATGTGGGCCAAATGTGGGCAAGTGGGATTAGTGTGGATGGAGCATCTCAGTCAGCATGGGCAAAATGAGCCTAAGGACCTGTTTCCGTGCTGTAAGACTGTGACTCTATGTAATGCCACCCAGTAAGCATCAACCATTTGATGTTTGATCTTTAATATTGCAAAGTACATTTTGAAGCACTAAAGAAGGTTTACAAGATGACTCACAAGGATGTTAACAGGACTGAGAAGATAAACATCAGGAAAGGTTGAACAAGCAGGGTCTCTGCTCAACGAAAGAGAAGCCTGGCTGGTGGCCAGCTGAGGGCATAAAAACAAATATTTAAAGAAGAATGTGTAGAAAAGACATGCAGATGCTGGTTTACATCGAAGAACGACACAACATGCTGGAGTAACTCAGCGGGACAGGCAGCATCTCTGGAGAGAAGGAATGGGTGACGTTTCAGGTGGAGACCCTTCTTCAGACTATTTAAAGAAAAGAGACTAAAAAATGTTAAGAGAGTATTAGTGGAAGATTTCAACTTCCCTTATGTTGCTGGATCACCCATAAGTTATAGGAGCATAATTAGGCCATTCGGCCCATCAAGTCTGCTCTGTCATTCAATCATGGCTGATCTATCTCTCCCTCCGAACCTCATTTATCTGCCTTTTCCCCATATCCCCTGACACCCGTACTAATCATAGTGTTTAAGATGAAATTTGGGAAATGGATCCAAGAAAGTTTCCGTAATATTCAGGTCCAGCTAAAGAGTCTACTAGAGACTATGAAGTCTGTGGAGACTCTGGTGAACTGATCTCTGTGCTACTAACTGTGGTTGTGCTTCCGCAAGATGAGGTTGCAGAGTAAGTGGAGATGATCTGTTCCCATTGGAATACGGAATGGAGGTGGTTGCCAAAAGAACCTGACCTGAGATAAGGAAAAGCTTCTCCATGCAGTGGGTGGTGAGAGCATTGAATGTACTGTCAGGGTAACAGTGAAGGCAGATTCAAATGTAGTGTGCATATGGAAGATTCGTTGGGGCGGCTTACACACTAGTGGTATGAATATTGACTTCTCTAATTACAAGTAACCCTTGCTTTCCCTCTCTCTCCATTCCCTCCCCCATCCGAGTTCTCCGGCCAGTCTGACTGTCCGCCTGATTACATTTTCTCATTGTATGCTTCGTTGCTACCTTCTCCTAACCAACAATGATCCATTCTACATTTTCCTTGACTTTGTCCCCTTTGATGTCTAATTTTCGCCCCTTATCCTTCCAAATCTCTGTGTCCTCACCCTTCCATATCTCTGTGTCTCCCTCTCCCCTGACTGTCAATCTGAAGAAGGGTCTCAACCCGGAGATGCTGCCTGTCAGTATGAGTTACTAGCATTTTGTGTCTATCTCGGTGGAAACCAGCATCTGCAGTTTCTTCCTGCACATGAACAAGTATCCGTCAGGAGAGGGAGTGGGAAAATGGGATTAACTGGATTGTTCTTGCAGAGAGCAATATAGATTCAATATGCTCAATATTCCAACCATCCTCTGTTATTTTCTTTGATGAGCTAACAATGAGAGTTGATAAGGGAAGTGCATTTGATGTGGTCTATGTGGATTTTAGTAAGGCCATTGATGTCCCAGATGGCAGGCCAGTGAAAAAAGGAGAAATCGATGGGATCTAAGTGAGTGTTTACACTTTCACTTGTATCCAAACTTGGCTGAGCAGCAGGGTATGGTTAATGAGTGCTTTTGAGCCTGGTAGCCTGTTACAAGTGGATTTCCACAGGACTCTGTACTAATTCCTTGCATTTTGTAATACATTGTAAGAACATTAAACTTAAATGTAGTGGACGTCAGCAGAGTGGCTTAGTGAGGAGACAAAGTTTAGACTGCCGGATGATGTGGACAATATTATAATTTGGGCGGACGTATAGCAAATGAAATGTAATCCGGTGAAGCAAAGTCTTTGGGAGGTGCAACTGTCCAAAAGGCTATACAGTAAATGGAAGATGTCAGGTGCTGTGGAGAATCAGGGATCTTGCAAAGAATTTTTAGGAAATCTTTAAATGTAGTAAAGAGGACAGTAAAATTATTGAATAAGTAAACAAGATGCTTTACGTTATTAGTCCATATATAGAATACAGGAACAAGAACTGCGGCCTTTCTTTCTCAAACAACTGCCAGAGAAACCCAGGGGGTCGGGCAGCATCTCTGAAGAATATGGATAAATGATGTTTTGGATCAGGACCCTTCTTCAGACTGATTGCAGGGGTAGCGGGGTGGAAAAGAAAGCTGGAAGTGAGGCGGAGCAGGGCAGAGCCTGGCTGATAATAGCTGAAGGTAGACAAAAGTGCTGGAGAAACTCAGCGGGCGCGGCAGCATCTATGGAGCGAAGGAAAAAGGCAATGTATCGGGCAGAAACCCTTCTTCAGCTGAAGATAGCTGAACACAGTTGAGGAGGGGCTACACGCATTATTTTGATCAATCATTAATGGTGATTTATTATATTATTTATTTGTCTTTTCATTCACTGATTTTTGTCATTGTTTAATGTAGAGATACAGTGGGAAAACAAGTCCTTCGGCCCGCTGAGTCCAAGCTGACCGATGACCAATCCGACACACTAGGGCCAATTTACGGGAGGCAATTAACCAACAAACCTGCACGACTCTGGAGTGTGGGAATAAATTAGGAGCTCCCGTTGAAAACCCATGCGGCCACAGGGAGATCGTACAAACTACGTGCAGACAGCTCCCATAGTCAGGATCGAAGACCGGTCTTGGGCGCTGTAAGGCAGCAGCTCTACCACTGCTCCACTGTGCTGCCCTATTGTTCTAAACTTATGATATATTAATTATCATTAAGGGGTTGCAAAGTTGACATGCATCTACCGAACCTCATCTACTGCGTCTAGAGTTTCCGATGTGACCTCCTACACATCAGCGGGAACAAGCGTAGACCCGGCGACCACCTGCACTCGGTCTGCCAAGGCCAACTGGAAGTCCAGATTGGCAAAGTGTGTTTAACTCCCCTTCCTATTCCCACACTGATCTTTCAGTCCGCGACCTCCTCCGTTGCCAGAACGAGGCCACACGCAAATTGGAGGGGCAGCACTTCAGATTCCATTTGGGAAGATCACAAATTGTCAGTGTGAACGTTGAATTCTCCAATTTTAGGTAACTAACCCACTCCCCACCCCTGACCTTCAAGTCTACTCTGCAATTCAAAACATGGCTGATCTATCTCTCCCTCCTAACCCCATTCTCCTGCCTAAGCCCTGACACCCATATTAATCAAGAATCCACCTATATCTGCCTTAAAAATATAAATTGACAGCCTCCACAGCCTTCTGTGGCAATTCCAACGATTTACCGCCATTTGACTAAAGAAATTCCTCCTCATCTTCCTAAAGGAACATCCTTTAATTCTGAGTCCATGATCTCTGGTCCTAGATTCTCCCACTAGTGGAAACGTCCTCTCCACATCCACTCTATCCAAGCCTTTCAATATTCTATCTGTTTATCTCTTTCCCAAACAATTTTCAGCTTTGATCGAGCATACGATGGATTAAAGTGAACAGTGAAGTGGGTTTTTGAGAAATCCTTGGTCAAAGGTTCTTGTTTTTGAAACTGCTTATTTTAGTTGTTTACCTGCGGCAGTGACTATGTGTTATAATTGCTTCAGCTGCAATTCCTCTCTGGCGCTAAAGATCAATGTTTCTGGCAGTCAGTGAGCTCATTCCTCACAATCACAAACACTTCCAGTGTAGAGTTATTCCGTTTTACATTCGCTGCCTGAGCAAACTGTCAAGGTATGTAAGAAGGAACTGCAGATGGTGGTTTACATTGAAGAGAGACACAACGTGCTGGAGTAAAAGCCCTGTCCCACTGTACAAGTCCATTCCAAGAGCTCTCCCGAGTTTGCCTTGATTCAAACTCGGAGATTTACGGTAATGGCCACTCGTCGGTACTCGGGGCTCTCGTGGACATTTTTCAACATGTTGAAAAATGTTCACGAATCTTCCCGTTCTTACCTGCCGTTAGCGAGTCTTCCCGAGTACCCGAGTACCTGCCGTTAGTGCTAAGAGAGGTCCCCGAGCTCCGACGTACCTGCTACGCTCATTCTCCGTGCTTACCACGAGTTTGATTTTTTATAAACTCGGGAGAGCTCTTGGAATGAACTCGTACCGTGGGACAGGGCCATTACTCTGCGGGACAGGCAGCATTTCTGGAGAGAAGGAATGGGTGACGTTTCGTGTCAAGACCCTTCTTCAGACTGAGAGTCAGGGGAGAGGGAGACACAGAGATATGGAAGGGTATGATGTGAAAACAACAGGTCTAAGGGGATGATGGTCAAGGAAAATGTAGAATGGTTCATTGTTGGCTGAGGGGAAGGTGACAAACACTAAAATGTAATCAGGAGGATAGTGAAGCTAGTCGGAGAACTAGGATAGGGGAGGGACAGAGAGAGAGAGAGAGAGAGAGGGAAAGCAAGGGGTTACATGAAGTTAGGGAAATCAATATTCGTACCACTGGGTTGTAAGCTACCCAAGAGGTATTTCTGCAGTTTCTTCTCCCTCCATTCTCTTCCCTCATTTTTGTCAGACCCAACTGAACAGAAATGCATTTTTACCAACAGTGTTGTAAATGTGTGGAAATCCTTCATAATAAAAGTGAAATTCCCATGTTCAAAATATAATTAAAAAAAACAGGATTTTCACCTTGAAACATCCAGATACAGACAAGGTGCTTAATCTGCACTCGGGGGAACGGCATAAGAGAAAGCATTGTTTTCCTTCCTAAGTAACTTTTTTTCTGATAAACCCTTTGGTGAAATGATCAAATGCCTTGCCTACTCTGTTGGACTGGGGAAATTTAACTTGTGTCGGGCACGACATTGAAAGATGCCATTCACTAACAAAGGTTGCAGCAGGCCAACTATTCAGCACCCCTTGTAGTCACGTCTCCACTGTGTGCACCAACCTGATGTACGGTTTGATCACATGTACCACTTTGATATTGATGCCTTGAAACAAAAACACAATTGCAAATCAATAACTAAAACATTCTATGCCCCAGAACCAATTTTCCGCAAAGACAATTTCACTTTAAAAAAAAACTAGAAAAACAGGAGAAAAAAAACAAATCGCAGCAACAACACTGTGTAAATAGTGATTGTGAATTTTGCAATACAACAGCACATTATTGTTTGTGGCCCTTGAACAGTGGTGTTGCACTTCATCATATTTCAAAATTGGCTCCATAGAATGAGTGCAGATTTGCCATCTGGCTCTACAATTGTGTGCAGTATTAAGTTCATAAGGTCTAAGAGCAGAATAAGGCCATTCGGCCCCATCAAGTCTTCATCCCATAATTCCTGACATCTGTGAAAAATTTCAGCTTGAAAATATCCAATAATTTGGCCTCCACAGCTGTCTGTGGCAATGAAATTCACCACCAGATTCACCACCCTCTGACTAAACACATTCCCTCTCGTCTCCTTTGTGAAGGTACGTCTTTTGTACTGTATGTACGGAGTTTGCACGTTTTTCCCGTGACCTGCATGGGGTTTCTCCGCCATCTTCTGTTTCCTCCCACACTCCAAAGATGTACAGGTCTGTAGGTTAATGGGCTTGGTTTAAATGTAAGATTGCCCCTAGTTTGTGTAGGGTAGTGTTAATGTGCAGGGTTCGCTGGTCGGTGCAGATTCGGTGGGCCGAAGGGCCTGTTTCCGTGCTGTATCCCTTTCACTAAACAAAATTTAAATAAGCAAAATAAAAAGATTATGCTGGAAACACTGGGATTGTCTGGCAACATCGGTTGGACTAATGTGCTGTGATGAAATAGACTCCATCCCCCATTCCCTCCTTAACTTCAACATCTTCATAACTACTTTCCGCATTCAGTGAACCTTTTTAATAAATACATGATTATGTTCTATTACCCATTGGTGAACTCTTCCTGCATTTGGCTTGTCCGCTGTTCATGCTGCCAAACCACTGGGGCCATTAGTGTGTGGGGAATTCCTTGTGTGTCAACATAGCATGAACCAGTTCAGTTCAGTTGAATTTAGTTTATTATGTACTGAGGTGGAGTGAAAAGCTTTTGTTGCGGGCTATCCAGTCAGCGGAATGACAATACATGATTGCAATCGAGCCATTTACAGTGTACAGATACATGATAAGGGAATAACGTTTAGTGCAAGGTAAAGCCAGCAAAGTCCGATCAATGATAGTCCGAGGGTCACCAATGAGGTAGATAGTAGTTCAGCACCTCTCTCTAGTTGTGGTTGGATGATTCAGTTGCCTGATAACAGCCGGGAAGAAACTGTCCCTGAATCTGGAGGTGTGCGTTTTCACAATTCTACACCCTTTGCCTGGGATGACTGGAGATTAGACTGACCCAGTCCGAAGCAGAGTCTCTCCCTGAAACGTCACCCATTCCTTCTCTCCAGAGATGCTGCCTGTCCTGCTGAGTTACTCCAGCATTGTGTGTCTATCTTCGGTGTAAACCAGCTTCTGCAGTTCCTTCCTACACAAGACTGGAGATTAACCTCAGTTCATGGAAACTGTGACTTAATCCTGGAAGATGTAGATCTGCGCGACTCGCCATTGAGCAGGTAGGAAGTGGAGTGTAGTAGAGTTGTGAATGCCGCCTCTGATTTAATGTCTGACAGCTGCGGACTGGAGCCGTTGATAACCATGCACTTAATGGCTTCGAGCTCTGCAGCCTGTTCCAGAGTGGAAACGCCTCATTAGTCATGGTATCAACTTACTTCAATCTCACTTATTATCACTCCTTTTATCTCTGTCCCTTGTTCAATAAGTCTTGTGACATTCCTGAGATGACCAATTTATTGCTAATTAATGTCAAGTGAAAATTAAGTGGAGGTATGTGACCTTCTTTCACCCACAACCTTTGTAGCAGACGGACGACAAGCTGCCATGTCCTCTTACTCTGAATACCACCTCATTCGGTTCTTCTATTATTGCACTTCATTATTCCTCTACACTCATATCTTGCACTACAACTTTGCATCGTTCTGCTACTTTGCCCTCGTCATTGTACCTAATGTCGGATGTACCGTTGTTGGATTTAAGCTGTTTACTCTGTGAGCTTCATGTGAACGGGGAATTTCATTACATCCTGACGTATATGACAATAAACTCATCTCAATTGGAATCTAAGTTGGAGCCGCAAAGTTCTGATAAAGAGACCTAGACTTGCCACGTTAACTGTTTTGTTGTGCTGATTCTATCTGGCCTTCAGAGCTCTTCCAGCATTCCCTGTTGTTGACAGTAACACAGGTTATCTAATGACCATTCCACATTCCAGCAGTCAGGCCAAGGATGGCCTGCCCCATTGGCTCGACAATGGGTTTGGGACGCTGTTGTGTGGTGCAAGGTGCCATATAAACGTAAGCCTTTCTTTCCATAATATCACAACTCAGATTTGCTGCAATTTGCATCCAGAGTCATTGGAAATAGTTAAGGGCCTGTCCCACTTGGGTGTCATTTTCACGTCATTTATGCGACATAATTTACGCGTCACGACACACGCATGGTGCGCATTAGGCACGCATGGTGCGTGGTGACGGAGGCGGTGACGCACGGTCGCGTGCAGCACCCCGGGATTTTGGAATGTACAAAATCTTCGCCCGCTGTCTGCGTAACGCGCAAATGACGCCCAGGTGGGACAGACCCTTTAACAGTGGATTACAGACCAAACATTCTACAGTCCGATTACTTTTAAAGAAAGAAGCAGACCGAACATAGGATTAGCATAAATGGATGGTCAGATGGTCAGTGGGCTGAAGGGCTCTACTGTATTTCCACAACTATTCCTGAAAACCACCGTGTTCTAGTAAGAGGCCTGTTGCAGAGAATTATTCATCAGTAACGACAGAGATAGACAGTACAGTACTTTGCCTCAAAATATTGGTGCTGAACATGATGCCCAGTTAAACTGAGCTGATCTGCCTGTACGTGATCCATATCCCTCTATTCCTTGCACTTCCATGAGACTTTCTAAAAGCATCTTTAACATCACCAGCATATCTGCCTCCACCTCCAACCCTGGCAATGCAGTCCAGGCCCTGAACGCTCTCTGTGTAATCAGGGGCTGTTAAAGGCATTGTCTCACTGCGTGAGCAAAGGGTTACTTCAAACACTGGCAAACAAGCAGGACAACGGGACCCAGAGTTTCCATCCAGTCTGACTGTTGGCCAGAGAGGTCATTTCCAATTGATCATGACCTTGACAAACCCAACCATGTAGACACAAAAATGCTGGAGTAACTCAGCGGGACAGGCAGCATTTCTGGAGAGAAGGAGTGGGTGATGTTTCGGGTCGAGACCCTTCTTCAGAGCAGTATTCAAGGACAATGAGTGTTGGAAATACTCAGCAGGGCAGGCCACAATGTGGGAAGAGAGACAGAGAGTAATGTTTCGGGTTGGATTCTAGCCAGAAATCGGGAGGCCTTGAATATGGCTGGGGTGTGAGGTGGGGGTGTGTTAAGGGGGTGAAGGTTTGGACCGGTCTGAGTTGTGGTGAGGGGGTGGGGTGAGGAATGGGAGGTTGAGGAGGGGGCCTGTCTGAGCTGGGGATGGGGCAGGTGGTGAGCGACTGGTCCAAGCAGTGGGGAGTGGGGAGGTTCAGGAGATGGGGGTGTGCGTGGCTGTGAGTTGTCCCAGCTGGCTGTGGCATGGGGGTGAGGGGAGGGGGGGGGGGCGTAGCTGGGCTGAGCTTTGGTGAGGGAGGTGGGGCGGGTCTGAGGCCATGCTTTTGACCAGAAGACATGTGGCAAATGTCTGAGGGAATTGACAGTGTGAAAGCTATTGGGGTCACCCAACAAAATATCATGGAGTAAGTAGCAATGTTACAAAATTTTGAGATTTTAAAGATCAAGTCTGCAATTTACCCCATCAGATAAAGCATAAAAAGAAGTTTAATTTGACACCTAATTCACTTTCACATCTTCAGTATTAAAAAAGTTATGGCCATTTTCATACTCGGAAATTAGCATCTTGTTCCCCATTGCTTTTCCATTGACTTAACACAAAAGCTGTGATCGAGGACAGTCAAAAGCCCATAACTTTCTTAAAAATTAAGAGAACTGAAATAAATTTTCAATTATTGTAGATTATAGCATTCTGAAACAAATATGAAACAATCTTACTTGGATGACCTGAAATTAAAGCATATTATTAGTTAGTTACCCAATTGTAGCTAATTACAAAATTCAATGACTAGATCTAAACATCTATCCATTTCATAAGAAAAGATTAACATTTCTAAATAGCCTAAGTGTCCAAATAACATTCACACAAGAATTCACGATATAACATGATTTTTAAATCTCATTGTCATGAATTTATAGGTCAAATGGAAGGAATTTAGTGTTTAATTCCCGTAAATTAATGGCCATTTTAATCATCTTGCGAGTGGGTTTTTGTGGAACGCGATCGATTGGAACATTATTTTCGGCAACATATTTCCTGCCTCTAGCGTGTCCAAACCCATAATAATCTTATGTTTCAATAAGATCCCCTCTCATCCCTCTAAATTCCAGTGTATACAAGACCAGCCGCTCCATTCTTTCAACATATGACATCTCCCTTTCAGTTCATTGGAAATACATGCATCCTGTGCCGTCTTTAAGTTCACTAAGTTCTCTGTTACCTGCCCTCCCTTTACACGTGTGTAGGAGGCAACCATGCTAGTTTAAACCGAAAATAGACATAAAACCTGGAGTAACTCAGCGGGTCAGACAGCATCTCTGAAGAAGGGACTCAACCCCGAAACGTCACCTATTCCTTTTCTCCAGGGATGCTGTCTGACCCGCTGAGTTACTCCGGCTTTTTTGTGTCTATCTCCCTTTACACCTATTGGGTATACTGGAAAATGTATTCCAACACTGCGTAATATTGTTTCCAGAAAAAAAAGAGTGAATTAAGAGTCTGTTGGGGAACGAAAAGGAATCGCATCAAATTGTCAAATAAATCTTTTGATCCACTATCCTACATGCACTAGGGACAATGTAAATTGTCCCGAGTGTGTGTAGGATAGTGTTAAGGTACGGGGATCGCTGGTCGGTGCGGACTCGTGAGCTGAAGGGCCTGTTTCCGTGCTGTATCTCCTAAACTAAACTAAACTACCAGAGCATTCAGTACTTCAGTTATAAATCTTTCCTTATATTATAATGAAGGTGAGAATCTCCCACTGTCCAGCTAAATGTGGCACGCCAGTCAATCATTTTAAATGGCAGACACGTGAGTGATAGTGAGATGAGAATATCTTTGTGGCAGCAAATTTTTATGATTTTTATGATGAATGGAGATTTACTCTCTTATCTAATTGCATGGGGACTTACAAGGGCAATGTCCTCGTAGGGTCTAGCGGGGAACCCGGGCTACGTGTGTTCCACAGGAACAGTGGTGATAACCAGCCTCCAGCATTGCCGTCCATATCCTGGTCGACTCCCTCATCAACTCATAGCCTCAGAATTAAAGGACGTTCCTTTAGGAAGGAGATGAGGAGGAATTTCTTAAGTCAGAGGGTGGTGAATCTGTGGAATTCTTTGCCACAGAAGGCTGTGCAAGCCAAGTCAGTGGATATTTTTAAGGCAGAGATAGATATATTCTTGATTAGTGCGGGTGTCAGAGGTTATGGGGAGAAGGAAGGAGAATGGGGTTCGGAAGGGGAGATGATTGAATGGTGGCGTAGACTTGATGGGCCGAATAGCCTAGTTCCGATGCTATCACTTATGAACTTATGACTTTCCCTAATCCTCAAGCCTTTGACTATTGGTGTGGTATGGAACCGGACTAATACCAGTGATCTTTGAGAAACGAGCCCAAACAGGATATTTGGAAATTGCATTGAACTTCAAACTGCTTCCCAGCCATGCACCCGCCCTGAAACTCATTTGGAAGTTGGCATGGATTATAATGCTAATTCTTGACTGAAATATTGAGCATTCAGTTGACAAAAACAACATATTGTTCCTTTTGCACTCAAGCAAGGCTATCCTGAAGTCAGTGTGCACAACATACAGATGTTGTCAGAATGATTTCCTTTCTTCAACAGAGGATCACAGGAAAAATCTGGTCTTTATACATTGTCCCTCCACTCGGTTACCCTGACTCAAAATGTCTCAATAATTTTATTTTCTACATTACAATATTCCACATTTTACTGGAACGTTGTCCCCTTTGATCTCTCGTTTTCACTCCCTTACCCTTCCATATCTCTGTGTTTCCCTCTGTCTCCCCTGAATCTCAATCTGAAGGAGGGTCTTGATCCAAAACTACACCGTTCCTTCTCTCCAGAGATGCTGCCTGTCCCGCTGAGTTACTCCAACATTTTGTGTCTACCTTCAATAATCCTTTGCCACTCTAAAAGGTTGTATAAAGTGTTTATATCACGGGTGAAAAGTGTTTGAAGACTGTGTGGGCTAGCCTCCCTCATCCATTACTGCGGGTAATTCTGCATTTCAGTAGCACCCGGTGCAGCACAACCCTTGTTGCAAGGAGGGGGTTTGTGTTTGCTGTTGCCCACCCTCATCGTGTGAATGCATTGTACCCGCTGCCAACAAACGGTCAGCTGTTCGGCCAAATCCAGGCGGATGGCTGGCCCGCTAGGACCCACGTTTCCACGGAAACGCTTCTTCGCTAGGCCGGAGACCAAAAAATGCTTTCAATATGCAGCTCTTTACAAAAGAGCCTGGTGACACTCTCAAACAAAATGGCCATTGAAAGCAGGATGTGTGGAAATGCTTGTGGAGCATCGGAAGGAGTCTGAGACACTGTCAAAGCACAGAAAACTGAGCTGAACTTTCCATTCATGCTGTTGTTCCAAATTCAGCTTGTGTATCAGCATGCACTTCACAATGTTGTTAGGTTATGAGCTGCCATTGATTCCTTATTTATTCAGACTAAAGTTATCTCCCTATGTCTGTAATTTTGCGTGCGTTCCTATTGAATCTTCAGTGACAAGTTTTCAATAATCATGGCAAACTTCATGGACTGTGGTTGGTACACTGTGAAATCGACAGAAGGATGTAGGGTTGGGAGTTTATGCGTGCTACTTTCATATTTATTTTAGCTGTTTATCTTTTTTAATATTTTACCTTGTATGCATCGTTAGCTTTTAGAAATGTTTGAATGGTGCGCTGACGGGCTGACATCTTTTAAATTTCGTTGTACATGGTTCATGTTACAATGACAATAAAGAAACTATTCTATTCTGAACTTTATTTCAACATTCTTATCTAAATGAGGGCCCAACAGTTCGAATATTTTGAAGTATTTGGAATGCTCAATAAGTCTTCAATGGAGAACCTGGGCGAGGAAGATGAGGATTGTTGAAAGAATAAGGAAACTTTTACCTTGTCAAGATGCAAAATAATTATGAAAATTCGTATCAGAAGACTAGTGAAAGTGGCACGGTGAACAGTGTTAGAGTTGCTGCCTTGCAACGTCAGAGACCCAGGTGCCATCCTGACTATGAGTGCTGTCTCTACAAAGTTTGTAAGTTCTCCCCGTGACCTGCGGGGGTTTTCTCCGAGACCTCTGGTTTCCTCCCACACTCCAAAGACGTACAGATTCGTAAGTTAATTGTTTAAGAAGGAACTGCAGATGCTGGAAAAATGGAAAATAGACAAAAAAGGTTACTTGGTTTGGTATAAATGTAAATTGTCCCTAGTGTGTGTAGGATAGTGTTAATGTACAGGGATCGCTGGTTGGTGCGGACCCGGTGGGCTGAAGGGCCTGTTTCCGTGCTGTATCTCTAAACTAAACTAAACTACCAGAGCAATCAGAGCAGGTCTGTTGTACTTCAGTTATAAATCTTTCCTTATAATGAAAGTGAGAGTCTACTACTGTCTAGCTAAACGTGTCATGTCAGTCAATCATTTTAAATGGCAGACATGTGAGTGATAGTGAGATGAGAATATCTTTGTGGCAGTAATTTTTTTTAATGATTTGGAAACCACTGCCTGAAAGCCTAAAGTATGAGAAAGAAAATGTTTTCAGGGCTTTTTAAAGTCTTCGGGCCAACTAGATGCGAGGGAAGGAACTGCAGATGCTGGTTTACACACAATGCTGGAGTAACTCAGCGGGACAGGCAGCATCTCTGGAGAGAAGGAATGGGTGACGTTTCAGGTGGAGACCCTTCTTCAGACTCAACCAACTAGGTTCAGCCAACTAGATGGTCCTTTTAAGAGAGGAAGGTGCAAGGAGAATGGGATAAACAAACTCCTTCGGATTCAGTGATTCTATTCCATACCCAAATATGTGAGATATACTAAAATACATACTAAGACATGAGTGCTAGTTGGAAGATCTTTCACATTGATGAAAACGTGTTGTTAGGATCGATCTGAATTTCCCTTGGTTTGTATTTGTTTTGCCCTCATAAAGAAAAGCATTCACCCTGTCCTCAGCCAATCCCGCACAGCAATAGGGTGGCATGGAGGTGCAGTGGTAGAGCTACTGTAATACTGCCTTACAGTGCCAGAGACCCGGGTTCGATCCTGACTACGGGTGCTTGTCTGTTCACAGTTTGTTCGTTCTACCCGTGCCCACATGGGTTTTCTCCAAGATCTTTGGTTTGCTCCCACAATCCAAAGACCTGACAGGTTTGTACGTGAATTGGCTTGGTATAATTATATAAAATGTCCCTAGTGTGTGTAGGGTAGTGTTAGTGTGCGGGGATTGTTGGTTGGTGCGGGCTCGGTGGGCCGAGGGGCCTCTTTCCACACTGTATCTCTAAACTAAAAGTAAAGTGGTAATCGGGAGGAATGCAGTGCAGTATGCGCCTCTGCATTTTCCCCACCTTGCCTCCATGTGCTGTGTCTGGTCATGGACTACCTTTGACACCAACACTGTGAGGTTCCCCTGGGACACCTTGCCTGATCCCATCAGGAAAAGCTTCACCCGAGTTCCTGGCCTCCCACTCACCACGTTTTCCACCCAGCCCAACATACTCTCTCCCCACACAAGCCCAGCTCACTACCCACCCAGCGTGGCCTCTTAACCATGAGCCCACATTGTGATGTACCCTGCACCTCCCCTGAGCTGATCTCAATGCCGAAAATTGGGGGTTTATTATCTCCCAACGAGGTTGGGACCTGGCCTGTTTTTGCCTCGCAACTCAACCCAAAATAAATGTTCTAAACAGTTGTGCGTGACTCCTGCCTTCTTAATTCTTCAGAATACCATGTCCATCTCAACAGACATCAAGAGTCGTGATCTGAATACTGAGCATTTTGCCATCTTATCTTTCTTACCCACTTCCTGTAGTTCGACTGTGTTGAGAATGTGTCCAGCAGGACTTAAATTTCCACAGATTCCCATTGTGCCCATTGTGAGCATGGTTCACTGTGTTGTCGTGTTTGCGGGGGTTATACAGGCAGTTCTTACATTGCAGCTGGGTGCTTGGCCTCTATCGCTTTTAGGCTTACGTGTTCTTTACATCAGTCGCTACCCTCCCCCTCCCCTCCCCCCCCCACCCCCCCCCAACCCACCCCCACCCCCACCCTCAGTTTTAACACTGGCAAAATAGTTTGCCAGGTTTGCATGTTAAAGAAGTGTTTTGGACTTAATTTCTTCAGACTGATACACCAGACTGTTTGACTGCTGACAATTTTAAAGGCACATTAGCTGGATTGCGCATTTAAAGTTCCAATTATGGTCAGTATGTTGCAAACCTGTTTAATAGATAATGGCCTAGAGGCAAGTGAACTATTTACGATCATGGTTTTCATTAAAACCCAAAATGAGTGATATTGTTTCCCAAGTTTACAAAGCAGAGGAGTATTAAAGTTGTGCGATTCTGGACTCCGTGCAGATATAAGAGCGGGGGATTTGTTTGGCTCTGGTGCCTGGATTATTTCTTGGGATCACAAGGCCATGGGAACAAGAAAAATGCAATGCCAAAGTTTCCCATGAAGTCTGCTTTCAACTCTCTCTGCTCATAGTGCAGTAACCTCATTGTTCTGGTCGATTGTGTCTACAGGAGAACTGCCACCATGGTGTAATTGTTCATGGAAGATTGTACATCTGTTCCACCAGAGGATTTAAAGGGGCCACTGTCTTTGATAGAAAACTGATGGACAAAACCCAATGGCGTTTACAAAGCTTATATTGAACTGTGCCTCGATACCACGGGATATCCTTGGGTGGTTATGTGCGAGGTGGTGTTGTGTGTGCTGTGCACGGTGGTGTAGCGGTAGAATGCAGCGCCGGAGACCCGGGTTCGATCCCGACTGCGGGTGCTCTCTGTACGGAGTTTGTACGTTCTCCCCGCGACCTGCGTGGGTTTTCTCCGAGATCTTCGGTTTCCTCCCACGCTCCAAAGACGTACAGGTTTGTAGGTTAATTGGCATTGGTGTAACTGTAAAATTGTCCCGAGTGGGTGTATGAAGGTGTTAATGTGCAGGGATCGCAGGTCGGCACGGACCCGGTGGGCCGAAGGGCCTGTTTCCGTGCTTTACCTCTAAACTAAACTAAACTAAACCATCAGTTGCCTTTTTGGTGTTCTCACTTTCTCCAAGGGGGCTGATGTGGTGTCCACTTCACATCTCCTTATCCTGATGATGCAGCATGATCAGGCGTGATATAGCACACCACCATCTTTCCCAATTGAATCAAATGTTCCACTTCAACAATCCTATATGGTTTACACGGTGATACCTTTTTAGTCTGAAGAAGGGTCTCGACCCGAAACATCACCCATTCCTTCTCTCCAGAGATGCTGCCTGTCCCGCTGAGTTACTCCAGCTTTTCGTGCCTATCTTCGGTTTAAACCAGCTTCTGCAATTCCTTCCTACCCTTTTTAATTTAGTTTAGTTTAGAGGTACAGCATGGAAGTATGTCCTTCAGCCCATCAAGTCCATGCCAACCAGTGATCCCCGCACTTTAACACTACCCTACACACACTAGGGATAATGTAACTTTTATATCGTCAATTAACCTACAAACCTGTGCGTCTTTGGAAAATGTTTACGTTTTTTGCTCATCCCAGGAAACTAGGAACCATTGATGAAGGGTCACAATCCAAAATGTCACCTACACTGACCATGCCCGACTTGTTAAGTTACTCCAGCACTTTGTGTTCTGTTCAAGATTCCAGCATCCGCACTTCATAATGTTGCCAATTTGTTCCTGTTTGCCCCTGGCCCGCCAGGCCGTCCCTAATATCCCTACGTGCGGCACGGTGGCGCAGCGGTAGAGTTGCTGCCTTCAGCAGCGCCGGAGACCCGGGTTCGATCCCGACTACGGGTGCTGTCTAAACGGACTTTGTACGTTCTCCCCGTGACCTGCGTGGGTTTCCTCCGAGACCTTCGGTTTCCTCCCACACTACAAAGACGTGCAGGTTTGTAGGTTAATTGGCTTGGTACAAGTGTAAATTGTCCCTAGTGTTAATATGCGAGGATCTGCTGGTCGGTGCGGACTCGGTGGGCCGAAGGGCCTGTTTCTGCGCCGTTTCTCTAAACTAAACTAAACTAAAACCTAGAAAGCTGTTGAAGTGAAGATTAGAGTGAAGTATCTCTGTGACAAAGCAATTGTTTTTAGGGACCGAGGGAATGGACTATTATTCCATTCTATTGGGAAAGATGTTGGTTTTCATTCCATATATTACAATAATGGTAAAGTATGCTTAAGCTTGCATGCAAAATAGAATGGATAAATAAGGGCTTGATCTATTTAGGTTTACATTCATTATTGTCACTTATCCCCAGGTGCAGTGAAAAGATTTGGTCTGCATGCTATGCAAACTGATCGGATATACCATACAATCAGTTCAAACTCCAGAACAATGGATAGAGCAAAGGGGAAGATACAGAGTGCAGAATATAGTTCTCGGCATTGTAGTGCATCCTAGGAATGTGGAAGCAATATTGGTTTGGATTAGTTTTAAATTTGTGTTTTTATAGATGTGTATGTTGCTGGCAAGTTCAACAGCATCTGTCTGGTGTCCTTCCCAAGAATTGAGTAGGTTGTTAGTTGTGAGGGAGGTTGTTACCGAGGCCATTTAAGGGTGACCCACATTGGTGGGTCTGGAGTCTCTTCCAAGCCAGATCATAACTTCGGAAGTTCATCAGTGATAGGAGCAGAATTACGCCATTCGGATCATCAAGTCTACTCCGCCATTCAGTCATGGCTGATCTATCTCTCCATCTTAATCCCATTCTACTGCCTTCTCCCCATAACCCCTGACACCCGTACTAATCAAGAATATATCTATCTCTGCCTTAATATCCATTGACCTGGCGTCCGCAGCCTTCTGTGGCACCTGGTGGCGTCGTCAGACGGGTGGCAGCCTCGCCAACGGTCTGTCTGTCTTTTTGTCTTTTTTGTTATTTTTAGTGTGTTTTAAAAAGTTTGTGTTAATGTTCTCTGGGTTGTTTCATGTGGGGGAGAGGGAAACTATTTTTCAATCTCTTACCTTGCCGGAGATGCAATTGTTTCCCGGATCGTATCTCCGATCGCTCTGCTGCGTAACATCGTGTAGCTGGCGGCCTTGCTCGAGACTGACTTTGAGCCCCACCACGGGGCCGTGAACTTATCATCAGAGCCTGTGATCCCTTGCCTGGGATCGACGCTCCAACCTGTGGATTTCAAAATCGAGGAGCTCGCAGTCTCGGGTAGAGACTGATGTCAGGAAGCTCCAAAATCGCAGAAGGTTCGACTGGCCCCAACCCGGGTCCGATCGCCCGGAGCGGGGATCTGAGATTCCCCCGATGCAGGACCTTGATCGCCCTGACGTGGAGGGCCCAACCGCCGGCTACGGGAGCCGAGATCGTCCCGTCAACGCGAGGCTCGAGGCCCCCAACCGCGGGAGAACAAAGAATGGAAGAGATTGAACATTTTTTTGCCTTCCATCACAGTGAGGAATGTGGAGGAGTCACTGTGGTGGATGTTCATGTTAAAATGTATTTTGTGTGTTTTGTTGCTTTTTATTGGTATGACTGTATGGCAAATCCAATTCCTTGTATTTTGCAAAACATACTTGGCTAATAAAGTATGATTATGATGATTATGATTATTATGGATTCCACAGATTCACCATCCACTGACAATACTCTGCTCTTCCTTGAATAACAGTGTGGAATCAGACAGGCCCTCTATTTCCGGTCCGCACATCTAAGTGCTGTACAGAAATGCCAATCTGGACTTGTTGCAGAAAATGTTCTTTTGCCTTTCAGCCATCAACTAGAATTTAATTCTGTTTCGTCACAGTCATACAGCAAGGAAGTGGGCCCTTCAGCCCAACCTACACAAACCGACTAAAACACCCCACCCTAAACCAGTCCCTACTTTCCACATTCTGCCCATATCCCTCCAAACACCCTCCCCTCCAACCCCCCCCCCCCGCACACACATCCCCATGCACTTGTGCAAGTGTCTTCCAAATATTGTTATGTTACCGGCCTCAACCAGCCTCATTCCATGCACCCACCGCCCTCTGTGTGGGAAAAAGTAGCATTCACCCTGCCTATTACCCTCATGATCTCATACAGTTCTATATGATCACCCCTCATCCGCCTGCGCTCTGAGGAATAGAGTCCGAGCCTTCCCAACTTGTCCCTAAAGCTCAGGCCCTCAGGTCCTGGCAACATCTTCGTAATCTTCTCTGCATTCGTTTCAGCATAACAACATCCTTCCTAGGGCAGGGCGACTAAAACTGAACACAAGACTGCAATTGCAGCCTCGCCAATGTCTTGTACAACCGTAACATAACATCCCAACATCTATACTCAATACCCTGATGAAGGCCACCTTGACCACTGAAGAAGGGTCTCGACCCGAAGCGTCACCCATTCCTTCTCTCCAGAGATGCTGCCTGTCTCGCTGAGGTACTCCAGTATTTTGTGTCTGCCATCTTGACCACCCTATATACCTGTGATGCTACATTCTAGGAACTATTTATCTGCACTCCTAGATCCCTCTGCTCTTCAACAGTCCCAGGCCCCAGTCATTGACTGGAAGGCCCGGCCCTGGTTTGACTTCTCAGAGTGAAGCACCTGACTGCATTAAACACCATTAACAAGTTCAAGAGAGTTTATTGTCATGTGTGAGTCCCAGATAGGACAATGAAACAGTTCCTTAGCCCACTTGCCCACAGATGTTAGGCTTACTGGTCTGTAGTTCTCGGGAGATTTATATGCCTCGGGTTGTCCAGCACCTCCTTGATGGAAAAACGGACTGTTCTCACGACATCTCCAATAACTGTCCCAACTTCCCCAGTCTTCATGTCTTTCTCCACTGTAAAAACAGAGGAGACTTTGTGAAATGAACTATCATTTGCATTAGTCAATGACAGGAGGTCCCCAGGTTACAAAAGGGTTCCGTTCCTGAGAACTGTTTGCAGTTTTGAAATGACCACTAACAGCTATGACAGGAGAGTGAATAGCAACAGGAAGAGAGGCTTTCTCGGTGAGCGAGTGAGTGAGTGAGTCTGCTCAGCGTTCCCTGTTGTGCTTGGCTCCTCTCACTCCCCCATGTCAGGGCTTGGGAAAGTAGAGGAGGCACAGGGAAATGTCTCATTCCCAACAGGCAGAAGGGACTGCCTGTTGGGAATGAGACATTTCCCTGTGCCTCCTCTACTTTGGCTCTACTGTGGCTCAACGGTAGAGTTGCTGATTTTACGTCACTTAAAGCACCAGAGACCCGGGTTCCATCCTGGCCGCGGGCGCTGTTTGTACGTTCTCCCCGTGACCGGCGTGGGTTTTCTCCGAGAACTTCGGTTTCCTCCCACAATCCAAAGACGTACAATTTTTGTAGGTTAATTGTGTAGGAAAGAACTGCAGGTGCTGGTTTAAATCGAAGGTGGACAAAAAAAAAAGTGGAGTAACTCTGGAGAGCTCTGCAGCATCTCTGGAGAGAAGGAACGGGCGACGTCTCGACCCGCAACGTTACCCACTCCTTCTCTCCAGAGATGCTGCTTGTCCCGCTGAGTTACTCCAGCATTTTGTGTCTACTGAAAACATTTGACTTGGTTTTCACTGTTTTAGGAGTTTTGGACATAAACATATTGGTGTACGTGCAAAAAAAAACACATTTACAAAGACGACCTAACAGTGGAAAGTACTTATCCTGTCCATGGGTGGTGGCGATTTCCTTTACTTTCATCAGACCGGGATGCCAGATTTAACAGAGCTGTTTTCAACTAGAGTTAGTAAATATATTTTATGGGGATGCAGGCAGGAGGAGAATCTGTCATTTTATTACCATTGGTTGTTGAAATAGCTTGCAGGCATAACCTAAAATGGAACAGATGAAGCTGTTGTGTGGAAACAAGTCAAGGTTAAATAATTCGAGCAGAGTGGGGAGACTGGGCATTAACTCTTTCATTTCCTTCACGGAAATCAGGGACCGTTTCAGCTTCTGTAATCCTCCGCTTGCTTGCGATGGAGCAAAGTACTGATTCCCGGAGTAGATTATAAATGTTCATAAGGTCATAAATGACATGAGCAGAATTAGGTCATTCGGCCCAACGAGTCTACTCCACCATTCAATCACGGCTGATCTATCTCTCCCTCCTAACCCCATTCTCCTGCCTTCTCCCCATAACTCCTGACACCCGTACTAATCAAGAATCTATCTATCACTGCCTTAATAATATCCACTGTTTTGGCCATTTGAATGTCGGGACATGGCTGCTGATTTTGGCACTGCAATGTGAGCTGTTTGGAGATTTTGGAGTTACCCTGTCTTTGGTTTAGTTTAGTTTAGAGATCCAGCATGGAAACAGGCCCTTCGGCCCACCGAGTCCACGCTGACCAGCGATCCCCGCAAATTACCACTAGCCGACACAAATTAGGGACAATTTACATTGATGCCAAGGCCAATTAACCGTGCCACCCTAAGGGACAGTAATTTTGCATCTGAAACAAAATGATTTGGATAAATCATTTAACAATGTCAGATTATTGTATGTGTAGGAAGGAACTGCAGATGTTGGTTTCCATCGAAGATACACGATCTCCCGGTTGATAAAACATTTTAGCTCCCCCTCCAATTCCCACACTGACTTTTCTGTCCAGAGCCTCCTCCATTGTCAGAGTGAGGCCCAGTGCAAACTGGAGAAACAGCACCTCATATTTTGCCTTGGCAGCTTACAACCCAGCGGTATGAATTTGATTTCTCCAATTAACCCTTGCTTTCCCTCTCTCTCCATCCCTCCCTCATCCTAGTTCTGACTAGTTTCGCTGTCTTTCTGATTAATTGTTTGGTTTACGTGCCTCGTTGTCACCTTCCCCTAATTAACCATTCTACATTTCCTTATCAGCATCTGCTTTGATCTGTCGTTTTTACATCTTACCCTTCCATATCTCTGGTCTGTCTCTCCCCTGACTCTCAGTTTGAAGAAGGGTCTCAACCCAAAACGTCACCCATTCCTTCTCTCCAGAGATGCTGCCCGTCCCGCTGAGTTATGCCAGCTTTGTGTGTCTGTCTCAGCATTACATCCCTGGTGTGTACTGTGAAATGCACGTGGTGAACTAGTGTCCTTGTAGCGAACAACAGAGTGCAGTGCCAGAGTGAATAGTTTAACTGAATGAAGCGGTGATGTGGTATTGTTTACAGGGTGACCACAACCACACACACTATCATATTCTAGTGTGCACGGATGATCGCTGGTCAGTGTAGTGTCTCCATGCTGTAAGATGGCGCAGCGGTAGAGTGGCTGCCTTCCAGCGCAGAAACCCGGGTTCGATCCTGATTATGGGTGCTGTCTGTACGGAGTTTGTACGTTCTCCCATAACTAGCATGGGACTTCTCCTAGATCTTCGGTTTTCTCCCACACTCCAAAGACATACAGGTTCGTAGGTTAATTGGCTTGGTATAATTGTAAATCGACCCTAGTGTGTGTGGGATAGTGTGAGTGTGCGGGGATCGCTGGTCGGCGTGGAAGGGTCAATTTCTACGCTGTATCTCTAAACTAAACTAAACTAAACTAAACATTCAGCTACAATTTGTTATCCAATCTGGAGAGAAAACTTCAACTGCAGATGATCAATGCGACTGCAGCAGTTACGAACACAACCGTTTGCAATAGTGAATCTCACCACAACACCCTCCATCACATTGCTGCCCGCTGTAGCAAGCTGTACCATGGCAGTTAAGGGCCTGTCCCACCAGCATGCGACTCCATGCGATGAGCGTGACCTAACGTGGTCGCTTGAGCCGTCCGGCGTCGCGGGGCCGGTCCCACTTCGATCGCCGGAGCCGTGCGGAATTGTGCGGAGTTCGTCCCGACATCGCGCGGGGCTCCGAAAAACTGACCATGTTCAAAAATTCCGCGCGGCAACGGATAGTCGGCTCGCAATCGCCTCGACGCATTACGCACCGCCTAGATGTCGTGCCTCCGTGACCATCTCTGTAGGTGCCTCCGCAACCCACTCTGTGTGTGCCTCTGTGCCCCTCTGTGTGTGTCCCTCTCTGTCCTGGCGAACTTACCTTTCAGACTTCGCTCCAAGTTCACCTCACTTCGCGCCGCATCACGCCACTCACCCGACCTCCGCGCGGCCCCCGCTTCTAGTTTGATCGCGCTCTTCGCATGCAGGCGTGCGCTGGTAGGACAGGCCCTTAACTCCACTAAACCACACAGACAGTGGCCTGGAGTTCACTGGACGTTGCCAGTAGTATCACAGAGGACAACAATGATGCGCAGAAAATCAATATGTAGGGAATGAAGAAAGGTCTCGACCCGAAACGTCACCCATTTCTTCTCTCCAGAGATGCTGCCTGTCCCGCGTGGGCTACTACAGCACTTTGTGTCTAAGATGCAGGGGATGTTTTTCACAGCTGGTGACATGCCCTGTCCTTGTTTCCTTGAGCCGATTACATTTCTGGGAGCCTCTCTCACTCTCACCACATGCGACTCCATGCGATGAGCTACTCACCCGGCTCCAAATTGCTTTTAGTCACCATTACCTTCTACAAAATGGGAAGCAAAGCCAATGCAGTGGTAGCATTTATTTCGAGAGGACTAGAATACAAAAACAGGGAGGTAATGCCAAGGCTCTACAAGGTGCTAGTCAGACCGCATTTGGAATATTGTGAGCAGTTGTGGGTCCCGTATGTGAAGAAGGGTGTTCTAGAGATGGAGAGGGCCCCGGGGACATTTATGCGAATGATCCCTGGAATGAGTGGGTTAAAGTATAATAGTGCACAGCCTCTACTTGCTGGAGTTAAGAAGAATGAGGGGAGACCTCATTGAAACTTACCAAATAGTGAATGGCTTGGATAGAGTGGATGTGGAGAGGACGCTTCCACTATTGGGAGAGTCTAGGACGAGAGATCATAGCCTCAGAATAAAAGGACGTTTCTTTGGGAAGGAGATGAGGAGAGATTTCTTTAGTCAGACCAAGGTGAATCTGTGGAATTTATTACCACAAGAGTCTGTGGAGGCCATCAATGGATATTTATAAGGCAGAGATAAATAGATTCTTGATTAGTACAGGTGTCAGGTGTTATGGGAAGAAGGCAGGAGAATGGGGTTGAGGGGGAGAGTTAATACAGTCATGATTGAATGGCGGTGTAGACTTGATGGGCCGAATGGTCTAATTCTGCTCCTATCATGTATGACCGTGCGAAACAGACAAGGTAAATGCCCAAAATTAACGTGATGCATCACGGCAACAGAAAAGACTGGAAATCCTCAGCAGGTCCAATCTTCTATAGATTCAGGATCAGTTCCTGTGGATTGGAGGGTAGCTAATGTTATCCCACTTTTTAAGAAAGGAGGGAGAGAGAAAACGTAGAATTTGTTTAGAATATACATAGAACATACTTTTCTGACATCAGTGGGAAGATGATGTCAGCAAAGATGAAATAGCGGCACATTTGGATAGCAGTAACAGGATCAGTCCGAGTCAGCATGGATTTACGAAGTGGAAATCATGCAAGATGAAATCTTCTGGATTTTTTGAGGATGTGACTAGGAAAATGGACAGGGGAGAGCCAGTGGATGTAGTGTACCTGGACTTTTAGAAAGCATTTGATAAGGTCCCACACAGGAGATTAGTGGGCAAATTAGAGGACATGGTATTGGGGGTAGGGTACTGACATGGATAGAAAACTGGTTGGACAGGAAACAAAGTGTAGGGATTAACGGGTCCCTTTCAGAATGGCAGGCAGTGACTAGTGGGGTACCGCAAGACTCGGTGCTGGGACCGCAGCTATTTACAATATACATTAATGATTTGGATGAAGGGACTAAAAGTAACATTAGCAAATTTGCAGATGACACAAAGCTGGGTGGCACTGTGAACTGTGAGAAGGATGCTCTGAGGATGCAGAGTTACTTGGACAGGTTGGGTGAGTGGGCAGATGCATGGCAGATGCAGTTTAATGTGGATAAATGTGAGGTTATCCACTTTGAGGACAAGAACCAGAAGGCAGATTATTATCTGAATGGTTTTGTTCGGAAAAGGGGAAGTACAACGATATCTGGGGTCCTTGTATATCAGTCACTGAAAGTAAGCATGCAGGTACAGCAGGCAGAGAAGAAAGCTAATGGCATGTTGGCTTTCATAACAAGAGGAGTTGAGTATAGAAGCAAAAACGTCCTTCTGCAGTTGTACAGGGCCCTGGTGAGACCACACCTGGAGTATTGTGTGCATTTTTGGTCTCCAAATTTGAGGAAGGACATTCTCACGATTGAGGGAGTGCAGCATAGGTTCACGAGGTTAGTTTCCGGGAAGTTGGGACTGTCATATGATGAAAGAATGGAGTGAATGGGCTTGTATACACTGGAATTTAGATGGATGAGAGGGGATCTTATTGAAACATAAAGGTTTATTAAGGGATTGGACACGCTAGAGGCAGGAAACATGTTCCGAATGTTGGCGGAGTCGAGAACCAGGGGCCACGGTTTAAGAATAACGGGTAAGCCATTTAGAAGGGAGATAAGGAAAAACCTTTTCACCCAGAGAGTTGTGAATCTGTGGAATTCTCAGCCTCAGAAGGCAGTGGAGGCCGATTCTCTGGATGCTTTCAGGAGAGAGTTAGATAGAGCTCTGAAAGATAACAGAGTCAAGGGATATGGGGAGAAGGCAGGAACCGGGTACTGATTGTGGATGATCAGGCATGATCACAGTGAATGGCGGTGCTGGCTCGAAGAGCCGAATGGCCTACTCCTGCACCTAATGTCTCTTGTCTATCGGGTCAGGCACCGTGTATGGCGATGGAAGTAGAGTTAAGGTTTCTGGTGAAAGGCTCCATGTTAGCACTCATAAGAGGAAAAGCTCATGTCAGTCTGGGGGGTTCCTCGATGGGCATTGAAACTTACCAAATTGTGAAAGGCTTGGATAGAGTGGATGTTTAGAAGATGTTTCCACTGGTGGAATAGATGATCCATCAGTGCATGGATGATCATTTCAAACAAGTCCCATACTTGGAACAACGATCATGTTGGCCTGTCGATGGATTATCCTTGGGCTTTCTACAACTTGCCCCAATTCTGCACCACCTTCTGACGAAGCAACTCTCGAAGGTTCGCAACCCACTCCATAAAGGATCAGTATTATGAAATAGTATTGCTTTGATCAAGCACCTGATTAGAAAATGATTGGAATATCAAAAGCAAACCTAATCGTAACAAAATATATATTTTGTTGACAGTAACAAATATCTATTTAGGTCTTGCTCATTGTGCTTGGAGAACAGAGATTATGCTGTTTTCAGTTGATACAATTGTTTGCTCTCTAACAATTTCTATCAGGATATGTGGATTTCCATTTGTTGAAGTGATATTTAGTGTTGTAATATTTTGATAAATCTTTACATCTATACATAGACAATAGGTGCAGGAGTAGGCCATTCGGCCCTTTGAGTGAGCACTGCCATTCAATGTGAACATGGCTGATCATCCAGAATCAGTACCCCATTACTGCCTTCTCCCCATATCCCTTGATTCCGCTAGTCCTAAGAGTTTGATCTAACTCTCTTTTGAATCCATCCAGTGAATTGGCCTCCACTGCCTTCTGAGGCAGAGATTTCACAACTGTCTGGGTGAAAAAGGTTTTCCTCATCCCAGTTTTAAATGGCCTACCCCTTATTCTTAAACTGTGGCCCCTGTTTCAGGGCTCCCCCAACATTGGACATTGCATCTAGCGTGTCCAATCCCTTAATAATCTTACATGTTTCTATAAGGTCCCCTCTCATCCTTCAAAATTCCAATGAATGCAAGCCCAGTCATTCCATTTTTTCATCATATGACAGTCCCAACTTCCTGGGAATTAACCTTGTGAACCTATGCTGCACACCCTCAATAGCAAGAATGTCCTTCCTCAAATTAGGAGACCAAAACTGCACACAATACTCCAGGTATGGTCTCACTAGGGGCCTGTACAGCTGCTGAAGGACCTCTTTGCTCCCATACTCAAATCTTGTTGTTATGAAGGCCGACATGCCATTAGCTTTCTTCACTGCCTGTTGTACCTGCATGCTTACTTTTTTATTTCAGGGATGATGTAGCTGGAGTAGAGAGTTTCCATTGCCCAGCTCAGATAAAATAGCTGGACAATGTCAAGCTGCAGTGTTATATGAGCACAGAGCATGGAGAGTGTCATTAAACTGTTACTAAGGCAGTTCAACGACCCATAGTTTATGTTCTGTACTTATTATTATCTTCATAGTAGACTTTAAAGAATATCAAGGAATATAGACCCCTGAAGGAAAAATATATAGGTGCACTGACCAGCCATTAATCAATTTAATAGTGGATCAGGTTTGAAGAGCTGGGCGGCTTCTCTCCTCAACCCCCTCCTCCCCACTTTCGTGTTCCTTTTCTAGGTCTGCACAAAACTTGAGAGTGTTTAGTTTACAACAGAAGTCTTTAATGTTTCACTAAATGCTGGCAGCAAGACTAGTCACAATGGCTGCTCGCATACTACAGGATCAACTATATACAAGACATCTCCCTTTGTCCTGTGCAGCGCCACCTACTGCACGGGAGGAACAATGGGTCCTCCCACCCCACACAGTCCACCAAACATCACACACACCACATCTTAATTCTAAAGCCTGTTTAGAATATGGTCACAATTGGTACAGAAGAGGGCTCCACACATCACCATATCAGTGTCGGCCATTCCTCACAAGACCAGAGCAGCTTCATGTCGGTGTGATTTATGTAGCCCGCTGGTGAAGAAACTTGCCACTTACCACCTTGCTCTCTTCCTTTCCGCAGGTTGCTTTGAGTGCTGCATTAAATGCCTCGGCGGCGTCCCGTATGCATCGCTGGTGGCGACGATTTTGTGCTTCTCCGGAGTGGCGTTGTTCTGCGGCTGTGGTCATGTGGCCCTCACGAAGGTGGAGAGGATTGTGCACATGTACTTCTCCAACAACCCCAGCGACCATGTCATGCTGGTTGACGTGTAAGTCGTGCCATTTTCCCATCGCACCAGTTCAACTAAAAGCTTTCCACAGTACCTCAATACACGCGATAATAGACTGAACTGAACTCAACGGAACACTTTCTTTCTTCCGACTTTACTCTTCATGGAGTGACTGGGGATGGCTTGGTGTGATAGATTCCGCTGAGCTCCAGGGTGGGTTTGAACATTGCCTGACAACACAACGGGCGGCATGGTGGCGCTGCGGTAGGGTTGCTGCCTTCCAGCGCCAGAGACCCGGGTGCGATCCTGACTATGGGTGCTGTCTGTATGGAGCTTGCACGTTCTCCCCTTGCCCGCGTGGTTTTCTCCGGGATCTTCGGTTTCTTCCCACACTCAAAAGAAGTACAAGTTTGTAGCTTAATTGGCTTGGTATAAATGTAAAAAATCGTCGCTAGTGTGTGTAGGATAGTGGAAGTCAATGTGCGGGGATTGCTGGTTGGCGCGGACAGGGTGGACTGAAGGGCCTTTTTCCACATTGTATCTCAAAACTGAAACTAAACTAGGCAGCCCCAGTCAATGTATTTTCTCCATACATCAGCAAGCCTCTCGTGGCGATATATGCAGTGTGGGATGATCCAATGTTGTATAAATAGGCTTGAGCTGGGAATATTAGGTTAAGGGAAATTAATGCCAAATTCCATTTCTATTAAATACCATTTTCAAATCCTTACTGATCCTTTTGCGGTCAACTGTGGTTTTCCATTCATTTATTGCCTTATTACTTATCTGATTTTAATAACCTGCCTCTTAGAGGAATAGATTGGGTAGATGCACATAATCTCTTGCCCAGAGTAGGGAAATTGAGGACGGGAGGACATAGGTTCAAGGTGAAGGGGAAAAGATTTATTAGGAATCTAAGGGGTAACTTTCTCACACAAAAGTTGGTGGGTGTATGGGACAAGCTGCCAGAGGAAGTAGTTGAGGCTGGGACTATCCCAACGTTTAAGAAACAGTTAGACAGTACATGGATAGGACAGGTTTGGAGGGATATGGACCAAATGCAGGCAAGTGGGACTAGTGTAGATGGGACATATTGGCCGGTGTGGGCAAGTTGGGCTGAAGGGCCTGTTTCCACACTGTATCACTCTATGACTATGACTTGCAATAAGATAACTGCATCAAGATATTATCCTACAATAACTGGGTCTAAAAGCGCTCTGTGGTGAGAAGGATGGGGTGGAGGGAACACAGTCACAGCTAACACACTCCCACACACTCTCTACCACACAGCTCTTGCAGCTGTTGTTCAAGGCCACTATCAGAGTGTTGGTTGTATTGCCCCAGCAGTGCGTTGCCTTTGAGGGCCTGGGCGTGCACATCTGTGAAGATCTTTCCTGGTCCGAGAACACAGATGCAATTATTAAGAAAGCACATCAGTGCCTCTACTTCCTGAGAAGATTACGGAGAGTCGGTCTGTCAAGGAGGACTCTCTCTAACTTCTACAGGTGCACAGTAGAGAGCTTGCTGACCGGTTGCGTCGTGGCTTGGTTCGGCAACTTGAGTGCCCTGGAGAGGAAAAGACTACAAAAAGTAGTAAACACTGCCCAGTCTATCTTCGGCTCTGACCTTCCTTCCATCGAGGGGATCTACCACAGTCGCTGCATCAAAAAGGATGGCAGCATCATCAAGGACCCACACCACCCTGGCCACACACTCATCTCCCTGCTACCTTCAGGTAGAAGGTACAGGAGCCTGAGAACTGCAACGACCCAGTTCAGGAATAACTTCCCCACAGCCATCAGGCTATTAAACCTGGCTCGGACAAAACTCTGAGCATTAATACCACTCCATCTGTTATTTGCACTTTATTAATTTATTAATTAATGTGTGTATTTAAGTATATAATTGTAGTCAATGCCTACTGTGTTCTGTTGTGCTATGCAAAGAAATCATTTCATTGTCCTGTCAGGGACACATGACAATAAACTCTTGACTTGACTTGACTTTGGTCTACAAGTAGATGGGATTGGAATAGTTGGAGAGCCCTGGGTTTTGTGAGCACTGCAGATGACAGCCAGCTTTGCAGCAACAGGGATGTGAGTTTGACAGCACAGTGTTTGGGAGGAGCGCAGGCATCACTGAAGGGAAAAGGCTGGCAGGACATTTTTCATCTTTAAAGCCAGCAGGCAAATTCAGCTGAAGAAAGCAGAATGGGCCTGAAGCTGCCCACCCCCTTTCCTCAGGGAGTCCTATCTCGACATCCTATGGCAGGTGTAGTCCAACCTTATTGGAGGACATTGTTTTAGTTGATGCGCGCATCATCGCATTCCCCCGACCTGCTTGGTCCATCTCCTCACCCTTGTACCTCAGGCACTGTGCGAAGCCCCAGCCAGTCCTGTGCAGGAAAGAAGTGCAGATGCTGGTTTAATCCGAAGATGGACACGATAAGCTGGAGTAACTCAGCGGGTCACACAGCGTCTCTGGAGAAAAGGAATAGTTGACATTTCGAGTCGAGACCCGGGTCTGAAGAAGGGTCTCCACCAGAAACGTCACCTATTCCTATTCTCTGGACATGCTGCCTGACCCGCTGAGTTACTCCAGATTTTTGTGTCTCCCTACACCAAGGCCTGCCTGGGTTGGGCTCCAGGTGCATGGCATTCCTGGGAATTCTTGGGATTTGACGCCTCCCATTGTGGACTGGTTGTGGCAGAAATTTTACTCCTTTCAAGACCATGGTATCAAAGGGCAGACACGAGCATGGATAGCAGGTTGGCTGGATGGCAGAAGGCAAAGAGTGGCAATAAAGAGGGCTTTTTCTGGTTGGCTGCCAGTGACTAGCGGAGTTCCGCAGGGGTTGGTGCTGGGGCCGCTGCTCTTCACGTTGTATATCAATGTTTTGGACGAGGGAGTTGAAGGCTTTGTGGCCAAGTTTGCAGATGATAGGCGGAAGGGCAGATAGTGCAGAGAAAGCTGGGACTCTGCAGAAGGACTTGGACAGGTTGGGAGAGTGGGCAGAGAAGTGGCAGATGGAATATAGTGTAGCAAAGTGAGGAGTCGTGAATTTTGATAGTAGGAATAAAGGCGTAGACTATTTTCTAAATGGGGAGACAATTCAGAAATTGGAGGTGCATAGGGAGTTGGGAGTGCCAGTGCAGGATTCCCAAAACGTTAATTTACAAATCAAAATGGTAGAAAGGAAAGCGAGTACAAAAGCAGGGATGTAATGGTCAGGTTTTATAAGGCACTGGTCAGGCCACATTTGGAGTATTGTGAGCAGTTTTGGGCCCCATATCTGAGGGAGGAATTGCTGGTGTTAGAGAGGGTCCAGAGGAGGTTAACGAGAACAATCCCAGGAATGAGTGGGTTAACATATGATGAGCGTTTGACGGGACTGGGCCTCTACTCGCTGGAATGTAGAAGGATGAGCTGGGGACCACATCGAAATTTTCCGAATAGTGAAAGTCCTGGATAGAGTGGATGTGGATGTGGAGAGGATATTTCCACTAGTGGGAGAGTCTCGGACCAGAGGCCATAGACTCGGAATAAAAGGACGTGCCTTTAGAAATGAGATGAGGAGGGATTTCTTTAGCCAGAGGGTGGTGAATCTGTGGAGTTCAATGCCACAGAAGTCTGCGGAGCCCAAGTCAATGGATATTTTTAAGGCCGTGATAGATAGATTCTTGATTAGTACTGGTGACAGTGGTTATGGGGGGAAGGCACGAGAATGGGGTTAGGAGGGAGCGAGAGATAGATCAGCCATGATTGAATGGCGCAGTAGACCTGATTGTCCGAATGGTCTAATTCTGCTCCTAGAACTTATGACTGACTGGAAACGCTATAAAGAGGTGACACACATTGGCACTAGGTATTTACAGTGGGTCAGGGAGGACGTTTGACTCCACAGCTGATGGTGTTTGGAGCTAGCCTGTGCACCACAGTGTATGTGCTCACCCCAGCCCCAAACCCAGACTGCTACCAACCAACAAGCAACATCACCCTCCCCAGTGAGGCCAAGATGGGCAGCCCAGGCAAAGCACCAGGGCGGAAAATAAACTCAGCTCCACATTGTCCAATCTATTAAATGAGAAGTCTTTCACCCCTGCCATCGGGAAAAGCCTGAAAACTGCAACGTCCAGGTTCAGGAACAGCTTCTTCCCTGCAGTCATTCGGCTATTAAACACTACAACCTCAAAGAAGCTCAGAACTACATAGACTGTTATTGCTATTATTGAACTATTAATGCTTTTTTTGTGTGTACGTATGTGTATGTATGTGTATACATATATACAGTACACACACACACATACATAAATATATATATGAATGACATATATATGTGTGTATTTCCTCCCATGTTAGCATGGGACCAGGATAGTTTCATTTGCGGGTGAGAAGCGGAGAGGAGGAACATCATAGGAGATTTAAACAGTAGCCTTTGGTGTCTAGGAGTGACTGCTTCTGGAATAGTGCACATAAGAAGGGCAAGCAGAGGCAGGGAGGCCATGTTGGGAGAGGCTGTGTGCTAAGGAGCAATTGTTACAGTCAGAGAGCGATACAGGGTGGAAACAGGCTCTTCAGCCCAACTTGCCCACAGTCAACATGCCCCAGCTACACTAGTCCCACCTGCCTGCATTTGGTTCATATCCCTCCACACCTGTCCTATCCATGTATCTGTCTAAATGTTGGGATAGTCCCTGCCACAATTACCTCCTCAGGCAGCTTATTCCCTCCATACACCCACAACCCTTTGCGCGAAAAGGTTACCCCTCAGATTCCTATTAAATCTTTTCCCCGTCACCTTAAGCCTATGTCCTCTGGTCCTCGATTCCCCTGCTCTGGGCAAGAGACTCTGTGCATCTACCCAATCTATTCCTCTCATGATTTTATAAGACCTCTATAAGATCACCCCTCATCCTCCTGCGCTCCATGGAATAGAGTCCCAGCCTATTCAACCTCTCCCTTTGGCTCAGACCCTCTAGTCCTAGCAAC
Source organism: Okamejei kenojei (assembly GCA_035221665.1). Classification (NCBI taxonomy): domain Eukaryota; kingdom Metazoa; phylum Chordata; class Chondrichthyes; order Rajiformes; family Rajidae; genus Okamejei; species Okamejei kenojei. Next base: position 10,375,462 of record CM069142.1, read on the forward strand.
ATCCTCGTAAATCTTCTCTGTGCCCTTACCAGCTTGACAACATCTTTCCTATAACACGGTGCTGAACACAATACTCTAAATGCGGCCTCGCCACCGTCATATACAACTGCAACATGAACTCCAAACTTCTATACTTATGTTGAGGGTAAGCTTTGCCTCATGAAGCTTCAGTCAGGAGGATTTGTTGAGGGTGACAGCAGGATAAAGTCATGTTTATTGTTGTGTAATTCTTCCTTGGTCTTACTTCTGTAGAGGTAGGGGTAAAGAGAGGAAGGTGGTTGCTTTATTGATATGAAGAAATCACAGCAGTAGTCCATTGACATTTGGTTTTAGTTTGGGGATATAGTGTGGAAACGGACCCTTCAGCCCATCGAGTCCAGGTCGACCAATGATCACCCGTACACTACGCACTAGCGGCTATTTTACAGAGGCCCATTAACCTAGAAACCTGCACAACTTTGGAATATGGGAAGAAACGGCAGCACCTGGAGAAAACCCACGCAGTCCCAGGGAGAACGTGCAAACTCGGTACAGACAGCGCCCGTATTCATGATCGAACCCATGTCTCTAGTGCTTTAAGGCTTGCAACTGCGCCACTGTGCCGCCCCTTTACAAGGTTCGCCCAGTGAGGCTATATGGGTGGAGCTGAGAAATAAAACGAGGACAATCACATTGTTTTGGGTTTACCATAGGTCCTCAAATAGCCAATGGAAAATAGAAGAACAAATATTCTAGGAGATTGCGGACTGCTGCAAAACGAATAGAGTTGTCGTAGTTGGGATTTTAACTTTCCTAATACAGAATGGGACTGTCATAGTGCCAAGGGCCTAGCTGGAGTGCAATTTGTCAAATGTGTTCAAGAACGTTTCTTTGAGCAGTATGTAGAGGGCCTTACAAGTGAGAGGGCAAAACCTGATCCACTGCGAGGAAAATGAGCAGGGCAATGGTGAGGGTGAGCGTTTTGGGAACAGCGACCACAGTTCTATTCATTTTAATCTGTGGACCAGCCTCGTCCTTATTCATAACTATTTGAAAGTTCTCAATTGGGTCACCAACTTTGATGGTTTCTGACGGGAACTTGCAAAAGTAGATTGGAGTAGGTTGTTTGCAGGCAAAGGGATTCTGGATAGTGAAATGCCTGCAAAAGTGTGATGATGAAAGATCAGGGTTTCCCCACAGAGTGGAGGCAAGGCTGTGGGCAGGAAGCAGGAGGTGGTGTGGCTCAGGTATACTTGGGATCAAATGTATCTGTGGAGGATTGTAGAGGATTAGAAGCATACTGAAGAATGGAATCAGGAGGGCAAAAAGAGGCCATGCGATAGCTCTGGCAGATATAATTAATGAGAAGCCAAAATTTTTTTAGTGCATTCAAAGAAAAATGGTATCTGTGAGAATATGGGCCGTGAGTAAGCAAATTGGTTATTTTTGCATGGAGCCACAGGAGATGAGCAAGGTACTCATAGTTTAAGAATGAACTGCAGATGCTGGAAAATCGATGGTAGACAAAAATGCTGGAGAAACTCAGCGGGTGAGGCAGCATCTGAGCCTTCATACGGTCATAGAGCCTTTGGCCCAACCCGTCCACACCGGCCAACAATGTCCCATCTACCCACGTCCCACCTGCCTGCGCCTGGTCCATACCCCTCCAAACCTGTCCAATCCATGTACTTGTCCAACTGTTTCTTAATCGGTGGGATAGTCCCATCCTCAACTACCTCCTCCGGCAGCTTGTTCTATACACCCACCACCCTTTGTGTGAAAAAGTTACCCCTCAGATTCCTATTAAATCTTTTCCCCTTCACCGTGAACCTATGTCCTCTTGTCCTCAATTCCCCCACTCTGGGTGAAATACACTGTGCATCCACCCGATCTATTCCTCTCATGATTTTGTATATCTCTATAAGATCTCCCCTCATCCTCCTGCACTCTATGGAATAGAGACCCAGCCTAGTTCACCTCTCCCCATAGCTCACACTATTACTCGATAATTATAAAATGATGAAAGGCATTGACAGGCTAGACTTGTTTTCCAGCACGGAAAAATCAAGCACTAGAGGGCATGGCCTTAAGGTGAGAGGGGTAAAGAGTAAAGGAGATGTACGGGGCATATTTTTTACACAGTGCGCAGAGTGCCTGGAACTTGCTGCCAGGGGTGGTGGTTAAGGCAGATATGATAGCGACATTTAAGAGACTCGTGGATGGGCATATGGATATGCAGGGAATGAAGGGATATGAAATATGTGCAGGCCCTTAAGGATCATTTTACGGCACAGACATTGTGGGCGGAACGGCCTGTTCTTGTGCTGTACTTTTCTACATTGTAATGTATCTCTGACTTTGCCATGGGTGGAGGTTTCAAAAATGAGAGGGTATAAGCTTAAGAGACAAGTGACAAGAGACATTTATTTGTCACATGTACCAATTGGTACAATGAAATTTGTGGTCACCATACAGCCATACGAATAACAAGGGAGGGGAGTGATTTAAGGGGGACCTCGGGGGTGGGGGGGGAAGTTTTCATTCCGAGGGTAGTCAGTTTCTGGGATATGCTGCCTGAGGAAGCTATAGAAGTGGAGACAATTACGGCTTTTAAAAGACATTTGGACAAGATATATGGACTGCAAGCAAATGGGGAAAGCCCAAAATGCCAACTTGGAAGACTTGGTCAAAGTAGACTGAAGCACCTGTTTCTGTTCTGTCTGGCTCCATGACTGTTTGACATAACTGCCTAAAATCTGATATTGTTAATGATAATAAATTATGAAATATTACTGCATTAATGATACAGTGGTATTGTCTTTTTTATCAGTTTATCAACAGTACAGTTACAGGCAAAAATGTATTAGCCAAATAACAATTTGGAGAAAATCCTTACATTAAAATCCTTTGAGTTCTTGGTTCATAGCAAATTAATCCCTTCTCATTGCAAAGGCGTGTCACAAGCAGCTGTGTAGAAGGTGATTAGAGTGATGTTAGTCACGTCAAACTCCAATCCATTTCCAAATCTCAACGCCCATGGAATTGATGTAAAGCACTTACACAGGGTTAGCAATGTACCACCACCTTGTTCTCAGAGTGTCAGCAAATGCAAGACCCCCTGTATTTATGGTAGATCAGATTCTGCAGTGTCCATCTTGCCACAAGGGGATAGTTTTTCATTGAGTCAGAGAGTGATACAGTGTGGTGAAAGACCATTTGGCCCAACTTGCCCACACCGGCCAACATGTCCCAGCTACACTAGTCCCACCTGCCCGCGTTTGGTCAATATCCCTCCAAACCTGTTTTATCCATGTACCTGTCTTACTGGTTCTTAAACGTTGGGATTGTCCCAGCATCAACTACCTCCTCTTGCAGCTTGTTCCATACACCCACCACCCTTTGTGTGAAAAGGTTACCCCTCAGATTCCTAATAAATTTTGTCGCCTTCACCTTAAACCTATGTCCTCTGGTTCTTTTCAAATCCAGTCAAAAGGAACTTGTTTTTAAAACGATGACATGTTGCATCTTTAACATTTCATCCCAGTCCAAATCATGTCCTTCAGCTTCTGTCGGAGGATGCTTACAGTTTTGTCGTATTATGCGTTGTGAAATGGGCATCTTCAGGCTATTTCTCACAAGGTGAACATTAGTTCAGTTTAGATTAGTTTATTTTCACGTGTAACGAGGTACAGTGAAAAGCTTTTGTCGCGAACTATTCAGTCGGCAGAAAGACAATCATTAGTACCTGATTAAATGCTTTGAATCTGCTGCTGGTTCAAAGGAGCAATGGGGATGCATGAAGCAAGACAATACATGATCCCTCTCTCAGTTATAATGAGTTCCTGTTGATGAGTTAAACTGCAATATAAAATCTGTGTAGATTGAGTCCAGAAGCAGGAGAAATTTGGCTTGAAAAATCCTCCAGTGGAATACTACTGTGGAAATGTTTAACATATTGTTTCAAAGGCTTCCTCTCAGCTATTTTTGCAGGAAGTTACTCTATTTCTCAAAAATGAACACTCATTAGACCATCGCACTGCCCATTGGTGTTTCCGTGTTCCACAACTTTGTAATCTTTCCACTGTGCAGAATGTTTAATATTTATGATTCAGGTTTCTGGGATCTGGCCATGAGCCACTTGCCAAATGTTCCAACCGGCACAATAGCCAGTGTTTTTTCTGTTTAACTTTTGTTTCCTCATCAGCGGCAGCGTTGATAATAACCCCCCTCCCTTCAGTCCTCGTATTTAATATTCCCCCACTGTTCACCAGCAGTTTTGGGAGACCGCTCGTACAACCTGTAAAATGTGCCTTTTTTCCCTCTCCTCAGAATCCAAATAATGCAGTATGTCATCTATGGAGTTGCTTCCTTCTTCTTCCTGTATGGAATCATCCTCCTGGCGGAAGGGTTTTACACCTCCAGCGCTGTCAAGGAAATCCACGGCGAGTTCAAGACAACCGCGTGCGGGCGCTGCATCAGTGGAATGGTATGAAGCTGGGAGTGTGTGTGTCGCTCATGATGCTGTGGTAGGCCTTGAACTGCTGGCCCAGCTGGGGCAGAGACAGACAGAGGCTTGGGCAATACACACTGGGCTCGCACCGTGAGAGGAAGTGCCCACAATGTGCTGTGAGTGCCAAGTAAACAAAACATTGAGTCGCTGGTGAAGAAGTGGGGCTGAGCTCTCAGGCAGTGGTTTTCACAACTGAGGCGGTATAATTGCACCAAACACCCACTCACCAAGTCCTGGCACTTGAGTAGACCTTTGTGGGGATGTGAAGGGTGGTAGAGGGTTCACTCACAAGCCTGTTGAAATGATGGTGCTTTTAGTGGGAGTCGGCATTCAGTTTAGAGACACAGTGTGGAAACAGGCCCTTCAGCTTACCGGGTCCGCGCCAACCAGCAATCCCCGCACATTACCACTGCCCTGCACACACTGGGGACAACTTACATTTATACCAATGCCAATTCACCTACAAACCTGTACGTCTTTGGAGTGTGGGAGCAAGCCAAAGATCTTGGAGAAAACCCAGGTGGTCACGGGGAGAACGTACCAACTCCGTACACACAAGGACCCGTAGTCGGGATCAAACCCAGGCCTCCGGCACTGCATGCACTGTGAGGCAGCAACTCTACTGCTGCACCACTGGGACCATCCGGTGGAAAGCAGTACCCCCCAGAGACAGTGAAGAAGTAGCAATGCAGCACCGCAGTCATTATACACCTACCAGCAAGAACAGGCCACTCTGCCCCTTGAGCCTGTCCTGACATTCAATAAGTTCATGACTGATGAGCAACAGCATTTAACGACACTCTGAGAGTACTTGGCAAGAGCATAAGTAATTAGCTTTGGGCTCTGATACATCAATCATTCTCTCCTCATTAGATCTAATGGTGAAATTCCTATCTGAAACTTTATGATCAAACACTAATCCTCTGGACTTGTGCACAAGTAGGTAGAATATGTGTGTATTGGAAGTCAAAAGTGGCAAACATTTTGAAAGAAAAATATAATTTATACGCAAATGGTCCTTCACCGAATTAATTTGCTGAAATATTGTTCACTGAAGTTGATATCCTCAGATTCTGGCGATTGCCATAATTTATTTTGATATGTCTAAGTAATCGTGCATCAGATGGCTACTGATATATAAAAAAAACACATGCAGGCGAAATGGATACACTCAGAGCAAGTTACCCTGTGCCCTCTTTTAAATTATCTGCATTAGAAGAGATCTGTTTGTCAGCAGAAATAAATAAATAAATGCCCCCATTCTCACTGCATAGGGTTCAAGTTTCTATTTTTGGTGGCTGTATTATTAAGCATTATACCACAGGCTCCTAATCCAGATTATTAAGATATTTGGTAGGGAATTGAGGAATGCTGTGGAACAGAGGGATCTAGGAATAACTGTGCATAGTTCCCTGAAGGTGGAAATCGCATGTAGATAGGGTGGTAAAGAAAGCCTTTGGTGTGCTGGCCTTTATAAAATCAGAGCATTGAATATAGTAGGGAAGTAATGTTAAAATTGTACAAGGCATTGGTAAGACCAATTCTGGAGTATGGTGTACAATTTTGGTCGCCTAGTTATAGGAAGGATGTCAACAAAATAGAGAGAGTACAGAGGAGATTTACTAGAATGTTGCCAGGGTTCCAGCAACTATGTTACAGAGAAAGGTTGAACAAGTTAGGTCTTTATTCTTTGGAGCGCAGAAGGTTTAAGGGGTGACTTGATTGAGGTCTTTAAAATGATGAAAGGGATAGACAGAGTTGACGTGGATAAGCTTTTCCCATTGAGGGTAGGGAAGATTCAAACAAGAGGGCATGACATGAGAATTAAGGCACAGAAGTTTAGGGGTAACGTGAGGGGGAACTTCTTTACTCAGAGGGTGGTGGCTCTTTGGAATGAGCTTCCAGCAGAGGTGGTGGAGGCAGGATCGATTTTAACATTTAAAAGTAAAGTGGATAGGTATATGGACGTGAAGGGAATGGAGGGGTATGGTCTGAGTGCAGGTAGATGGGACTAGGGGAAAACAAATGGTCGGCACGGACTGGAAGGGCCGAGAGGGCCTGTCTCCGTGCTGAATTGTTATATGGTTATTTCATTACAGTTAACTGGCTTGCTGTTTATGGAGTTACTGCAAAAAATATGTTCTGGCATTCCCTTGGCACCTGTATCTTTCCCAGTCTCTGCCCTGAACATTCTCTGCAGGAGAATCTTGCACATCCCTTCTTGAATATATATGTAGGAAGGAAATGCAGATGCTGGTTTAAACCGAAGATAGACACAAAAAGCTGGAGTAACTCAGCGGGACAGAGATGGAATGGATGACGTTTCGGGTCTGAAGATGGGTCTTGACCCAAAACGTCACCCATTCTGCCTGTCCCGCTGAGTTACTCCAATTTTTTGTGTCTACCTTCTTGAATGTGTAATGGCACACTTCTCGTGGAGAAACCAATACAGATTGGGTATCCACTGTGCAAACTTTCCCTTCATCTTCCCTGCAGGTGATTTTTAGGGGATAGATGGGCAAGTGGGCTGAGGAATGGCAAATGCAGTTTAATCCACATAAACGATAGGTGTTGCATTTTGGGAAGTCAAACCAAGGCAGGATATTCACAGTGAATGGTAGGGCCCTGGGGTGTGTTGTAGAGCAGAGGGATCTGGGAGTACAGGTACATAGTTGCCTGAAAGTGGCATCACGGGTAGATAAGGTGGTCGAGGAGGCTTTTGGTACATTGGCCTTCGTCAGTCGGGGTATTGAGTATAGAAGCTGGGACATTATGTTACAGTTGTACAAGATGTTGACAAGGCCACACTTTGAGTATTGTGTACAGTTCTGGTCACCCTGCTATAGGAAGGTGTCATTAAACTGGAAAGTGTACAGAGAAGATTGATGAGGATGTTACCAGGACTTGAGAGTCTGAGCTTTTGGGAGAGGTTGGTTAGGCAAGCAGTTTAGTCCTTGGAGCACTGCAGGCTGAGGGCTGATCTTATAGAGGTGTGTAAAATCATGAGTGGAATCAATGATGCACACAATCTCTTGCCCAGAGTAGGGGAATCAAAAACAAGAGGTGAGAGGAACAAGATATAATACAAACCTGAGGGGCAACTTTTATATGCAGAGGGTGGTGGGTGTATCAAACAAGCTGCCAGACGAGGTAGTTGAGACAAATATCATAACTGCATTTAAAAGGCACTTGGACACGTACATGGATAGGAAACGTTTATAGGGATGTGGGCCAAATGTAGGCAAACGGGACTAGCTTGACTGAAGCATCTTGGTCAGCATGGACAAGTTGGGCCAGAGGGCCTGTTTCTGAATTGTATGACTGTATATTGGGAGATAGGCCGGAGGATCAATGTGTAGGAAGGAATGGCAGATGCTGGTTTACACAGAAGACAGACACAAAGAGCCAGAGTAAGTCAGCGGGACAGGCAACATCTCTGCAGAGAAGGAATGGGTGATGTTTCGAGTCGAGATCCATCTACAGACTGATTAGAAGAACCAGGCTCAACACAATGGGCACTACTCAAGCATGTACCCTTCAAGTAATTAAAATGCAAAAAACACCAACTGGTATAAACCAGGTCACCAGGTTGTTATCTGGCCTGTGGGTTTGAGTTATAGCAGTATCTTGAATTGTCTGTGATTTCTCTCTTTGGGGCATAGGAGGCTGAGTGGGGACCTTATTGAGGTGTACAAGATCACGAGGGGCATTTACCCTATATAGAAGCACAGAGTCAATGTCTTCCTTTATGTCTGTGAAACTCTTGCTTCCTATTCATAATCTATAAGGTCAAAAGGTCAAGTGAGAGGAGCAGAATTAGGCCATTCGGCCCATCAAGTCCACTCCGCCATTCAATCATGGGTGATCGATCTCTCCCTCCTAACCCCATTCTCCTGCCTTCTCCCCATAACCCCTGAACACTCACAGTCTGGTTCCCAGGGTGGAGGATTGTAAAACTAGAGGGAATAGGCTTAAAGTGATAGGAGAGATTAAAATAGGGACTTCAGGGGCAACTTGGAGAGTAGTCATAGCTGGAATGATTGCCAGAGCACATACAATTATGACTTTTAACAGACATTGGACAGATATATGGATAGGAAGGTTTCGAGGGCTTTCGGGCGAATACAAGCAAATGGGACCAGCCCAATACGTCAACATGAATGGTAAGGCATGGCAAGGTGGGCTGAAGGGCCTGTTTCAGTGCTGTACAACTGTATCACTCCATGACTCATTCTACAATAAAATCAGGACTGGTTAGGAGGTCAGGCAGCATCTGTGGAGGGCGAAACAGGCAATGATTTGGTTCAGAGACTGGGAGAGCTGCTGGGAACAAAAAGACAATATGTGATATGGCAGAGACCTACAGCTGTCTTCAAGAGACTTTGAATCCATGAACACTTCATAACCTCACAACCGTTTTTAAAGGCTGCTGTGGTCGAGAATGCACTTCACACATCCAAGCATTTCCGTGTGTTGAAGTACCAGATGCATGGAGGGTCCTAAGAGGAAAAGGGAATTTGCAGTAAGTCCTGGATTTTTTCATCCCCATCGGTTTTGTTTGCCATTTGACCTGAGTCACATACGCAAATTCAAGGCAAATAACTGGGTGAAATGCCAGGAGCCATATGTTTGCCCGGCACAGACCAGCCAGCTTTAAACAGTGCACCAAAGACTAAATACCTGGAATTTAAATCGCAGTGATACATGACTCTGTCTCAAGTAGGGATACTGAGTGAAGAGTGCAATAGAGAAAGAAGCTGATATGTGTTGTAAAGAAATGCGTAGGAAGGAACTGCAGATGCTGATTTAAACCGAAGACAGACACAAAATGCTGGAGTAACTCAGCGGGACAGGCAGCATCTCTGGAGGGAAGGAATAGGTGACATTTCAGGTCGAGACCCTTCTTCAGACTGAGTCACGGGGAAGGGAAATGAGAGATATAGCGATGATTTAGAGCAATATAGAACAAATGAATGAAAGATATGCAAAAAAAGGAACAATGGTAAAGGAAACAGGCCATTGTTAGTTGAACCTGGGTGAGAATGAAAGACTTGGGTGGGGGTAGGATGGAGAGAGAGAGGGGATGCAGGATTTACTTGCAGTTAGACAAATCAATAATCATACCACTGGGTTATAAACCGCCCAAGCGAAATACGAGGTGCAGTTCCTCCAATTTGTATTTAGCTTCACTCTGACAGTGGAGGAGGCCTAGGACTGAAAGGTCAGTGTGGGAATGGGAAGGGGAATTAAAGTGTTTGGCAACCGGGAGTAGGTTAGGTGAGGCAGAGGTTCACTTGAACCTCCTCCAACCTCATCTACTGTATCCGTTGTTCAAGATGTGGACTCTTATACGTCGGCGAGATCGTTTCGCTGAGCACCTTCGCTCAGACCGCCTGAACCTACCTAATCTCCCAGTTGCTAAACACTTTAATTCTCCTTCCCATTCCCACACACACCTTTCTCTCCTAGGCCTCCTCCATTGTCAGAGTGAGGCTAAAAAATCCTTTTATGATCATAAAGGGGAAAACTTGTGCAGTCCACCAATCATCAGATCTCACAGTCCACTCAACATCAGATTTCAAGTAGTGTATCAATATTATTGGGTGACATGCTGGTGGAGTGGTAGAACTACTGCCTTGCAGTGCCGGAGATCTGGGTTTGATCCTGACTACGGGCACTTGTATGTACGGAGTTGGTGGGTCGAAGGGCCTGTTTCTTCGCTGTATCTCTATAATAAATCTAAACTAAACTATTGGAGATCACCTGGAAACGTGTGAAGATTTGCTGAGGATTATGAGAGTTTCTCAGCAATTTTCCAGCATTGGTGACTTATCCCAGGACGGTCATCCACATGGAGTGTGTGGTGACATGGAGCTGCTGGAATTGATCACACAAGTCTACCAGTTGCCCACAAAGGACCAAAACATTACACTGCCTCAACCACCACTTCAGGCTGTGTCCACTTGCAGTCATGTAGTATTAGAGTCATAGAGTGATACAGTGTGGAAACAGGCCTTTCGGCCCAACTTGCCCACACTGGCCAACATGTCCCAGCTACAGTAGTCCCATCTGTCCATATTCCGATGTACATCTCGGGAGAGAAGGAATTGGTGATGTTTCTGAAGTCTGAAGAAGGGTCTTGACCCGAAATGTCACCAATTCCTTCTCTCCAGAGATGCTGCCTGCCCCGCTGAATTTGCGCCAGCATTTTGTGTCTATCTTCGGTTTAAACCAGCATCTGCAGTTCCTTCCTACACGTCTTATTGTGCATGCATCGTTTGTTTAACACATCAATAACTCGATATATCTTTCCATTTCTCTTCAGTTTGTGTTCCTGACTTACCTGTTGGGAATAGCCTGGCTGGGAGTCTTTGGCTTCTCTGCTGTCCCAGTCTTTATTTATTACAACATGTGGTCGGCCTGCCAGACTATCATCTCCCCACCGACGGGGAACCTGACCATACCGATTGATGAAATCTGCATGGACGTGCGACAGTTTGGTAAAGTACCACCTGATTTATTGTTCGCTATTATTTATTACGAACCTCGTTTCGGCTTTGGTCTAAACTTGACTCAAGGCGCAGGTGTTGCTTGAAATTAGAGTGACATTATTGCTAAGATTCAAATCCAGAAAACCCTACAGCAAATGTAGCCATTCAGTACATCATACCTATATTAACCCAGTTAATTCCAGTCCTGTTTTCGCTCCATAGCTCTCCAAGTTCTTCCTTATTCAACATACATCCAGACCTTTATTTGAATACTGCTATTGAACTTGCAATTACCACTTTTTCTGCCCCTACGTTCAAAGTCTTGCTTTTCTAAAATGCTTGTGAAAATCACTCTAAATTTAAAATTGTTATAGCATTTCAGGGACCCCTTAAGCAAGGCAAGGCATTTATACCTCACGCTGCCTCGGCAAGGCCAGCAGCATAATCAAGGACAAGTCGCACCCTGGCCACTCCCTCTTCTCCCCTCTCCCATCAGGCAAAAGGTACAGAAGTTGGATTTGAGTACAGGAGCAGGGAGGTTCTACTTCAGTTGTACAGGGTCTTGGTGAGACCACACCTGGAGTATTGCGTACAGTTTTGGTCTCCAAATCTGAGGAAGGACATTATTGCCATAGAGGGAGTGCAGAGAAGGTTCACCAGACTGATTCCTGGGATGTCAGGACTGTCTTATGAAGAAAGACTGGATAGACTCGGTTTATACTCTCTGGAATTTAGGAGATTGAGAGGGGATCTTATAGAAACTTACAAAATTCTTAAGGGGTTGGACAGGCTAGATGCAGGAAGATTGTTCCCGATGTTGGGGAAGTCCAGGACAAGGGGTCACAGCTTAAGGATAAGGGGGAAATCCTTTAAGACCGAGATGAGAAAGACTTTTTTCACACAGAGAGTGGTGAGTCTCTGGAACTCTCTGCCACAGAGGGTAGTTGAGGCCAGTTCATTGGCTATATTTAAGAGTGAGTTGGATGTGGCCCTTGTGGCTAAGGGGATCAGAGGGTATGGAGAGAAGGCAGGTACGGGATACTGAGTTGGATGATCAGCCATGATCATATTGAATGGCGGTGCAGGCTCGAAGGGCTGAATGGCCTACTCCTGCACCTAATTTCTATGTTTCTATGTTTCTATGTTTCTAAGTGTGAAACCGCACACCTCCAGATTCAGGGTCAGTTTCTTCCCAACTGTTACCAGGCAACTGAATCATCCGACCACAACCAGAGAGCACTGCGAAATACTCTCAACCTCTTTGATGAACCCCTTGGACTAACCTTGATCGGACCTTGCTGGCTTTACCTTGCACCAAAAGTCATTCCCTTATCATGTATCTATACACTGTAAATGGTTCGATGGTAGTCATGTATGGTCTTTCTGCTGACTGGTTAGCACGCAACAAAAGCTTCTCCCTCTGTAGACAATAGACTAAACTGAACAGAAGGTCTGTCAGTGAGGGGTAAGTTATCTCTAAAACAAGCGATGATGACAACTCAATGTTTTATGCTTCAGTGCACTGAGATGTGGCTCAACAACCAAGATCAGGCCTAAATGAATGCACTATAGTTATCTCCATTCTACATTGCAACTGTTGATCTGACAAACAGTGCAGACTAGCCTGGAAGCTAGCTGTAATCTATTGAATGGAAGCTTTGAATCCACAAGCTCTAAATAAAAGAACCTTAAATTAAAAATAACTTTTGCACCAGATTAAAACTGGGTAGAAATTAGAAAATGAAGTGTCTGGAAGGTGGGGTGGGAAGGACTGGAATAATAACTGTCGCAAAGGAATGGAAAGCCGCTCAGTGCTTTTATTCATAGAACATCACATAGTTTCATCATTAACGTGTATCATTTTGAGCAAAGACAACCATTTCATTTCAAAACGTTGAAGGCAAATGCAAATGTGGAAATGATTTGAAATTGAAAAAGAGGACTTTTTTTGTCCTAACGTAAGCTGCAGTAGGAAAAAGATATTGCTGTAATAGCTCTCCCCAAAAAAAGAAAAGCAGAATTATGTTGGTAATAATTTGCTATTTGTTTAAAATGAATGTGGGCGGCATGGTGGCGCAGTGTAGAGTTGCCGCCTTACATCACTGACAGCGCCAGAGACCCGGGTTCGATCCTGGCTGGGGGTGCTGTCTGTACGGAGTTTGTACCATGTGGGTTTTCTCTGAAAACCTTGGTTTCCTCCAACACTCCAAAGACATAGAGCTTTGTACGTTAATTGGCTTGATATAAATGTAAAAAAAATTGGTCCCTAGTCTATGTAGGATAGCGTTAATGTGCGGGGATCGCTGGTCGGTTCGGACTCGGTGGGCCGAAGGGACTGTTTCCGCGCTGCATCTCTAAAAATATTTTTAAAGGAATGGTGGGGAATAAAAGGATGCAATTATTTTATATCCAGTTGAGGATGAGATAAATAGCATGTGATTCAGAAAGGAAGATTAGCATCGTTGGTATTGATGCTTGAGGCGATGACAGATGTGATGGATATTGTGAATGTGGGAAAGTGCGCTATGCAGAAAAGCTTTTGATGCTGCATATATAGAGCAGGCGATGGTTAAGGTCTTTGGTGGGTTGCAGCTGATGTGGCTTTACTGCCTGGGTTTAGTTTAGTTTAGGGCCCTTTGGCCCACTGAGTCCACACCGACCAGTGATTCCCGCACACTAAAGGGCCAGTCCCACTTGGGCGTCATTTGTGCGTCATTTACGCAACATCATTTACGAGTCACGACGCACGACGCGCGCGGCGTGTTGTGTGCATTGCGCGTGCAGTGTGCGCATGGTGCGTGGTGACGTAGGCAGTGACGCGCGCGGCACCCCAGGATTTTGGGATTCACCAAATCTTTGCGCACCACCTGCGTGACGCGCAAATGACGCCCAAGTGGGACTGGCCCTTAACACTATCCTACACACACTAGAGACAATTTACATTTACACCAAGCCAATGTACCTACAAACCTGGACATCTTTGGAGTGTGGGAGGAAACTGGAGATCTCGGAGAAAACCCACGCGGTCACGGGGAAAATGAATGGGACAAAGGATATGATCAAGATAAATATTTCCCTAAGTAACTCAATGTTATTTTTTATTACACTTCCATGAAGCAACTTTGTATGTTTTATGATAATGAAAGTATTAAATAAATGCCCGGTCGGGTCTGGTGACATGGATGGAAATGTTATATGTAAGCTGTTGAACCTGGACTGATGATACACACAAAATGCTGGAGTAACTCATCAGGACAGGCAGCATCTCTGGAGAGAAGGAAAGGGTGACGTTTCGGGTCGAGACTTTTCTTCAGACTGCTCCACGAACTTGGACTGATGGTCCTTTGAGTAGGAGTCCAAATGCCAGTTTGGGCTGCTAATAGCTTGAAGAATGTTTCTCCATTGCGGACATGATGGGCTGAATGAACCTTCTGTGCCATTTCCTTGTGAATTCTTTGAATTAAAAGTTGCTATAAAGGAATACGTGAACACATCGCACAACTTCCTGCTATCGGATTAAAATATTTTGGCAGTCGTTGTCCCCCACAATGATGGCTACAGTCCAAGGCAGGGGTCCTCGACCTGACCCTTCCAACTCCAGCTTGCAGTAAACTACTTTCTATTCGTGACTCTTTCCATCCACAGTTCCAGATCCAAATGTTCCCATTTCCGTTTTTCTGTATTGCTTTTTAAAACCAAGGCTACTGAACTTTCTTTCTCACTGTGAAAATATTCATAATCTGAGTTTATTTTTTTGGAGTGTTTATAAGATCATAAGTTCTAGGAGCAGAATTGGGCCATTCGATCCATCAGGTCTGCTCCACCTTTCGATAATGGCTGATCTATTTTTTCCCTCTCAACCCCGTTCTCCTGCCTTCTCCCCATAACCTTTGACACCCTTAAGGGCCTGTCCCACTTACGTGTCCTTGGCACGCAAATTACGCAACCTCATGGTCACGTTGAGCCGCGACGGTCCCGCAAAGGTCGCGAGCGACTTCTTGCGTCTGCACAGCCTTCTAGAGCGCGTGACGTCATTTAAAGATGGACACAAAATGCAGGAGTAACTCAGCGGGACCGGCAGCGTCTCTGGAGAGAAGGAGTGGGTGACGTTTCGTGTCGAGACTTCTTCAGTCTGAAAGAAGGGTCTCGACACGAAACGTCACCCATTGCTTCTCTCCAGAGATGCTGCCGGTCCCGCTGAGTTACTCCAGCATTTCGTGTCCATCTTCAATTTTCTTGGCCCCGCTCTGGGAGTAGAAGTGGGGGCGGATCCGGACTGCAACGGCCGTGAGCCTCATGCCGAGCTCCACAATCGTTTGCCTGCTTCTGCTGCAGTTGCAGGTGAGACGTTGCATCGCGCCAGGGTCTTGGGCCTGTCCCACTTTGGCCATCAGTTCCGCGACAGGCTGTTGACGCACAAAGATTTAGTTCGCTACAAAACTTTCGGAGCCCCGCGCGATGTCGCGCACAACTACATACCCCTCCGCGCTTCTCAGTGGGACCAGCCCCGCGCGGCCACACGATGCTCGTGCACCTCAACGCGACCACGAGATTGCGTAATTTGCGTGCCAAGGACACGTAAGTGGGACAGGCCCTTTACTAATCAAGAACCTATCAATCTCTGCTTTCAAATTACCCCAATCTTGGCCTCCACAACTGTCTGTGGCAATGAATTCCACAGATTCACTCACCCCCCTCTGACTAATAAAATTCCTACTCATCTCCTTTCTAAAGGTACATCCTTTTATTCTGAATGAGTGCCCTCTGGTCTTAGTCTCATCCACCACTGGAAACATCCTCTCCACTCTATCTAGACCCTTGATTATTCGGTAGGTTTCAATGAGGTCCCTCCTCATCATTCTAAACTCCAGCGAGTACAGGCCCAGAGCCATCAAACGCTCCTCATATGTTAACCCAAACATCCCTGGGATCAATCTCGTAAACTCCTCTGGACTCTCTCCAATGCCTTCACATCCTTCCTCAGATATGTGACCAAAAAAAAAACTAGTCCAAATGTGGTCTAGTCAACGCCTTATGAAGCCTCAGCATTACATCCTTACTTTCATGTTCTAGTCCTCATATTTTCTCTGGAGTGTGATGTAATAGATTTAAGGATATTTTCCAAAGTACTCGTACATGCTGGAGTTTCGTTCTCTGATGAAGAAAAATATGATGGTAAATGCTGAAATAAAATATTTAAACACAGGAAATTCAATAGCGCTTTTCACAATGGTGGCAATGTGGTGGCAACCAATTAAAGTGTGGCCACTGTTATACTATTGGAAATATGGCAGCTACTTCATGTACAGCAAGTTTTCAGAATCTGCAACATGTTAACAATCTGATTATCTTTTTATTAATGGAATACATATCGAAGAAATAACAAGGAGGCCAATGAGGACAGTACACTTATTGTCGGCAACATGTTCAAAAGTTCTAGGAACAGAATAAGGCCATTCGGCCCATCTACTCTGCCATTCCATTCATGGCTGATCTCTCTATCCCTCTCAACCCCATTCTCCTGCCTTCACCCATAACCCCGGACACCTGTACTAATCAAAAATATGTCAATCTCCACCTCAAAAATATCCATTGACTTGAACACAGCTGTCTACGGCAATGAATTCCACAGTTTCACCACCCTCGGACTAAAGAATGTTAGCAAACCTTTTGGTTTCAGATGGTCAAAAATAGTAAAAGCGTATCATATCCAAGAGTCGGTGGAAAATTGGATCCAAAATTGCTCGGTGCCTGGAGGCAAAGGGTAAAGATGAACGACTGGAAGGGGGAATGGTCAATTAGTAAGTTAATTGCCTCCGGTAAATTGCCCCGGTATATATAGGTGCTACAATTTGGAGGAATTGGTGGGATTGTGGGGAGAATAGGTTACAAGAGAAATTAGTTGCGGAATGGGATTGCTCTGTGAGCAGGCATGGACTGGAGAAGCTGAATAGTTTCCTACCGGGACATGGAAATTAACTCTATAAATATCAGAAAGCCATGGGAGAAGAACGTCACATATGTCTAGTATTATTATTCTGACAGGGACAGCAGTGGTTTACTGAGGCGGTGAAGGAACTGTTAAAATGCACTCATTGCCGCTTGACCAAGTATAATTTTAAATTGCTCCTCCGTATCTTAATTTATTTTTAAATGGTAATAAATCTACACAAGTTACTCTGGGACCTGTTCACAAGTGATCAGCAGAGTACCTAACTCCAGCAAGTACAAGTATTTTGGAAATGGATTCATACAGGAAGCAACAACAATTTATGAGATGTATGGAGAAGAGATAAAAAGTTATTAAAATACCACAAATAAACCACTTAATACCAACAACTAACAAATAGTGATTGGTGTAAAATCACAGCCAAAAAATAACCACGAGGAACTCTATTAGATACAGCGCGGAAACAGGTCTTTAGGCCCACTGAGTCCGTGCTGACCAGCGATCGCTGCATTCTAACACTATCCTACACACACTAGGGACAATTTTACATTTACACCAAGCCAATTTATCTACAAATCTGTATGTCTTTGGAGCGTGGGAGGAAACTGAAGATCTCAGAGAAAACCGACGCAGGTCACGGGGAGAACGTACAAACTCAGTGCAGACAGCACCTGTAGTCAGGATCGAACCTGGGTCTCTAGCGCCGTGAGGCAGCAACTCTACCGCTGCGCTGTGGGAACACGGTCATATAAGCAGTTCATTGTTTTTTCTCCATGAGTAAAATGTTAATGTCTCTTTGTAACTAATGCAGTGCGTCCAAACCATCGGGGGAATTTATTTGTCTGCATTTGGGCTCCACCCCTGATTGAAAGCATCTGTGCTTTTGTTGACTATAACAGATTTCCATTTCCTGCTGTATTTAAAAATAAATTAAAAAATATAGTTCCATATGTATTGAAGGTTGAAACAATAATACACTCCCATGGACCAGGCAGTGCATGCTGGACATTGAAACTGAAGGCATTCAAGTGGAACAGCCCTTAGCGGGGTGCCCATTGTGAAAATCTGAATACATAATATATTGTTTCTATTTTCACATCACTGGTTAATGTCTATGAATAAGGCATCATTGTTCAGATATTATCAGGCCTCTGCTGAATGATAGGACTGTATTGTATTTTTGTCTATTAACCCAAGGCTAATAGTTAGAATCTTTTAAATGAACTTTAATAGTTTTCAGGGGATTTGCAGCTCTGTTAGAAAAACAAGGTTGTTTTTTTCCAGAGATGAATACCATGGTGTTTGCAAATAGAATGAGAATATATTGAATGCATTGTATACAATTGGAAAAGTGTGGATTTAGCAAGATCCACTTTCTTTACTTCTAGTCATCTATTTTTAAAGCAGTTTGGGATATTTTGGGATCAGAAATGTTGAATAGATTGGAAAAAAATAAACTGAAATGTCCAATGGATAACAAAAGCTGGCATGAGGTTATTATGAGTCAGTTTTGTTTGAATTGACTCGTTTTGACATCAACTGGAGCATACTGACAAGCACCAAAGAGATGGAAAATCTGGACATGGAAATTGAGATTGGCTCAGCAAGGCAGATGAACCTTTGGTTGAAAAATTTGGATTTTTGAGATGGACGCAAAGTGAGATTCACCGATATACTTCGAGCCATAAAATCATAGTCATACAGCACAAAACATGCCCTTTGGCCATATTTGCTCATGCTGACCAAAATGCCCCGCCAAACTAGTCCCACTTGCTTGTGTATGGTCCATATCCCTCTAAATCTTACTTATCCATGTACCCTGCAAAATGTATTTTAAAAGTTGTTGTACCCGCCTTAACTACCTCCTCTGGCAGCTCGTTCCATACACCCATATATGTGAAAAGGTTGCCCCTCAGGTTCCTATTAAATCTTTCCCCTCTCACCTTAAACCCTTGTCCTCTGGCTCTTGATTCCGCTAGTTTGGGTAAAAGACTCTGTGCATTCATCCTATCTATTCCCCTCATGGATAAACGGCTCTATAAGATCACCCCTCAGCCTCCGGTACTCCAAGGAATAAAGCCCTAGTCTGCCCAAACGCTCCCTATTGCTCTAATCCTAGCAACGTCCTTGGAACTCTTCTCTGCACCCTTTCCAGTTTAACAACATCCTTCCTGTAGCAGAGTGACCAAAGCTGAACACAATACCCCAAAACGTGGCCTCACCAACATCTTGTACAACTGCAACATACCATAGCAACACTGGTAACTTTGCCACCAATGCTCAGAAATGGCATCATCAGAGGTATTTGAATGGAAACATAAATCTGGAAGATATTTCAGATATAGGATCACAATAAAACTGCAGAAATTAACCTAAATGAAGAAACTTGTAAATTAATTGCACTGGTAGATAGGTTGCCAGTAAGGGTGAAAGGCAAACACAGAAAGAACAGGGAACCTTGGACGACAAAGGATGTTCCAGGTTTGTTCGGAAGAAAAAAGGAAACATGTGGCAGGTATACTAAGATCAACTAAGATCGAGGGAATCTCTTGAGGATGATGGAGTGTGTAGGAGCAAACTTAAGAAACAAAGAAGGAGGACAAAAATGGACCATAAAATATTCGTGCCAATTGAGATTAAATAGAATCCCAATACATTCTACAAAAGGACATTCAGACAAAAGAGGGCAACCAGGGAAAGAGTGTGTTTACTTTGGGATCAAGGGGTGATCTATGTGTGGAGCTGGCCAATGTGGGTGAGGTCCTAGATGAATAATCCACATCTGCTTTCACCAAAGACAATAGCAAGTTCAGGGAGGTAGACACAAAGAACTGCAGATGCTGGTTTACCAAAAAAGACACAAAGTGCTGGAGTACCTCAGTGGGCCATGGAGCATCTCCAGATAAAATGGATAGGCAACATTTTGGGTCAGGGTCCTTCTTCAGACTGTAGCGATAATGTGGAACAGGCAAGTATTTAGGTGGAGGTGTTAGAGGTTACTGGACCAACTGCAGACCCCTTGGGTCTGCTCCTCCAAAGCACCCGTTCCCTACCCGTAGCCCCCATGGGAGGCATAGTCCTCCAACTCAAGCCGTTCCCGGACGTAAGATTCCAGCACTCCTCTTGCCTTCCTTAGCAGGGATCTTTAAAAAAAAATCTAATTACACTCGCCCTGTGTGTTGCAGTAGCAATTCCCCTTCCCCCTCAAGCCATTGTGACGTCATCAGTTGAAGCTGGTCGGTTTGAAATTCAAGGTAATTAATCAGTAATAAATTGAGAAATAAAGCAGAAAAATGTTCAGTGAAAGTGATCTCTGCCTCAAGGGGAAAAATGTGAATTAGGATATGAAAAAACCTTGTGAAAGTTGTCATTATTAAAGCTTTATTCGCGAATAACGTGTCAAATATAGAATGAGATAGTAAGATTAAACAAGAACTTACCAGTTTGAAGTTTGATCCTTATTTTATGAGGAGTGACGTTGAGGGATTACGTGAAGAAGCCCCGCCAGGCGCATGCGCGTCATACTTCAAAGCAGCGGCGTGAAAACACAGAAATCAAATAGCCGAAGTAACATAGTCTTCGTAGGCTCGTAGAAGACTAGAACCACCAGATGATCTCTTAGATTATGAGGGTGGGAGCGGAGGGCACGTAAACCCTCAACATCACTCCTCATAAAATAAGGATCAAACTTCGAACTGGTAAGTTCTCGTTTAATCTTACTATTTTACTTCGGAGTCACGTGAGTGACTACGTGAAGATTTCAAAGCTCTGTATTTTCATGCCGTCGGTGCACACCATACGACAATCTGCTTCGGTTGACACAGTAGGGAATAAATAATATATTGAACATTGCTTCAAATTATTCAATAATTATTGTTAACAATAATGAACACAGGAATAACCCCTCTGTCTCAGGGAAATTCCAAACAATGATAGAAAACAAAGCAAATCTCCTCAGCGCAGAGGGAGAACAAGGAGGGAAGAAGTCAGAGACTCTAAGACTTTTGCCTTCCACCACAGTGAGGAGGTGGTGAACTCACTGTGGTGGATGTTAAATATGTGTTTATTGTGTGTTTTGTTTTTTATTATATGTTCTAGCGGCACGTCCTGAGCCTTCGCCGCGGAGATCGATGCCGCCCTGGTGGAGTGAGAGTTAAAGACAGGAATGTCGACTCCAGCATAATTGAGAACCTGTTTCAACCATGTAGAAATAGTTTGTGCTGACACTCTTTTATATGTCTTTTTGTGACTAATGAGCAGTCCTGTCTCAGAACCTCTAAGACTCCTTGGTACCTTAATATATTGGCTTAAGTTATATGGCGTAACTACACATAACATTTGGTCAACAAGATAGGCTTTAAACGTCACCTTGATTCCAGCCAAAAAATGGAGGAATTGCATAAAATTTTAGTGCCCCCAATGTAACGAGACTGCATCCACGGCAACTGCACCTGGATCTGGCTCCCATGAAACATATTTAGGCAACTGGTGATGTAATCTGGATGGAACAGATCAATGGCTGGCAACCCAAATCCAGTGACAATTGTGTGACAAAGTTTTATAATTCAACATCCACTCTATATTGGCATGAAACGTACGCAACCTATGGTCGGCCACCACATTAGCTATAGGTGGTGAATAAATGGCTGAAATGCAGATATGCGTTGACATACACCAATGCCACATGACGGTACCCAGTTAACACATGATACTGATCGTGCTCCTCCCATATGATTAATATATTGCACTGCTGTGGTGTTATCAACCTGGAGTTGAATGTGTAAATCCTTCATTGAGGAGCAATATGCCTTTACCCATAAAATGCCCCCAATAATGCGAAATAATTTATCCCGTGTGTGTGGCGAATCAACCCTTTGTGTTCATGCCAGATACCCCCACAGCTAGACTTGGTGTTCGTAGCCCCCCATCCGAGAGTGCTGACATCAGTCTGGAAGATTAGGGAAGAGTCTAGTACCCAAAATGTTATTGGTAGCTAGATTAACATTAACAATGCACCACTGCAATTCTGCAAGAGCTGTGGTTGGTAACTGGATAACCCGATGAAAATGGCCTGCATTCGATTTTAGTGCTAGTTCTCATGCTCTCTGCAAATGTTGATAATGCAAAGGCCCGAATGTACTGCAGGAACCTGCTCCCCATTTTCCAATGACAGTAGCGTCTTCTCGGATGGAGGGATAAAGTTTTGTGGGAGGCAAGTACAGACATCATCATCATCGACAACCTTGGCTGTTGGTAATGTTACTGTTATAGCAACGGATTTAATAAGGAACCCCAAATACTCAATATTTTGGGTTGGCTGTAACTTGGACTTAGTTGGATGGAGCAACCCCTAATGACTCAAGCACCGATTCTTCAGCTGACTCATTAGTGTTGCTGATAATTAAGATATCAGCTAAATAACCCATTACAATGTGATGATGGGCTGAATAGCCCCAGCACAGGTTTTAACAATTTAATAAATAGCCTGGGTGCTGAACTGAATCTAGGAGTCAATGCTTTGTATTGACACAGCTGTGCCATCCAATTAAATTTCAAGTACCTGCGATAATGAGCATGAATTGGCAGTGAATAATACACATCTTGCAAACCAATAGTTGCCACATAACAGCCCTGTGATAGCAGGTGTTTAGCAGTAACGAATTGAAGTGATTGAGGACGAGAATTACTCTACAACACCCATCTTTTTCAGATCTGGGGAAATATTGGACACAATTGTGGAGGATGATTAATGGCTTTATCAATCACCATTATCTATCTGTTCAGGCTCTTGAGCAGAAAACACCCACATTTTATTAGGCTTGTGCTGTTGAGGTGGATCTATCCCTGAGATAAACTCAATGGGAGACGTGAGACAGTATTTAGTATAAACATATCATTCATTATACAGCACCATTCATTAGAAAACATTTGTAATCAACCTCCAATAGGAGATTGGCCACTGGAACTTTATCGTTAAGAAATGTCCCTGTACCTCTACAGTTGACCTGTAAAGCTGTTGTCTGCTCATATTGGGATTGTAGCCAGTCTGTCTCGGTGGGTACCCTCGTTGCCCCACTGGCCTGCCCCTGCTGAGCCCAGCACCTGGATCTGACCTTCAGTATTAACCCAGGGTTGCGAATAGGTGGCCTCGAAATGCTTGACTACATTAAGCCAATTGCTTTGGCCTCATCATGAATTTCACAAATTTTCATGACAAGGTTCGTTCCAAACCATATTTCAGGCATTTGTACATTAGTCGCCCTACATAGAGCAGCAAGTTTTTGGTTTAGTGTTGGCCTGATGGCGATATTCCCTGATGCAATTTCCTGAAAAATGCATTGCATAAAATACCCAACATATCTGTTGTGAGTTTGAGGAATGATTGTCCCTTGGACCAGAGTGCCAAATGCAGTAATTGCTGCAGCCACCAGTTGGAGGACGTGTTAACACTGAACCTCCTGTCCCGTCAAAGAAGGACTCATGGGTGCCCAGAACCTGGGTCACCATAGGCACTTTCAGTAATGCACATTAAACAGGTGTCTCATATTTGTTTGCAGTCACTTGCATCATATCTGCTGGAACTGGTGAGGTAGTACATAATTGATACTGCTGGGAAGGGATTGTTCCATTGACTCACCAGTCCCCTCCGGAATAGCAACTCAGTGCCATTTCCGAGACACCCGGGCCATGGCTCCTGTGCGCGCTGGTGTTTGCACATAAGCAGGGACACCAGCATCAGGGTCAGCTGCAATCTGCCCGCTTCTCCCAAATCATATAGTAGGGAGGCATCCTCCAGTCCTAAACAAGGCGCTGGAAGGAACCCCAATATATGGACCTTCCATATGTTGGCCTTGGTATGGCCCTCTTGGTCATTACTGGCCCTTGGACCCTTATGTAATGAAGGTTGGAGCATCAGCTGCATGTTCCCAACCTCCCCCACAGTCTTGTATGATCAGGGGAAGAGTCACCATTGTTGTCAGAGAACCCAAGTCTGCCTTTTCATGGCTAGGAGCAGCCTCAGTCTGCTAGCACCCTTGGAAATAAACAGATGGACCAGGCTCATTCTGAAGCAAATTCCAGTTGGCCTGCCTTTTGTCAATGGAGCTAGTGGGGAAAATTAGCGCGCTATTTTAACTGCTGCCGGTAAAACGGCTGCCCGCATCGGAAACGGCGTTGCCGCGCTTATCTCCCGACCCGATCAAATTGGTGAATCCCTGGACCCACGCTAAGACGGATCTTCGGAAGTGACAGCTCCAACTGCCCCACTCCTACTGACTGCTCGAGCCAGCTTTACGGAGTGGAAATACTTCTAAGTAAAGTTTTTAAAACACTTACCTTAGAAGTTCCTACTTACCCGCTGGTGGAGCTGTGCCCTCCAGCCCATTCAGTGTGACATGCGCAGACGTAATGACGCGCATGCGCCTGGCGGGGCTTCTTCATGTAGTCACTCACGTGACTCCAAAGTAAAATCTTAATTGAGGCTTGATTTTTTTAAATTTTAATCAGTAATAAATCGAGAAATAAAGCATAAAATGTTCAGTGAAAGTGATCTCGGCCTCTAGGGGAAATATGTGAACCAGAATATGTAAAAATCTTGTGAAAGTTGGCATTTTTAAAGCTTTAAACGTGAATAACATGTCAAATATAGGATGAGAGCTGAGCCATTGTGACGTCATCATTTGAAGCTGGTGGTTTTAATTTCAAAGTCGTATGATGTTTTTAAACTTTAATCAGTAATAAATCGAGAAATAAAGTACGAAATGTTCAGAAAAGGTGATTCCGGCCTCGACGGGAAAAATGTCAACCGGAATATGTAAAAATGTTATCGTTACCGCGTAGTTTTTTCGCGAAGATGTAAAGACAACCACATATACACAATAACAAGATCAGAGTTTTAATAGGTACTAGATGAGACACGAAGGTTGTTGAAACACGAGGGAAGTGATTTTTGCATCTTTGTCAGGCTCAAGTTAAGTGTCAAAAGACTGTGGGATAGGTAATACTGTTCTTTTATTTGAAGGAATAGCAGGGATAAACCAGGCAACTACAGGCTTGAGAACTAATAGGATTCATGAAGACATGGTGGTAGGAGGCGGATAGGAGGAAAGATGCTTTTCTAATGTATACCGCATGAACTGGTGCTGAGACCCTTGTGGTTTGTGATGTATATCGATTTTGATATGAATGTAGGTGGCCTGATCAGTGAATGTACAGATGCAAGATTAACAATACTGATCTTGTTCAGTAATTTAAAATTCCGGGCAAGTTTAGAATTTGTATCTCTCGTTTCCATTTCCCCTCACTCTCAGTCTGAAGAAGGGCCTCGACCTGAAATGTCATCTATTCCTTCTCTCTAGAGATGCTCTCTGACCCGTTGAGTTACTTCAGCTTTTTGTGTCTATCTTCAATTTGCATTCTCCTCTGGATTATGGGAACAGGGTGCTCAATCACACTGAATCTCGTGCATTGTACACGTCACAAATTTGCGTTGATAATTTTGCATGCAGAAATATTATCTGTATCTTCCATTTCCTATTGAATTTAATGGACAAAGAGGTAACAGACTACTTCCTCAACTCCTTTCTTGGGATTTTGAAGGTTTCTGATATTGAAACTAATTTGGAACAGAGCCTACAATTGTTTTATTGTTCAAGGGCACATCTCAAAGCAAAACCTGATCTTTTGAAAAGCAGCTTGTATTCAAATTTGTGTTAAACACAAAGTGCTGGATAACTCAATGGGTCAGGCAGCATCTGTGGGGACCACGCACAGGCGATATTTCAGGTCGGGATCCTTCTTTGGAGTAGGGGGAGAAAACTGAAAAGAGGTGGAGGGGAGACTAAACTGGCAAGTGACCCGATTGTCTCCATTTCATCTCCAGCTTTTGTCCACCCATCTGCCAATTAAACCCCACTTCACCTATACTCACGTTTTTCTTTTTTTTTATGAAAAAAAATTATTTTCAATTATTAAAAAATAATATATACACTACAATAAAACAAACCAGAACCCACCACCATAATACAATACAAACAAATATCCTAAATAAACTAGTATACAACTATGTTACAATCCTTATTGAGGATGCATTCAACCCCCTGCGGTGCCCAGCGGTCCCGGAAATCCCCCAGGGTGCCCGTGGACAGGGCGTAGTCCCTCTCTAGCCCCACCCGGGCGCAGATGTATCCCCGGAAAAGGGTCAGAGACTCACCTATACTCACTTGTCAGGTTTTGTTCTGCCCGCACCTCTTTTCCAACTTTCTCCCCCGACCACAGTCAGTCTGAAGAAGGGTCCCAACCCAAAACCATGTTCTATCTATGTCCTCCAGAGATGCTGCCTAACCTGCTGGTTTGCTCCAGCACTTTATGTTCTATGCAAGATTCCAGCATCTGCAGTTCTTGTGTCTTCAAACTTGTGTTAATTTGTTTGATTCTTGAACCACACTGAGTACATTATACACTCACTTACTGATTATCATATGTAACTGATTTCAATGCTTAGGTAGTATTTTTTATACATAGTGGGTTAATTGAATTTTGATCTTTCATCAGATCTTTTTGGTAAAGTACTGTACATCCAAACACAGTGCATCTTAATATCTCAATTCAGAATTGAGATTAGTTGAAAATGAGTCTTAGAAATATTATGCTGAAAACTATATAGCTTCGATTGAATTTATTAAAATAAGAAATTAGGCTGAACAAGAATTATATAATTGCACCGTATATATCTTACTCATAAATCACATGGCAAAACTATTAGACACAAAAAGCTGGAG
The DNA here is from genome assembly GCA_035221665.1 of Okamejei kenojei. Classification (NCBI taxonomy): domain Eukaryota; kingdom Metazoa; phylum Chordata; class Chondrichthyes; order Rajiformes; family Rajidae; genus Okamejei; species Okamejei kenojei. The sequence continues at coordinate 10,402,171 of CM069142.1, forward strand.
TAACTCAGCGGGTCAGACAGCATCTGTGGAGAAAAGGATTAGGTGATGTTTCGGGTCCCGCAACCCGAAAAGTCACCTTGTTCCTTTTCTCCAGAGATGCAGTCTCTCCAGCCAAAGCAAAGAAGTGGAAGCCAAATAACCAAATGGAAACGAAGCTGAATCGGCAACGAACTGAAAGGGTGGGACGCCTAAATCAAAAACTAACCGAAAGGGCGGGACGCCTAAAAGCCAACTAGCCGAAAGGCTGCTTCGCCTAAAAACTCACTGAATGGCCGCTCTGCCATAGGTGACTGGGCAATCTGAACCCAAGCACCAAGTTGTAAGCGGCCGAAGGTGCGTATCCCTCGGGACAGCCCCCACTCTCCCACGGCTACCCTCCGCGGGCTGTGTGTGTCGGGTGGAGCGGAGGTTTGGGACAATGTTCATCCCTCCACAGTGATGTGATGGACGGGGGGGGGTCTGGTCCCATTGCTGACCGGCAACGTCATGTCCGTTATTTGACTTTTCTGTTGGGCGGCATTTGGCTCATTGGCTTGTAGGCGACGCTGCCTTTTGGGTAGGTGGCGTTTCGGCAGAGCAGCCATTTGGTGAGTTTGCTTTTAGGCGACGCAGCCTTTCACTTAGTTGGCTTTTAGGCATCTCGCCCTTTCGGTTAGTTTGCATTAGGCATCCCACCCTTTCGGTTAGTTGGCGTTTTGGCTTCCACTTCTTTGCTTCAGCTTCTCGTCCGTCGGTGCCATGTCCGGCTACCGGCAAAGCTATTAGTGGACTGATTTCCAATTTCATTTTAACACCTTTCTCAAATTTAGTTTTAAGACATGAGTGCAAAGCAAGATTTAAAACTTGACTCCATTTTTCTGGTTGCCTCGTCAGGCATTATACCCTGGAACGCCACCCCTGGCAAAGCTTGTGGCTCCACCTTGACTGTTATCTGCAACACATCCGAGGTAAGAAAAGCATCAAAGCACATTTACTGTATGTGGGGGCCAATCAAGACATTGAACTCTAATCACTGAAGATGTCTGTGGTAGCCAAAAGTGAGCATATCCTTGTTTCTCTTCTTTCCAGTTTGATTTGTCCTATCATCTGTTCATCGTAGCTTGTGCTGGAGCTGGTGCGACTGTCATTGCGCTGGTGAGTAAAGTCCGAGTGAATTAGACCAAGCACTTATGCATTATTCTTGTTTTAAGGTCTACTGAAGTCTATCAAGTCAGGGAATCCTACAGGTTATTCTTTTCCCTTAAGGTTGGCCATTGCAGTCTGTGAACGTTTGACCCTGCAGGTCCCTCCTGGAAGCGATGGACTGCCTTATCATTTTATTGGGAAAACTATGCTTGTTAATGACTTCTGCAGAATACTCTTGAGTAACAGAAACACAAGCAGGGAGGATTGGATATTGATAATTGTTTGGGATTGTCCTTCAGTGAAAACCCAAAATAATTTGTAGAGGGCACGTGTAGGAAGGAACTGCAGATGCTGGTTTACACCGAAGATAGACACAAAAAGCTGGAGTAATTCAGTGGGTCAGACAGCATCTCTGGAGAGTAAATTCTCCTATTCCTTTTATCCATAGATGCTGCCTGACCTACTGAGTTACTCCAGCTTTTTGTGTCTAATTTGCAGAGCCAGCTCTGCATATGGGGAAACACTGCAGACATTTCCCGCGGGAGTACGTCATTATTTTGGGGGTTCAACTGTGCTCCTGTGGGAGGTTCAGATGTCTTCAACTGCAGTCACATCAACCAAGTTCCTCGAAAACTCGTGTTTCCGTCCTTGCTCCTGCAGCCAGGAACTGGAGACGTGAGTGGAGAATTAAAATCGGGTTGCGAGTCAGGGTTGATAAATCTTAATGAGGACCACCTGTGAGAAATGTGAAGCATAGTTACCCAGCTTAGGCATGAGGTGGAAGAATGAATTATTGTGCTTTTTTTCTCCACAAGTTAGGGAGATGTTGGGTGTTTGCCTCCTTCCAAAGTGCGGGGTAACTTTCTCAAACCTATTAAAATAGCTTACCACAAGGCCCATGATCTAGTTGAGATACCACATAAAGACAGAGGATGGCAAAGAAAGATGACAGAAAAATAGTTAATCGTTAGAAATATTAAAATGATGAAAGATAGACAAAAGTGCTGGAGAAACTCAGCGGGTGCAGCAGCATCTATGGAGCGAAGGAAATAGGCAAAGTTTCGGGCCAAAACCCTTCTCCAGAAGTCTGAAGAAGGGTTTCGGCCCGAAACGTTGCCTATTTCCTTTGCTCCATAGATGCTGCTGCACCCGCTGAGTTTCTCCAGCACTTTTGTCCAACTTTGATTTTCCAGCATCTGCAGTTCCTTCTTAAAATGATAACATTTTGGAATAGTTTAAGTTGTAGGCACAATTTTCATTAAGAAAACTGACCCGCTGAGTTACTCCAGCATTTTTAATAAAACTATCAAGTTGGATCTAAAATCAGCTGCAGGCTATATATTGGTCTGCGACTTTTAACTATAATAAACATGTTTTCCCGACTTCGTAACTGCAGCAGCATAAAAGTTAATTTCAAAACAACACTTTATGGTGACACAGTGACTTCCAGGCAGTAGATTCATACAGGAAGTCTCTATTTTAATCCAGTAAAATAACTGGATCAATGACAGCTACAGCTTGGAGGTAGTGTGCTGACTGCATCACTATTATATATAGGGAGATATCTAATGAGACTGGGGTAAACTAGACAATTTAAGTTTTCTCTCTTACCTCAAATCACTCCCATGACTGATTTCTAATTTCATTCTAACATCTGTCCCACGAGTGCAAAGCAAGGTATATTTTGCTTCTATTTCCTATTTTGCATTATATTTTTTCTTGCCTACTTTGAGCTGATCAACCTGTCCACTCTCAGTTCTATGTAGACACAAAAGTCTGCAGATGCTGGAAATTGGTGCATAAAGCCAACTGCTGGAGGAACTCTGTGAGTCAGGCAGCATTTATGGAGGGGAATTGACAGTTGAAGTTACAGGTCGATGATTCCTCTGGAGTAAAAGAGTGGAGGGGAGAGATATCCAGTGTAAAGAGGTGAGGAGAGGATGGGGGCAAAATCTGACAAGCGAGAAGACGGATCCAGGTGAGAAGGGGTAGATTGGTGGAGGGAGTCAGATGGGGGAAGAGAGATGTGTGAAGACAACAACCGAGGGTGGGATGTGGTTGGTAGAGGTAACTAGGGTTCCCATTCTTCTCCAACTCGAGAGCAGACCATTGCATCCAAGCCACTGAGATGATTTCTGGTTTCTTAATATCCTGATGGCAAAGGAAAGTTTGGATGACACAAACCTGGGTGGCAGTGTGTGGCTGCAGGGTGACTTAGATAGGTTGGGTGAGTGGGCAGATGCATGGCAGAAATATAATGTGGACAAAAGTGAGGTTTTCCGCTTTAGTGGCAAGAACAAGGCAGCTGAGTTTCTCCGGCATTTTGTGTACCCCAGCATATTATCATCTGAATGGTATCAGATTAGGAAAAGGGGAGGTGCAACGAGACCTGGGTGTCCTTGTACATCAGTCACAGAAAGGAAGCATGCGAGTACAGCAGGCAGAGAAGAAAGCAAAATGGCATGCTGGCTTTCATAGCGAGTGAAGTGTGATATTGCGTGCAGTTTTGGTCTCCTAATTTGAGGAAGGACATTTTTGCTATTGAGGGAGTGCGAATTTTTACAACCTCAGATTGTTGGGCAGCGTGGTGGAATATGAGATGCTGTTCCCCTAGTTTGTAATTGGTCTCGCAGTGGCAGTGGATGAGGCCGAGGATAGAAAGGTCACTGAGGGAATGGAGGAGGAGGAAGAGGACTATGAAAGGGTTGGCAGGTGGCCATGGCACACAGAATCTAGTCCATGCTTGGTTTCACCGATGTTCGGGAGGCCACTTCAAGGGCACTGCGTGCAAAAGAGGAGGCTGGAGGAGGTGCAACTCAATCTCTGCTCCCCTTCAGGGCTGTTTGGGTCCCTGGATGGTGGTGAGGGAGAATGTGTATGGTGCTACACTGTCGACAGTGCCGGAGTAGGGGTGGGAGAACCATAAGACCATAACCATAAAACCGAGATGAGAAAGACTTTTTTCACACAGAGAGTGGTGAGTCTCTGGAACTCTCTGCCACAGAGGGTAGTTGAGGCCAGTTCATTGGCTATATTTAAGAGTGAGTTGGATGTGGCCCTTGTGGCTAAGGGGATCAGAGGGTATGGAGAGAAGGCAGGTACGGGATACTGATTTGGATGATCAGCCATGATCATATTGAATGGCGGTGCAGGCTCGAAGGGCTGAATGGCCTACTCCTGCACCTAATTTCTATGTTTCTATGTTTCTATAAGGTTGCAGAGAAAGTGATCCCTGCAGAAAGCAGTGGGGAGGAGGGGAAGATGTGACTGGTGGTGGGATCTCCGCCAGTCTCCCCCTCCCACCAGACTCCATCCGCCAGCCCACCTATTATGTGCCGGTGCTTGCCCCTCCTCTCAACTCATTTTACTGGCTGTCTCCCCCTCGCTCCTTCAGCCAAGAGGAATGGTCTCGACCTGTCCATTTCCCTCCACAGATGCCTACTGACCTACAGAGTTCTTCCAGAAGCTTGTTTTTGTTTTTCATCTTCAGTTATTTTGCATTTTTTGAGGGTACTTTTTGAATGCTGTCTAAAGGGACTTTTGTATAATTCTATACACTTGATCTTGGAGATACAGTGCACAATCAGGCCCACCGAGTCCGCATCGACCAGCGATCCCTGCACACTAACACTATCCGACACACACTAGGGACTACTGTACAATGACACCAAGCCAATTAAACTACAAACCTGTAGCTTTGGTGTGTGGGAGGAAACCGGAGATCCCGGAGAAAACCCACGCAGTTCCTGGGGAGAAGGTACAAACTCCGTAGACAGCACCCGTAGCGAGGATCAAATCGGGGCCTCTGGCGCTGTTAGGCAGCAACTCTTACCACTGTGCCGCCCACTACCACAAATCTAGCAAAAGTTCAACGATGGTTATTGTTTTAGATGTCTCCAATACTGTTCTGGGGCTGAAATTAGTCTATTGTTTTCTAATCTCAGTTTATTTAATTGGAAAATGTTAAGGCTGAATGCACACTCTGAGAACCTTTAACTGTGGAACTCCTCTTCAGTGTTTTGCAATATTCCTATTACAATCTGCTCAGTATGTGATTTGTGTTTGTATCTGTTAATGAATGCAGCTTGTATCCAATTTAGGATAAAAAAAATGTTGCCTGTTCCAGAAGTTTGCACTGCGCATTCTAAAAAACCTTCGTTAAAGTCATATTAATTGTAACAGCCTAAATTGCTTGCAGTTATTTCTGCCAATGTGGGTGGATTTTCTTGTTGCTGCAAGGCATCTGTGTGGATTTGCAGTGTTATGCCTAGGGTGTTGATATTGGTGAGCATTGTCTTATCACTTGTTCTGTTTCCTTCTCCCAGCTCATCTACATGATGGCTACCACATATAACTTTGCTGTTTTGAAGTTTAAGAGTCGAGAAGACTGCTGCACAAAATTCTAAGTTGCTATAGAAGCAGTATACAGAGCTCCATGAGCTGCATTGTGTAGCTTGAACTACCACTCACACCATGGACTAAAACAGAATTTATTAATCTGCATTTTGCAAATGAAAATTTGTAAATAGCATAAGAAAGCTTCATTTAGTATCAACTCACCCTTTTTAGTTTCTTATTTCAACTAACAGCCACCACGAAAGTGTAAGATCTGGCTATTTTTGGTTTCTAATGTGGGGATCCAGCAGATAAAATCGCCAGTGGCAGAAAACATAGTGAGGAATACAAATTGCTATCCCGATCCGATGGTTCTAAATAGATTGTTCCAAGGTCCACCTAGAAGCCAACAATTGGTTTTATCTGCCATTTAATAAATCAATTTGCCAATTCTAAGCAAATTTCTCAACAACCAAACATATTTTGAAAAGGCTTAAGTCTGAAAACACATAGCAGATATTAGTTTGGCGACATTATACATCAATACAAATATATGTACATTGAAATGCAGCATATCACAATAGACAAGAGAGATTGCCATTATAGTTGAGCAAGATTTTAAAGCTTGCAGACATTTAGAGTACCAGGCTATATTTTAAAACTCACTTTCAATTTTCTATATTTTATAACCTGTGTGTTTTGTAAATTTGACTCCATGGAGCTAAGCTGCGTAGAATGCCGTTTAATAATCTTTGGATAAAATAAAAACAAAAATGCTGGAATACTCCGCAAATTCGGTAGCATCTGAGAACATCCAGAGGATTTTGCTTTAGTAATAATTTAGCAAAATTCGGCAGCTGGTCTTTTATCAACAGTAAGATTGGACTGGTAGCTTGCAAACAAAGTTTTTTTTACTGTATCTCAGTGTCCGTGACTATAAATAAACCAATGTCAACAAGCATCACTCAACTGAAACGGTAAGATTATACATTATTGCCTAGTCCCAAACTTTTAATTGACATACAAATCTAATGTAGATTTATGCCTTCTTTAATTACAATTGATTAGTTACCAGCACAATAGTTTTTCACATAAACTTTACGGTCATTGATGACAAAATCAGAAAATACTCCAAAACACTTTTCTATAGAGCCTTCAATTTTAAACAATCTCCTGTTATCAGAACAAGCTCTTTGTCTTGTGCTATAAGACAGTGAGTTTAGCCTGAATTAGTGAGTCTTTGTCACAAGTCCATGGATTGGAACCATTTTGCAAAGATTTGCCTGCTCAGCACATTCAGGTGACTAATAATTTCAAATTTCTGAACTGACTATAGAATCATATTTGACTTCAAGGACAACTTAAGGATATAATTAAAAATACAAACATTTTAGTTGTCACAAATGCACATTTTTTCTATTTTGTTTTAATTTTCAAACAAATATAAATGTAGGTTTTGGACATAATAATGCACTCTTTCTGTTAGTCTTTTCTCCATCTTTGGCATCTTACACTGTCCCAATGAAACTCAAAGTACACTTGAGGCGCAGCACCTCTTCGCCGGATAGGCAATGCATGAACAATATCAGTTGATTAGCATTCCCCACATTCCACATCCGTTACATTCCCCACATTCATAGTTTTATTTTCATGGCCATTTCCGATGATTTTTCAGCTTCGCCCGTTTATTTTTCCTCCAGATCTCTTTTGTCATTTGCTAACCCCTTTGCTACCATCTCTCATTCTAAATTACAAATGGAATGATAGTAATCTGACCTCCGTGACTCCTCTATTTTTAAATTAGTTTGATCTCTAACTTTAATCTCACAGTTACAGTACGAGGTGTTTGACCTGAAACATTAACTCTGTTTTTCATTCTACAGATGCTGCTTGACATGCTGAGTATTCCAGCACTTGGTTTTATTCCTGTTTCAGTTGTTTAGTTTGTATGGAATGATAGTTTAAAACCACATAAATTTCTAACTCGACGCTGTAAAAGGCTTTATACCGGTGGAACATGTAACAAAAAAATATATAAAATTGTATACTCGCCACCCAAAAAATTACTGAACAAAGTACTTTATGTTGCAATGGAGCAGCTTAAAAATTATATTGAGACAGTAAGTTCTCTTGATCAGTAAATAATTGAACAAGAGCAAACGATTAGTTGAGTTTAATAAACAGTCGTGGTCCTGGAAATAGATTCTATGAATAGCCAGATCATACATCTTACACAAGGCAAAGATGTTTCAGTTGTGGAAACATAGAGAAGGTGAGAAATAGATATGCTTGGTTTAAAATAAAATTTCGTGAAATGTAGGTGTCTTTCGCCCAACCTTGACTCCCAAACCCCTTCTGCCAACAAGTAGGTTTCTTCATTATGAAGCTGAGAATACACCTTACTGCAGTTTAGTAAGAGATTAAGAAAGACTACATTAAATACTAATAGCATTTTTCCTTGCAGTCAGTGTTGGCAGCCAAGAAATAGTTAATTGTATCTTGTAATTAAGTGTAACACTTGCCTTTGCCAGAAAACTTTTTTTTAAATCTTCAAATGTGCCATTATAATATTTGTTAACCTCAAAACTGCATGCTTTACACTTGTTTTTTTTTTAGTTACCTTTTGTTACAAAGGTTCCCACTTTTCAGCATTATTTAATTTTCTTAATACAGTATTTTGCAATTGTATGTATAGACACTTTATTGACTTTCAGTCATTTTTTTCTTCATATACTCAAAATAAACATGCTTTCTTTACAAAATCGCTGCCTTTTCGTGATTTTCATCATCCTTCAGTCAGTTATGCTTTTAGGGATTATACACGGTGTTCTTTATTATTCATCTCCACCCCAGTTTGAAACTCACCAGTCCACTTCCTCCTTCAGTGGGAATGGTGGATACAACTGATGAGCACATTTCTGTATACCTTATAACTCTGCACCAATGGCCATTGGCTATCAAAGAGCAAAGGTAATATGGACAGATCCTCATGCATCCATCACTTTTACCACATTTTTAGCACTGCAAGATTTTAATTTCAGTTAAGAATCAAAGACACTTTTAAAGGATATTTCAGCATTGTTTTAAGTCGTTCTGTTTTACGTTTACATAGATTTTCCTTTATGGCACAAAATGTTATTGCAAGATATTCTGTATTGTATTGAAACTGCACTTTATATATGTCACATGTTATATGACCCTAACATGCATACACTGCAAGTCTGATTTGTAACCATGTTGCAGTTGTTAACAATTGAGAAAGTATATCAACTAAAAATCTTAAGTAAGCTAGTCAGTTAAGGATTACTATCATGATCACCAGTCGTTGTTCAGCCATTTCATTTAGATTATTCTTTCTCTGGTGACTATCATATCTTCCCTCTTTCGGTATAATAAGAAACTAAGAATAGGGCTTATCCCATCACTGTACCTTTTAAACGATTGAACAATAGTACTCTGAGTCTCTCAAGATTTGGTCAGGTACTAGTTGTATTATTTTGCTCCAAGAGAGATAAATAAGGAAGGCGAATGAGTTACTAACCGTGACTCAATTAGCTAGTGCTGGTAACTGCACTCGATTTTAGTCTGAGATATGCAAATATCTTCTTCCGTGAAGTACAAGGGCTGTGGTTTGTGGTGACTGCCAGATATAGATACCACTTCCCCATAATCTATAATTTGCAAATGTAAATAAGCTGCAGCATCATCTAGCCTGCATGCCTATTATTTTATTACATATTCCGGCTTTTGTACACATTTTTGATTTTTGATAAAATGTACTCTGCAATACATGGACTTATTCAGGAGGTAACCATCAACTAGAACAATGCAGATACTGTAAATACTGTATAAACGGATAAAACTGAGTGTAAATTTGAAAGAAATGATTGCTTGCTTCAAGAGCGTTTAATTGTCATATGCATAGGACTGGAACAATTATATTCTTACTTGCTTATGACTTTCAACCATTTTCAGGATGGAGAGGATATGGACAATTTTCTTGGAAGACTAGTTTTCATACAATCCTTCATGAATTAGCTTTCATACCAATGCTTTCATTGTGTTCATATCTGTGCCTTTGTGTGATCCCAAATAACATTTGAGTTGTCTTATTATCCAGAATGACACTATCCCCATTGTTACCCTTTATTGTATCTTTGTCTTAATAACGAGCTCAAAGTAATCAGACTAGCAGCATGCTATGTGCATCTTGACATGCTTACTAGCCATCCTCCTCACCCTTCTCTTCCAGATCCATTTCCTCATGATTTTGTCTGCAAACTGGGCGTACTTGAAGGACGCATGCAAAATGCAAATATATCAAGATCTCAAAACGAAGGAAGAGCAGGAACTGCACGATATCCATGCCTCCCGATCAAAAGAACGACTGAATTCTTACACATAAGAGGAATACAGTCCAACATTCACCAACAGAGCCATTCAACAGATAACCTAGCAGCTGTGACAAATCTATAGGCTGCTGTGTAGTGCAGATATGCAAGAGCTAATTACAAAACTGAACATCTACCATGATCAGTTTGCATTCATTCCTGTGTTACAGATCATTTCAGCCCACAAGCCTTTTAGAAAGAGGACTTAATCACTTTTCATTCTATCCTAAATTGCAATTGGGGGGGAGAAAAACAGCATTCAAAGAGTTATTAGTCTATCGGCCCAAGCTTTTGTTTCCCCCTACACAATTGCAACTACATTATAAGCTAGGTGTACTGCAAGGAAATGAATATTAAGATTGTTAGTAGAAAAAGAAGAAAGCCAGTTTCTGGAATCCAAGCAGACACTCCCACATGTTTAATAATCTTGTAGTGGAGCCCTTACATTTTCTGTATGCAATAATCTCCTGCTTTATTACTGTGGGCCAGAATCGTTATACTTTTCCTATTAGAAAATCTAAAAAGGTTCTAGATAGTTTAAATATACCTTCCTTTTTAAAAATGGTCCCTGCCCAAATATTTTCAGTGTTGCTAATATGCAAATAATAAATAAATATAATCTAACATGTAACCATCCTTTATCATGCTAAGTTCAATTTTAGAATACTTACCATAGTTGAAGTTAACCACTCATTACATAGTTTTAGTTTATTCCCAGTACGATAACGGGAATAGTGTCACATCTGCTACAGTTCCTCTTCAAAAATAGCTTCTTTTTTTTTTAACGTGTCAGAATCTTTTTACTAAACATTCTCATATGTGCAAAAAACAATTAATGCTTGTAGAATTTAATTTTGTGATTTTTAAACTTTCTGTATCTAACATTATTTCATTAAGTAGTGCGGCAGTAAAATCTTTAGTACTGTTGGACAGAAAAACATCATTGGACAAATTCCATCAAAAATCAACGTGATAGGACTTCCATAACATCCGATTTCTTATTTTGTTTTGTAATTAAAATGTTTAGAATATGCAGCTTTATTTCAAATCAATCTGTAATTTTAACCTGGTTATAAAAATACTTCATAATGCATTCAAGAAAAAATGAAACAAAGTTCTATTTCTTTTCTGTAGAAATTTAGATTTCTATTTTTTTTTTTAAATAGTTATGTGCTATCTCATTAACAATTGATTAAAAGCTCGTTCTTATAGACTGTTCAGATGTTTAAAGTAGTCTCATTATACATTTCTAGTATGTTAACTTTTTGTTTCCAAGGCAATACAGTTCAATGTATTGTTGGGCAAAAAAGCATGTCAGTATGTTTCTGAAACGCTTTCTTTGAACTAAGAATTAAGGTTGTGTTACTATAACAGAACATTACTGTTTTATTGCTTGAGCAAGACATTTTTACCCAATGAACTTGTATGATGTAGTATAATTTTCTGTAACTTACCATTTTTATAGCATGATAAGCAAATTTAGTAATTTCTACTGTAAGTGAAGGCAGCTTCATATAGTTCCCCTTAAAATGATTAATCACATTGCAGCTGGTACCTTCACTATTACAGCTGAAGATAGCAATCAACACTTTTCGTTTGAAGATGTACTAGTTTAAAACTGTTTTCTCTCCAGATTTTGTTTTAATATGTCTAACCATCACCTTCATTGTCAAATGTTAACATCACTTCCCTTTTTTAAACTTCCTTTTCATTTATTTTCCTTTGTCATTGAGATATGCCAAGCCAATCAAGATAAACATCAGGTAAACATAAATCTATGGCTGTATGAGCAAATAGTTGAGGATTCAGATCAAAGATTAGATTCTTCTCTCTCAAGATTGTGTTGTTCAGCGAAACATGAGGTTACATTTATTTGCCAAGCATTCTATTGTTTATAGGACTTTTACATAAATATTCATAATTTACTAACACGGTAAGTATTTTTGAAAAACTCAAATTGTGTCTTAAGGCATAAGATTTATAAAATTTCAATAAAACAATTTATTTAACAAAATGTCAAGTGTAGCTGAAATGCTTTCTGTGCTAGGTCTGCTATAAAGGTCAGCTGCACGGTGGCAAATTCACCAGAATGTTTCCTCGGTCTCTTCATGTGAAGCTGCAGGACTGTTTAAAAACAAAGAAATGTCATTTAGGCAATCAGCAGGCAGGCACCAGCATTCACTTCAGACACAGTCCTCAGTAAAACTGTTTTTCTGGTTAAATTCAGTAAATCCCAAAAGCTCGAGCTACTGATCTCATCCCTGAAGAAGGGTTTCAACCCGATAAGTCACCCATTTCTTCTTTCCAGAGATGCTGCCTGTCCCACTGAGCTACTCCAAAAAGCTGCCTCACCAACGTCTTATTGTGCATGGACACTTCATGCTGGAGTAACCAGCGAGGCAGAAATGTCACCAATTCCTTCTCTCCAGAGATGCTGCCTGTCCCACTGAGTTACTCCAGCATTTTGTGTCTTTCTTCGGTTTAAACCAGCATCTGCAGTTCCTTCCAACACATACTGATCTCATTTGATAGGAGAAGACTTGGTGCCACTACAAATTAGATAAAATGTGAGCATGCCTCATGCCATGCTGCTCTTGCACAACTAGGGGCTGTAACCTAGACAATTCAATAAAGGTTCACAAAAAAACTCCATAACAAATGTTGTTTATAACAAAGAATGGGGGGAGAAAAAGAAAATAAACTGAAGCAGAATAAAATGCCTCATCAACTTCTATCTGTCAACATGGTGTAAAATCATTAGAAGATAGAGCAAAGGCAATTCACAGTAATTTAAATACTTTTGTAATATTTCTGAATGTCTGCCCAGCACTGTCCTCAGCTTTGGCAGCCCTCAAAGACTGTCAGGGGGATTTTATGGGTGATGTCTCTTCATTGGCAAAGACCCAGATTTACCAATACCAGGCACCTTGACTATGGGAAGAGCAGGACAAGTGAGATAGTCTGTCTGCCTCTGGACAAGATTAATGTGTGCATTATTTAAAAAAAACCTTTTGGGTAACCGGATAACTTTATCATGTTTACAAAAGAAATAATGCTGAAAAACGACACAAGCCTCTTATAGTCAATATTCATTCTAATCTTATTTACAATGGGTAACAAGGAAAAGGGGAGAAATATCTTTATAACATTATGAAGAAGTCATGTTTTGTCATTACCTGCCAATTTTCCCATCAGACAGTGTTTGGAATAAAGAACTCTCATCTTCCACGTCCTTCTTCGAGCTCTGTGAAGAATATTTTGTTAATCATTGGATTATAAGCGAGCCACTGTACAATACGGCTTTGCTGCACCCTTCCATTCCTCTAGGTTTCACCACATTGTCATGCCCATTTGTATTTGGGTATTGGGGTACTCAATTGGGAACTTGGGATAGTTAATGGAAGTGCCTTGAGGGCATCAATATTATGGTTAAGGAGGCGCTGAAGGTGTATGAAGGTAGTCAAATCTCCTGGGCTTGATCGGATATATCCAAAAATACTGTTGGAAGATAGTCGGAAGTTTCAGGTGCCCTGGCTAAGATATACGAGTTATCATTAAATATGGGTGAGGTGCCAGATGGCTGGAGGGTGGCAAATTCTGTGCCTTTATTTAAGATGGACTGCAGGGAAAACCCTGGGAAATATAGACCATTGAATCCAACATCTGTAATCGAAACATACAAAACTATGCTGACTATCCCAAATTAGCCTTGTTCATTTAAATACATGGATAACTTATCACTCAGAATACTCTGCTGCAACCTAGCAGTAAAGTATGTTGTGTGACATCTGAAGTAACTGAAATATCGGATGAAATATTTGGAAACAAAATATTCTTTCCTGGTGTATATTTAGAAAATTAGCTGATTAAATCACAGCTGTATTATTTGAATTATGATTCTATAAACAAATGCATATTTACACCCACAAAACAGAACATAGAACAGTGCAGCAAAACACAGGAAAAGCGCCTCCGGCCTGTATCTGTGCCACCCAAAATGCCAATTCAATCTGAACGTCTGCCTGCATATTGTCTATATCCTGCTATTCCCTGCGTGTTCATGTGCCTGTTCAAATGGCTCTTAACCAATGCTATCATATCTGCTTCCAGTACTTCCCCTGACAGTGCTTTCCAAGCAACTAGTATTCTGTAAAAACAAAACCTGGTTCGCAAATCTCCTTTAAATTTTATCCCCACATCTTAGAGCTACAAAGGCGGCATGGTAGCGCATCCTTAGAGTTGCAGCCTTACAGTGCCAGGGACCCAGGTCCAATCCTGACTCCAGATGCTGTCTGCACGTTCTCCCCGTGACCTGCATGGGTTTTCTCCGAGATCTTTGGTTTCCTCCCACACTCCAAAGATATACAGGTTTGTAGACTAATTGGCTTTGGTATAAATGTAAATTGTCCCTAGTGTGTAGGATAGTGTTAACGTGCGGGGATCGCTGGTCGGTGCGGACTCGGTGGGCTGCAGGGCCTGCTCCTGTGCTCCATCGCTAAACTAAACTATAGTCCCTCGTGTTTTCTAGGGTGGTCCCTACTTATGCCTTGCATAATTTTATAAACTTCTCTCAGCCTATGATGGTCCAGAGAGAACAATCCAAGTTTATCCATCCTCTTTGAAGAAGGTGCAGAAGACTTTCGCTAGGATGTGGGCAAAATCTGAGAGTATTATTTATTATTATAGTCTCCATTCTCAGAAATATCCTGGTGAAGCTTGTCTGCACTCTCTTCAAACCTTCAACATTCTTCCTGTAATGCAGTGACCAGAACTGCACACAATGCTCCAAAGTGGCCTAATCAAATGTTTATATAGCTGCAACACGACTTCCTGATTTATATTCAAAACCCTGACCGATGAAGGCAAGTATGCCATATGCCTTCTTTACCATCATATCTACCAGTGTTGCCATTGTCAGAGAGCTATAGACACACTCCAAGACTGTTCCATGCATCAATGCTCCTATGGCCAGGTACTGCCATTTATTACAAAAACTCCTTTTACATTCGACCTCCGAAACGACAGCACCTCACGTTTGTCTGGATTAAATTCCATTCGCTATTTCTCTGCCCATATTTCCAACTGCTCAATATACTGCTGAATCTTTTAACAACTTTCCTCACTATCTGAAACTCCATCATTTGTTGTCATCTGCAAACATAATAATAAGCCCAACTATATATTTTCCCTGTGGATTCCAGCAAGCCTGACATCAGTCTTAAGAAGGGTCTCGACCCGAAACGTCACCTATCCCTTCTCTCCAGAGATGCTGCCTGACCTGCTGAGTTACTCCAGCATTTTGTGTCTACCTTTGCTTTAAAGCAACATCTGCCATTCTTTCCTACACCTTTTGTCCGCTCCACTGCGGTATGTCTCCTAAAGGTATGTCTACTTTGAAGAAGTTCTCCTCCTCTCTCTGACGAGAGTTGAGCAACATCCTCTCTCACAGCTCGCCACTCTGTGATTCCTCCTTCCCTCCGACTCTACAACCACGTCTTAGCTCAGACCCGTTACCACAGCCACGTTTGTTCTCTCGGGACCTGCCTGCGCCTCCATCTTTTACCTTGTGGATTCCAGCGAGAATGACATCAGTCCGAAACGTCACCCATTTCTTCTCTGCAGTGATGCTGCCTGACACACTGAGTTACTTAAGCATTTTGTGTCCACCCTACATATTTTATCAAATTGTTCCTATATATCACAACAGAGGACCGAGCACTGATCCTTGCAGAACACCACTGGTCACAAGTCTACAATGAAAATAACAAGTATAAAATATTTAATACTATTCCGGTATCTACACAACATAATCTAATAATTGGGGGGGATTTAAACTGTACTTTAGATAATTATCTAGATAGATCATCTACTAAAAGAAAAGTTACATCTAAATCAAGCGAATTTATAAATTCCTTTATTAATACTGCAAATGTTAAGGATGTTTGGAGAATTGATAACCCTTCTGGTCGGGAATACTTATTTTACTCACCTGCATTCGGAACCTATTCAAGGATGGATTATTTTTTAATAGACTCAAAATTAATTCCATTTACGTACGACTCAAATAATATTATTTCGGATCACGCTCCATTAACATTTAAGATAAAATTAAACGATATAACTAATAAACAATCTCAATGGAGACTCAATCCTCAAATTTTAAAGGAAAAGGCTTGTTATGATTATCTGGTAAAACAGATTAAATTGTTTTTTGAGACTAATGAGAAACCCGGAATTTCAGCGTCATTTCTTTGGGACACATTTAAAGCCTTTATGCGTGGTGCTATAATATCTGCACAAGCATACCTTAATAAGGAAAACCGAAAGATGCAACAAACTTTAGAAAATGAAATAAAGCAATTAGATATTGAAAATGCAATATCTCTATCTAAGGTGATACATAATAAAATTGCAATATTAAAATATAAGCTAAATAAAATATACTCAAATCATGTTATAAAACTTTTTCAACAGACTAAACAAGTACATTTTGAATTTGGTGACAAACCACAAAAATTATTGTCAAGCCAGCTTAGAAAATCAGATGAGGAAAAAATGATATATAAAATCAGATCAAAACAAGGTGAAATATTAACTTGGCCAAAAGATATTAATGTCAGATTTCTGCATTACTATCAAAAACTTTATTCAACCAAACGGACGGGGCAATCGGATGGAATGGAAACATTCTTACATGAATGTCATATCAAAGGTTTAGATCAGGAAGGCAAATACTTGTTAGATGCTGAAATATCAGTAAAAGACACTGAGGAATCAAGATCGTTGAAAAATGGAAAAGCCGCTGGCCCTGACGGCCTAAGTACTGAATTTTATAAGAAGTTTCACGACTTGATTTCCCCACATTTACAAGCGATATATAAATATGCTTATGAACAAGGACAGTTACCAGAAACTCTAAATGAGTCTACAATCATACTCATTCCTAAAGTAGATAAGGATCTGGAAGATCCTGGATCATATAGAGCAATTGCTCTTCTAAATACTGATCAAAAAATATTAACTAAAATTTTATCCCAAAGGTTAAGTTTAGTGATTAATAAACTAATACATCATGATCAAACAGGCTTTATTCCCAAACGTTACTCCACTTATAACTTGAGACGACTATTCAATATCATATATTCAAAAAGAGTTAATGATATTGAATTAGCTGTCATTTCACTAGATGCGGAAAAAGCATTCAACCAGGTTGAATGGCCTTACTTATTTAAGATAATGCAGAAATTTCAACTGGGCGATAGATTTTGTAAATGGGTTAAAATTTTGTACTCTAACCCTACAGCAAAAATATTAGCTAAATTTAATATTTCTAGGGGTTGTAGACAAGGATGCCCGTTACCTCCTTTATTATTTGCTCTCGCAATCGAGCCATTAGCCAAAAGGATTAGATCAGATCCAGAAATATATGGATACAATACTAATACCACAACGAATAAAATATCTTTATATCCAGATGATGTTTTAATATATATCACAAAACTGGAGATCAGTATTCCTAACTTACTTAACATTATAAATAAGTTCGGTACATTTTCAGGATATAGAATTAATTGGAATAAAAGTGAAATTATGCCTATAACTGGAATAAAAGTAAACATATTACAACAATTTCCGTTTAAAATAGTTACGGATAAATTTAAATACCTAGGAATTAATGTATCTAAATCTTATAATCTATTATTCAAATTAAATTATCCTCAGTTATTGGATAAACTAAAAAATATTTGATACTGGAAAACACTACCAATATCAATGATTGGCAGAATAAATACTATAAAAATGGTCTTTTTACCACAATTATTATATTTATTTCAAGCTATCCCTTTAAATCTCCCAAAAAATGTTTTCAACAAAATCGATTCTATTATTAACAGCTTTATTTGGGATTATAAAAATCACAGAAGTAAAAAACATTTATGTAAATCCAAGATAAATGGAGGATTAGCGTTACCTAATGTTTTATATTATTTTTGGGCGATTCAGATTAAGAATATGAATTTTTGGCTGGTAAAAATGGACCAGGAACCAGCTTGGCTAAAGATGGAAATGGAAGACTGTTTACCATTTGATATAAGTTTGATTCTTCTTGCTCCAAGTGAAGTACAAAAAAAACTTACTGGGATAACCCTATAATTTATAGCAATATACGTACTTGGAAACAAATAGTTAAGACTTTACATCTGGATAATATGTCACTCTGTTTACCAATTATGAATAATCCTTTATTTAAACCTTCTATATTGGATAAGGGGTTTAGACACTGGAAAAAATTAGGAATTATAAGGATAGAACACCTTTACAGGAAAGGAAAATTTCTATCATTTCAAGAATTAAAAGATATCTATGGATTACACCCAAATAACACGTTTAGGTATTTACAAATTAGAGACTATATCAAGTCAAACATGCAAGACTATAAGAATAGAGAGCCAGGATTATTGGATGAGTGGCTTAACAAGCACCCAAATACAGAAAGATTAATAGCGTGCATATATAATACTCTTTTGGATACGGATGTCCCAACAACAGAATCATACCGACAGATATGGGAAAATGAAATAGGTCTATCGATAATGAAAGACACTTGGTAAGAAAGTTTACAACGTATACACCGACGCTCATTAAATGCCAGACATACTTTGGCACAATTTAAAGTAATACATAGATTACACTACTCAAATACGAAATTAAATAGAATTCTTCCTAACATCTCTTCTATTTGCAATAAATGTCAATTTAAGAAGCCAACTTAATGCATAGTTTTGTAACATGCATAAAACTTAATAGTTATTGGGCTGATATTTTTGGAATCATCTCTGAGGTTCTTAAAAATAAATTGGACCCTGATCTAAAGTTAATAATATTAGGAGTCCCTGACTCAAGCTTAATATTAACAGTAAGTCAAAGACATTTTCTTGATTACTGTTTGTTAATTGGAAAAAAAATAATATTAAAATTCTGGAAGGGAACATTATCCCCCACAATCAAAATGTGGACGGTGGAAATGTCGGAGACGTTGCATTTGGAGAGAATTAGGTTTGTCCTAATGGACAAATATGAACTTTTTGAACAAATATGGTCTCCATTCATTGATTACTTAAAGGGGTAGCTGAGCTCAGCGCCGTAACTCAATAAGTACCCTGGTGTAGGATTAGATGAAAAAAGTATTGGGATCTGTATACATGTCTCAATAGATATTGTTATATGAAACTGTTCCATTCAATGTAAAGATTCCTTTATAAAAAATTTTTATTATATAATAATTGTTTTTATTCTTTTTTTTTTCTCGTTTATCTTTATTCTTTTTTATTTTTTATTATATAATCATTATTATTTAGTCACAATGTCTTGATTATTGATTTATACTTTTACTTTTTTTTCACTCCCTTACCTTCCCAAAAAAAATCAAAAACAGTAGCATATATAAATTATCCCGTAATATCTGTACAATATTTGTGATAAGTCTGATTTGTATTTGAAGTGCTGTTGTACTTTAAATATGCAATGCTTCTAATAAAAATATTAAACAAAAAAATAAAATAAATAAATAACACCCCTCCACTACCAGCCTATACCTTCTATGGCCAAACCAATTATGAATCCAATCCATCGCATCTCCATGGATCCGAC
Source organism: Okamejei kenojei (assembly GCA_035221665.1). Classification (NCBI taxonomy): domain Eukaryota; kingdom Metazoa; phylum Chordata; class Chondrichthyes; order Rajiformes; family Rajidae; genus Okamejei; species Okamejei kenojei. The sequence goes on from CM069142.1 coordinate 10,421,673, forward strand.
GAGCTTTAATCTTCTGGAACCATGTGGAAAGCTTATCAAAGTCTGCACATTTAGAGCCCCACTTTCATCAACCATCTTTGTCTCAGCCTCAAGTTTGTAAGACATGACCTCCTCGCGAAAAGCCATAATCTCTAATAAGTCAATGCTTTTCAAGATGCAAGTAGATCGCATGTCTAAGAATTTTTTTCCAATAACTTCCCTACTGCTGATGTAAGGCTCACTATAATTTCCTGGTTTGTCCCTATAGGCCAAATATGGAAATGAAGAGAAATATCCATTATTAAAATATGGTAAGTAATAAAACAGCCTGGGTCTATAATGCAGCAGTTTCTGAGATAAAATAAAAATTGAATTTAACATACTGATTTAAAAGCTGGCCAACTCACAAGAAAATATCACTCCCACCACTTCCCCATCCATAAACCTGACATTAATTCATAAAGCCAGAAGATTTACCTCATCCTGCTGTTGTTCCTCTTCCTTCTGCTGTTGAACTAGTTTCATATATTTTTCCAACAGGTCTGCACTTGAAGCAGGTAATTCTATAATTTCTGGAGTCTGTCTCTCTGGGCTTTGTCCTCCTTGGTCCATCACTGACTTTTCCTCCTTAAAGTTAGTATAAAGTTCAAAGCATTACATGCTGGGTCATTAGGATCTCAATAATGTTATTATAAGACAGAACTTTTCAGGAAAAAAAGGGATTGGTTGGAATCAATCTATACACATACATACACACAACAAAGGCCAAACACCACCTACAAATACCTCCGATCCCAGCCAGTTTTTTTTATCCCTAACTCTGGCGTTAGACAATAGACAATAGGCGCAGGAGTAGGCCATTTGGCCCTTCGAGCCAGCACCGCCATTCAATGTGATCATGGCTGATCATCCCCAATCAGTACCCCGTTCCTGCCTTCTCCCCATATCCCCTGACTCCGCTATTTTTAAGAACCCTATCTAGCTCTCTCTTGAAAGCATCCAGGGAACCTGCCTCCACCACCCTCTGAGGCAGAGAATTCCACAGACTCACCACTGTCTGTGAGAAAAAGTATTTCCTCGTCACCGTTCTAAATGGCTTACTCCTTATTCTTAAACCATGGCCCCTGGTTCTGGACTCCCCCAACATCGGGAACATGTTTCCTGCCTCTAGGGTGTCCAAGCCCTTAACAATCTTAGAGATCCCCTCTCATCCTTCCAAACTCCAGAGTGTACAAGCCTAGCCGCCCCATTCTCTTTCTGCTGTGTATCCATCCATTTATACTCATGGCCACTTTCTGCTATTTATTTATCCATTGGTTTTCACAGACAATCTGTCTGCAAAGCATCAGTGTCCTGACTTTTCATACCTTCTTTTCAGTGCCTTTACTTATGTATGGATGAGCTTGGTGTCAGTTTTTTCAGGCACTGCTCCGAAATGCTTTCCATGAATAGCTAGGCTCATCCATAACATACAAGAACAATATTCAAAATGGGCAATAGGCTGATATAAAATGAAGATATTGAACATTGGAAAATATTACCATGTTTTCCTGCTCTTGTAATTCCGGTTCTGTCTCTTCTCTTTCCTTTGATCCTTGGGTTTCCAGACATTGTTTCTCATTATCGCTTTGTATCTGATCTTCCCCTGCATTTTCTTTCACCCTTTGATTATCCTCGTCTTCTTTGCTTTCTCCATCGTCTTCCACGATTTCCCCCTCTTCCTCTTTGCTTTCTTCTTCATCTTCAATCCATTCCATTTTACCTGTACACCATAAAAATCTTATTAGGAGTCACATAGATGGATCACTTTCTTTTCTCAAGTTGAATTCGAGGTTATTATGTTCATTTTAAGGAACAAATAGATGACTTTTTGTTGATACCAAAGGACAGGAAACTCATATTTATGCCATGAACACCAAAAGGAAAATACAACTACTGTTTTTAATGAGTAGGAAGGATCTGCAGATGCTGGTTTACATTGAAGGTAGACATTAAATGCTGGAGTAACTCAATGGGACAGGCAGCATCTCTGGATAGAAGGCATGGATGTTGGGTCAAGACAACAAGGGTCTCTGTAGGTTTGAATTGTAATGTGACCTAGGTCCAAGTAGCATGCTTGGTTATCAACATACAAGATGAACCCATGCTTGCATTAGTGCAACTTACAACATTGCAAAGATATTTTTCTGCCAGAACAATATGCCGAATTTTATAAGGAAAATCCCTGAACCAACGAAACATTGAAGAATCACAAGCCATTCGCTTGGAGAATGTCACTATAAATGAAATTGTTTTATGACTGTTGGCAGACCAATTTCCCTCCTGGGATAAATAAAGTTCTATCGTATTGTATCGTATGTAAGATGCTGTTCAAATAAAACCTTTTCTTTAAACCCCTTTCAGCAGTGCAATGAAATTGGCAGCATTAACTGTTCTTGCTATTGTTTAGCAGGAAGTTGTGAGTCATGGTGTTGGCTGCTTTAGTCTCCTATCTGACAAACTGGCTAAGAAATTACTACTAGCTTGAGATAACCAAAGATGCAAGGTCCATGTCACATTAGGTTGACAAAACAGATAGCTAAACCTCAGAAATGCAAGTCTTAGCACGTAATAACGACTGGCCGTATCCATTTTTAATGAATTAAAAGGTCTTTCAAAAACAAAAAATCAAAGACATTGCTGCTGTGGTGCATAAAGATCTTCCTGACATTCTTTCACCAAGACTCCATTATTACATTACTTCTAAGATATTGAAACATCCAAAGCATTCTCATCTTATTTGATCTACATCACAAAATACAATAAGATACAAAATGCTGGAGTAACTCAGCGGGACAGGCAGCTTCTCTGGAGAGAAGGAATGAGTGACGCTTCAGGTCGAGACCCTTCTTCCATCTAAAGATGTAAACCAGCATCTGCATTTCCTTCCTACACACTCTTATCACAATATTTAATGTCAAGTTATTCATAAGGTTCATTTATTGTCACATACACCAATTGGTGTAGTGAAATTCAAGTTGCCATTGCAGCACATTAATAATACAAAATAACAATATAAAGAAATTTAACAGAAAACATAAAAACATCCCCCACAATGGTTCTCACTGTGAGGGAAGGCACAAAGTCCAGTCCCCATCCCCGTGTCCACCCGGGTGATGGTGCTCTGCCGTCGGGAGAACCCTCACAGCGGCTTGGGATGCCTGGAACAGCCGCATCCATTCAGCACCTCAACAGCACCACCTCGGGCAAAACACCGCCTTCTGGATTCAACTTTAACACCTTCACACAGTGACTGTATTCCCATTTCTCCCAACCAATCTCTTGCATATCCACATTGCTTATTACCATCTACTTTTATCTTGCACCATAGTCCCTTTTAATTGATTTCTCCTGTCTTCCACCTTACCTTTTGCACTTCCCCAGCCTCTGGAAATTTACAGTTTTGGCAAAAGGCTATTGACCTAAAATGTTTATTCTCCATCTCAACTGATGCTGCTAATCTGCTGATTATTTCCAGACCTTTCTGTTTTTGTTTCCAGCATCTCCAGTATTTTGCCTCCGTATAATTATCTTCATATTCATAGGCTACGTGCGAGTTATGCAACTTATGTGCCCAAATTCTTGAGAAATATGGTTTAGTTTAGGATAGGGATACAGCGTGGAAACTGGCCATCCAGCCCACTGATTCTGTGCCAACCAACAATCTCCATACACGAGTTCTGTCCTACACACTAGGGACAATTTACAGAAGCCAATTAACCTACAAACCTGCACATCTTTGGAATGTGGGAGGAAACTGGACACCCGAAGAAAATCCACGCAGTCACGGGGAGAACTTACAATGTTTAAGAAAGAACTGCAGGTGCTGGAAAAATCGAAGGTAGACAAAAATGCTGGAGAAACTCAGCAGGTGAGGCAGCATCTATGTAGCGAAGGAATAGGCGACGTTTCGGGTCGAGACCCTTCTTCTGGGAGAACTTACAAACTCCTTACAGACGGCACCTGTAGTCAGTATCAAACCTGAGTCTCTGGTGCTGTAAGGCAGTAGCTTTACCACTGCCCTGCCTGATAAAATTCATAAATTAAATCATAAAAGGTATTGTAAAACATATCTTAGGTGCTGTCCATTTTACCTCATTAATTTCGATTTACTTGAACCTTAGATCCACTTACAGTCCCCTAGTGAATGTATTGGACACTCGTTCACACTAGTTCTATGTTATCCCACTTCCGCATCCATTCACTAAGTACCAGGGACAATTTACAGAGAACAGATTAATCGAATAAATCCGCACGTCTTTGGGATGTGGGAGCAAACCGGAACGTCCAGAGGAAACCTATATGGTCGCAGGAAGAACATGCAAATTTCATGAAGACAGCACCCGAGGTCAGGATCGAACCTGGATTTCTGCCGCGATGAGGCAGCAGTTCTACTAGCTGCACTCTCATTTTCAGGGAAACATTTCCAATAATGGGTAAGTAATTATTGCCTCTCAAAAGTCAAATAATTGAAATCTCATAAATACTAGAAATAATGTGTGGAAACACTATTCATTAAGTCAGTACAACACGGCAACCAAACAATAAATAACTAATGCACATGGAGTTGCCTTTGAGCCATTTCCTAACAAGGTTGAAATACTAAACAATCCTGGCATAAATCTGGGTACATTGCAACATTTTTTTTTGTATGTGTTCTGTACCTTAACACCGCTTTGGAATTATATGATATAAACATACTTGTAAATAAGTTGATAACACAATATAGCAGAGACATTGCGAGTCAAAAGTTGCCCAGTTTTTAAATCTTGTGAATCCATTCAGCCTGTGGAAGCTAAGCAGTGAAGGACTCCACATTAGATAATTTCAGTCTGAAGAAGGGTCTCGATCAGAAACGTCACCCATTCCTTCTCTCCAGAGATGCTGCCTGTCCTGCTGAGTTTCTCCAGCATTGTGTCTATCAGATAATTTCCTACATTTTGTATGAAAATATCCCATTTGAGAATTATTTATCTTCTCTTATAATACTCTTGAAGGAAAGCACAGCAAAATATTGATAAAGAATATTCTAATAAACTTCAAAGATCAATTAAAAATATTAAGAATATAGACCTCTCCCATTTTAACAAGGGGCATTAAAGCAGCCTACATTCTGACACAACATACCACAAGATGGCAGGAAACTCACATGCATCTGCTGGAGTGGAAATTATATTTTGGTCTTGTGAAGAAACAGAGCCTTTATCCCCGTTTTCATGCCACCACTGGGATACATTCTTATTAAGTATTGAAATGCTTTCTTGCACTGTAAGAAATACACAATAGGCTCTTTGTTTGATCTTTATAATGACACAGAAAATGCGAAAGTAGAAGCAACCAACAGTCACTAAATATACATTTTGACCAGGTTCATTGTTTACTCATTAAAAGACTCGTTTATTATTCTTTTCTCAAGCAAGATTTGGATTTTAATTTTCAATAAACATCTGGATCATAAAAAACTCCTCAAAAGGTTTAACTGCCTGGGAAACCGGAAAATGTATTTCACTCTTTAACCAACGTAAATATTGCTGGACATCTGTCTTGCAAGTCTCCAGAGTAAAGCATTTCCTTTTAATTACTCTCAAATGTCTGCAAGTTTATTTCGGGAGTAGCACATCTGTGTTTGCCTTTACATTTCCTTTAAAATGTTAAATCTATAAAGATTGCAACTTTAGTAAGAATGGCCAGATTCTCAAGAGGCTGCTAGATTGAACCTTTAGCCTCGGACATTCAGTCACCCCTGCCTTCATTGAGCACAGATTGCCAGTTCCTCGCCAGCTGCCTGATGAGGTAATGAACCGCTGCAAACTTGCAATTTAAGAGAGAAGAAAAACAAGAGGGAAGGTTCATGTCACATAAGTACGCTGACTGCTATCCCAGAGTCACTCACTATCCTCCTTGTTAAAGCAGGAAGAATGATGGCAGGGCCAGTCATGAGGGAGCTAAGAAAACTGAGGAAAGTGCAGTTTTCCCAGTTTTTTTCAGCTCCCTAATGACTGATCCAGCCGTCATACTTCCTGCTTTAACAAGATAGTGAGTGACTCGGGGATAGCAGTCAGTGTGCTTACTTTTTCTTCTTGCCAGACGCAGACACTAGAAGACTAATATTTTGCATCAACCGTATGTATGACTCAATTGCCTCCTCACGTTTTTTATTTAGTTTCGTTTTTAGTCTATAGATCCAGCCCTTCGGCCCATCGACTCCGAACCGACCAGCAATCCCCGTACATTAACACTATCCTACACCAGGGACGATTTTTTAAAACATTTATACCAAGCCAATTAACCTACAAACCTGTACGTCTTTGGAGCATGGGAGGAAACAGAAGATCTCGGAGAAAGCCCTCGCAGGTCCGGGGAGAAGGTACAAACTCTGCACAGACAGGATCAAACCTGGGTCTCTGGCGCTATAAGGGCTGTAAGGCAACATTTCTACCACTGTGCCACTCCCGATTTAAAGATTGTCATTAAAAAATCCATACGTCTTCCAAATACATTGCAGGTGATAATTTTGGTCAAATAATAAACTCACTATGCACGAGATCTGGTGTAATTCGGGCATTTTGTGGAATTACATCCCCCAACACAAATAGTTAAACAGGGATGTAAGAAAAACTCAATGCGAAAGTACAGCTGTTAAAATTCACGAAGCATAATCATTGTATTGTGGTGTTGTCTGTCAGTGACTCCTGAATGAAGAACAGATATTGATACTCAAGGAAACAATGCACCCATGAACTGATCAAAAAAAAAAAAAAAACAACTTTTTGCAGCAATTAACAACCTAGGCCTATGTGACGAGAAAATAGAGAAACACAGCATGTATAGTAAATAAAGCCCAAATCGGTATTGTGGCAGTAGAAACATGATGGAATTCATGAATGCAACAAGGAGTGAAAGAAAGCAAATCTTTATGCTGGAGCATCCTAGGATTTTGGGGTTCTGCATCATGCAGCAATAACGAGAACATATACTTTCCAGGATCTACAGAAACAAGCCACTTGAGCAGTGAGGAGAAGTGCTGGCAGTGCATGTGCAGAACTCTGGAACAAAAACTGCAATCCCCGTAGATGGGCTCAGCAAAGTGCAGTAATGAGAAACAGATTACACAAATACTTCATATTTAGTGGCTAAGAACCTTAATTGCCAGGGATCTCGAGGACATGAGTAATATGGAGGCAGTAGTTCCCCACAAGCTGTTGTGTGCTCAATTTGGAGACACCATCTGGAATAACGAATCCAGGGATTCCACAGGAACCTTTGTGGTTAATCCATCCACTGGAATAGGCATAGTAAATTTCATTGAAATAACAAAGGAGCTAAGAAAAGGCCTCAGGAGGAGGTGAAATATGTATCTGCTACAACTGTGCCAGGGGCAGCCAAAAGCTCAAGATTGGACCTGGGGAAATAAAATTCCAACAGACGTTCCCATTGTGCCCTGCAGCTCCAACAAAGAGATGATCGGCTGTTAATAGAGGTAATACAGAAGGCAGTAGGAGATCTAAAGTGGCCGATAGGGAGCACTCCTTCTGACCAGAGTAATACGCAATGAAGGGCCGGGCACAGTCTTAATAGCTATGTTCACTTTCATAAGATCATAAGTGATGGGAGTAGAATTAGGCCATTCGGCCCATCAAGTCTACTCCGCCATTCAATCGTGGCTGATCTATCTCTCCGACCTAACCCCACTCTCCTGCCCTCTCCCTATAACCTCTGACACCCGTACTAATCAAGAATTCGATAATTAGGGAAGACTGTGCATTAAGATTGATAGATGGGGGGATCAACAAAATACATAGTTTACAGAACAGTGACTTGCACAGAGAATCCCATATCCTCCACATGCCCTGTTGAATTCCCTGTACATTATTGTACGGGCCATGATACTGAGGCATATCAGCAGTAACATTTTAAGATTGGACTCCTTCATCGATTAATTCCAGGAAAATACAAATAGAAAGTACATGGCTTTAGTTCTTGGGATTGATGAAAAAAGGCACGTGGCCTGGATGGGCAAGGCAGAGGCAAGCTGAAGAGAATGACTCCAATAGGGGCTTAAAGCCTTTGGAATGAGAAGTTATCCAGGATTATGCTGCCTTGGCATAATATACTCCTTAAAGAAGGAAAAATGAAAAACTATACTCTGAATATTATAAACTTTTAAAGAAATTTGAGCAAGACCTGCAGATGGCTCTTGGCAGGACATTAAATAGAAAGCCATTTGTTGTTACAGATGTCCATCACTGATGCTTACAGTGACGTACTCATGTCAGAAATGCATGGCAGCCAGCAGCTGCGGTTCCTGGTTTTTACATGATGCTGCCTGGCCCGCTGAGCTACTCCAGCAATTTGTCTTAGTTTCATGTCAAACCTATGCTGATGGCATCCGCCTTAGGTGGTTGAGGGGGGATAGTCCAAATATTAGATACACTTGTTAGCAGTGCACTGAGTAAGGAAAACCTTTAAGTGACAAGTCATCAACTAGACATTTTATGTTTCAATGGTTAATGCCTTGAATAAAGCAGAAATGAATGCAGAAGGAAACAGGCAGGCATATGAATTTATGTAGGCAAAAACATTTTTTTTTTTGAGTTTAGAGATATATTGGGGAAACAGGCCCTTTGACACTCCTAGCCCACACCGATCCCCACACATTAACACTATAGATCAATCACCATTAGGCCATTTGGCCCATGAAGTCTACTCCGCCATGGATCACATCAGCTAATAGTGACTGATCTGCAAACACCACCCTACACACTCTAGGCATACTAGGGACAATTTTACATTTATACCAAGCCAATTAGCCTACAAACCTGTATGTCTTCGGAGTGTGGGAGGAAACCGACAATCTCGTAGAAAACCCACGCACTTCACGGGGAGAACGTACAAACTCTGTACAGACAAGCACCCGTAAGTCAGGATCGAACCAGTGTAAGGCAGCAACTCTACCGCTTCGCCACCATGCCGCTCTGGGACCCATTTAGGAAATGCTCATGTGCTCCAGCTTCAGGAATATTTTGATCTTGTAGTACCCCATCTGATGCATTTTTTAAACTTCCATGTTAAAAATCGCATCACTAAGACTGTAGATCCACATCATGCTGAGCGGTGGAATGCCTTGGACCAGATTTACTCTTGCAATTCAGTCGTCCATTCCCTCATGAAGTCATTGCATATCCCAATATAATTCTTTCCAGGTCTACAAAATCCCTTCTGATTCTTTTAACAAATTGGTGGAGATGATTATTGCCTACACTCTCCTCCCTTATCCACCAATTTTACAAATCTAGTGGCAAACCAGAGCATGCATTATCCAGTTCCTTGAAAGCTAAAAAAGTTTCTTGAATTCACAAGTTTTCCTTTCCTTCCACTTCTTAGATTAGTCTAATACATGACTTCCCATTGCATTTCTTTTGTGTGATCAGTGATCCAGGTTTTAGATCTAGACCAGTTTTCTTTTTATCTGTAAAAATCTACAGACCAGTCAGTTTTTCCTAAATCAAATATTTAACTTACCGATTTCACATTGATCATCTGGTTGATCAAGTTGTTCTTTAAACCTTGGAAATGTTGAAGGCATGGACACAGGATTATCAATCTGATTATTTTCTGACCTGCAAGTTAATTAGAAAGAAAAACAAAATCACAGAAGATATTCACTGCTATTAAAGTTGCCAGAGTAAAAAGTTCAGTTTCTCTTTTCCAGTATAAAATTGTGTTGAAATATTCATCCCAACAAATATTGTTTGCTTGATTTAGTAAAGATGCAATGATTGTACTTCACGCTGTCAAAAATAAAACTAAAAGTGTGGATCCCCATTTAAGAGTTAATTTACATCTGAATGAATATTAATATATTTTACTGCAATAAGGTAAGACTTGGTATCAATCTCCCCCGCTCCAAATATTTTAAGGATGAATATTAGATGTAATTGTTTTTGAATTAATTGAGCCAATGAATGGAACCATGGAAGTTACCTTTGAAATGTAAAATCAGATTATTAAAAAATGAATGTAGTGTTTGGCACGGTGGAAAGATCATCAGAGATGGAAATTCCACCACAAAACAGCGATGAACAGGAAAGGGCCACACTGTCTCCCAACCAATTTAAGGTTTGTTTTAGTGTCAGTGGAAGACACCAGTGATGTGTCAGAAATTCCAGAAAGTCAGGGCCCACAAGTTAGTGGAGTTGCTGTTACTAAGCAGAAGGTACTTGGGAAACGGAAAGGTCTGAAGGTGGATAAGTCATCGAGATCAGATGACGACACCTCAGGGTTTTGAAAGAGCTAGGTTTAGAGATTGTGGAGGCAGTAGTCGTGATCTTCCAAGAATGACGAGTCAAGAATGGTCCCAGAGGACTGGTAAATTGCAAATAATACTCCGCTGTTGAAAAAATAAATGAGGCAAAAGAGAGGAAACTATAGGCTGCTTAGCCTGACTTCAACGGTTGGTAAGATTTCAGAGTCCATTATCAAAGACCAGGTTTGTGTGTGCTTAGAAGCACACGATAAAATAGACTGAAGTCAGCATGGTTGTGTGAAGAGGAGATCTTGCTCAATAAATCTGTTGCAATGCTTCGATGAGGCAAATAGCAGGATAGACAAGGAGTTTCAGTGGATGTTGTATACTTGGATTTTCAGAAGGCCTTTGATAAGGTGCTGCATGCGAGGCTACTAAACAAGATGAGAGCCCATGATATTAGGGGGAAGACACTAGCATGGATTGAGGTTGGCTGAATACTTAGAACTATGTTAGAACAGTACAGGAGAGGAATGAGCCCTGTGGCTGAAGATACTGACCTAAACTGATCTCATCTACCTGGAAGTGATTCATATCCCTCCAATCCTTGAAAATCCATGCGCCTATCTAAAAGCTTCTTAAACACCACTCTCGCATCGGCCTCCACCACCACCTCTGGCAATGTGTGCCAGGTTCCCACGTCCCCGTGTGTTTCCATACAGTTCCACCTAATAAGCAGATGCTTGGAAGCAGGATTCTATGGTGAAAATGCAGCTGTGTAGAATTAGAAGTATAACATGCCAAAATAATTTAATTTTGAATGTTGTAAAACAATGTAGAGTATAAAATGTTCAAAAAACTTTGATCCAAGTAGTAATGAAAAGGTAGAACGTTTAAATTTTACTTGTACAAAAATCAGAAAAATAATTGGGCTCACCTTAAACAGCAAATAAATGTAATTGTTTTTTGTGTTAGTGCACTGCCAATATCAGATTAAGTAATGAGAATGAGGTAGAAAAATGGAACATTTTCTTACTGCGAAAATCAGATGGATAGTTTATCCTCTATTTGTTAACTTCAAAAGACATAGTCTACTAGTAATGCTTAGTCATTCACTGCATCCCATTTGTTCCCCTTGTATTGCCATTTAGAGTGAAAGGAGGAAAGTCAGAAGGCAATCAAACAAAGTTAACTTGGTTTGGTTAAAGAAAAACGTTGTTTTTGGAACCTCATGTCAACTGTATGGGAGTCAAGGCGTGAGCACAGAAAAGTAGAATTGAGGTGATTAAATAAACCATGATCATAATGGATAGCTGAGCAGACGTCAGAGGCCCTCTAGCCACCCATTGTCCCTGTTTACACAAAATGCTGGAGAAACTCAGCGGGTGCAGCAGCATCTATGGAGCGAAGGAGATGGCTAACGTTTCGGGCCGAAACCCTTCTTCAGACTCTATTGTCCCTGGTTCTTACTTTGGTTTTCCTACTTGCTACATGGTTTAGTTTTAAGCACAATTGGGATGTTCTTTTTGTCGATACTACAGAATAATTTACAAAAAGACTTAGGAATGTCTGTTGAATAGTATTTTTACCTTTCATTCGCAGCACAGATGACGGATAAAGGACAATTTGCTGTATTGACAACTTGAAAATCACAGGATTGTACTTGACTGGTTGTAATTGATGACTGATGTTCTGATACACCAGGAACACAGACCATAAATGATCCATCCTCACCTTTTTAAAACAAAACATGCATTTATAAGCACCCATTTGGTTGTTAATAGCTATTTCTAAAAAGCTTAAATACTTCAGGATATATTATACTTAACATTTTAAACTTAAAATGATTAAAATATATACTCTAGGTAATAATAATTCATTTTATTTTCCTTCATTCCAAATAAGACCTCTCCCAAAAAGGAAAAAGATCTAGTCATAACTTGCAAGGCAATCTATAAACAAGCATTTTTCATTTAATTTTAATTCTAATTATATTTTATTGGGAGAAAGTCAAGAATACAAAGGATGCAATAACAACTATGACAAGTAGAAGTGGTGGCTTTGGAATAGAACAAAAAAAGTGGTTAAAATATATTAGAACAATTCAGGAAAAAAATGGAAATGCAAAGAATGATGTGCAAAAATGAAAGAATTTGTTTTCAGATTAATATATTTCTGGTGCAAGATCTTTAACCTAAACCATGAAAGGGCCCATCCCGCTTTCCTCGAGTTATTCACGAATTGACCTGAGTTATTCACGAATTGTCCCGAGTTTTCAAACTCGCAGAATGTTCGAAACGAGTCCGTAGGAGTCCGTGGATATATCGTAGCGGCTCGTTATGCCAGCCGTAGGTACTCGGGGCTATTTTTTCACTCGTGGACATTTTTCATCATGCTGAAAAAACATCCCGACTTACCTGATGCCCCGAGTACCTATGGATTCAGTACCAATTTTGCCCCCCAAATTCCTATTAATCTTTACAGCCCAAAATTATTACCTATAGTGAAATAAGCCAGAAAACGAGTTTAATTAATTTGCAGAAAGGATTTTCAAGGACATTGCCAGGACTGGAGTGCTTGAGTTATAAGGAGAGACTGGATGGGCTGGACCTGTTTTCTCTGGGGAAAGGAGACCTTATCAATGTTTATTAACCATGAGAGGCTGAGATAAGATGAATTGTCACAATCATTTTTCCCAGGATAGTGGTGTTTAAACCTAGAAGTCATAGGTTTAAGGTGAGAAGGGAAAGATTTAAATGGTGGAGTAGACTTGATGGGCTGAATAGCCTAATTCTGCTCCTATAAAGTGGCATAAATTCAGATGTATTCAATTGGCCATGGGCCCGAGAGGACAATAGATAGTTGTTAGTGCATCTGGTGAAAATGTTTGTTGCATCTGTCTATGCCTCTCATATAAATGTATGAGAGCCAACAATAGGATAGACGGTCAGAATCTTTCTCTCAGATTGGAAATGTCTAAAACTTAAATGTCATTATCTTATTAGGACATAGCTTTAGGAGAGAGAGGCAAAGTTTGTGCAAGGCAATTTTTTAATATATTGAAAGTGATGAGGCAGATAATGGCATTTAAATGGCTTTTAGATAGGCAGACAGATGTGTGTAATGAAGGGATATAGACCATGAAGAGGCAGCGGAGATTAGTTTAACTTGACATTTAGTTTGGTACAAACTTTGTGAGCCAAAGGACCTGTTCCTGTGCTGTACTATTCTATGAACAGGAGTTCAAGGTAAACTAAAAACTGCTTGAGAAGGGGTGTGGAAACTTGCTGAATTGGTTAGGGGGTTGGTGAGGATGGGGTGAAGATTTCATGATGGTAGTGAGGATCCAATTATTGTTCAATGCAAGACGCACTTAGAGTCATACAGCTCAGAAACAGGCTCTTCAGCCTAGCTTGCCTAAGCCGACCAAGGTGCCCCATCCACACTAGCCCCATTTGTCCGTATATTGCCCATTTTCCTATAAGCCTTTCCGATCCATGCATCTGTCAAAATGCCTTTTAAATGTTGTTACTGTTTCTGTCTCAATTACCTCCTCCGGCAGCACATTCCATATTTCCCTCACTTAAATCGTTCCCCTCTCACCTGTCCTTGGGATCTAAATTCCCCTACGTTGGGTAAACACGCTGAGCATCTAGCCTATCTATTTCCTTCATGACTTTATACACCTCAATAAGATCACCCCCTCATCCTCCTATGCTGCAAGGAATACAATCAAAGCGTGCCTCAGGCCTCCAGTCCGAAAAACAACCTTTCACCATCACCCTCTCCTTCCTTCCATTAAGTCAGTTTTTTTAATCCATTCAGCTAGGTCTTTGGATCCCATGCGATATAACCTTCCAGTGCACACAACCAGGTGGAACCTTGTCCATTGCCTTGTTGAAATCCATATATACAACATATACACCTCTGCCCTCATCCATCTTTTTGGTAACATCTTCAAAAAAGATTTGTGAGGCACGCTCTCCCACACACAAAACCATGCTGACTATTCCTATTCAGCCCTAAATGCATGTATATCTTATCCCTCAGAATAATCTCCAGTAAATTTCCGACCACAAATATTAAACTCACTGGATTATTGTTTCCAGGCTTTACCTTGCATGCTAGTTATGTGCCACGCATTACCAAGCATAGAGGTCAATGTGCTTTAAAACCACCCAAAGAACGGGCTACAGTGCAATTCTCTGAGGCCCAAACTCTTAACGTCTACAACCTAGAAACAACAAAGTTAGCAAACACAACACGTGCAAGTCACCTACAAGTCACATTAACTTTCTGACCCAGAAATATAAATTCTTACATGGTTTCTAAATTATGGAACCCCTATTAATTGATATTACACCAGCAACCACACAATAAGTTAGATACAGATACATACACTATAGGTGCAGGAGTAGGCCATTCGGCCCTTTCAAGCCTGCACCATCATCCACAATCAGTACCCCGTTCCTGCCTTCACCCGATATCCCTTTATTCTGCTAGCCCTAAGAGCTTTATCTAACTCTCTTTTGAATGCATCCAGTGAATTGGCCTCCACTGCCTTCTGAGACAGAGAATTCCGCAAATTCACAACTCTCTGGGTGAAAACGTTTTTCCTCACCTCAGTTCAAAATGGCCTATCCCTTATTCTTAAACAGTGTCCCCTGGTTCTGGACTCTCCGCACATCAGGAACATGTTTCCTGCATCTAGCCTGCCCTATCCCTTAATCATTTTATATGTTTCTATAAGATCCCCTATCATCCTTCTAAATCCCAGTGAAAACAAGCCCTGTCGCTCCATTCTTTCAATATATGATAGTCCTGCCATCCCGGGAATTAACCTCGTGAACCTACGCTGCACTCCCTCAATAGCAAGAATGTCCTTCCTCAAATTAGGAGACCAAAACTGCGCACAATACTCCAGGTGTGGTCTAACCATTGCCCTGTACAGCTGCAGAAGGACCTCTTTGCTCCTATACTCAACTCCTCGTTATGAAGGCCAAAATGCCATGAGCTTTCTTCACTGCCTGCTGTACCTGCATGCTGGATTGTTACATTATTGTCACTTACACAAGTGTGTAAAACTGGTACGAAAACTGGAATGAAGACAGTTCAGTAAGGGTAATTGAGGATGGACATTAAATCCTCTCCTTACCAGGAATCAACTTAAAACAAGAGTTAGGTGAATAGCTTGCGATGCCAAAGGAATGGGTGAGGTTCAGAATCATATAATTCAAGCTCATGGAACTGGGTCTCTGTGTATTCCTTTGGAATTGGATCCTCGACTTCCTCATCAACAGTACACAGTCAGTACAAATTGGCACCAAACATCCTCCTCGATTACCACCGGCTGTGTGCTCAGGCCCCCGTTCCACTTACTCTATACCAATGTTGTGTCGCGGGACACAGTTCCAATTCCATCATTAAATTCACTGATGACACCACTATGGTTGGACGAATTACGGATAGCAGCGAGTCAGAATGTAGGAGAGAGATCGATTGTCTGATTGAATGGTGCCAGAACAACAACCTTGCTCTCAAACTCATTTAAACCAAAGGAACTGACTGTTGACTCTTCAGAGGAAGGCTAAAGGATCAACAAATCTGTCCTCATAAAGAAAGCCCCTCAATGCCGTACTTCCTTAGAAGATTCGGTAAATCCATGAATACTCTCTTGGATTTCTACAGGTGTACGGAAGAGAGCATATTGACTGGTTGCATCATGACCTGCTTCAGCGACTCGAATGCCCAAGAACAAAGAAGATTTGCAAAAAGTTGTGAATACTGCCCAGTCCATCATGGGTTCAGACCTCCCCGCTATCGAAGGGTTTTACAGGAATCGCTGCCTCAAGGCGGCAGCAAGCAACATCAAGATCCGCAACACTCGGTCATCGCTCTCATTTCACTCCTGCCATTGGGAAGTAGGTATAGGAGTCCGAAAACTGTAATATTCAGGTTCAGAAACAGCCTCTTCCTAACGACCATCAGGCTTATTAACAATATTATCTGTACCCAATTTGTTCCATTTCATAATTAGACACTGTTAAAAAGTTATGTCCATAATAAATCCCACTGGCAAATCTTCTTCAGTTAAAATATTACATCTGGGCTTACAAGTATAACGATCTACAGGAAACCACAATTTATGGCTCAGATTTTGCTGTCACTTTTTAATTATTTTTCAAATTGACTTCATGTTTTATTTCCCTTCTTATTGTTATAAATCATTGTTATAAACCAATACAAGATTAAATTTTCTTCCATGGTCTAAATACATTTCAAGTCACCAGAGTCATTGTGCAGGACCCTTAAATCTGACTGTAAAAGAATGGATTGCTCTGATGAATGCTACTCGAAGGAAACAAGGAATTGCAGATGCTGGTTATTACACAAAAGGACACAAAGTGTTGGGGTAAATCAGTAGGTCGGGCAAGAATTCAGTTCTTGACCTGAAACTTCACATATCCATGTTCTCCGGAGATGCTGACTGACCTGCTGAGTTACTCCAGCACTTTGTGTCCTTTTGCATGTTACTCTATAGTAAGGTGGAAAAAGCACCAGATAAAGTTAATTTAAAAAGAACAAACATACAAAGTAAGCTTCTGATGGAATGAGAAATGTTTTAAACAATCTATTATGCATGTGACCTGAAATGCATATTAAAGCTATGCAAATTATAATCAGATTCCAAGATAGGGAACAGCATGATACAGGTATCAATTTTGGGTATTTTTAATAAAATGTTATTTTCCTGTACATCTATCTATATAACTAAAAGTCTCATCTTGGCCACTTCCTGTCTGTGCTGTATATTGATTTTAGAAAAAAAGCTACCCCGTATCGGTATGATTTTTGGCCATTTTATTCACAGTCCCCCTCCGCTAGGCAGCCTCGAGGATTTTTCTGATCGATGAAAAATAAAAAGGATATGAATGTTTAAAAAATCTTGAGATCAGCTGATTGGCCCTCTCGCCTGTCAATCACCATGATGAAGGTAAAACCCCTTGCGGGGGAGGCAGGACTATAAAAACCCCGGATGCCTGGACAGTACTCAGTCACTCTGGAAGATCACGAGTGAGAGTCCACAACTGCGATTCTAAGCTATAAATCAACTGAACTATGTCTGCAATGCACTTGCAATAAATGATTTGTTAGGCCTTAATGAGAATGCAATGAGTTGTTTGGCCTGCCCTGCCTGTGCTTGAAACTGCAATTCACAATTGGAAATGAAGTGACAATGCAATGAGTTGTTTGGCCTGCCCGGCCTGTGATTGAAATAGCAATGCAAAATTGGACAGAAATCTTTAGAGTTATCTGTGAAGTTCTTAAAATTAAACTGGATCCAGATCAAAATTAATAATATTAGGAGTTCCGGATTCAAATCTAATATTAACAGTAAACCAAAGAAATTTCTTGGATTACTGTTTGATAATAGGGAAAAAATTAATATTGAAATTTTGGAAGGGAACATTATCCCCCACAATTAAAATGTGGACAGTAGAAATGTTGGAGACGTTGCATTTGGAAAGAATCAGATTTGTCCTAATGGACAAATACGAACTCTTTGAACAGATATGGTCTCCATATACAGAATATTTGAAGGGGTAGCTGTTCTTGGCATCACAACTCAATGGGTACCCGACAGGATCAGATGAAAATAACTTTCTGATTTTCTTTTTGATTTGTATACATGTTTCTATTGATATCACTATTTGAAATTGTGTTATTTACTATTAAAATGTATACTATAATTTCTCTTTTTTTATATATATATATATATATATATATATATATATAAATAATATATATATATATATATATACTTTGTTTTAATTAAATACATATAACAAGAATATATACATATTTTTTTCCTCTCTCTCTCTTCTCTTTCTATATAATCAAAATTATTATGTAATCACTATTCTTGTTGATTAAAATCTATTCTTTTCTTTTTCTACTTTCTAAAAAAATAGAAGTTTATAAGAATTACTCGTAACATTCGCATACTTATTGAAATAAGTTGGTTGTGTATTTGAAAAGTTGTTATACCGTTGTTATGATGGATTACTTCTAATAAAAATATTATTACACAAAAAATTGGAAATGAAATGATAATGCAATGAGTTGTTTGGTCTGCCCTTGAAATGGATTGACTTGACTTGACTTGAAATGGATTGACTTGACTTGAAGTGGATTGACTTGACTAGACTTGGAGTGGATTGTTGGCCCAGCACTCACTGTGTTTAACTTGACCCACAACATCCATACTAGCGCTCCAGAAAGCCAGCTCCCCCCACTGGCCACCAATATTGGAATTGGTGGAGAGGTGGAATATTGCGTTGGTGGACCAGCGCTCCTTAGTCTAGTCACTTCTTAAACATTAGAAAAGCATTTCGAGAAATATACACAAAATACTGGAGTAACTCAGCAGGTCAAGCAGCATCTCTGGAGAAAAGGAATATGTGACGTTTTGGGTCGAAACCCTCCCTCAGACCGAGAGTCAGGGGAGAGGGAAACTAGAGGAATGAAAAGGTACAGAGAACAAAAGAATGAAAGGTATGAAAAACACAAAGCCAGGAAGGATGGAGCCCACAATGGTCTATTGTTGGCTGTGGAAAAGGTAATGCAAGGGGGTACGAACAGTGAAGCTAAGCAGGAATACAGAAACTAGCGATCATGAAAGGGGAGGGTGGTGTTGGAGATGGTCCAAGTGAATCTGAGTGCAGGATGTTGGTGGTGAAGTTAATGAAGTCAGTGGGTTCTGCGTGGGTGCAGGAGGTAGCACCGTTGCTGTTGGCAATGTAGTGGAGATAACAGTTCGGGGATAGGGCTAGTGTACGCCTGGAATAGGGATTGTTTGACGTACCCCACAAAGAGGCAAGCATAGCTGGGGCACATGCGAGTGGCCATAGCTACTCCTCTGATTTGGAGAATATGGGAGGAGTCGAAGGAGAAGTCGTTGAGCGCGAGGACCAGCTTCGCTAGGGGGAGGAGAGTGATCCTGGTAGGTAATCGGCTGGTTCTGATGTCAAGGAAGAAACGGAGGACTTTAAGGCTTTCCTAGTGGGGAATGGAGGTGTAGAGTGATTGAATGCCCATAGTAAAGATTAGGGAACGGAGCCCTGTGAGATGTATTGGACATAGGTTGGGAGGGATTGGACCAGGGGGATAGGATGGACTCGAGGTACATGGAAATAATTACAGTGGGGCAGGAGCAGGCAGAAGCAATGGGTCTTCCAGGGCAGTTCTGTTTATGGATTTTGGGAGGAGGCAAACCAAGCACTGGGGGGCTGGGAAATGATAAGGCGGAAGGCTGTGGAGGGCTTAGTTTCACTTTCCGGACCCCTCATTATCACCTCTTCCACAGCCAACTACGAACCATTATTGGCTCCACCTTCACTTGATCCTCCTTACCGGCCTCAATTTGTTCTTTTCGTACCTTTCATTCTTTTGTTCTCTGTACCTTCGCATTCCTCCAGTTCCCTCTCCCCTGACTCAGTCTGAAGAAGGGTCTCGATCTGAAACATCACCTATTCCTTTTATCAAGAGATGCTCCCTGACCCACTGAGTTACTCTAGCATTTTGCGTCTATCTTTGGTGCAAACTAGCATCTGCAGTTCCTTCCTACACAGACCATTTCTGGATCTGTATTTTCTACATGCAAAAAAAGACTGGATAGACTACTTAATATGGCTGAGTAGGTAGTTATTTCTCTTAGGCTAATACTAATAGAACAGTCTACTTTTTCCGCATCTGCATAGATCTTCTCTTCCAGATTTATTTCCACCCCGCTACAATCAGTCTGGTGCCGACCAAATCATCTCCTATCCATGTTCTGCAGATATGCTGCCTGACCCGCTGAGTTAATGCATTTTGCATCTTTTTTTGTAAACTTGCCTCATCAGTTCCTTGTTTCAGCATTGGTAATTTATCAAGTAGGATGATTAGGTTAATTAGATTCTCAATATGATCTCTTTGCAGGATTTACAGTTACATCCCTATACGTGAAGCTGCTGGTTAAAATTAACTGAAATTCTTGGGGACACCAGGGCATCGGAGATGTCCTCATTCTTTGACTAAAGACGAGGCTCTCACCAAGGTCTCTTCTATACTCCGTAACTACTCTCTCCCCATCCCCCCACTCGCAACAAAGGCAGAGTCCCCCTTGTCCTCATCTTCCACCCTACCAGCCGCCACATACAACAGATAATCCTCCGACATTTTCGCCACCTCCAACGGGATCCCACCACTGGCCACATCTTCCCATCTCCTCCCCTTTCGGCTTTCCGTAGAGACCGCTCCCTCCGTAACTCTCTGGTCAAAATTCGTCCCTTCCCACCCGAACCACCCCCTCCACTGGTACTTTCCCTTGCAACCACAGGAAATGCAACACTTGTGCTTTACCTCCCCCCTTGCCTCCATCCAAGGACTTAAGCAGTCTTTCCAGTTGCGGCAGAGGTTCACCTGCACCTCCGCCAACCTCATCTATTGCATCCGCTGCTCTAGGTGTCAACTCTTCCACATCGGTGAGACCAAGCGTATGCTTGGCGATCGCTTCGCCCAACACCTTCGCTCGGTTCGCAATAACCAACCTGATCTCCCGGTGGCTCAGCACTTCAACTCCCTCTCCCATTCCAAAACTGACCTTTCTGTCCTGGGCCTCCTCCTTGGCCAGAGTGAGTCCCACCGTAAATTGGAGGAGCAGCACCTCATATTTTGTTTGGGTAGTTTACACCCCAGCGATATGAAGATTGACTTCTCCAATTTCAGGTAGTCCTTGCTTTCTCCCTCTTCCCCTCCCCTCAGCCCACTGTCTTCGCCTCTTCCTTTCTTCCCCACCCCCCCCCCCACCACCTCCACATCAGTCTGAAGAAGGGTCTTGACTTGAAGCGTCACCTATTCCTTCACTCCATAGATGCTGCCTCACCCGCTGAGTTTCTCCAGCATTTTTATCCACCAAGGAACTACAAATGCTGGTTTACAAAAAAATGCTGGATAACTGAGAAGGTCAGGCAGCATCTCTGGAGAATATGGATAGGGACGTTTTGGGTCTTTCTTAACTGAAATTCCATTGTAAATAACATTAACGTTTCCTGGTATCATTGACTGCTATTATATCTCACCCAATAGAGATGAAATAATGTGTCTTACACTTCTAATGAATCTTACCTTCTGAGGTCTCCACGCGTGTGCCGTATTCAAGCTTCTGTTTGACAGGGGTTGAAGAACTATATTTTGGGGATGTGAACAGACATACAGGGGGTGTCTGGTAATCTTCAAATGTATTTACTGGTCGATGACTTCCTTCAGATATTTGGCGCCTTGTTAAGAGCTCTGACTGATTGGAAGAAAGAAAAGAGTCTGCGAATGTCACTCTGTGCTGGTGTGTGGATGACATTTTACTGAGAATACTGTTAACTGGCAATTGAGAAAAATATTGACTCTCCGAACTCTTCTGAATAGCAGTTTGAATAACCCTATTTTGGTAGTTTCTATAGGCTTGCTCTAGATTCTCCGACTCCTTTTCCAGCTCTCTTATTCGAGCCTTGGCTCCGGCGACAAAATCTTGGTCTGAATCTGATGAAGAACTTGGCGTTCCAATGTATTTAGAGTAATTTGCACGTGTGCCAGCACCTGGATAAAAGAGGCGTTCTTCAAACACTACCCTGCTCCTGGGTATACCAGTATCTACGTAAGTATCAGCAGGTACAATGTCTGCAGAGAGGTCAATGGCAGACCGATCAAGCAGTGAGGGCTTGGGATTACGGAACACTTCATTCTCCAAAGCTGCACAAACAAAAACAAAATGCAAAATTAGAAATGCAAAAGTACAACCTTGTAACTATTTAATTAAGTATCTTGTTCAAAAACATGCGAAAAAAATAAGTAACATTCTAACATGCCTGTTAAAGCTAAAATTATTACATTAAATATTGCACCAGATTATGCTTCACTGCGCTTTGCCAACACGCAGATTCAGAATTCAACTATTAGGGTAGCTCAGAGGAGAACTTTGTAGGTGGATTGTTCTTGGGCACCTGCAGCAGGTTGTATTGAAGAACCTTTGGAAAGTTACTAACAGATACCTTGCGGGAACAGCGCACACCACGGTGGCTGACAGATTATTCGGCAAGCTGGTTCCAGATTTTCAGAATTTAATATGCGAAGCAGTTTTCACACTGTGTCACATTTTTGTGCGACACGTGAATTAATTGTGTCTCAAACCCCATCATTAAGCATAATTGGCTGGATGGTGCCCATCAAAATGGTGACTGCACCAAATTTCTACCATGCACCTTGTGGATGGCGGAAATTCTTTGAAACAATAGAGATGAGTCAGGTGGCTTGACTCTTTCTCATTGAAAACTATCATCATCTCACATTATTGTGGCATGAAAGCCACCCAAGTCCTAGCCAGAATATTGTCCATACCTTGCAGTATGTAGGTACAATCAAAAAGTTGGAGTAACTCAGCGGGACAGGCAGCATCACTGGAGAGAAGGAGTGGGTGACATTTTGGGTCGAGACCCTCCTCTTTAGTCATGAAACAATGCAGCACAGGAACGGGCCTCTCCACCCAATGTCTGTGCCGGACATGACGCCTAACTGAACTGATCTCATCTTCCTGTAAATGATCTTTCTCCCACTCTCCCCTGCACATCCATGTGCTTATCTGAAAGCTTCCTAAACGCCACTATCGCATCTGCTTCCACGACCACCTCAGGCAATGCGTTCCAGGCCCCCATCACCCTCTGTGTAAAAATGTTTGCCCCGTACATCTCCATTATACTCTCACCTTATAGCAATGCCCTCTAGTGTTGGACCTTACACCATGAAAAAACTGTCTATTTTATCTATGTCTCTCATAATTTTATATACTTCCATCAAGTCTCACCTCAACGTCTGACATTCCAGAGAAAACAATCCAAATCTATCCCACTTCTCCCTGTAGCCAAAACCCTCTAATCCAAGCAGCATTCTGATAATCCCCCTCTGCAAAGTCTTTCCTGTAATGGGGCGACCAGTCTGCATAGAATACACAAAATGCAGCTGCATCTGCAAACTTGCTAATCATGCCTTGTACAGCCTCATCCAAGTCATTGATATAGATGGCAAGCAGTAATGGCCTGGCACCAAACCCTGAGGCACATAATAAGTCTCAGGCCTCCAGTCAGAAAAACAGCCTTCCACCATCAACATCTATTTCCTTCCACTTTAGGCTGTGCACTCCACATGAAAGAAGAAGAAGCCAATTTTCTATTCATTCAGCTTCAAGGTTAAAGATCCCATGGTTAAGGTTAGATCCCATGTGATCTAACCTTCCAGAGCAGCCTACCATGCGGAACCTTGTCAGTTGCCAGTTGATAGTTGTGATCACGATCCCCAAATATTCTTCCACTGACACACCAGTCACCGCGGTGGCCAGGCTCATTTCCCAAGTTCCAGAATGTTCCCTTGGATTATCCACATATTGTTTCAAGAAATGCTCCAGGATACGCCAAACAAATTCAGCCCAGTCTAAATCTTTGGCACTGAGCGATTCCCAGCCAGTATCGGGGAAGTTAAAGCCACCCACTAAGACTACTCTGTTGCTTTGGCGCCTTTGGAAATCTGTGTACATATCTGTTCCACTATCTCCCACTTGCTATGAGGAGGCCTATTATATAATCCCATCAGAGCGCTTGCACTTTTCTTATTTCTAAGCTCCACGCATATCACCTCAGTTAACAAACTCTACAACATGTCCTCTCCGAGTGCCACATTGAGTTGCCAGAAATGTCCCTCTCACAACCACATTTCCACAATGAGTACAACATCAAAGTCCCAAGCACTGATCCAGGCTCTAAGTGCATCTACTTTATCCACAATACTTGAAGTAAATACACTTCAGCATCACCATATTCCTCCACCTCTCCCTGCCTGTCCTTCCTTTGAGTCTTCCTAATCATTCAAGTTCAAGTGAGTTTATTGTCATGTGTCCCTGATAGGACAATGAAATTCTTGCTTTGCTTCAGCACAACAGAACATAGTAGGCATTGTCTACAAAACAGATCAGCGTGTCCATATACCATTATATAAATATATACACACATAAATAAATAAACTGATAAAGTGCAAATAACAGATAATGGGTTATTAATGTTCAGAGTTTTGTCTGAGCCAGGTTTAATAGCCTAACGGCTGTGGGAAAGTAGCTATTCCTGAACCTGGTCATTGCAGTCTTCAGGCTCCTGTACCTTCTACCTGAAGGTAGCAGGGAGATGAGTGTGTGGCCAGGGTGGTGTGGGTCTTTGATGATACTGCCAGCCTTTTTGAGGCAGCGACTGTGATAAATCCCCTCGATGGAAGGATGGTCAGAGCCGATGATGGACTGGGCAGTGCTTACTACTTTTTGTAGTCTTTTCCTCACCAAGTTGCCGAACCAAGCCACGATGCAACCGGTCAGCAAGCTCTCTACTGTGCACCTGTAGAGGTTAGAGAGAGTCCTCCTTGACAAACCGACTCTCCGTAATCTTCTCAGGAAGTAGAGGCACTGATGTGCTTTCTTGATAATTGCATCAGTACTCTCGGACCAGGAAAGATCTTCAGAGATGTGCATGCCCAAGGATCACAACCTTCATCTTGCCATCACTCATTCCAAATAATGACCTTTTACTCTGGTTCCCACCCCCCTCATGTTTAAACCCGCCACAGTAGCACTAGCAAACCTCCATGCAAAAGCAGCTCGATTACCTAGATAGGGGACATGAAGAACTCTTAAATTGATCTCTCAGAGCTGATTGGCAACCAACAACTGCAACCATATTTTCTATGAGCTAGACATGACACCAGTGTGTGAACTCCACTTCCAAATGCACTCCCTCATCCTGTGCAGTATATTGCCATGACTTTAATCTGAAAATCCTCCATTATCCCACAAAAAATAATATTCTATCATTCAATGAGATCGTATCATCAGCGATCACTCGAAGTCCATTATGATTATTTTCCTGGAGGGACCTTTCTGTGGAGCTTGAAATGATTGATCCTGGAACTACAAACGTTTTAAGGATGTGCAGGTGATATGCCCTTACAGGGGAATGTCTGCGTGCGCCTTTCTTAAATGCCATAAGGTCATGTGATAGGAGCAGAATTAGGCCATTCAGCTCATCAAGTCTACTCCATCATTAACTCATGGCTGATCTATCACTCCCTCCTAACCCCATTCTTCTGCCTTCTCCCCATAACCCCAACATCTGTACTAATTAAGAATCTATCTATCTCTGCCATAAAAAATATCCACTGACTTGGCCTCCACAGCCTTCTGTGGCAATGAATTCCACAGATTCACCACCCTCCGACTAAAGAAATTCCTCCCCATCTCCATCTTATAGGAACGTCCTTTAATTCTGAGGCTATGACCTCTGGTCCTAGACTCTCCCTCTAGTAGAAACATCCTCTCCCACATCCACTCTGTAAGCCTTTCATCATGTGGGAAGACTGGTGCACTGACACAATGACAGACACAGAGCTGGATCTAATGGTATGGGCTCAACAGTGGTTGGGAGTTTCACTTTGTTGCAGCTTTCTTCTGCCTTCACAGCTGGTGTACTGCTCCACCTACTGGCCAGCCATCATAGAACAGTACAGCACAGGAACAAGCCCTTCAGCTTCTAATATCCGTGCCCAACACGATACCAAGTTAAATTAATTTCCTCTGCTTGCACTTGATCCATATCCCTCCATTCCCTGCTTATCCATGTACCTATCCAAAAGTTTATTAAATGCCACAATTGTATCTGCCTTCACCACCATTGCAGGTACCCACTATCATCTGTGTAAAAAACTTGCCCCGTACATCACTTTAACATTTTGCTCTCCTCACCTTAAAACTATGCACTCTAATCTTTGACATTTCCATCCTGGAAACAAGGTTCTGACTGTCTACCCTATCTATAAGTCTCAAAGCTTTATCAGGGCTCTACTCAGAGAAAACAATTCATGTTCGTCCAACCTCTGCTTATAGCTAATACCCTCTGATCCAGGCAGCATTCTGGTAAACTTCTCAAGCAGTGCTTTGTCAGGAACCTTCCTCTCGACCTGCCCGCCACGCGTGACGCTGCCAGGGACAGTGCTCCAGGCGGTTTCGCTCTTGGGATCTTAGACACACGTAAGCTTCTCCACCACAACAACGCTCACTACAGATACTGATTTACACAGCTCTGTAAATCAAGTCCACCATCCGTCCAGTGCATTTTTCTCATTGTCAAGAAAGATACCGATCTGAGTACTGAACATACTCGATGCCTGATCACCCACCACTCCCAGTGGTAAAGAAAATCAAAAATATACAACCCACGATTAAAGAAAATTCTCCTCATGGCAAATTTCTTACCCAAGAACATGCCACCTTGCTGCACATCCACCAGCCAGGGGAAGAAGCCTCTCTTCATACACTCTATCAATAATTCTGAAGCTTCTGGGAGAATTTAGGGGAGCTCTACTTGAAGGAATTTTTCTGATGCATAATCAACCACGATGGGGTTCACTGTGCAAATGTTGGATTATGCAATTTTTACACTCAATTAGTAAATTTCCCATGGTAGGCTGATCCAAAGATTATGATGCACGGGATTCACTGAAACCTGGTCAAATGGATTTAGACAAAAAAAAAAACAGGGTTGTGGTGGAATGGTGCTATTCAGGCTGGTGGTCAATGACTAGTAATTTTGCAGATGACGCGAAGATTGCCGGAGCTGCAGATTGTGAGGAAGGCTGTCAAAGTACACAGCAGGATATAGTTTGGCTGCAGAAATGGCAGATGGGGTTTAATCCAAGCAAGTGAACTTTGGATGGTCAAACGCAAGGGGAAAGTACACAATTAACGGCAAGACCCAGAAAGTATTGATGTGCAGAAGAATCACAGGAATCGTGTCCATAGATCCCTGAAAATCACACACAAGTAGATACACAGTAGTAGAGATGGCACAAGGCCACTTGCCCACATTGCTCAGGGCATTGAGTATAAGAGTCAAGAAGTCATGATGCAGCTTGGTTGGGCATGGGTTGGGCAATATTTGGAGTACTTCATGCAGTTCCGATCACCCCATTACAGGAAAGATATGGAGACTTTGGGAAAAGTGCTGCCTGGATTAGTGGGTTTTAGCTACAGGGAGAGGTTAGATAGACTTGACTTGTTTTTGCTGGAATTTTTTTTGAGGTTGGAGGTTTGATACAGGTAGATAGAGTAGATATTATAACATATTTCCCAGGGTGGAAATATCAAAAACAAGAAAGTGTAGCGTTAAGGTGAGCGGGTCAAAGTTTAATTATTCTTATGCTGTACTGTTCTATATTCTAAGAGCTGAGGAGCACCTATTCATCTTCTCATCCTGTGACAACACATTTCCACTAGCAACCAAGCAAATAGATTTACATTTCAACATCTCTAAATCAAGAATGGCCCTTTTTACGTTTGCAGTTAAAAGTTGCACTTCGTAATCCAGGTAAGATTTTAACCTTTGTACAATTATTGACGTGGGCACTTGGGCATCACAGGGAAGACGATTATTTAAGCTTAGAAAGTTGGAAACAAAATGTATTTGCATCAGCTTTTTATCTGTAGTTTGCATATGATAAGACATAAGAGCAAAATCCTCTGCGGCCATTCAATCATAGCTGATCTATTTTTCCTTTTCAACCCCATTCTCCTTGCTTCTCTCTGTCCCCTTTGATGCCCCGACTAATCAAGAACCAATCAATCTCTGCTTTAAAAATACCCAAAGTCTGGGCCTCCACAGACATCTGTGGCATTGAATTCCACAGATTCACCACCCTCTGGCTAAGGAAATCTCCCATTGTCATTCTAAGGGTATGCCTTTTATTCTGATGCTGTGCCCTCTGGTTCTAGACTATCCCATTATTGGAAACATCCTTTCGACGTCTACTCTTTCAATTTCAATTTCAATTAGATCCCCCATCATCAGGAAACATGTTCCCGATGTTGGGGAAGTCCAGAACCAGGGGCCACAGTTTAAGAATAAGGGGCAAGCCATTTAGAACGGAGACAATGAAACACTTTTTCTCACAGCGAGTTGTGAGTCTGTGGAATTCTCTGAGGGCGGTGGAGGCCAGTTCTCTGGATACTTTCAAGAGAGAGCTAGATAGGGCTCTTAAATATAGGGGATATGGGGAGAAGGCAGGAACGGGGTACTGATTGGGGATGATCAGCCATGATCACATTGAATGGCGGTGCTGGCTCGAAGGGCCGAATGGCCTACTCCTATTGTCTATTATCATTCTTCCAAACTCCAGCGAGTACAGATCCAGAACCATCAAATGTTCATTATATGTTAACCTAATCATCCCCAGGAACATTCTCGTAAACCTCCTCTGGACCCTCTCCAATGCCAGCACATCCTTCCTCAAATATGAGGCCCAAAACTGCTCACAATATTCCAAATGTGGCCTTATAAAGCCTCAACATTACACCTTTGCTTTTATATTCTAGTCTTCTCAAAATGAATGCTAGCATTGCATTTGCCTTCCTTACTACCGACTAAACTTGCAAATAAACGTTTTGGGAATCCTGCACCAGCACTTTGCACTTTTGCACCTTTGCACTGACAATTTCTAAATTCTCTTCCAATTTAGAAAATATGTACACCTGTATTTCTTGTACCAGTGTAAGATCGTACACGTTGCTATTTCTTGGCCCACTCTCCCAACCTGTCCAAGTCCTTCTGAAGACTCAGCACTGCCTGCCTCTCCACCTATTTTCATATTATCTGCAAACAGCCACAAAGCTATAAATTCCATCATCCTGATCATTAACATATAATATGAAAAGTAGAGGATCAAACACAGATGCCTGTGGAACACCACAGGTCACCTGTAGCCAAGCAGAAAGGGCCCCTTTTACTCCTACTCTTTGCCTTCTGCTGGTCAGCCAATCTCCTATCCATGCTGGTACCTTCACTTAATACCATGGGCTTTTATCTTGTTTAGCAGCCTCACAAGGGGCTGTTTAAATATCTCTTAAGCATAACATTTGCACCTGACTCACCATATCCTCTGGCAGCGAGTTTCTGATTTCAATTTGTCTGTTCAAATCCCCATTAAAATTCCATCCTCTCATCTTAAGCATAAGCAGTTTTGTTTTTGATTCTCCTTCTATGGGAGAAAAGTAACTATCTACCCCAAGTATGCCTCTTATAATTTTATATCCCTCTATCAGGTTTCCTTTCACTCTCCTTCACTCCGTGGAAAACAAATCCAGCTTCTCTTCACCACTGAACTGCTCCAATCCAGGCAACACCCTGGCAAATCTCTACTTCACTTTCTCCAGAATAACCACATCCTTCCTTCTGTGCGGTAATCGGAAAGGCACACTATGTCCTCCAACTGCATTGTAACCAATGTTTTGTAAAAGTTCAAATATAACTTTTATATTATGTCCTGACCTAACTAGTTAAACAGTGCCTTTTTCACCACTATATTGGTATAGTACTATCTGATCGGATCGGATGGCGCGCAAAACCTTTTCACTGTACCTCGCAACAACATCATCATCATCACCGCTGAAAACATCAACCGGCATGGTGCCTTACAATGCAATGTACGACAGCGATCACAACTTCCACTGAACACTTGGGAATAATAAAGCTAAACCTCAAGTAACTAATTGGATCCAAAGTTGTCTTGGTGCTGGGAGACAGGACAGTTGTGGAAGAATACTGTATCAATTGGGAACAACTCTATTGGCCTGCATTCCCACTTTCAGGGAACTACGGACATGACTCCCCTTATCCATCAACATTCCCTCGCACCCTGCTCTTCACTGGATATGCCCTATCTCTATTTGATTTCACAAAATGCAATATCCATACTTGTTGGGATTAAATTCCATCTTCTAATGTTCTGCCCAACTTTGCAGCTGATCTATATCTTGTGGTGTCTTTAGACAACCTTTACACCTATCCACCTCACTAACCTTTGTGCCATCCACATACTTACATTCTATATTCACATCTAAATCGTTGATATACATGAAAGAAACTCAAGGGTCCCTGCATTGCACCACTGGAAACATGTTTCCAATTGATACAGTGTCCTTCCACCACTACCTTCTGTCTACCCATCACCAAGCCAATTTTGATTCCAATTAGTTACTTGAGGTTTTGATTTTCATGTGTTACGAGGTACAGTGAAACGGTTTTGCGTGCAATCCAGTCAGATCAGATACGATCATACATAAATACAATCAAGTCAAACTCAAATACAATTGGTAGAGCAAAGGAGAAGATACAGAGTACAGAATAGAATATAGTTCTCAGCATTGTAGCGCATCAGTTCCACAGACACAGTCCAACGTCTGCAATGGATGTCGAGGTGAATCGGACATTACCCTTGCTTATGGAAGACTGTTCAGAAGCCTTTTAACAGAAGGGAAGAAGCTGTCCCTGGCAGTGCGTGCTTTCACGTTTCTGTATCTTCTGCCTGATGGGTGCAGAGAGAAGGAATGACTGGGGTCGAACAAAATCGTTGATTATGTTGGCTGCTTTCTTCCATGGTAATATGGTGCAGATGGAGTCAATGGTGGGGAGTCTGGTTTTTATGATGAACTGGGCCACCTTTACAACCCTCTGCAATTTCTCGTGGCTTTAGGCAGAGCCAAGCCAAACCATAATGTGATGTAACCCGACAGTGCGCTTTCAATGGTACATCTGCAGAATCATGAGAGACATCACAAATTTCATGTCTCCGCAAGAAATAGATGTAATGGTGCGCTGTCTTGGTTGTTGCATCAAGGTGGTTGGTCCATGACATTTTGTTGGTAATATTAACGCCACAGAACTTGAAGCTCGCAACCATTTTCACTTTGGCACCATTGATCCCGATTGTCCGACCCCAGTCATTCTTTCTTCTCTCTGCACCCACGCTGATTGGGGCATAAACTCACCACTCTACCCGAAGTCAACAACTAACCCCTTTGTCTTGCTGACAATGAGTGATAGCTTATTGTCGTGAAACCATGTTACTAAGTTTCTATCACCTTCCTGCACTCCGTCTCGTGGTTGTTTGCGATCCGGTCCACCACAGTGGTGTGACCACACCTTTAATCCATGTGTCTTAACCTTCTTTACCAGCCTACAATGTGGGACCATGTCAAATGCCTTGCTGAAGTCCATATAGCCAAAGTCTACCACTCAGCCGTCATCTAACCTCTTAGCTATCTTCTCAAAAATGCAAATCAAATTAGTGATGCAGAATTCCCCGTGCACAAAGCTATGCTGATTGTTCCTGAATATCTGTATAAGAAGGAACTGCAGATGCTGGAAACATCAAAGGTAGATAAAAATGCTGGAGAACTTCCTGATCATCTCCTGCCTTTCCAAATGTAAATAAATCCTATTGTTTAGAACATTTTTTCCAACCACCGACGTAAGCCTCACCAGCCTTAGTTACCTAGCTTATCCCTGTTGCCCATCTTAAATAAAGGAACAACATTAGCGATCCTAAACTCAACTGGCACCTCATCTGCAAAGATCTCCATCAGGGAACTTAGCCATCTCCTTCCTTGCTTCTTCCCGTATTAACGTGGGATGGGTCTCATACAGCGGTGCGGAGTTATGCATCCCATTGCATCTAACACCTCTTGCTTCTTTATTCAGTAATGACCAAGGGATCTGCTTGCTGGCTGGTTGGCTTTGCATGAGTGTGTGAAGGCTCCACTTCTTTAACTTGATCTTCTCTCCGACCGCTGGAATTTTCGCTCCCTCAAACACAACTGTTGAGGATCACTAGAAGCTCTTGCCCCAGCAGATTTATTGATAGCACCATGGCCTGCAGCTATCACTGTTCAGGTAAACCACTAACAATATTCCAATACCAATGGGAAAAGGCCTATTTGTTAAGTAGATAATTGAATTAATCTAAGTGGTGTTCCAAAATAACATACCCAACTGTGTCTGCCGCAGTTGAAGTTTCAAATCATCAACTTGCCCGTTCAGCCTTCTGGTTTGATCCCCAAATTCCAAAAGTTGGCTTCTCGCCTGTGCACAGCGCTCCACCTGCAAGAGAAATCATTAAAAACAAATTATTTCCCAAAAATACTTTGCATCAGCTTAATGCTTAATATAAGATACAGATCACACAGACTAGATTTCCCACCATTGACTCCATCTATACCACCCAGCCTCAGGAAAGCAGCGAATATAATCAAAGACCTTTTCCGCCCAAATCTTCTTCTCGCTCCCGGAGGGCAGAAGAACAGAAGCTTTAAACATCGCACCACCAGACACCACCAGAAACAGCTTCTTCCCCCTGTTATCCGGCTTCTGTACGGTCCTTCCATGAACCAGGGTATAGTCCGATTATCAAGGTTTCAAGGGTTTTAAGGTCAGTTTATTGTCACATGTACCAGTTAAGGTACAGGGAAATTTGAGTTACCATACAGCCATACTAAGTGAAAAGCAACAAGACACACCACCACGTAAAAGTTTACATAAGTCATGTCAAGTTTTATTCGTCACTTGCACATAAAGTGCAGTGAAATGAATTTGCCAGCAGCAGTACATTAAAAAAGGAACACACAATACACAATAAAAAATTTAACCCACAAACATCCACCAAAGCATTCATCACTGTGGTGGAAGGCACAAAATTTGGTCAGTCCTCCTCCATTTTCCCCCTTGGTCGGGACGACAACCCTCCGCAGTCGCCGCTGCGGGCGTCCAGATGTGCAGACAAGGTAAGTCCAGGTAAAACCTGAATTGGTGCCCCCCACCGGAGACCGCGGGTTCAAGATGGTGTAGGCCGCATGCCGGCGGTCGAAGACCTAAAGCCCCCACCCCGCCGCAGCCAGAAGCACTGCAGACAGCAGGGCCGGTGGTCGGAGCTCCGCTCCAGGGATCTCCGGTGTGAGATCCCGCTCCGGATGGTAAGTCCCCGCCGCGCCCGCGGTTAGATGTAGGCCGTGGGCCAGCGGTCGGAGCTCTTCTCCTCTTGGGTCCCCAACAAGGGATCCCAGGCTTGGACGCTGCGCCAGCTGGAGCTCCGCAGACCGCGGCCTCAGGCTGCCGCGGGCCAGCGAACGGAGCGCTCCCCTCCGGCGAGGGCTCCCCGTTCCGCGACGAAAGAGTCCTTGCTGCGCCTGCTGCTGAAGCCCTGGGTGGTTCTCCGGGAAAGGCCGCACTGATCCTCGATGTTAGGCCACGGGGGGAGGCGACATGGAAAAAGTCGCCTCTCCATGGAGGAGGCGACCGAAGCGGTTTCCCCCTTACCCCCCTACACCACCCCCCAAACAAGACACACAGAGAAACATTAAAAACGCACATTGAGACACACTAAAAAAACAAAAAAAGTAGAAAAAACTAACACGCTGCTGGCAGGGCTGCCGGCTCGCTGCGCCCCCACTGACCGATCCACCACAGTGGATTCCACATTGCTCACTGTGATGAAAGGCAATAACATTCAATCCTGTCCCTAATTGTGGACATTGGACTTTGTCTCTGGACTGTTGTGCTATAATGCTGAGAACTATATTCTGCACAGGGCAGCACAATGGCACAGAGGTAGAGTTGCTGCCTTACAGAGTTCGATCCTGAACACGGGTGCTGTCTGCACTCTCTGTGACCGCATGGGTTTTCTCGGCTGTCCTCCAATTTCCAAAGTCATGCAGGTTTGCACGTTAATTAGCTTCCGTAAATTGTCCATAATGTGCAGGATAGGACTAGTATATGGGTGATCGCTAGACGGCACGGATTCGATGGCCAAAGGACCTGTTTCCACGCTGTATCTCTAAACTAAACTAAACACTGGGACTTTTCCCTCACACTGTTTTGTACTTGAGTTCAGTATGATTGCCATTATAGAATTATCTGATTTGATTGGATAGCATGTAATACAAAGCTCCCATTACTTACCTGCTATTCATTGGTCTTGTGCCATCACCCAACACCAAAACAGGAACCTGCTTCAGTAAAGGAGCTGTCCCACTGCGGCGACCTAATCCACAAATTCAGAAGAGTTTGCCCTCGACTCATACTCACAGCATGGTCGACACGAGGTCCTAGGACGTCTTTGTAACTCTCCTTCATGCTCGATAGTAGTCCCCACGTACTCGAGGCCTCAGCTAGGTCACGGCGTATATTTATATAATAATGCCCGCGAGTAAAATAAGGTCGCCATAGGCGGGAAAAAAATAAATACATTTTTTTATACTCGTAAGTTTAGTCGAGGTAGGTCGTAGTAGGTCGGCATGTTATTCGCAGATAATCAAGAGTAGTCGAAGGTAATCGAAGGTAGTTGTAGATAGTCTTCAACATAGTCAAAGGGAGGTCAAAGGAGATCGAAGGAGGTCTTCCACATAGTGGAAGGTGGTCTTCAACATGACACTTTTTCAAACTCTTCTAAATTCTTCTAAACATGCCAATTAGGTCGCCGCAGTGGGACAGCCCCTTTACTTTGCATTGGACCTTTCAAAATGTAGCCACACACAAGCATTGCCAACAATAGAACAATAAGTTAAGCATTCCCATTTTGATGCCTTAGTTACCTCTCTAAGGTTGATTTAGCCAAATTCAAATTGGCCTCTGGTTTTGTGGTCAGGATAGCATTAGTCTTGAAACAACATTATAACACACAGTCATTTAACCATCCTCTGCCTTCAAACCAAAGGTCAATTTCATGAAATATTTGAACAATCAAAAGAAGTTACTAATCAACGTCACTGTATAAAAATTTACAATTTTCAGTCCAGATACTTTATACTTCAAGGCCATGAAGAGGCCTAGACATGTCCTGAGGCATGATATGGCAGGCAATTTATGCCTTAATTTAACTTCTACAATATTCAAATGCATAGGTGTAACCAACACAGCTCGGGACACTCAAGATGATAATGATTTGCAGAGTCTGTGAAACCTGCTCAGGGAGAGTTGAATGGGTCTGGTCTGAGCTGAAAACAGGCTGATAATCTAAATCAAGAAGGCCAACTACAATCAAGGCTACACACCCAACTAGTGATCTCATTTGTATGTCGTTGGGCCTGGCATACCATTGACTTTTCCAGTGACAATGGCCACATAGGCTGTGGGCCGAGGAGCTTTATTCCAATGTTTCATGACCCAAGTCACACTACTACATTAAATTTTCACATATTGTGTATAAATATTATATAAATCATCCCTGAAACTCGCCAAGAACAAGACTTGAACATTTTTATTAAATTAGAGAAAAACCCGAAAAATTTTGGGTATTTTTAGTCCAATCAAAGCACATTTAACATTGAGTTGTATGCCAGTTGGCCAATCACGCGCTTTGTTTCAGGCTAGCTAGGCATCATGGCTGAGGGGACTTCACTGATGCCTGTTTTACTGGAGATTCCGATGAAGGTTCTTTCTAGTTCTGTGGAATACATGTCGTGGAAACTTGCAGCAGGGTAATTGAATTTAGTGAGAAAAGCATTAAGAAGCCTGAAGAATGTGCAGCTAAGTGGTAGAAGTGGAAGAAAGTCTTGAAAGCAAAGTCCCTGCTGAGATGCTGCAACACAAAGTTGAAACCAGTCAAACTTTGTGAATCAACTGGAAGGCAATATCTAAAGTATGAATTTATGAAAATTAATCTGTAAGGACTTTAATTAATTTTTGCACCCTTTATAATGTGAAAAAATTAGATTTGGAGGCAGTACATTCATTCACTCACTCACTCATTCACTCACTCACTCCATTCATTCATGAAGTTGAGGGCCTAAACTACGTGTATCCATAACAAGGTAAATTAAACACTGTCACTAATGCCAGCTTGTTGAAGTCTAATAAGTCTTTAACATCTAATCTCGGAGCAGCCTGCGATAACTTACCGAGTACAAGTGCTCCGATCGCTAAATTCAATTACCCTGCTGCAAGTTTCCATGACATGTATTCCACAGAACTAGAAAGAACCTTCATCGGAATCTCCAGTAAAACAGTCAAGTCCCCTCAGCCATGATGCCTAGCTAGCCTGAAACAAAGCATGTGATTGGCCAACTGGCATACAATTCAATGTTAAACGTGCTTTGATTGGACTAAAAATACCCGAACATTTTCCGGTTTTTCTCTAATTTAATAAAAATGTTCAAGTCTTGTTCTTGGCGAGTTTCAGGGATGATTTATATAATATTTATACACAATATTTTAAAATTTCACGTAGTTCTGTGACTTGGGTCACAAAACATTGGAATAAAGCTCCTCGGCCCACAGGCCTATATTTAAACAATGAGTGAATTACTTATGATAATGGCGTCCTGGTGAATGACAGTGCGAGAGTCCATCCACACATACATACATCCGTAAGCACACTTCCATGCATGCACACACACACACATACATCTGCACACACACCCATCCGCATGCAGACATACATGTACACCTCCATGCACACACATACATCCACACATACATCCATCCACACATACATGCACACTTACCTCCACACATCCACAGATACACGTTTGACAGGTATACACAGACACACACACAAACTACAGATACTCAAACAATGCAACACTTTTAGGGTTATTTTGGGTTAAAGGTAATAGCCCTCATTTGCAAAGGCACCATCGGGGAGTCTCTAACATAAATATAGGCTCATTGTAGCTTAAAATGAATACTCATCGAGTAAACATCAGAGCATTCGATTCTTGGACAGGATGTGACATTTACATCAGAAATAAGACAGGTCTCTTACAGGTCTGTCACCCAGCCTGGCCCTGCCCCAGTCCCACTATGGCTGTTACCCCCACTCTCCCCACTATGGCAGTCAGTGGGGTTCAGTAAACGGGGGAACCCAGAGGATCTGTCCCGACCCTTTAATTAGGCAGGTTCATGAGCCCTTAAAACCCAGGACCTCTGCTGCAGTCTCATTACATTTCCTATTAAAGCGACTGGAAGATGCCTTGCAGGACTGGCCCCCAGCCTGGCACTGCCCCAGTCCCACTATGGCCGTGACCCCCACTCTGCACACTGGCAGTCAGTGGGATTCAGTAAAGGGAGGAACTACCCTCACCCATTAATTAGGCTGGTTCAGGAGTAGGACCTCTGCGACAGTATAATTTAAAAAACTTACAATTATATTCATATTATTATTTTTATATTACAAGTCACATATATATATATATATATATATAGGTATAATAATATAGTTTAAATGGACTGCAACACGGAAATAGGCTGCCCATGGTGTAATATGGGCATTGGCCACTAGATGGCGCTTACTTTTCGGATCTCATTTTCTAATTAGTTTAATTAATTAATGTGCAACCTTTGGCAGTGTCGAGTTATGACATCCTTCTCAATTATATTTAATCTAAATATGTGGAAAATCACATGTAGTTCTGTGACCTGGGTCACGAAAAACGATTTCTAGACACATTTTTGATGCTCGGCCCACAGCCTAACAGCAAAATTGCAATTGGTCACCACAATAAACTGAGTAATGTACTTTTAGGAGACGCCAACCAATTCTGGACACCAATATACTAGTTCTTCAGAATATTCATGAATTACAAAGTGGCCCTTAAATACTAGTGGTAGAGCTGCTAGCTCACAGCACCAGAGACCCAGGTTCCTTCTTGACCTCAGGTGCTGTCTGTGTGGAGTTTGCATGTTTTCATTGTGACCTCATGGGTTTCCTCTCCGTGCTCCGATTTCCTCTTGCATCCCAGACATGTGGGTTTGTAGATGATTTGGCCTCTATAAATTACCCCTAGTGTGTACTTGGATAACTAGTATGAACGTGTGATTGATGGTCAGTATGGACTCAGTGAGCCAAATGACCTGTATCCATGCTGTATCCGCAAAATAAAACTAAACTAAACCTGTTGTGGTTATTACTTTTGATGCAGCACCCTCCTCTTTCTTGGTCGTCATCAGGTGGCGGCGCGAGCGGCAGCCTTGCCAGCAGTGTGTCAGTCATTTCGACTTTTTCCGCTTTTTTTGGTATGTCTAAATGTATGCGTTTCTCGGTATATTTTGATGTGTGGGGGGGGGGGGGGGGGTGGGGGTGAATAGGGGGAATCCGTTTCCAGTCACTTTCCTCGACGGAGATGCGACTTTTCTCCCGACGATTTTCGCCCTCCCTCGCGACCTAACAACTTGGATTGGTGCGGCCTTTCCCGGAGACCGGCCCAGAGCTTCAGCAGCAGGTGCGGCGCGGACTTTAACATGTCAGAGCCAGACGCAAGGCTCCGACCGCCGGCCTGCTGACTTTAACATTGTGAAGCCGCGGTCTGCAGAGATTCTAGCAGCTGGCATGGAGCGGACTTTACCATCCCGGAGCCAGGGATCCCTTGCCGGGGATCGCCGGAGAAGAGCTCCGACCGCTGGCCTGCCTGCGGCCTACAACATCGAGTAGCCGCGGTCTCCGGTAAGAAAGTGGCCGATTCAAGCATCCAAGCTGCGGAGTGTGTTCCGTCTGTCTAGACGTCGGAGCTTCGATCATCTCAATGAGAGGGCTTGTACATCGGGCTGTCCGTAGTGGCGACTACGGAGGGTCAAGGCCCCAAACACGGGTGAACAAAAAGGAGGAAGACTGAATGAACTTTATTGTCTTCCATCACAGTGATCACTGTGGTGGATGTTTATGTTTTTTCCTATCATACTTTTAATTGTGTTGTGTTCTTTTAATTGTATGGCTGCATGGTAACTTAAATATCACTGTACCTTAATTGGTGCATGTGACAATAAATGTGAACTTGAACTTCTTTGTTAATTGCAGCTTCATCTATTCTGCTTAATTCCTTATTTACTCTATTTTCCAGCTCCAAAGACTCGTCATTTGGTGGCGCCGCTTGCGGCAGCCTCGCCAGCAGCTGTCTTTCCTTTCATCCTTTTTTAAATTTTTAGTCTGTTTGTTTTTGGAGGTGCGGGGGGGAGGGGGGTGAAGGGGGAAATTGTTTCTCAGTCACTACCTGATCGAGGATGCGTCTTTTCTCCGAGCCACATCTTTGCGCCCCCCCCCTCGTGGCCTACCGTCTGGATTGGCGTGGCCTTTCCTGCCAGAGGCCGGCCAGAGCTTCAGCGGCAGCACAGCACTGAATTACCATCGCGGAGCGGGCGATGCCTTACCGAGGATCGCCGTGTGGAGCTCCGGAGTGTTGGGCCTGCCGACTTTAACACCGTGGAGCTGCGGTTGCGGAGCTTCCAGCTGCGGGAGGCGCTGACTTCAACATCGCTGAGCCCTGGGATCCTTGCCGGGGCCGCCAGCATTGAATCTCCGCCCAGCTGGTCCTGTGGACTTCGGGAGCCGCGGTCTCCGGTAGGAAGTGGCCGAATCGGAAACTCCAAGCCGCTGAGTGTGTTCTCCGCTCCGATGCCGATTATCCCGGCGGAAGGGCCTGAACATCGGGCCACCGTTGCGGCAAATGCGGAGGGCTCAAAGGCCCCGATCATGGGTGAACATTGAGGAAGATGAGTGAACTTTATTGCCTTGCCTCACTGTGGGAACGTTGATTCTGCTGTGTGGGGGTGTCCATGTTATATTCTATCGTGTGTTGTGTTCTTTTTATTCGTATGGCTGTATGGTAATTCAAATCTCATTGTACCAATTGGTGCATGTGACAATAAATGTCTCTTGAACTCTCTTGAAGAAAATCGTACTCGACTCGCCCATGAATGAGTCAAATTGTTCAAAATGCAGCCAAACTCTGAAGCAAAGTCCGAAGTTAAAATTAAGTTTCCAAATCTTAATTTACAATATGGCAAGTACAAAAGATCACTGTTGCAAGTAGGAAACACTAACTGAAATATTTTATTATTTGTTTGAAATAATTCTTAAATGTTTGTGGATCAGTCCATTCAATAGTTCACAACAACTATATTTGCTCAGCCCATAAGGTTGAGTCCACTAGTATAAATGTTGTTGTTCCACACTAGTTTACCAACATGAGTTCTGTGAAGGAACCACGCGATCCTTTCACACGCATTGATCCTACCAGCCATCTCTACACCCGGAAGGGATGCCAGTAGAATATTACTGCGTCAAAAACAATTACATTTAAAGTTGATAACACCATGATAATGCTTCAGTTTACCTCATTCTTCAGCTGTTGCTCAAATATTTCTTTCTGCCTTTGATATTCATCCTGGTCAAGCTTTCTGGAATATTCTGTTTTCTTCAGTTCAGCTTGAAGTGCTGTGTGTGCAGCAGAAGGTTCGTTTAACACTGAAACGTAAAAAATGTTAACTTCATAACAATGTTTTATTTGATTAATGTATTTCTATTTTGTCAATGTTATGGACTATTTTTATTGCAGTTACAGCACATTCACAATTCTCATTCCATTGATCATGATCATTCAGTGTGAAAATGTGACATATGTAACATCGATGAAGATCATTAGTGATCTTTATGGTCTTTATGACTGAATAATATGAACCTGAACAACATTGTCCCTTCAGTTTAAACCAGCATCTGCAGTTCCTTCTTACACATTTTTCATTATATAACTTGTTAAATTACCTATTACCCTTATTTAAAGAGACCATTTCACAATGCTTTTCAAGATTCAAGAGAGTTTATTGTCATGTGTCCCAGATAGGACAATTAAATTCTTGCTTGCTGCAGCACAACAGAATTATAGAAGGCATGAATACGGAACAGATCAGTGTGTCCATATACCATTGTGTAAATATATACACAAATGAATAAATAAAACAGATAAAGTGTAAATAAACAAATAATGGTCTATTAATGTTCAGAGTTTTGTTTGAGTTGAGTTTAATAGCCTGATGGCTGTGGGGAAGTAGCTGTTTCTGAGCCTGGGCCTTGCAGTCTTCAGGCTCCTGTACCTTCTACCTGAAGGTAGCGGGGAGATGAGTGTGTGGCCAGGGTGGTGTGGGTCCTTGATGATGCTGCCAGCCTTTTTGAGGCAGCGACTGCAATAGATCTCCTCGATGGTAGGGAGGTCAGAGCCGATGATGGACTGGGCAGTGTTTACTACTTTTTGTAGTCTTTTCCTCTCCTGGGCGCTCAGGTTACCGAACCATGCCACGATGCAACCGGTCAGCATGCGCTCTGTAGAAGTTACCTGTAGAGGTTACAGAGAGTCCTCCTTGACTTACCGACTCTCCGTAATCTTCTCAGGAAGTAGAGGCGCTGATGTGCTTTCTTTATGATTGCATCAGTGTTCTCGGAGCAGGAGGGATCTTCAGAAGATGTGCACGCCCAGGAATTTGAAGCTCTTGACCCTTTCCACCATCGATCCATTGATATAAACAGGATTGTGGGTCCCCATCCTACATCTTCCAAAGTCAACAATCAGTTCCTTGGTTTTGCTGGTGTTGAGGGCCAGGTTATTGCGCTGGCACCATTTGGTCAGTCGGTCGATCTCTCTTCTATACTCTGACTCGTCCCCATCAGTGGTACGTCCCACAACGGTGGTGTCGTCAGGAAACTTGATGATGGAGTTCGCACTATGACCAGCTACAGTCATGAGTATAGAGTGAGTACAGCAGGGGGCTG
The DNA here is from genome assembly GCA_035221665.1 of Okamejei kenojei. Taxonomy (NCBI): domain Eukaryota; kingdom Metazoa; phylum Chordata; class Chondrichthyes; order Rajiformes; family Rajidae; genus Okamejei; species Okamejei kenojei. Next base: position 10,463,419 of record CM069142.1, read on the forward strand.
AGCACGCAGCCTTGAGGTGCTCCCGTGCTGATTGTTATTGAGGCTGACACCTTTGCACCAATTCGAACAGACTGTGGTCTGTGAATGAGGAAGTCGAGGATCCAATTGCAGAGAGATGTGCAGAGACCCAGTTCTGAGAGCTTGGTAACCAGCTTGGAGGGGATGATAGTATTAAATGCCGAGCTGTAATCGATGAATAACAGCCTGACATATGAGTTATTGTTGTCCAAGTGGTCCAGAGCGGAGTGGAGGGCCAGCGAGATTGCATCCACCGTTGATCTGTTATGGAGGTAAGTGAACTGCAGTGGGTCCAGGTTTTTGTCGAGGTATGAGTTGATTTGCACCATGATCAACCTCTCAAAGCACTTCATCACCACAGGCGTTAATGCCACAGGTCGATAGTCATTGAGGCACGTCACCTTGCTCTTCTTGGGCACCGGTATTATTGATGCCCTTTTAAAGCAGGTGGGAACCTCAGACCTCAGAAGTGAGAGGTTGAAAATGACTGTAAAAACTCCAGCCAGTCCGCACAGGCTTTTAGAACACGACCGGGTATACCATCAGGTTAAGGCGCTTTTCGAGGGTTCACCCCTCTGAAGGATTTTCTGATGCCAGCCACTGTGACTCTGACTGAAATACCATCACAGCGAATGGGGGCTCGAGGAGGCACATCGGTGTTCTCCCTGTCAAAGCGTGCGTAAAATGCATTGAGCTCGTCAGGGAGTGATGCTATGTCGACATACGAGCTGCCTCCTGGTTTTGCCTTGTAGGTGGTGATTACATTCAGGCCCCGCCACAGCTGCCGAACATCTGTCTCATCCTCCAGCATGGAGCAGAAGTCCCTTTTGGCCTTCTTGATGGCCTTACCAAGGTCTTATCTGGACTTCTTGTAGACCACTGTATCATCAGACATGACTGCCCGGTTTCTGGTCTACAGGAGAGTGCGGATCTCAAAGTTCATCCAAGGCTTCTGATTGGGAAACACTTGGAAGGTTTTTGTCGGGATGCAGTCCTCCACATATTTCTTTATGTAGTCTGTAATGACTTTCACTTTGTTATGTACGGTGTGAAAAGTAAAGAATTACAGAGATTCCAAAAATAGTAAAATACTTGGCCCAACCGGTACCAGTTTTGTTTCTTAACTAGTAATACAAAGAATGAGTTCATAACTCAGAAAACACATGTTCAAATCCATAACAATCAAAAAAATTAAATCCAGACTTTTTAAAATAACAAACTTAGAATTACACCCTAACGGTATGAACATTGACTTCTCCCATTTCAGGTAGTCCCTGCTTTCTCCTTCCCTTTCCAAGCTCTCCCTCAGCCCACTGTCTCCGCCTCTTCCTTTCCTCTTCCCGCCCCTCCCCCCCAACCTTCACATCAGTCTGAAGAAGGGTCTCGACCTGAAACGTCGCCTAGCTCCATAGATGCTGCCTCGCCCGCTGAGTTTCTCCAGCATTTTTGTCTACCTTCGATTTTCCAGCATCTGCAGTTCCTTCTTAAAAATTTAGAATTAAAGGTAAGTGCCAGTTAATGGCCATACCAGTGTGAAGAGCCAACTGGTTCATTCTTTTCCCTTCATGATTGGCTGCCATCTCAGTCCTATTTATTTATGAACTAAAAAAAACCCTGCAGTTACTAAAAATCTTAAGTAAAACCAGAAAATGCTGGTAACATTCAGTATATCAGGCAACATCAGTGGAAAGGGAAAGAGCTAACGTTTCAGGTCAAGGAAATTTCAACCTGACCTGCTGAGTGATCCCAGCATTTTCTGTTTTGATTATTTGTGATTCCAATCCCGCAGATCGCGACTGTTTCATATTTAACCTCCAAAGTGTTTGATAAGGAAACACAAATGTGAACCTCTTAAAACCTTATGTCAAGTATTCATTGTTTTCTCAAAGATTTCTGAAAAACTAGATTAAATAATATGACATTTAGATTCAGGCTTACCTGACTGCGGCGTTACAAACATTTTTTATTGGGAAAATAGGTAGAGTGGTGATGATGTGTGATTTGAATACAAACCTAATTCAGATAATAGAGGGGACAATTGCAAGAAGTTTTTAATTTGAAGGCAGGAGCAGGGTTCTGGAGTATCATTGTACCATTCCAAAATATTTTTAATTATCACACTGGCACACCAGTAGTGTTCCTATCTAAATTATATGGTGGTGGGTGAAAGCTCCGATCCAGGATTTGAAAATGTAATCTAGACTGACACTGAAAGAGTAATCAAATGGCAGATGTGCTGATTTGGATGAATCCTTAAACTAGGGCCCTAAATATTCTGATCAAATAGAATCAAAATGACTCTACTCGAAGAATAAAAATACTCTTGTCAGCATTCATTCTTCAACATGCCACTAAATTTGATACATTCCATATTTATCTCATGATGATCATGGGATCATATTGCAAGGAAATAGGCCCTTTAACCCAACATGCCCATGCCGAACAAGGTACCACATCTACACAAGTCCCTGTAGTCCTCTAAACCTTTCCTATCCATATACCTGTCCAAATGTCTATTAAATATAGTTATAGTACCTGCTTTAACTATCTCCTCTGGCAGCTCGTACCCACCACCCTCTGTGTGGAAAGGTTGCCCCTCAGGTTCCAATTAAATCTTCAACCAATGTCCTCTGGTTTTTGATTCCCCTGCTCTGGGTAAAATACTATGCATTCACCCTATCTATTTCCCTCATGCTGTGTTCGATAAATGATTCAGATCTTAAACATCTCTATAAAATCATCCCTCATCCTCCTGAGGTCCAAGGAATAAAGGTCTAGGCTGCCTAACCTCATCCTATAGCTCAGACTCTCAAGTCCTTGTAAATCTTCTCTGCATTCTTTCCAGCTTAACAACATCCTTCCAACAGCAAACTGGACACACCTATGTCTTGTACAACTGTATTACCACCGGGTGACGCCGTACGAAGGCAGCCTCGCTAACAATCCTTTTCTTCTTTTGTTGTTTTTAGTCTGTCGTTAAATGTATGTTTTAGTATATCTTTAGTTTTGTACTATCGCTCCTGTCCTTGCTTGTGTCCTCGAAAATCGACTTCTACCACTGTCTGAGGAAGTACTCCCAGAATCACAGTGTGTTTTCCATCCATCCAGAGATACAGCAGACATGATATTCATGGCACGGCAACTCCAGGAATGCCGTGAACAACGACAGCTTTTGAACTTGGCCTTCATAGACCTGACAAAGGCTTTTGACTCCGTAGATCGCTAGGCTCTTTGGAGCATGCTATCAAGGTACGGTTGTCATGACACGTACATCAGAATATTGAGGCTTCCACATGTCGGTCACAGTGCTCAGCACCTGCGGCTCTGAGTCCGACCCCTTCACCGTGGAACCGGGGGTCAAACAGGGATGCATCATCGCACCCACCCTGTTTGGCGTCTTCATTGCTGCCATACTGCACCTCATTGGTGGGGATCATGACAGAAGCCTCCTCGTGGCGATCCCTCCCCGGAAACACGGCACGGTGCACTCAGTGACACGTCGGGCGACCAATTCTGTCAACATGTCAGACGACGACATTGTCTGACACACGAGCAAGCGAACCTCATCGGTGAAGATCTGCAACTGGGGATCCCATTCCTCTACAGAACTGCCAGTGGGCTCTTCAACCTTAATATGTGGAAGGCCAAGAGCTTAAGGGCCTGTCCCACCAGCATGCAATTGCATGCGTTAGCGCGACCAAACGTGGTTGCTTGAGGCGTACGGTCACGCGGGACCGGTCCCAATTCGAACCGCGGAGGCGTCTGGAGTTGTGCGGGGCTGGTCCCGACATCATACTCACCAATCAGCTGGACAGGAGGCGGGCCGACTGAATTTGGACGTCGCACGGCGTTGGGCTGTGACGCATCACGCAGCGGCACGGCGGGCGGTGACGCCATCGCGCAACGCCACGCACTAGGCGTACGATGTCAAGATGCTGCGTACGACATCAAGACGCTGCGAACGCCCGTTGAGACACTGCATACGTCCGTTGAGACGCTGCGTAAACTTGTCGAGACGCTGCGTACACCCTCAATGCGCCTGCGGCCGAAAGGCCGTTGGCGCGCGGGATTTTCGGACAGAGCGAGATTTTTGGAGCCCCGCGCGATGTCAGGACCAGCCCCGCACAACTCCATACGCCTCTGCGGTTCGAAGTGGGACCGGCCCCGCGAGGCCGTACGCCTCAAGCGACCACGTTTGGTCACGCTAGACGCATGCAAACGCATGCTGGTGGGACAGGCCCTTTAGTCAGTAACACCACCATTATGGAGCTTCAGTATGTGGATGATTGCGCCATTGCAGCACACACCATTGCATGACCTCCAGGGCATCGTGAATGCCTTTGCCAAGGCATACAGAGCCATGGGCTTAGCCTTAAACATCAAGAAGACCCAAGTCCTACATCAACCTCCACCCAACCAGCCGTCTACCCAGCCCACTATAAAAGTGGATGACACCACTCTTGAAAACGTTGACCACTTCCCCAACCTTGGTAGCATTCTTTCCTCAAAAGCTGACATCAACTCTGAGGTCAACCATCAACTGAGTTGTGCCAGCGGAGCCTTCGCCAGACTCAGGAAAAGAGTGTTTGAAGACCGAGACCTAAAGGCTCAAACAAAACTGCTGGTCTGCAGAGCCATTGTCCTCTCCACCCTGTTGTATGGAGCCGAGTCATGGACCACCTACAGCAGGCAACTGAGAGCCCTGGAACAATATCATCAAAGATCCTTACGAAAGATTCTGAGGATCAGCTGGGAGGACAAAAGCACCAACATCAGCGTTTTGGAGGAAGGCAACATGACCAGCATCACCACCACAATAATGCAGCAGTAACTTCGATGGACTGGCCGTATCATCCTCATGTCCGACACACGTCTCCCTAAACAAATCCTGTACTTTCAACTGAAGGAAGGTCAGCGAGCCCCCGGCGGGCCAAAGAAACACTTCAAGGCCAACATCAAGAACAGTCTGATGAAATTCCACATCACATCGAGCAACTGGGAGCACATTGCACTGGACAGGCGCTCCTGGAGGAAATCTGTGCAGGAAGGTGCTGCACGTCACAAAACGAAACTACGCTGTGTCGCAGAGACAAAGCGACAGCACCGTAAGGAGAGATGGGGCTCGACGACTACCAACCACCGCCAGTCTCCATTACTCACGTTGCACCAAGGTGTGTGGTTCGCGGATCGGCCTCTACTGACATCTGCAGACCCACAAGTAGACGACCCTATGGAGAGGAGAGGACAGCCATACTAGTTTCGAGTGACCGCCGATGATGATGATGATGTGGGGGGGTGGGCGAGGGAAACATTGTTGAATCGCTTTCCTCGGCGGTGATGCGACTTTTTCCGTATCTCTGTCCGCAGTGCGGCCTAACATTGTGGAGCTGGCGGCCTCTTGCTGGGGATCGACTTTGGGAGCTCCAACCGCAGGAGCCTGCGGACCTAACATCGTGGAGCTCGCGTTCCCTTGGTTAGGGACCGACTTTGGGAGCTTCGACCGCCCCGACGTGGGAGCTTCAATCGCCCCAACTGGGGATGGTTCAATTGCCCCGTCCGCGGGAGAAAAGGAGTGCTGTGGTGGATGTTTATGTTAATTTTTATGTAGTTGCGTGTCTTGCTGCTTTTTGGAATGACTGTATGGCAAATCAAATTCCTTGTATGTTCTTACATACTTGGCTAATAAATTATTTGTATCTTGGATATAACATCTCAACCTCTATACTCAATACACTGACTGATGATCAATGTACTGAAAGACTCTTGACCAACCTATCTACCTGTGATGCCACTTTCAATGAGCTACATGCACCCCTAGATCATCCCTCTGATCTACAAAAGTCCTCAGGGCTCTGCCATTCATTGTGAAGGTCCTGTCTTGGTTCGACTTCCCAAAATGCAACACCTCACACTTATCTGCATTAAACCCCATTAACAATTCCTCAGCCCACTTGCCGAATTGATCGAGATTCTGCTGTAATTTTTGATAACCATCTTCGTTATTTATGATATCACCTACCTTATGTCATGTGAAAACTTAGTAATCCTACCTTCCACATTCTCATATAAATCATTGATATAAAACATAAACAGCAATGGCACAGCACTAACCACAGGCCTCCAGTTCGAAAATCAACCCCCCACCATCACCCACTGCTTCCTTCCATGCAGTCAATTCTCTATCAAGTCGGTTACCTCTCTCTGAAATTCCATGCGATCTAACCTTCCAGAACAGCCTACCAAGCGGAACCTTATCAAATCCCTTGCTGATCCATATAGATAACATCTTTGGCTTTGCCCTCATCAACCTTTTTGGTTACTTCTTCAAAACATATGGTGCCCTGAAATGAGGGGACTATGTCTAAACACAGCTATAATTTCTACATGGTGAAACCAAAATGCATAAAAATGGCCTTTATTAAAATCTGACAATGTGCACTTCATGCAGACTCCCAACATTTGATTGTCAAAATTCATAATATTTCCCTCAGAAAATTCACAATGTCACAAATTCTAAATTGTGAAGAAGTATTTTAAATGCCAAAATGTGAAAAAGGTACATGTATGCTGAAACATTTATAATTCTTTGTTAAACTCGGAAATGTGCCGGCATCACTGTAGATGAATCAAATGCAGTTTCAATTTTCCCCTTAAGAACTGTGTCAATTCATTTAATGATTGGGGTAACTAACAACATCCGCAAAAGTAGTAAAGAAAAATGAAATTAAGGTCTAATTTAGGATTTAAAGCTGGGTTGGTCCGTGTGACGGAGCACACAAAAAAAAATAACAAATGATTGTTCTTTCTTCCCAATTTTCAGTGACCACCGTTCAACATCCTCTACCATTATTGTAACAAAAGGCCACATTAAGAAGATCGCAAGAACAAATCTATCTTATAGTCCACTATATTACAGCATTTTAAAGCATCGTTGCACAATCATTGCCTTTTGGGTACTTAAAGAGGGTTTAACTATCAAATACTGAGAGTGGAGGGTTCTCCATTGGCAGTGCATGTTGAAAATTCAGGCACAGTACAAATCATATTCTTGAATGAGTTAATAGACTTTCAATATGCAGCTCTGTTGGTTACATTTCTGAATACAAAGTGAGATTCAGGGCTCTAATGGTCTTACCGCAAATATAAAAGCAATGCTTAAATTGTTTGCTATCTAAATGCCCTTGCATGATTTATAATACAAATATATTTACAGAAGATTTCATGCATACTAACTTGCACACAACGTCTGATTTTCGCAACGAGCTTCATCCAACTGTTTCCGGAGGAGTTTGATCTCAGTCTGAAACTGTATATTTTCAGTCTTTAACGATGCATGGTCAGCTGTGTCCTGTAATCTTTCATTCAGCAGCTCATTCTGCTTCACGAGCAAACAGATCTGACTTTTAGCTTCATTTAGTTCAACCTGCAAGCAATGAGACACGTTTACATACACACTGACTTGTTAGACTGGAAGTTAAAGACAAGGTTTTTCTGCTCTTCATGGGTAAAATCTAGCCTAAAATTCATGATGGCATTTACATTTGGATAAAATTCTCACAGGCCGATATTAGGTGATATTAGTAAGAGGTGCAAGGGATATCAGTGCCAAGAATGGGGTATCATAAACCCTATCCCAATCTTATTAAAATTGTCAGAGTAGTCCAAGAACCCATCTGACAACACAGCCGCTCATATATTTAGTCCTGCTCCAAAATTACACGCTGTTATTCAAGCATATCAGATAATTAATACTGAAATACTGAAATACTCACATCATCAACTCTCATCTCTCCTTTGCAGGAGCATGATGCCCGCTCTAAGGCCCGTTCCAATCACAGAGTCACTCATAGAGGTATACTGCATGGAAACAGGCCCTTCAACTCACTTTCCACAAGCTAACCAAGTTGGCATGCCGGGCAAGTTCCATATGGTTGCATTTGACTCATAACCTCTTCTTATCCATATTTCTGTCCAAATAGCTTTCAAAGGTTGTGTCTGCATCTATCGTTTCCTCTGGCAGGTCACTCCAGATATATCTACCTTGTGATGAAAATGTTGCCCCTGAAGGCCCTCTAATTCATCTTTAGCATATTCCCTCTAGTTTTAGAATCTTCTACGCTGGCAAAAAGACAGTGAGCGTTCATTTTATCTACACCTTCATGATCTTATGTACTTCAATAAGATCACCCCTCTGCTTCCTAAGTTAAAAGAAAAAGTGGCAGCCTATTCAACCTCTCGCTATAAAAATAAGAGCATCACTGTTTTATTGGCAGTCTTCCATCTCCTGCCGCATAACCATCATTTAGTTGCATAACCATTCATCACGTGTGACATCCAAGATGGGAGAAGTTTATCATCACCTGCTTCTATATTTATGTCAGATGTCTATAGTTGAGAATTTATTAAAATAATGGCACAGAGCATAAAATGGAAATATTATAGATAGCCATTGCCAGGACGTGTGTGCATGTGCGTGCGAGTAAAAGATCTGGTATAGAGAGAGAAGAAAAACATTTTGACCTCGATATGGAGGACTGTCAGGCTGAGGAGCCAAAGCAGGAGGGAATAACTCTTGATTTTTAAGAGCCAATTATTCATTCAGCACAACAGCCCCAGCATGAGTGAAGAACATAACCTTCAATCACAAAGTGCAGATTCAGGGACTGAAACGAGGGCTGCTTTCTGTTTAACTGATTCATTGATTAATTTTGAAAAAGTGATGAGTCATTATCACTTTGCCCCTGATTAAAAGATGATTTTCAAAAATCAAATTTTTGTGATTTCCAAATTAAAACTCGTTCCATCTTGGCAAATTTACCTTAATTTCACAAACGTAAACGTACTTTAGACCATCGTTCGGTAGGGTCTACAAAACATAATGTATCAGCAGTTTCACCGCTCAATGATGTGTGCAATTTCATGGCACAGAGGCCAGCAGTACTAAAACAACTTTCGGATTCAACTGAGCTAGGAGGATTTGTCATGAGTGATCTGTACGCTTTTTCAAATGTGCTTGGGCTTTTAGACATGCTTTCCAGGACAGCCTTTTCCCACTTCAATATCTTCAAAATGTCTTGCAGATTTGAATATGACTCCATTGGCTTTGGCCTCCGGACATTCTTTCTGGATAGAATGATTCAAGGTCTTCTGATTAGCTTTGCTGTGGGCTCTGCTTGATCATGATGTTCTTCATCATCATCATCATCATCAAATAATTCATCGTCATTATTTGAGAACAGCTGCGTGTAAAAGTCTCTCACAATTTTGGCAAGCTCACGTGTTGGTGGGAATGCAAGTCGGGTGTTCCAGGCAGAATCATAATGCATTGGATCATCCAAGTACCTGAGGAGTCCTGAAATGCCTGGGTTTCTTCTCTGCTCATTCCTGGCGTGAACAGCTTCATACAGTTTTCTGCCGATATCGTCAGGTTGTTGCTCCTGATTGATCAGCATGAAATCAAATATTTTGTCGCTTTGACTAAGTTGCAATCATGTTGTCCAAGGGCAAGGACACCCCTTTCAATCAAATCCAAACTTCCAGCTCACTCGAAGGTAGACACAAAATGATGGAGTAACTCAGCTGGCCAGACAGCTTCTCTGGAGAGAAGGAATGGGTGACGTTTCGGGTCAAGACCCTTCTTCAGTCTAAAGGGCGGGATGAAAGGAAATGAGGGAATTGGGGATGGGAGACGATTCCTCCCTCTTTCCCCTCCAATTCTACAGTGTGCCTCCCTCTGGCTTTACATTTCACCTTCTTTTTTCTCCTTATCTCACAGCCTTTTCATCTCTAGCCTTTGTCACTTACTCCACCCATCTGATCAACCCACCCCACCCCCCATCTGCATCCACCTATCACTTGCTAGGCTTTATGAAAGGTAAATCATGTCTGACGAATCTTATAGAATTTTTCGAGGATGTAACTAGTAGAGTGGATAAGGGAGAACCAGTGGATGTGTTATATCTGGACTTTCAGAAGGCTTTCGACAAGGTCCCACATAAGAGATTAGTATGCAAACTTAAAGCACATGGTATTGGGGGTTCAGTATTGATGTGAATAGAGAACTGGCTGGCAGACAGGAAGCAAAGAGTAGGAGTAAACAGGGTTACACAAAATGCTGGAGAAACTCAGCGGGTGCAGCAGCATCTAAGGAGCGAAGGAGATAGGCGACGTTTCGGGTCGAGACCCTTCTTCAGACTGGTCAGGGATCAGGGAAACGAGAGATATAGACGGTGATGTGAGAGATAAAGAACAATGAATGAAAGATATGCAAAAAAGTATCGATGATAAAGGGAACGAGCCATTGTAAGCTGTTTGTGGTGTGAAAATGAGAAGCTAGTGCGACTAGGGTGGGGGAGGGAGATAGAGATAGAGGGAATGCCAGGGCCCGAGGGCTGAGGGAGAGGTGGGAGGGGGAGGAGACAGCAGGGGTTAACAGAATTGAGAAAATTCGATGTTCAAGCCCAAAGGATGCAAACTCCCCAAGCGGAATATGAGGTGCTGTTGCTCCAAACAGACCTGCCTTTACTCCAAAGGAGTAAACAGGTCCTTTTCAGAATGGCAGGCAGTGACTAGTGCGGTACTGCAAGGCTCAGTGCTGGGACCCCAGCTATTAACAATATATATTATGATCTGGATGAGGGAATTGAATGCAACATCTCCAAGTTTGCGGATGCAACGAAGTTGGGGGGAAGTGTTAGCTGTGAGGAGGATGCTAGGAGGCTGCAAGGTGACTTGGATAGGTTGGGTGAGTGGGCAAATGCATGGCAGATGCAGTATAATGTGGATAAATGTGAGGTTATCCACTTTGGTGGCAAAAACAGAAAAGTAGACTATTATCTGAATAGTGGCCGATTAGAAAAAGGGGAGATGCAACGAGACCCGGGTGTCATGGTACACCAGTCATTGAAAGTAGGCATGCAGGTGCAGCAGGCAGTGAAGAAAGCGAATGGTATGTTAGCATTCATAGCAAAAGGATTTGAGTATAAGTGCAGGGAGGTTCTACTGCAGTTGTACAGGGTCTTGGTGAGACCACACCTGGTGTATTGCGTACAGTTTTGGTCTCCTAATCTGAGGAAAGACATTCTTGCCATAGAGGGAGTACAGAGAAGGTTCACCAGACTGATTCCTGGGATGGCAGGTCTTTCATATGAAGAAAGACTGGATAGACTCGGCTTGTACTCGCTAGAATTTAGAAAATTGACGGGGGATCTTATAGAAACTTACTAAATTCTTAATGGGTTGGACAGGCTAGATGCAGGAAGATTGTTCCTGATGTTGGGGAAGTCCAGGAACAAGGGGTCACAGTTTAAGGATAAGGGGGAAGTCTTTTAGGACCGAGATGAGAAAAACATTTTTCACAGAGAGTGGTGAATCTGTGGAATTCTCTGTCACAGAAGGTAGTTGAGGCCAGTTCATTGGCTATATTTAAGAGGGAGTTAGATGTGGCTCTTGTGGCTGAAGGGATCAGGGGGTATGTAGAGAAGACAGGTACAGGATACTGAGTTGGATGATCAGCCATGATCATATTGAATGGCGGTGCAGGCTCGAAGGGCCGAATGGCCTACTCCTGCACCTATTTTCTATGTTTCTATGTTTGTCCCGCCCCCCATCTCTTTCCAGCTTTCTCCCCACATACTCCTTCAATCTGAAGAAGGGTCCCCATCTGAATCATGGCCTGGCCTCCACAGATGCTGTTAAGTCCCTCAAGCACTTCATGTTTTGCTCAAAATTCCAGTGCCTGCATTTTGTTGTTTCAACTCTCGAAACAATCTCCAATCCAGGTTGAAGACAGATTGTATAATGGCAGGGCTTCCAAGGATCCCAATGAGCCATTAAAGAACATGAATGAATGTCCTCACAAATGTAATCCTGGATAGATCCAACCTGATAGAGCTTTCATCAACTCAGAATACATAAATGAATTTAACCGTAGACCCAACTTTTCAGTAGAGAGTGGTTCCTTTCCTCTTAAGCTGCTAATTAACACAGTTTTACTGAAAATGACCATAACAAAGAGATAGTAAACTTCCTCAAAAGTTAATTTAATAATATCATGACTTAAAAATAGTTAAAAACAGTCAGTTGTTTATATTCTTTGTTTGCACCATTTGCATGTTAACTAAACTTCACGTTTTCTTGTCCAATCTAAACAAAATACAATGGACTAATTTCCTTTATTTTTTCTTAGCCTCTTGATGTTCATTTTGGAAGAAGCACATCAAAAAAATAACAGATCTGAAACTGTTTTCAACTATTTTGTGCCTTTAATCTGAAGACTGACATATTATATACCACATTTACATGTCCAGGAATTCTTTTCCTCTGGTCCTTATTTTGAACTAAATTGATGATTTGTCTGTGGTTAAAAAGAAACAGTGTTTCTACTCATCTTCAAAAGCAGAATAAAAGAAAAATCGTTATACAATTTACCTCCAACTTCATCGCTTGAGCGCGGGTTTGTTGATGTTCCTCTTTACTGGACTGTATGATATGAGATTCTTCATGTAACCGAGCTGCTTCTGCTGCAAAGCAAAATGATGATAAAAGGTAATAAGTACAGATACCATAAAATAAGTACATGTTAAAGTAGAAAAATTTAAACAAAAATTACTACTTTTCATAAATTTCACTGTTGTTAATGCATAATTTTTCAGGCAACAACCTGACGGAAGTATATGAGACATGGAGTTGTACAGCGTGGAAGCAGGCCTATTCAGCCCAACTTACCCATGCCAACCAACGTGCTGAATCCACAATAGTCCAACCTGGCTGCGTTTGGCCCAAATCCCTCTAAACCAATCCTATCCATGTACCTGTCCAAATATGTTTTTAAATGTTGTGATAGTACCAGCCTCAACTACCTCATTCCATATACCCACAACCCTTTATGTAAAAAAAATGTCCCTCAGATTCCTATTAAATATTTCCCCCTTCACCTTAAACCTATGTTCACTGGTTCTTGAATCCTCTACTCTGGGGTAAAGGACTCTGCGCACTTACCCTATTTATCCCTCTAGTGATCTTATAAGATCACCCCCTCATCCTCCTGCACTCCAAGGAATAAAGTCCTAGCCTGCTCAACTTCTCCATATAGCTCAGCCCCTCGAGTCCTGGCAACATCCTCGTAAATCTACTCTTCACCCATTCCAGCTTAACAACATCTTTCCAATAACAGGGCGACCAAACCAGAAGGAAATTATTCCTTCCTTCCACAAGGAAAAGATTCACCTGTTTAAAACATTAAAAATTGCCAAATAATAAATCATACCTTCAATTCTTTTCTCATTTACTGCCACTTTCTCCATTCTTTTCCGATAATCATCCTGCAGTTCCAGCTGATACCTATACAGAAGAAAGCATTGCATTATTTAATAGTTTATAACAACAAATTAAAACATCTGTATTAAGTACTGTCAACTAAGGAAAGAAGAATTCCATCTCTTCCAGCTTTTTGATGAAGTAAAAAATGCGAACACTATCTGATCAGTGTTATTAATCTGGTAGCAGTTAATCTGCTTTTATATGCAATTATTTTAAAATAGATTATGGTTATTACAATAACAATTTTTCACTGAGCTTTTCCCCGTGAAATCAAATAGCAAGCTATCTATTTCATCAACTCAGAGGACTGAACTTTGTTGTAAAATTTCAGTATTGAAAATCTGAAAATTCTCTTCCAAAAAAATGGGTTAAAACAAACTAACAATACATTAGAAAAACACAAAACTGTATTGCGATCTTTCAAAATTCCACCAAAGTACACTATTTAAAATGTTAAGAATTTTTAACATAAATAAAAAATCACTAGTTTTCTGAAGTAGTCTGTATAAAAAGACAACGAACATAAAGTTTAAACCAAAGATAGATACAAAAAGATGGAGTAACTCAGCGGGTCAGACAGCATCACTGGAGAAAAGGAAAAGGTGACATTTCAGGTTGAGACCCTTTGCTTATCACCTACACTATGTACTGTGGAAGTTTTTAGTCAGATCAAATATTTAGTATGATCAATTGATCACGGATCGTCAATAACACAAAATATAGATAATTTAGATGTTCTTATGACATGATTGTGCAAAAAATAATGAATTTGATTATCTTGAGAGTGGATGTTTGTGGATTGAGATACAGAGATCGGATTGTGACCGCCGCCATGATTTTGCTCAGCCAGAGCTAGCAGGCAAGACATGGCCGATATCGGGGCCTAAATAACATATTTCGCAACATCAGATTAAAATGAAATTTCACCAAAAACTAGATAAGATGTTAAATAAACCCCTACAGTACATACCTTTTGTTTCGTCCTGAACTTGCAATCCATGATTTTGAAGGCATTGAAGGATCCCCATTTTCAATAGTTAAACAACGTTTTCAAAAAATATCGCGGGATGACAGAACAAAATTTCCTCATAAGTTTGTTTTACGAGGAAATCCCTCCCATACAACCAATAAAAATCAGCATTTTAATAACCCCCCCCCCGCAGAGCCTCTCAAGTCGCACGCACAGGCAGTGAGCAGATCAAGAGTGCCACTGATGGCAGGAATTTGTAACTACGCTGTACAATGGCCTGTTTTCTTTATCATCGTTATTTTTTTTGCATATCTTTCATTCATTTGTTCTATATCTCTCTATATCACCATCTATATCTCTCTTTTCCGTTTCCTGGACTCTGAAGAAGGCCTCGACCCAAAAAGTCACCTATTCCTTTTCTCCAGAGATGCTGTCTGACCCACTGAGTTACTCCTGCTTTTTGTTTCTATCTTCAGTTTAAACCAGCATCTGCAGTTTCATCCTATACTGTACATACTTTATGTTCATTGACTTTTTTTACAGACTACTTAAGAAAACTAGTGATTGAGTAACTTTAAAAGCTTTTCTTATCCATGCCTTACTACAGTATATCATATTGGAATGCTATCACTTCAGCATTATACTTTATTTAATTTTCCTTAAAATGCCATAGGAAGTTTAACATTTCAGTTAATAAAATCACTGTATTTTGTTTATTGCATTCTTGAATCACACATGCCTTACTTGCACAGCTCATTCTTAAGCTTTTGCTCGTAAGACTCCTCGATATTTTTTACTGACAGCTCCCGTCTTTGGAGACTGTCTTCCATACTCTTGTTCTTCTGTCCATGCAAATTCTGGGTCCTGAAATGGGCGAAAAGTCATGAATTAAATCTGCACCCAGACAAATAATCTACATTCACGAGTGTGAAATCACAATTTTCTATTCTGCTTTCCAATAATGTGTACAAATTGGTTATTTCATTCAACTTATAACAGATAAACAGATGTAACAAATAACAGGGGTGGCGCAGTGATAGAGTTGCTGCCTTACAGCGCCAGAGTCCCGGGTTCGACCCCGACAATGGGTGCTGCCTGGGCGGCGTTTATATGTCTCCCTGTGACCACATAGGTTTTTTTTTATGAGATCTCCAAAGACGTGTAGGTTAATTGGCTTGGTATAAATGTAAATTGTCCCTAGTGTGTGTAGGACAGTGCTAATGTGCAGGGATCACTGTCGGTGCAGACTCGGTGGGCCAAAAGGGCCTGTTTCTGTTCTGTATCTCTAAATTAAACGAAGTTAAAAGTTTACCTGTGCATATTAGTCATTTATCATATTTAAAAGCATGAATTATTAACATCAGAATGGATACATTTTCTCCAGAACTTTACAAATGACATGAATAAAACAAGAGTTAGCAGCGGTTATGACTACATAACATGGGGCTATTTCTCATGATTCACCACAGGTGTTATTTTAATCTAGAAAAGGCTATCTGGCAAATCACTAGTAAGATGGTCTGATGAATAATCATAAAACAACATGCATATGAACCCTGGTCTCAACGCGGATTTAACAGTCAAAACAATTTATTTTATCGGCAGCAAATAACAGAACTTACAGGAACTAGCAACATTTTCAGGCGGTCCAATCAGATAACAATGATGTGGTCTAGAAATTACAACAATATGGATTTGTAATAACAATATTATCAATTTGATTAGTTTATTATTTTTTAGGGAAGTCATGAAAAAAAATGTGTGTTGCCAGTTATCAATTTAAAGAATTGCCCCTCGCCAACTCACTCTGAAAATATGCAGCCAAGTATTTCTCACAGAGTACTTCTTAGGAGATTTATTTTTATATGTAAATTCCCGTCTAAGAAAAATGACACATAGTATGTTGGCAGATAATCTTCCTCCTGAAATGCTGACTAGAAATTGACACGAGAAGTATTATTTAGTTTAGATATACAGCAAGGAAACAGGCCCACTGAGTCCACGCCAACTATTGATCACCTGCTTCACTCTAGTTCTACGTGATCCCGCTTTCTCATCTACTCCTTAGACACTAGCAGAAACCAATTTTTAAAAATCCGATTCAGGATCTTTCCAATCGGTAGTTTACATATTTGTGATTTTCAAAACAATTCCTTACATTTATTTATTAACAACAGGCATCTCAAGTTACTGGAAAAATATCACCAATGCTGTCTCTACAAAATCCTCCAGTTGGAAGGACACAACATTTTCTCCCAGGCACATCTCGGAAGTGCTGAGACCCTTGTTATATTCTTGGGTACGCAACATCAAATTCCTGAAACATAAGTCCAAGCTGCCATTGGGAGACATTACAAGGCAAGAGAAAGGCATGTTTAGGATGTCTTCAAAGGCTTGTTAAGGATATCTTCAAAGACTCCTTCAAAAAATATATATATACTTGAATGTTTATGAATTTCTTGGAGTTTCAGAAATAATAAAATATTAAAATAAACTTAAAACATTTAAAACCTTTTAATTTAAAAACTGTGAAGTACTGTTGGTTTCCTTAGTCCCTGCTTTTCTCCATTAATATAAAAACTGCCGTTCCCATGTTGGACCCAATGGTCTAAAGAAAGATCATTGACTTGAAATAGTAACTGCTTTTTCTCTCCCTACACTGAGTACATCAAGCATTTTGTTTATTTTTCAGCATCTGCACTTTTTAAATGTATAAATTGGTTTACCAACATGGATAAACTCAACTTTATCACTGCTCCTGTTTATCCCGTTTTCTAATGTTATAGACCATTGTAACATAACTTGATGTTGTACTTACAACTCAAAGGATTCAATTCGTTGCCTAAGTTCTACTTCTCTATTACGTAGAGCTTCAATATCTTTCAGTAAACTTTGCCTTTGCATATAGATTTCTTTCTCCTCAACCTGTAATAAAATAAAAATCCTAAACAGTCTGTAAAATTATAATTTCATTAGATATTGTACAATCAAAACGTAACAAAATAAATTCAGAATCCAGCTCAATATAGTCTTTCACATTTGTAGATTACCCACATTAAATTGACATTATTAATTTGCTGCATTCATTAAAAATATTCCACTATATCAGCTTTCTGCGATGTTTTCAACAAATCAACATTAGAATATTTCTTAGCCACAGCAAAATCTTAATTACTAAAAACTAGCTCATCACTTGCACAGGAAGTAGCAGTTCTCATTTCCTCTCTTAAAAACAATGCTGCTTTATTCTGGCCTCTGATTAATCCAATTATGCAGATTAACTTCCAAATAATTAACTTCCTGGAAACCTAGTGCGTACACTGTAATGTAAAATAACTCATCACAACAGCACATTCACAAAGGATTGTGAGTGAATCATAATCATAATAGTATTTTGTTAGCGAAGTATGTTTTGCAACATACGAGGAATTTGAATTTCCATAGTCATACCGATAAAGAGCAACAAGACACACAAATACATTTTAACATGAACATCCACCACAGTGACTCCTCCACATTCCTCACTGTGAAGGAAGGCAGTGGTCGTGGTCGTGGTCGGGGGCCTCGAACCTTCCGTTGACGGGACGGTCTTGGCTCCTGTAGCCAGTGATCGGGCCCTCTGCGTCGGGGCGATCAAGCTCCCACATCGGGAGGAATCTCAGCTCCTGAACCACGCCGGGCGATCGGACCCCGGGTTGGGGCCAGTCGAACCTTCTGCGACTTTGGAGCTTCCCGACATCAGCCTCTACCCGAGATTGCAAGCTCCTCGATGGTGAAATCCGTAGGCCGTGGTTGGAGCGTCGACCCCAGGCAAGGGATCGCAGGCTCCGATGGCAAGTCCACGGCCCCACAGTGGGGCTCAAAATCAGTCTCCAGCAAGGCCGCCAGCTCCATGATGTTGGGCCGCAGAGTGACCGGAGATACGATCCGGAAAACAATTGCATCTCCGGCAAGGTAAGAGATTGAAAAAAAAAGTTACGGAGTATGATACTGCTTCTTTTGGAAAGTAATATTTTCTTTAATGATACAAAATGTCACAATAGACATACATTGGGTCAGTATTTGTGAAAATAATGCTAAGTTAGTCACTTCAGAGTAGCACGAATTTGCCTTTAAAGACAAAGATCCCAAATTACACAATGCTGTTTAACTCCCCATTCAAAATGCTCTTAGTCTCAAGCAGCCCTTGGATTTGAGGATGAATCATTTTCACTACAACATTATGGGTACTGGGGTAGCCGATGAGGTCAATATAGAACCCATAGGGTCTGCCATGAGTGGAGTGGGAATGCTTAGTGTTCCAAGTTGGTGGAAGCCTGGGCCCCTTCTGCTATTTACAACTCCAACAAGGGCACCTGTGGTCCTCAACACCATCGCAAATGCACCTTCTCCACTGCGAGGAATGGGCCAGAAATTCCCACTTGTTTAGTAGGGAGAAAAGATATTTTGAAAAAGCTTTTGAGGACATCCTTGAGAACATCATTCCTTCTGTCCGCCATGAATCACTTTCCTTTGCCATGACAGAGTTGGGAACAGAGTTTCTATTTTGAAGGTCCCGTGTAGGTTTGAATCAAATGCATTGAATAACTTCCAACATAGAGAACGAAACCTGCTACAGAAAGAAACTTGTTGCTCACTTCGGTCACCGCTTCCTGCTGATTGCCAAATAAACTGTTTAAATGAGATGTTGCATTTTGGGTCGTCTAACAAGGGCAGAACCTACACAGTGAATGGTAAGCCTCTGGGGAGTGTTGTAGAGCAGACGGATCTAGGGGTGCAGGTGCATGGTTCCTTGAAGGTCAAGTCGCAGTTAGATAAGTTGGTCAAAAAGGCTTTTGGAACATTGGTCTTCATCAGTCAGAGTAACCTTCACGTGGTCTGCCCTGTTTTGACGAATGCAATCAAACTGGCTTGCACAATCAAATAAGATCAAATAGAACAAGTTGTCCTACAACTCTAGGCTGTGCGCGCCTTAGGCAAGAAGAAGACGAAGATCAGTCAGAGTATTGACTATAGAAGTTGGGAGGTCCTGTTGCAGTTGTAGAAGACGTTGGTGAGACAACATTTGGAGTATTGTGTTCAGTTCTGGGTACCATGTTATAGGAAAGATATTGTCAAGCTTGAAAGGGTTCAGAAAAGATTTACGAGGATGTTGGAAGGACTGGAGGGTCTGAGCTATAGGGAGAGGTTGAGTGGGCTGGGTCTCTATTCCTTGGATCGCAGGAGGATGAGGGGAGATCTTATCGAGGTGTATAAAATCATAAGAATTAAATGGATAGATGCACAGAATCTTTTGCCCAGAGTGGGGGAATCAAGGACAAGAGGACATAGGTTCAAGGTGAAGGGAAAAAGATTTAATAGGAATCGGAGGGGTAAGAGGAGGCAGGAACTATCAGGGGAAACCGATTTGTACTATGGACTAGGCATTCACAAAATGTCTTGTGTCCTTGGACAGACAGCTGGCACACGAAGCTGTGATGCACTGGATAGGATGTGTTCTGGCAAACCTGGCCGCAAAGCCTTTGTTCAAATCTCTTCTCCTTGTGGGCGATCGCCATTGCTGCTGCAGCCGCCATCACTGCTGCTGTCTCCACTCGGCCTGATGGCTTCTCGACGGGCCGCGGCTGTGGACTGGGAACACGGCCAGAGGCCTTTATCGAGGCGCTGCGGTCACGATGCCTCCCGGATCACTGCGTAGAAACCCGGGTCAGGGCCCGGCCGGGGCCTCACGGGTAAAAGCCTGGGTTGGGAGATGCGGCTGACGGAGCCCGCGGATGGAGCCCAGGTCGGCACCACGGTGGTGTGAAGTGAGGCGTCGACAGGGGTGAGGCCTCAGCAGCGATGCCTCGCAGGTCAACCTGCGTCGATGGTTGCTGAGAGCGTGAAGAACCACTGTTAGCGGGGAAGGGAAGAACAATGGAGGACCGGGCGTGGGGGAACCGCTGTGGTGCTGGGGGAGAGAGGGGGGGACAAAGGGGGAGCCGGCGTGCTTTGTAACTTCGTCAGCGCCGTAGGTGACTGCTATTTGTTTATGCAAGCAAAGAATCACACTGTGCCTGGTCACATGTGACAATAAAGTATTCCTATTCCTATTCTATGGTGCATAAATTGAAATTGGATGCCAAATTTCCTTAGCCTTCTGAGAAAGTAGAGGCATAGAAACATAGAAAATAGGTGCAGGAGAAGGCCATTCAGCCCTTCGAGCCAGCCCTCCCATTCATTGTGATCCTGCCATTCATTGTGATCGTCCCCAATCAATAATCCATGCCCGCCTTCTCCCCACATCCCTTGACTCCACTAGCCCCTAGAGCTCTATCGAATTCTCTCTTAAATCCATCCAGTGATTTGGCCTCCACTGCCCTCTGTGGCAGGGAATTCCACAAATTCACAACTCACTCGGTGAAAAAAAATGTTCTCACCTCAATCTTAAATGGCCTCCCCTTTATTCTAAAACTGTGGCCCCCTGGTTCTGGACTCACCCAACATTGGGAGCATTTTTCCTGCATCTAGCTTGTCCAGTCCCTTTATAATTTTATATGTTTCTATAAGATCCCACGTCATCCTTCTAAACTCCAGCCTAGTCTTTTCAATCTTTCCTCATGTGACAGTTCCGCCATCCCAGGGATCTATCTCGTGAACCTATGCTGCACTGCCTCAATCACAAGGATGTCCTTCCTCAAATTAGGAGACCAAAACTGTACGCAATACTCCAGATGCGGTCATACCAGAGCCCTTTACAACTGCAGAAGAACCTCTATACTCCTATACTGAAATCCTCTTGTTATAAAGGCCAACATCCACTCCACTGCCACTGCCTGCCATTCTGAAAAGGACCTGTTCACTCCTACTCTTTGCTTCCTGTCTGCCAACAAATTTTCTCTCCATGTCAACACCATACCATGTGCTCCAATTTTAGTCACCAGTCTGCTACTGGATTTCAAAGACAAATCCATCGCAATGCCTACACATTCAAGTGGCAGCTACTGTGGAGGCATATAAAAGCTTGCCAGTTTCCATGTAGTCTCATTGCAAATTCACCTAAAGGTCAGGTTTCTGCCACATGAGATCAGCTTCTAAAGCCAACGACAATATAGAATCCCAGAGCAGCTTGATAAGTTAATAAAGCAGCGAATGGGCATTCATGAACAAATCTATATTTTCACTAATGTAGTTAGATGAAAGTCGGTATGACTCCAACGACTATTACAAACTTTAACAGATGCATTGTAGAAAGCATACTGTTGAGTTGCATCACAGCTTGGTTTTTGAACAAGGAACTGCAGATATTTAAAAAAAAGACAAAGTGCAGGAGTAACTCAGTGGGTCGTAACTCTGGAAAACATGGATAGGTAATTTATTAATGGATTTTATTTGCGTTTTTTTCCAATTTATTTAAACCTACCTCCTGCTGTTTCTGAAGTCTCTCAATAGCATTCTTCTCTCGTGCAATCAATGTTTCAGCTTTCAACTGGTACATTTTATCTAGTTTCAATCTGTGGTCTTCTCCATCCTTCCTTGACCGCTCTTTCTCCTGAATCTGAATTTTAGCTAATTCCACATCCTTAAAATGCTGCACCTACAATGAACAAACAAACTGCGTAAGTTTCTTCAACATCAAGATGAACTCTTAAGATAATGCAAATACCATGTCGACAGTAATACAACTTAACTGGCTTTGTACCATAACTAATAATGGTTAAGATTGAAAGCTCTGCAGAAAAACATGAGATCTGCAAGAGAGAAAAGAAATTGCAGAACATAATTAGTGTTTGGGAGAATATCCAACCAACATGACCAAAAGCACTAACATGTCATTTTTAACAGTAGTAAAGAATCAGAAAAGGGGAATACTGAACAGGGAGACTGGGGACAAACATGAACTACCAAAAAAGATTAAGACAAAAGCTTAAATCATGGAAGAAATGTAGTTAAATTGGGATTTAAGAATACTTGGAATGCAACCAAAAGAATGAGATCAATGAGAGGGTATCTAGTCGTGCAAGAGGTCTGGAAGTTATGAACCAAATCAGATTTGAGGAGGGAGTTTTGTTTTAAGGCAAGACAAAGTTGAGCAGAGTGTTGAAAAAAGTTTGAGCAAAATTAGGTGCATATTTATACTGATAATTTTTCAGTTCCTCAGGCCCAATACCAGGCACCCACACCTACCTTGCCCCATCCCACCCGCCGTAATTGGATTGATTGTAATTATGTATTATCTTTCTGCTGACTGGTTAGCACGCAACAAAAGCTTTTCACTGTACCTCGGCACACGTGACAATAAACTAAACTCCAATCACTACCCAATTTCCAAATATCTACGCGCACCTTCGGACATAAATGTCTCATTTTAATGATATAGCATTATTGAAATACAATGGAGGAACAAAGAATGAATGAGTCAGTCCAAAAAGTATTACTAACTCATCATATTGTCATATGATGGTGTCACAAGCGGGAGGTGAGTAAATGCAAGTATACTTTAATCCAGTGGCAATAAATTTCAGCTTGTATTAACTAATATTACAATGGATATTGATAATGTTGGAACTGTGCTCCATTTGACAATATTAGTGTGGTGGAGACAAAAATCTCTCTATGGAAAAATACTTCTATTCAGATAGTACAATGAAGAAATAGCAACATCACACTCCTTAAAACAACTGTCCCACAGTCAAGCCCCTGTCCCACTTTCCCGAGTTACTCACAAATTTTCCCCGAGTTTTCCCCTTGATTCAAACTCAGGGAATGTCCGTAGCAAGTCCGTAGGAGTCCGTAGTATTTCGTAGCGACTTGTAATGCCAGCCGTAGGTACTCGAGGCATCAGGTAAGTCGGGACGTTTTTTCAGCATATTGAAAAATGTCCACGAGTTAAAAAAATAGCCCCGAGTACCTACAGCTGGCTATTGCCATAATTCTCAGAGTTTGAATCAAGGGGAAAACTCTGGAGAATTTGTGAGTAACTCAGGAAAGTGGGACAGGGGCTACATTCTGGCCAGTTGCACATGTTCATCCTCATCATTATTTTCCATGGCCATATTTATGGTTTGTGGCTTTACAGAATTGCTTTGATAGTTGACTATTATCAAACTGTTTTCAAATGTCTCTGATATCCATCGATATCAACAATCTGAAATATTATTTGTATAATGTTTTCCATAAATGCCTCCCAACCTGCTGAGTATTTCCAGCATTTTTGTTTTATGACTGATTTTATTTAACTGAATATTATATAGAATGTAAACTAAATATTGGGAAATTAAAATTAAAGCAAAAGTTGTATGTAATGAATTTGAATTTTTTTTGGAGTAAACGTTTGCATCTTTTAGACGTTACCCTATAACTTGGTGACGATCTATGTTCACAGAATTAGTTCTACAGGACTAGAAGTGGTTTTGCAATAATTAAGTCATAGAGCCAATCAGCACAGAAGCAGGCCTTTCAGACCAATTCACCCATGTCGAATAAGATGTCCTATCTACACTATTCCCACCAGCCTGCATTTGGCCCATATCACTCTAAACCTTTCTATCCTGTACCTGCCTAAATGTTAACCATACCATATAACCATATAACAATTACAGCACGGAAACAGGCCCTCTCGGCCCTTCCAGTCTGTGCCGACCATTTGTTTTCCCCTTGTTTTCCCCTGTTGTTATAGTACCTGCCACAACTACATCTTCTGGCAGCTTGTTCCATCTATCCACTACCTACTGCATAGAAAAGTTTTCCCATCAGATTCCTACTAAATCTTTCCCCGTCACCTTAAGTCACCGTGTTCTGTTTCTGGATTCCCTTATTCTGGGTAAAAGACACTGTGTATTCACCCCATCTATTCCCCCATAATCTTGTACCCCTCTATAAGTTCATCCCTGAGCCTCCTGCACACAAAGGAATAAAGTCCTCACCTGCCCAACCTCTCCCTACAGCTCAGCCTCTCAAGTCCAGCCAATATCCTTGTAAAACATCTCTGCACTTTTTCCAGCTTAAAAGTGCCTTTCCTGCAAGATGACCAAGACTGAACACTATATTCCAAATGTGGCCTCATCACGTCTTGTACAATTGTAACTTCTATACTGAATATCCTGACTAATGAATGCCCATGTACCAAAGGCCTTATTGGCCACTCTATCTACCTGTGAGCCACTCGCAGAGAACTATGTACATGCGCTCTAGGATCTCCCTGCTCTGCAACACTCCCCAGAGCCCTGCCACTCACTGTAGATACTGGTTTGACTTTCCAAAGTGCAACACCTCGCACTTCTGTGCAATATACTCCATTAACCATTCCTCAGCCCACTTTGCCAGCTGATCAAGACCCTGATGTCATTTCTGACAAACATCTTCACCATCCACAACACCACCCACATTAGTGTCATCAGAAAATGTACTAATCATGCTTTGAACAATCTCATTCAAATTGTTGATATAAACCACAAACAGCTTAATATCATCTGCCAGACAACTCCTGCCCCCTTTGTGACCTCCTGATTTTCTTCTTAAGTATGTTCTCAGTTCCCAAAATTACTCCAAGGATACACTTGATCCCAGCTGCCTATACCCGTTCCCATAGCTCCTCCTTTTTCATGACCACAGCCTCAGTTTCTCTTGTCATCCAAGCTTCCTTACTCCCATCTGCCTTGCCCTACACTCTAACAGGAACATGCATGTCCTGGGCTCCTGTCAGCACACTTTTAAAAGCATCTCACTTTCTTGATGTTACTTTGCCCGCAAACAACATACTCAAATCATCCTGCAAATACTATAAAAATTGCCTCAATTCAGAGTTTTAGCTTGTGGGCCCGCATTTCTTTCTCCATAACAACTTTAAACCAAATAGAACAGCGGTTGCTGGTCCCAAAAGGCTCCACCATGGCCACTTCAGTCACCTGGCCTTCCCAATTTTCTAATAGATCAAGCTTTGCCCACTCGCTTGTCGGGTCCTCTGCATATTGCCTCAAGACATTTTCAGGCTTATTCTCTCTTATTAAGTTGTCAAGAAAACATTTGCACACATCATTCAAGAAAGCTTAACATTTTCAGTTCTTTATTTACTGTGAGACTAACGTAAGAATTTCCAGTTTGTGTCAACCAGCGATTGCATGCTGGCTGAATATGCAACTAATTCAACTGTGCACTCTGTGGAGGAGCATGAGGTCATAGACAAAGAGTAATAGAGTCATATACAACATGAAAACAGGCCCTTCTGCCCAACTTACCCACGCTGACCAACACGTCCCATCTGCACTAGTCCCACCTGCCTGCATTTGACCCATATCCTTCTAAACCTATCCTATCCATGTACCTGTTCAAATGTTTTTTTTTAAACATTGTGATAGTACCTGCCTCAACTACCTCCTCCAGCAGCTCGATCCAAAAGTTGTCCCTCAGCTTCCTATTAAATTATTTCCCCCCTCACCTTAAATCTATGTCCTCTAGTTCTTAATTCCTCTACTCTGGGTAAACCACTTGGCATTTTCCCTGTTCAATCCCCTCATGTTCTTATCCACCTCTATAAAATCACCCCTTATCCTCCTGCGCTCCAAGGAATAAGCTTCTAGCTTGCTGAACCTCTCCCTGGAGTTCAGGCAATCAAGACCTAGCAATATCCTGGTAAATCTTCTCTGCATCCTTTCCAGCTTAAAACTTTCCTCTAACTGGATGACCAAAACTGATCACAATACCCCAAATGTGGCCCCACCATCATCTTGTACAATTGTAACATGATCTCCCAACTTCTATACTCAATACTCAGATGGATGACGGGCAATGCGCTGAAAGCCTTCTTGATCACCCTTTCTACCTTCACTCCAACAGGAATATATGCATGCCCTCTACATGTCACCACACTTTTTAAAAACGTGTGTTCCATTGCCAGCAAACAACCTTCTCCATTCAACTTGAGCCAGTCCCTTTATAATATCATCATAGTTAGCCTCCAATTCCTGCTATTTGTGGGCCAGTAGTACACTCCCAACAAGGTGAGCATCTTTTTGTTTCTTAGCACCACCGTACAGACTCACTGGATGAATCACCAGTAATCTCTATCTCTATACAACTAGAGGTCTTTGTCTCGTTTGTGCCCTGTGTGTGTCAATCTGATTAATTCCTATCTTCTTCCAAACGATAAACATCCTCCTGTCGTATTTCCACCTATGTTTCCAAAGTTATTAATCCTTGAAATTTTAAAAACAGCCCGCTTTCTTCAAACTCACCCATTTTGGGAAAAAATACCCAAGTGACGTCACAATGCACTCGCAAGCCAGGACGGGCCACTCCGGGAGGGAGGGGCACTCCAGCATTTCAACCCCCCCTCCCCCCATCTCCAGTGCACCAATCACAATGGGTTCTCAAGCTGCCGAGTGCCTCAACCCCTGCCCCCTCCGGGTTATTCATGATTAAAGTTTCAAAAAAG
Source organism: Okamejei kenojei (assembly GCA_035221665.1). NCBI lineage: Eukaryota > Metazoa > Chordata > Chondrichthyes > Rajiformes > Rajidae > Okamejei > Okamejei kenojei. The sequence continues at coordinate 10,490,139 of CM069142.1, forward strand.
GCCAAACGGGTTGCGTTGGGAGAACGGGTGAGTGTTGGAATATTACGTTGGGGGAGCAGACCCAACGGGTCTGCACTTGGTCTAGCGTTACTTACAACTTGCTTAGTTAATCTCGAGTGTACAGGTAAGTGGACAATGTGATTTGATGGTTATTAGTTAAGCTGTTAAATATGTTACCTAATTCAGAAATACTACATTATGTAATATTATATGACGATGATAACAATAGCATATGATGTACTACCTCTTGCTGCAGCTCTGCCTGAAGTTGTTCTTCTATTTGTTTGCGATATTTAAGTAGTTTTGTTTCCCAAAAGTCCTCTTGCATATTTGCTGGTTGATAAGTCGCATACTCTTCGTCAATCATTTGAAGTTTATCAACTGTGAAAAAGAAAAATGTTCACAGTTGATAGGTGCAAAATACAGGCAAAATGAAAAAATCTGAAATGGTGGAAATTGCACATTTACATTGTCATGTTGCTGCTGATTGGAGCTCTACAACCAGCAGAAGTTGCCAGTGGTGATAAATTATTCCAAAATGGTGCAACAGATTTACGTTTGAAATATTGTATCTCAATTTGATTCATTAGTACAATACAACTATCCACTTCTAATGGTCTCTGACCACTCTGATCAGCAGCGGAGACATTCCTAGTTAGCCACCAGTAGAGCAGGGGAACGCCAGGAGGTGATCATTCTCATTTGCTCACTGAAAACTGGCTCATTACAGAATAAGTTCTAGGTCCAACTCTGTACAATTAAATTGCACGTATTACCATAATATTTATCTTAATTAGTCTCACGCCTTTAAAAGCAAAATAGCATAAAGAGAAAGGCCCACCCCTTTCCTTACCAATAGACTCCTTATACTGTGGAATGCAGCTGGTCTGAACCTCTGCATCTCGATAGTCTTTTGTTAGGCGATGATCAGTCAGCTCCATCAGGAATTGAATGAGAAATCCTAACGACAATACAAGTATTATGAACCAGTTAAGAAACCTTTTGTTCAAACATTTCTGAAAGGACTGCTACTACTTCTTTCTAAATGTATTATTGTAGTATTTGAATCAGCTCTATTACCTTTGTGATGGTCCTTTTGATGATGTGAGATCTGAAATTGGAAAAATAAAGCATATGTTATTCACAATCTGAAAAACATAACTACCAAGATTAATTTATAATATGATTGAACACACACTCACAATGGACTTGTACAGTTCTGATTTTGAGCTTATTTTCATGATCTGTAGCAGATCTTTTGCTGTAAATACCTTTGGAAAAATAGAAGTGAAATTAAATTCACAAGTGCTGATAATAATATCACCAAGAATACCATAGATAAAAATGTCAATCCATCAAATTCAATGCATATGTATTTTCAGTAGGGCCATCTGGTATGATGAAGAAATAAAATGCAATAAATAAAGAAAACAACCTTGCAATGAATCAAATGCAGTTTTACCAGCCGAAAACAAAATAACCAATTTTACCCCTGAACCGTGCCTATTCAGAAAGTAAACAAAAATCATGGAATGAATAAGATACTGAACAGGGAAATCTGATACATGATGCTCAGTTATTTCATGTAATGTACAGGAAAGCCTTTGGTTGCTTCATAAAAATATTCAAGGAATAACAGCGATAATAACCAAGGTAATATGGGACAAGAAATGATTTTGAGAAGATTACTGTTATATTTCCTCTTTCATATAATCCAAAGAACCAAGAACCACTCTTTTATCAGAAATATCGGAAAGACTAATTAGGTACTTGGATCTGAAAAATCGTGATCCCAAAATGATTGCAATTCAACATATTCATGATATTAAATGTTGCACCATAATTGGGATATGGTGTACTGTGGATTATCTACAACAATAGCTTCATATTATTACTCTATTGTTAACGAAGAACTTTACTGAAGCACTTACCAAATAATCTCTACTATCAATTAATGAATCAATTAACATAAAGTCACATCCTACATTGTATCTTGGTATCCAGACAATTAATAATCTTAAGAACATCATTAATACTGCCTTTGCAAATATACATTAACACCATCACCAACACATCGTCAATTTAAAAAATAACTATACCAAGTGGGACCCGTTGGGTCCCGTCCCGTCGGGTCCCGTCCCGTCCCCTCAACGCACAGTTGCGGGGGGGGGGGGGGGGGGGCTGCGGCGTCACACACACCCTAACCACCCCCCACACACACACACCCTAACCACCCCCCCCACACACACACACACACACTAACCATCCCACACACGCACACTAACCACCCCCCTTGATATTATTTTAATATTATTCATTTACTAATTTTACCCCTATCCCCCACCCTATCCACTCACGCATAGCCCCCAACTCGTAGGCGCGGCTAGAGAGGGAGAGGGAGGGGGTACAGAGAGCGAGGGCAGAGGCAGAGGACAGAGGTAAGAGGGCAGAGGGGAGTGGGCGAGGACAGAGGTAGGGAGAGGGCAGCGACAGAGGCAGAGAGCGGCAGCAAACTCCCCACCATGCGCCGACACGAGAAACTTGACCAAGACGGCGAGGCGGGCAGAGGGGCGTCGGGCGGGCGAGTGAGCATTGACCAAAGGACCGCGAGTTGGGCCACCGCAGACTTCTGCTATGATCTTTGGTCTTCAGTCGACGGCCCAATTTCATCTCCGGCTGCGTCTTTTCGACATGGGGGGGGGGGGGGGGGGGGGGGGGGGGGGGGGGGGCTGCGGCGTCACATTTTAATATTATTCATTCGCTCCTTTTAACCCATCCCCCGCCCTATCCACTCAAGCATAGCCCCCAACTCACAAGCGCGGCTAGAGAGGGAGGGGGGCAGAGGCAGGAGGAGGGAGAGTGGAGAGGGCAGAGGGACAGGGCAGCGACAGAGGCAGAGAGTGGCAGCGACAGAGGCAGCAACACACACACGCGCGATCAGTTATATAAGTATAGACATGTGATTGCAAAAAAAATCATGGACCACAGATATCACATATATTTTGGATTGGTACCAAAAGATTAAAACAGATGTTTTCATTTTCCTCAGCCCTATGGATTAATGTACTAAAAACAGTGAGATCTGCAGAATCTTATACGCTGGGTAATAGAATTGTACTGGGGTAGTGTAGCTCAATCACAGCAATAGGAGGGGCACTACTCCAGAATAAGAAAGGAAATCAAATCATTTGGGGTTCCACTTCCTGGTCACCATCAGCAGCTCCAAATGAAATCATGCACATAACTAACACTCCAAACAAAGCCAAAATTGAAGTCATTGTGATTGTCCATTTGAAAAAAAAGCACTAAGTACCCTAATAAATTTAAAGGCTGCTGAAACAATGCACTAACATAAGTCAGTGACTTCATGTTACAGAAGAAAATTAAGGGGAAGTTCACAAGTTCATGTGACAGCAGGGCTCGAAATTAGCGGTTGCCCAGGTGCCATTGACCACAGAAAGTGCCGCCGGGCAACCTAAACGCCGACTCATTTTGCCCGGCTTGGCACGCAAATACTGCTTTATACCGGGAGACACAGAAAACTGTAGTAACTCCACGGGTCAGGCAGCATCTCTGGAGAATAGGAACTGACGTTTCGTGTCGGTGGCGGCTGTATTCCTCTAGTATCTTTGATTGCGAGGCGAAGATACTAGGAGCGGGGTGATGAAGGGTCGGAGCGAATGACGGGCCCCGAACAGCGGCAACAGCGGCTCCACCGTCTCCTCCTCCCGCACCCCGCCCGGCAGAAGGAGGTATCACTCCCTCCCTCCCTCCTCCTCCCGGCCTCGGCGTGCGAGAGGGGTTGCTTTGAAAGCGCCTTTCGTGGATTTGCCATCAACGGTCGCTATCGCACTGATAACGGTCGCTGCTTGCGCTTTCAAAACAACCCCTCTCACACACCGAGGTCGGGAGGAGGCGGAGGCGGAGGTCTCCTTCCGCCGTCTGAAGCAGCTGCACCTATATAGCTATTGGATCATTGAGCTGCACCGCTCGGCCCCGCACCTATCTGTCAGCTGGCGGAGGAGAGGAGGTGGTTGCAAGGATTTCCCAACCGCCACCCCCCTTTGGCAGCGGCACTTTGGCGTTGGACAGGACCGGCCAAGGCAGCGGGGCGATGTACTGATCCCCCCCCATTCATCCTGTGCTGATCCCCCTCCTCCATCCATCCTGTACTGATTCCCCCATTCAAGAAGAATGGGGGGAACAGCCTGAAGAAGATATTTCCTTATCTCCATCGATGCTGTCTCACCCGCTGAATTTCTCCAACATTTTTGTCTACCCCCATTCATCCTGTACTGAACCCCCATCCATCCTATACTGATCCCCCCCCCCACCATCCATCCCGTACTGATCCCCCCATTCAACACCACTGACATCCCCCATGCTCTCCCCTCACAATTTTACATACTCCAACCAACACGTACTAATTCACCTGCCTCAATCCATCCATTCCGCACCAATCCCCCCCCCCCCTCCCGCCATCTATCCACCCCGCACTGATTCACACACCCCCTGACCCTATTGTGCTTCATGGTCTTCAGAGCAAACATTGACTATGTTTGATGACTGAATCTAATCAAATGTGTTTTAATTCCCAATGTTATTATTTGTTTTGACACCTTTAAACATATTACCAAAAGAACATTTGCTGCAGTTCTGTCCTTTGGCCATCTCTTGTCAGTTAGTGTAATGTTTAACCTGTCAGATGGGTATAGTCGGTTTTAACAGCTATTATCATAAAATGCCTTTAGAAATTTCCTTGCAACTTGTATATTTTGTTATGGATAAATTATGTGGGAAGCCAGAGTGTTTCTGTGCCAATAGCAATAACGACCCATGCTATGGCCATGTCATGGTAATTTTCGGTCCTTCACAGAAAACATGCTTGCATCAATCTGTAGTGTGCATGGTTAAGCATATATGTTACCATGGTCCAGGATTTATTGACACAGGTTGATCATATGCTGAATAATCCAACCACATTTTTGTTTGGAAGTGGAAAGAAATAATAGAAATTGCATTAATTGCAATGTGTAAAAAGAGTTGAGATATTGTATTATCATTTTGCTGCATGTCATTGTGGTATATATCATGTCTCGATTGGTGAACATGTTTAGTTTGTGAATTATTTGAAGCAGAAATAATATGTGAATGTAGACAAAAGTGCTGGAGAAACTCAGCGGCAGCATCAATGGAGCAAAGAAAATAGGCAATGTTTTGGGCCGAAACCCTTCTTCAGACTGATGGGTTTCGGCCTGAAACGTTGCCTATTTCCTTCGCTCCATAGATGCTGCTGCACCCGCTGAGCTTCTCCAGCACTTTTGTCTACCTTCGATTTTCCAGCATCTGCAGTTCCTTCTCGAACATAATATGTGAATGCTTCATTGTGCATAATTCCGACTGGTAACTACGCACTTCGTCCGAGCACATTATCGCACGCGTCATGCAATCACAGTCTTCAATGACCACCTAAACTGTCATTTGGCAACCTAAAAAGCTGTCAAGATTGCCCGGCTGGCAACTGGGAAAAAAAGTTAAGCGAGAGCCATTCGGCCCATCATTCAATCGTGGCTGATCTATCTTTCCCTCTCAACCCCATTCTCCTGCCTTCTCCTAAGCTTGGGTGCCTAATCCACGACATCCAACCTAATCAAGAATCTATCGATCTCTGCTGTAAAAATATCCATTGACTTGGCCTCCACAGCTTTCTGTAGCAATGAATTCCACAGATTCACCACCCACTGACTAAAGAAATGTCTGCTCATCTACTTCCTAAAGGAACGTTGTTTTATTCTGAGGCTATGACCTCTTGTCCTACTCTCCCACTAGTGGAAACATCCTCTCCACATCCACTGTATCCAGGCCTTTCACTATTCAATAAGTTTCAATGAGGTCCCCATCAGCTTTCTAAACTCCAGCTAGTAGAGGCCTAGCACCATCAAAAGCTCCCATATGTTAACTCATTCCTCATTCCTGGGATAATTCTTGTAAACTTCCTCTGGACCCTCTCCAGCAGTTGCTGCACATCCAAGTTAGCTATCTGTACTTATTAACACAGATGGTTATTCGACTGTTGATACAGCGTACACTCCTAATTTGTCTGACCATTTGGAATTATTCAATCTACATTAACATGGGCCTATGGTCAGATTAAAATTGTTATTGATGTATTTGTAAAACTTAACAGCAACACATTTCATGGGGCTATTCATTTTGTAAAAAAGCACTGACAGTTTAATAGATAGGTACTGATTTCATATCAATAATCAGTTCAACTACGTGCTCCTTCAAAATGAAGTTTGCTTCCTACTATAAAAATATATATTAATACAATTGTGATTTACCTTCTCCTTTTCTAAGCCACATTCTGGAAAGAAGACGGACAGTGAGTACTCGTATCCTGTCCTGCTTAGGTGATCGGCTACAATGCTATTTGCTGCCATAATTAATAAAGAGTTTTCATCCGTAGACGAATGCTGACGCTGGTGACCATATGAAAGTAAACGTCCATTTAAATCCGGCCGTGTTAGCTCATGAACAAGCTGATTTCGAAGCTGAGACTGGACAAGAGAAAATTTACGTAAGAGAAACCTTTGAAGAAACTTGCTGATGCAGTAAGTAGACTAATATTTACAGTTATTTCATCCAATACATTGCCATTTAATGCTGAATTAATGTTACAATTAGCATTGGGAAATTAGTTTGTACACAGAACTATGGTGTATTAAATACATAATTACACAAATCAATATTTTTAACAGCAACCCAATTATAGTAACTACAAACTAATTATAGAATTAATGAGGTTTTGAAGATGATATAAAAAATTATAGAGGTTCTGTAATAATGAATTTAAAAGATAACGCAAACATGAGGAAGCAGCTATTTAACACCATTTACAATCGCTGCAACTCAATTAGACTGATATTTTAAGGAATCTACAAGGATCGCAAGATAACACCATTTAGCTTTCACATCTAGTGTGGGGGGTTTATTTAGCTGTTAATATATAATTCCTGGATTATTTTGCAATAATATAAATTTATTTCTATGTACCTTTAAAGAATCCAAGACACCTCTGTTTTTGAACGTCTGATAAAGTCTTCTCCGAAGTTCTTCTGAAGAAATAGCTTGACCAGTTCCAGAAGCCATTTTAACTTTTATTTATAAAAAAACTGCAGCAGATTGAACAAAAAATATTTATATTACAAAAACATCGAGATCAAGAATCACGGTTAGAATATCTGAAAATATTTACTTGTTTGGCAGAGATAAAACAGTTGCACATAAATTAATATCATCAATAAATAAACTATGTTGACGTGCAAAATAACTCGTTGAAACTAAAGATATCATAAATTCTATACAAGTTGTCCTATAACCTTAGGCTGTGCATGCCATAAGCAAGAAGAAGATGATCAATTCTATCATCTGCCAGGGCCAAAAACGATTGTCCTGTGCCGATTTTTGTTGACCGCTGCAAAATCCGTGTACACTCCTTCACAAGCGGACGTTAAATCTTCATTACCAATATTTCCTGATTTCCCCTCGTCAATATTTCCCGCATCTCCTTCCGAAGGCCAAACACCACTGAGCATTCTCACATTCCCATACATCCAGGCAACCCATCAAACTCCAACTTACTTGACATGAGGCCAAGTCAGTGGATATTTTTAAGGCAGAGATAGATAGATTTTTGATTAGTACAGCTTCCAGAGATTATGGGGAGAAGGCAGGAGAATGGGGTTAGGAGGGAGAGATAGATCAGCTATGATTGAATAGCGGAGTAGATTAATTCTACTCCTATCACTTATGACCTTATGATCTTCAAATTATTCAAAACCAAACCAAAAATCTCATACATTTAAGAATCTGGCATTTGTCGATTCCAATGTGATACAATTTGTCTGCATTTCAATTTCAAACTACTTGATCTGTCTTGAAATCTATGCATGACCGAAGGGCCTGTCCCACTTACGCGATTTTTTCGGCGACTTCCGGCACCCGTCATAATCGCAACAGGTCACCAAAAATGTTGAAAATCCAGCAGCGACCTGAAAAAGGTACAACTCGTTGGGCGACTGCTCACGACCATACAGCCGTCTGGTCAGAGATACCAGACATGCCGCGGGGTGACGCCTCTATGGTCGTGTGCAGTTGCTCAAAGAGTTGTACCTTTTTCTGGTCGCCACTGGATTTTCAACATTTTGAAAATATTCGGCAACCTGCTGCGACTATGACGGGTTCTGGCGGTCGCCGCAAAAAGTTGCGTAATTGGGACAGGCGCTTGAGATCCTCAATAAATAAACTATGTTGAAATACAAAAATAACTGGTTGAAACTAAAGGTTTCACAAAATCGATCTGCGAGGGACAGACACACTTTGTTGCACAAGTTCAGGGCTGCCAACTCTCACGCCTTGGAGCTATTTCTCACGCCCATGGCCGAGTTCTCACGCTGAGTTCAGTCCCTGCACCAGTTTGACCCTTTGCGCCGGCTGCCAGCGCTCTGTGCGGTCTGGGGTAGCGCGTCGGTTGACGGCTGTGAGTAAAGTTGCGTCCTCTTCTCTTTGGTCGAATGTGCAGCTGCCGACAACAACCAGGTGAAGCAGTTGTCAAATATGGGGTGGGGGGGGGGGGAGGGGGAGAGAAGACGACCACAATGAGGCCAAGAATCTAGGACAGGGTTCGGACCAAAGGTTCGGACTACGGGCACACGGCTCGTAACCCAAAAAACTGGGGGATTTTTCAATTCGTTTTCATGGGGTCCCGACCTGGAACAGAGGCCACGACCACCCCCTCCCCTCAACACTAGCGGGCAGCAGCAACAGCAACGATCTCACTGCAAGTTGCTTCAATTAAACCTCTCTCTCTTCCTTCTCCCCCCCCCTTCTCTCTCTCAATACCTTCCCCACCCACCACTCATTCTGTTGCAGGCGAGCCGACCTCGGAACTGCGGCCAGTCCCTGGGACGTGAGCTGACCTGGGAACGGCAGCCAGTCCCTGGGCACGCAGAATGCCAACTTGATCAGTATGGACGTTGGGCCAGCCATGTACATGTTGTATAACTGACTGTATGCAGATCTGAATGGGCTTAGAATTACCATTTAAGCAAAATTGCCCTCACTTTCCCCATTTTGATTCTTGAAATTAATATCCCTTCACTCTGTTAACAGCGTTAAAGTACTTATGAGGTCGAGTCAGGAAAGGGAACATGTTATTTTTGTTTAGTTTGCTTTAATTTGTTAGTTGATTTTTTGTTGACTGACATAATTTCTGAAATAGTCTTAAAGTAACTTAACTGTTATAAAGCAGTAATGTGATTTTTGTCCAAACAATTGGAACTTGCATAAAATGTTTGAATTATTAGCAAGGCTACCAACTCTCACGCATTGAGCGTGAGACCCGCGCATTTCACAAAATTCTCATGCTCTCACGCTGACCACAAAATTATATAATGAGAATAGGACCTGTTTTGCTTAACAAATAGTGTAGGAAGGAATTGCAGATGCTGATTTTAACTGAAATAGACACTAAATACTAGAAAAACTCAGCAGGACAGGCAGCATCTCTGGAGAGAATGAATGGGTGATGTTTCGAGTCGAGACCTTCAGCCTGAAGTTGAAAACCAGCCATAAAACACAAAGACCAGTGTGTTATCCAACTAAGGGCAGTAATCAGAGTCATGTGTTCATGTTTATTCACGTGACACCATAATACATATATTACAGAAAACATAATGTAATGGGGTGGCACGGTGGCGCAGCGGGAGAGTTGCTGCCTTACTACCACATGGGTTTTCTCTGGATATTCCCGTTTCTCCCATATCCGAAAGAAGTGCAGGTTTGTAGGTTAATTGGCTTCTGTAAATTGTCCCTGGCGTGATGGATGGAATTGGTGTATGATAGATTGCTGGTCGGTGTGGACCTGGTGGGTGGAAGGGCCTGTTTCCATATATATCTTAATTTCATTGAACCATATATGATTGAATATGTGGCATTATTTTCGTCTTGTTTCTATATTCAAAGGGTAAGGTTGAAACCGTCTGAAGAAGGGTTTTGGCCCGAAACGTTGCCTATTTCCTTCGCTCCATAGATGCTGTTGCACCCACTGAGTTTCTCCAGCAATTTTGTCTACCTTCGATTCTCCAACATCTGCAGTTCCTTCTTGAACAAGGTCGATTGATTTATTTGTGCAGAACAGTGATGGAAGTGTGACTTTTGCTTTGTTTCTCTGAGTTTTTCTCTATATATATCTATCTATCTATCTATCTATCTATCTATCTATCTATCTATCTATCTATCTATCTATCTAGATATATATATATGCATAACAGCATGAATATAATCTGATTTCCATACATGAATATAATCATTCATGCGCTGCACCTGTTGAGCAGAGCTTGGCTCTATTGTGGAATGTAATTAGGAATGTAATTTAGCCTAACCTTATTCATACATCCAATTTAAAGCATAAATGTTGCATCCAAGTGTAAGTTAAAAGACTCGCTACAGTATGGACCAGATTGCACAATTTCAAGCTGAAAATGTAAAAGCTCCTTACCGTGGGAGGGGGAACACCCCCCTCTCCGGCCGCTACGCTCACTCGCAATTTCTCACTCTCAACTCTCACCCAATGTTGGCAGCCCTGCAAGTTAATCTGCAGAAAATGCTCTACCATGCATCACTGCTCTTCAGGAATCAAGAGTGAGTCATATGCACCTTAACTGGAACAATGAAACTGTGACTTGGTGCAGCTGTACAGGCATATTATAGAAACTAATTGAATAAGACCACATGTACAATCATTACAATCACTGTTTCCCCGTTTCCCACTCCCTCTTTCTCAGAACATTTCTTCAACATTGTTGACAATTTTTTTTAAACAGACAGAAGCAGCACTGTGTCAATTCCTAGGATCACACCCCTAGCAGGGAGGCCGCCTGGCCCGTCATGGCAGTGCCCAGACTTCCACAAGTTGGTTTCACCTTTGACTTTCGCACTCCCCCCTGCAAAAGCCCACAGTCACACTGCCCCCACCCCTCTCGGCCATTGATGCCGAGCTGAAAGATCTCCCTGTAGAAGATGAGGCTCCGCCAACAATCACCCTCCCCCCTTCCTCCCTCCATCACTCCCCTCCCAAGCCTGCACTCACCCACCCCTCCCTCCAGCACTCACCCCTCCAGCACTCTCCCCCCCCTCCAACACTCTCCCTCCAGCACTCTCCCCCCCCCCCTCCAGCACTCCCCCTCCTCCAGCACTCTCCAGCACTCTCCTCCCCCCCCCCCCACTCCCCCCCTCCAGCACTCTCCCCAAGCTTGCACTCACCGCACCCACCCACCCCACTCGCCCCTCTGCAGCTCTACCCCCCTAAACTACCGCACTCACCCCGCCGTTATCGCAGCTCCGACGCTCCACCAGTAACTCCGGCAACCGCGGTACGCCGGGTGGGTGAGGGGGGCGTGACGCGGGACGCCGGGCGGGAGTGACGCGGGACGCCGGGTGGGTGAGGGGGTCGTGACGCGGACGCCGGGTGGGTGAGTGGGTCGTGACGCGGGACGCCGGGTGGGTGAGGGGGGCGTGACGCGGGACGTCGGGCGGGTGAGGGGGGCGTGACGCGGGACGCCGGGTGGGTGAGGGGGGCGTGACGCGCGACGCCGGGTGGGTGAGGGGGGCGTGACGCGGGACGCCGGGTGGGTGAGGGGGGCGTGACGCGCGACGCCGGGTGGGTGAGGGGGGCGTGACGCGGGACGCCGGGCGGGTGAGGAGGGACGTGACGCGCGACGCCGGGTGGGTGAGGGGGTCGTGACGCGGGACGCCGGGTGGGTGAGGGGGGCGTGACGCGGGACGCCGGCCCCACGACCGGAAGCTGACCCGTGGAAGCGGGCTGCAGCCGTTGGTGTGGGTGTGGAGCGGCCTCACCGCCGCCAGGAGACGGCTCAGCGTCGGTGGCAGCAGCGCAATTATCCGCGGACACAGGCCCCGGCTGCGGCAGCGTCGCCCTGACCAGAGAATAAAGAAGACAGCCCGTCGCCTCAGTCATCGCAAGAGCTCGGCGCCCGAGGTAGGATCGGCAGTAGCCGGGCTTCTCTTACTTCAAGTAGTCCCGCTGAGTTACTCCAGCATTTTGTGTCTATCTGCGGTGTAAACCGGCATCTGCAGTTCGTTCAAGTGAGTTTATTGTCATGTGTCCCTGATAGGACAATGACATTCTTGCATTGCATCAGCACAACAGAACATAGCAGGCATTGACTACAAAACAGATCAGCGTGTCCACATACCATATATAAATATATACACACATTAATAAATAAACTAATAAAGTGCAAATAGCAGATAATGGGTTATTAGTTATCAGAGTTTTGTCCGAGCCAGGTTTAATAGCCTGATGGCTGTGGGGAAGTAGCTATTCCTGAACCGGGTCATTGCCGTTCCCTCCTGCACCTTGCATCCCCTCTCTCCCCCGTCCCCCATTGTACTGGTGTCACAAAATGCTGGAGTAACTCAGTGGGACGGGCAGCATCTATGGAGAGAAGGAATGGGTGACAGTTTGTGTCAAGACCCTTCTTCAGACTGAGAGTCATGGGAGAGGGAGACACAGAGATATGGCAGGACAAGGTGTGAAAACGACAGATCAATGCAGACGCTGATAAGGAAATGTAGAATGGTTCATTGTTGGCTGAGGGGAAGGTTGATAACAAGGCTTACAAACAGAAAAGGGTGCAGCAGCATCTAAGGAGCGAAGGAGATAGGCGACGTTTCGGGTTGAGACCCTTCTTCAGACTTTTGTGTACCATCGATTCTCCAGCATCTGCAGTTCCTTCTTTAATACAAACAGAAAAACTAATCAGGGAGACAGTTAAACTAGTGAGGAAACTAGAACCAGGATGGAGGAGGGATGGAGAGAGAGGGTTACTTGAAATTAGAGAAATCATAGTCATACTGTGTAGGAAAGAACTGCAAGTGCTGGTTTAATTCGAAGGTGGACACAAAAAGCTGGAGTAACTCAGCGGGACAAGCAGCATCTCTGGAGAGAAGGAATGGGTGACGTTTCGGGTCGAGACCCTGGGTTGTAAGCTGCCCAAGTGAAATATAAGGTGCTGTTAACATATGAGCTCCAGCCAACAATGGACTGTTTCCTTGTTGATTGTTACTTTTTTGTATATCTTTCATTCATTTGTTCAAAATCTGCATATAATCACCATCTATATATCTTGTTTCTTCTTCCTGCCCCCACATCAGTCTGAAGAAGGGTCTTGACCCGAAATGTCACCTATTCTTCCTTCGCTCTATAGATGCTGCCTCACCTGCTGAGTTTCTCCAGCATTTTTGTCTACCGTTGATTTTTCCAGCATCTGCAGTTCTTTCTTAAAACACATATATATATCTTGTTTCCCTTTCCCCTGACTCTCAGTCTGAAGAAGGGTCACATCCGAAACGTCAACCATTCCTTTTTGCCAGAGATGCTGCTTGTTCTACAATTGGGCAGACCAAAGCCTCTCTCCCAGCTACAGGCCGCCCCTGGGTTACGAACGCCCAACCTGCGGTCACCCTACATATGAATGAGCTCCCAGAATATTAATGAAAGACAATCCGTCCTAAAGGTAGTTCTGCTATGAAGCGAATGTTTGTGTTCCCAGGAAACTCGTATTATAAAAACAATTGTGTCGGTGGGAGGAAAGGGGCTTTTGGTTTCTAGAGAGTTTCAGACTTGATCAATAACAAAATTAGTTTTCCCACAGGATTTTAAAAAACAGGGGGTTTCAATAGTTGTAAGTTTATTTTTGTTACTGAAAGCCTAAAATATTGAAGGCAGTATGCTATACAGTATCTGTACAAGTGTCAGTGGAACAATTATGTGTCAATTTCAATTGTGAAACTGATATCGTGCAGTAACATTGATATCTGATTACTGCACAAAGTTTACATGGAAACTTTTTTTCCTGGAAATGTTTTATCCCAAGGAGCTTTTACAGGTACTTTGGATCGGTCTTCATGAACAGGTATTTTGGATCTGTCTTCACTAAGGAGAACACAAACAATCTTCCTGATATAGTAGTGGCCAGAGGATCTTGGGTGACTGAGGAACTGAAGGAAATCCACATCAGGCAGGAAATGGTGTTGGGTAGACTGATGGGACTGAAGACTGATAAATCCCCAGGGCCTGATGGTCTGCATCCCAGGGTTCTTAAGGAAATGGCTCTAGAAATCGTGGATGGATTGGTGATAATTTTACAATGTTCTGCAGACTCAGGATCAGTTCCTGTGGATTGGAGGGTAGCTAAAGTTATCCCAGTTTTTAAGAAGGCGGGAGAGAGAAAATAGGGAATTATAGACCAGTTAGCCTGACATCGGTGGTGGGGAAGATGCTTGAGTCAATTATAAAAGATGAAATAGCCGCACATTTGGATAGCAGTAACAGGATCGGTCCGAGTCAGCGTGGCTTGACTAAACTTCTGGAATTTTTTGAGGATGCAACTAGGAAAATGGACAAGGGAGAGCCAGTGGATGTAGTATACCTGGAATTTCAGAAAGCATTTGATAAGGTCCCACATAGGAGATTAGTGGGCAAAATTAGGGCACAATAGAAAATTGGTTGGCAGACAGGAAACAAAGAGTAGGGATTAACGGGTCCCTTTCAGAAAGGCAGGCAGTGACTAGTGGGGTACCGCTCGGTGCTGGGACCGCAGCTATTTACAATATACATCAATGATTTGGATGAAGGGATTCAAAGTAACGTTAGCAAATTTGCAGATGACACAAAGCTGGGTGGCAGTGTGAACTGTGAGGAGGATGCTATGAGAATGCAGGGTGACTTGGACAGGTTTGAGGAGTGGGCAGATACATGGCAGATGAAGTTTATTGTGGATAAATGTGAGGTCATCCACTTTGGTACAAAAAAACAGGAAGGCTGATTACTATCTAAATGGTGTCAAGTTGGGAAAAGGGGAAGTACAACGGGATCTGGGGGTCCTTGTTCATCAGTCTATGAAAGTAAGCATGCAGGTACAGCAGGCAGTGAATAAAGCGAATGGCATGTTGGCCTTTATAACAAGAGGAGTCAAGTATAGGAGCAAAGAGGTCCTTCTGCAGTTGTACAGGGCCCTAGTGACACCACACCTGGAGTATTCTGTGCAGTTTTGGTCCCTTAATTTGAGGAAGGACATTCTTGCTATTGAGGGAGTGCAGCATAAGTTTACAAGGTTAATTCCCAGGATGGCGGGACTGTCATATGCTGAGAGAATGGAGTGGCTGGGCTTGTACACTCTGGAGTTTAGAAGGATGACAGGATATCTTATTGAAACATATACGATTGTTAAGGGTTTTGACACGCTAGAGGCAGGAAACATGTTCCAGATTTTGGGGGAGGCCAGAACCAGGGGCCACAGTTTAAGAATAAGGGGTAAGCCATTTAGAACGGAGACGAGGAAACACTTTTTCTCACAGAGAGTTGTGAATCTGTGGAATTCTCTGCCTCAGAGGGCAGTGGAGGTTGGTTCTCTGTATACTTTCAAGAGAGAGCTAGATAGGGCTCTTAAAGATATCGGAGTCAGGGGATATGGGGAGAAGGCAGGAATGGGGTACTGATTGGGATGATCAGCCATGATCACATTGAATGGCGGTGCTGGCTCGAAGGGCCGAATGGCCTACTCCTGCACCTATTGTCTATTGTCAACTTCCAAAGTAACCATACATGGTTTTCTAGTTCCCAATTGAATTTGTGTTATAACCTAATAGTGTTTCCTAATTCATCAATCGCATAATACCCAATTAGCCCTTATAGCAAAACTACCTATACGTGTAGAGGTCTTTTTTTTTTCCTCTACAAACGGCAGATCTAGTTTTGTGTCTCCAATTATTGTTGTTCTTATTAGTCACTTGATGTTGTTCATAACAATATTTTGGAGATAAGGTTACCATAAGCAACTTGTTTTCTATCTATTTTCTGACTTAAGGACAAAATCGATTTATGGATGTCTGTAAAAATATAACCGTTCGTTACCCCGGGATGGCCTATATTGCATCTGTGTTATTCTCCTGGATTATTTCCATGCAATGTTGGCAGCTTCCTGATAAAAGTTGCTCACTTTTAGCCTGGAATCAATTATGTTAGAAAGTGTGGAATATAATAATTTTTTTTTTTGTAATTTAAAAGTCAGTTCTCATTTGCGTAATTTGGTAAAATATTTTTTGGAAAAATATATTAACCAGCTTCATGGTTTGATTTAGAAATACGACTCCAAAACTTAGTGTCTGTACCAGAATGTAGAAAAGAGCCTTCATATAATTTCAAAAAGTATTTTTAAATTTGTGGTTTATTTCAGGTGAGCATTATATTCTTTGTTTTACAGGTTAGACTAGGAAAGTAAATGGCTGGGAGCTTTTATTTTGTTATAGTTGGTCACCATGATAATCCCGTTTTTGAAATGGAGTTCCTTCCAGCCGGCAAAATAGAGCCCAAAGTAAGTATTCAGTATTTACCCACAAGTGCATTCTGTGTCCTGGCATGCCCAAACTCCATAATGGCAATTGTACATCTCATTATTTTCTCCAGCTTTTGTGATTAATTTTATGTCATGGATGAGTTACTGATACAGACACACAATTTCAATCGGAAATGGTGGTTTGTTTGGAAATACAGCACGGAAACAGGCCCTTCGACCCACCGAGTTCGCAGCGATCCACGCACATTAACACTATCCTACACACACTAGTTTACACCAAGCCAATTAACCTACAAACCTGTACGTCTTTGGAGTGTGGGAGGAAGCTGAAGATCTCGGAGAATACTCACACCGGTCACGGGGTGAACGTACAAACTCCATACAGCCAGCAACCGTAGTCAGGATTGAACCCGGGTCTCTGGTACTGTAAGACAGCAACTCTACTGGTCTATTAGCTCTTTTTAATTTAGACTTGCCAGACAGACATTTTCTGTACCATCCATGCATTCATAAGTGACTAAATTAAATGAACAACTAGATGAACCTTGGTCCATGTTTTTAAGAGTGGAATAGTTATTGCCCAGAATATTAATGAGTACAATCCTTTCAGCAGAAAGATGGAGGAGACTTCTGTTGTTAAGTGATGCAAACTCAGCAACCCCATTGACTTCTCCTGCACTTCTTCTCAAGTAGCTTGAAGATCTATCCACTTAAACTTCCATTTTATCTGCTGCAGTGAGATTGTCTGAAGATTAAAAACATCTATAAAAGCTGTGGTCTGAAGAATGATCCTGACTCAAAATGTTATCTGTCCGCCTGGAAGAAATTAATTTAGAGGGAAATTAAGGGAAAATGAAAAGCGGAGACTTTGCAGGCTTGCTTCAAGAGACTTTATTGCATGATATCATGGAGAGATGGCGGCAGTTAACTGTTCACCAGTTCTCTGACTTCACTTTCTTACTACAGTCTGTTTTCCTCCAGAAAAGCTACTCGATTTGCTGAGTTCCTTTAACACAGCAGGTGTTGAATATCTGAAATTAAAACACTCAGCAAGACAGGCAGCATGGGTGAAGAGATAAACAAGGGTTAATGTTTCAGGGTGAGGTCCTTTTAACAGGACTGCGATAAAGAGAAAAAAAACATTAGGATCAAGTTGCAGGGATGGATAGTACGTGCAGAATATCTCGGGTGAGGGCAAAGATGCTCGTGGTAAACAAGGTTGATGAATTAATGGAAGCGGATGGTGAAATAGAACATTTATTCGTAGAAGTAATGAAATTAGGGCATTTAGAGACTGAGAACACAGATAAAGGAATGTAAAAGTTCCAAAATGTGGAGGTGTGGGCATTCCCAGCAATTCAGGTTGTGCCGGTTTGAGAGAAGAAACTGAACCGATATCCCTATGGAAATCTGGCCTGTTCCGATACTGATAGAACATTTGTAGAATTTGAATATGAAGGCTACAATTTGCCCAGAAGGAATATGAGGTGCTACTCCTCATGTTTATGTTGGGCCTCAACAGGTCAAACGGTGAAGCTCACCGCTTGACCTGTTTTTACAAAATGTTAAATGGTCAGCTGGACATAGATCACAAGACCTACACCAACCCCAAACCAATTAGGAGCAGACGAGGGCATTTGATCCAATTTTTGGTCCCAGCCACAAAGACAGATGTGTACAGCAATTTGTTCTTCCCACCCACTATTAAAGCATGGAATAATCTCCACCAAACCACGGTTGCCCAGCCAGATGCAACTAAATTTAAAGTGGCACTTTCTTCCCAATAACCCTCTCTGGCTAAACCCCTCCCTTCACCACCTCCAGTTTAAATTCCAGTTGGAATATTTTGGAGGGCCAAGTAACCAAGAACCAAGAATATAACAGTGCAGGAGATCGCAGACAGAAAGGTTGGAATCAGATGGAAAATGAAAGTGGCAGAAAGCTCAAGGCTTGCAGATACTCCACAAGGCAATTACCCCGTATGTGTTAATACTGAAGACTGCATGCTATATTGTTTAATATAGTATCTACAATGTCAATATAAGCGATTGCTTGCCAATCTCAATGACCAACTACTGTGAAACTTACTGTTCTCATGACACATTGGTGTCTGACTGTTATAGAAAATTTACAGGGAGACAGTTTTCTCCCAGAAACCATTTATCCCAAGAAACTTTTTATTCTGCTTATCAATTTCCAAAGTAACTTTAAATGGTTCCCTAGTTCCCAATAGAAATGACATTATGACCGAATAGTGTACCCTAATTCATTAATCGCTTAATGCCCAACAGGCCTGATGGATACTTGCATTTTAGCACAACTACCATATGTTTTTGTTCTTAACAAATGGCAGATCTAGTTTAGTCTCTCCACTTTTAGTAATCGTTCTTATCAGTTTTGTCTTTTTGATGTTGTTCATTCATTACAATATTGTGGAGAATAATCCAATTGGCTGGATGGCAGAAGGCAAAGAGTGGCAATAAAGGAGGCTTTTTCTGGTTGCCTGCCAGTGACTTGTGGTGTTCCGCAGGGATCTGTGCTGGGACTGCTACTCTTCACGTTGTATTTCAATAAATTGGATGAGGGAATCAAAGGCTTTGTGGTCAAGTTTGCAGATGATACCAAGATAGGTGGAGGGGCAGGTAGTGTAGAGAAAGGTCCTCGATTCCTCTACTCTGGGGAAGATTGTGCATCTACTTGATCTATTCCTTTCATGATTTATAAGATCACTTTTCATCCTCCTGCGCTGCAAGGAATTGAGTCCCAGCCTACTCAACCTCTCCCTATAGCTCGGTCCCATGAGTGCTGGCAACATCCTCATAAATCTTCTTGTATTTCCATGTTATAACACTGTTTGGCTGTATCACTTGAGTCCAATAAGCTTTTAATTCTACTTTGACATTGTCTTTTTTGCCCTGTATTAAATCTTCAGTTTTTACTAAATGGCATGGCAATCAATACTTACTTGCCCAGTTTCACTCCCTAAAACTATATACATAACGAATCCCGCTAACGAATGCACACCAAATCAATTTTCAAGATAATTATAAAGGATTATTGCTGCATTATTTTTAAAGTTCTTTTGTTGGTTGAGTGCGTGTATAAATTGTCTTCTTCCAAACAGGATGATCATCGACACCTTAATCAGTTTATAGCTCATGCTGCCCTTGACTTGGTGGATGAGAACATGTGGTTATCCAACAATATGTACCTGAAGACTGTTGATAAGTTCAATGAATGGTTTGTCTCTGCATTTGTTACAGCTGGCCATATCCTTTTTTCTGAGTGAACCTTTTCTAGGTTAAAGAGAATTTTAAAAAAATTGCTAATACTCAGCAGCTTGTACATTGTCTTACATTGCTACATTCACACTAAGTAAAATATCAATGATTGTGTACATGGAATTAGGTATGAAAGAATGCTTTTTTGCCCCTTTTGTTATCCTGCCAAATCAACGATGTGGTGTTTTGAAATCCTACCCTATTTATATATATATATATATTTTTTTAAATTAATTCTTCATTACTCTCATTGGCATAGTTCGTCTAATTTTCTATTTCAGCCACTAATGTTTTACTGATCAAGCTGTGCACATCCACTGGATTAATCCGTTTCAGTTGGTGTGTCATCCAATATTATTCACAAGTAACTAGAAAATTATTTCAGATAAGCCCTTCAGATGTGCACAAAGGACCATGTAACATTTGCACCATAGGACTGTCAGGCATTGACCACCCCCAATGGAAGAGAACATACCCAGGGGCCCTTGACATTCGAGGACATTACCAGAGCCAAGTCAACCCCACAATGATCACCCTCAAGTTAGTTGTTGTCCAGAAACTCAAGTGGGCCAACTATCATGGCTGCAAAAGTAAGTCTAATATCCCAAAGGCTTTACACCACCTACAAGGCCGCAAATCAGAAGTGTAATAAGATACTCTGCATTTAGACTTTAGAGAAACAGCGTGGAAACAGGTCCTTCGGTCTATCGAGTTCACGCCGATCGGAGATCACCCCCGTGCACTAGCACTATTCTACACACTAGGGACAATTTACAATTTTTACCGAAGCCAATTACCCTATAAACCGGCACGTCTTTGGAGTGTGGGAGGAAACTGGAGCACCCGAAGGAAACCCGCATGATCACAGGGAGAACGTACAAACTCCGTACAGATAGCACCCTTAGTCAGGATCAAACCCGGGTCTCTGACACTAGGCAGCAACTCTACCGCTGAGCTACTGTGCAGCCTGGATGATTGCAGCTCCAACAGCTCTCGAGTTCAACAGCATCCAGGACAATGAAGTACACTTGATGAGCACCCAGTGACCACCCTGAGTATTCATTCTCTACACCATCTACATATTGTGACAGCTATTTAAACTATGTACAAAATACACCACTCATTCGGGTTATTCTGACACTGCCTCCAAAACCCAAGACCTTTTCACCGCGGACATGAGCAGCAGCTGCATTGGAAGCAGTTTCAGGTTCACTTCCCAGTTGCAAACCGTCTTGACGTGTAACTATATTACCGGTTCTTCATCAAAGCTGGGCAAAAATCAAATAGGAGTAGGATTGACTTTGTGGTCAACTTGGCAAAGCTTTCTTTGAGCAGCTTGAGTTGCTGTAATAATTTAATGAAATATCACATGTAGCTGTTTTGAGTGGCCAAGAGAAATGCAGCTGTGTGGTGAAAAAATTATGTGAGCATTTACTACTAAGGTTTTGTTCTTTTTCTTAATTCCTCTTCACATATGAGATTCATAATGTTGCACGATGTTCGGCAAGAAGATGGGATAAAAAATTTCTTCAATGATGTCTATGATTTGTACATTAAGGTAAGTAAATTTTGATTCTACTTTTGTTCTCCGAAGGGGACAATTGAAAGATTACTGTTGAAATTTAATGTGTAATCTTGATTATAATTTCTCATTCTGCGCATGCAAAAGGGATAGACAGTAACATTTAAACATGAAGATAGACACACAAAGCTGGAGTAACGCAGCGAGTCAGATGGCATCTCTGGAGAAAAGGAATAGGTTGTGTTTCCGAATAGGAAATGAGATATAGACAATAGGTGCAGGAGTAGGCCATTCGGCCCTTCGATGTGATCATGGCTGATGATCCACAATCAGTACCCTGTTCCTGCCTTCTCCCCATATCCCCCTGACTCCGCTATCTTTAAGAACCCTATCTAGCTCTCTCTTGAAAGTATCCAGAGAACTGGCCTCCATCGCCCTCTGAGGCAGAGAATTCCACAGACTCACAACTCTCTGATTGAAAAAGTGTTTCCTCATCTTCGTTCTAAATGGCTTACTCCTTATTCTTAAACTGTGGCCCCTGGTTCTGGACTCCCACAACATTGGGAACACGGTTCCTGCCTCTAACATGTCTAAACCCTTAATTTTTTATGTTTCAGTAAGATCCCCTCTCATCCTTCTAGACGGTGATATTGAAATATAGAACAAATTAATGAAAGATGTACAAGAAAGTAATAATTGTTAGCCGTGGGCTAGGTGAAAGAGTTCCATCATCTATTTCTCGTTTCCCTTCCCCTGACTGTTTGAAGAAGGGTCTCGACCCTAAATGTCACCTATTCCTTTTCTCCCGAGATGTCTGACCCGCTGAGTTGCTCCAACTTTTTGTGTCTATCTTCGGTTGAAACCAGCATCTGCAATTCCTTCCTACACATTTAAGCATGATAGGCTTGAAATCTGAATGTATTATCTGATGTTGGTATTAGCATAATGATTATAAAAAAAGATTTTCTACCGCCTCAACATGGCTGTAGACGATCGAAAGCATTTCTTGTCAAATCTTGGGAGAAACTTTGCTGTTTCTTCCCACAAATTGGTATAATAGTTGCGGTTTGTTCTTTTAATGATCCTTTAGCCATCTTGTCTTTTATCTAATTTTTAGTTTATCGTAACTTAACTGGATGCCTCGTTTGATCTGATAACTTTGGATTTCTGTAACTTGTCTGATTACTATTTTGTTTCTTTTTTAGTTTGCTATGAATCCATTTTATGAACCCAACACCCTAATTCGATCAACAGCATTTGATAGAAAAGTTCAATTCTTGGGAAAGAAGCATCTGCTGAGTTGAAGATTTCCAATTATTAGAGGTCATTCTGTAAATGTAATTAGTATACACAATTTTATTTTATCAATTCTGCTGTCACTTAAGTATATAATGTATATGTTGGATGTTGACATCACTGATATTGAAGTTCAATATCGCATCAGTTTGTTTAGATCCTCAATTTAAAGTACATTTTGTTGTAATTGGACCCATTTCTGTCAGCTATGTATATATTGATATGGGGGTGGTACTGTATGCGCTTTGATTATAGAACTTATTCCTATTGTCAAGTTTGTTACACCGTTTCATATTTACTTTCAAAGAACCTGCTTAATTTTGTCATGCTAGTTGTAGTCACCTTTTTATTGTCCTACACACTACCTTGACTTCAACAAAGAAATGTTCATCTTTCATCCAAGGTTTTCTATTTAACTAAAAATAACATTGAGGACAATATAAATGCCCAATAAAAATTGAATGGACCTGTCCCCCCTGGCTTTATTTTCTCTGCACCCAAGGACTATAGTGCCACAGCTAATCTTTACTACCCGCTCAGATTAGAAAGTTACTATGCTGCTGAAAGCGTTACGTTTCCATTTTAGAATTCTATTTAGCAAAAACAAATTTTGAATTGTGATTACAATCTTAAGAAAGGGAAAATAATGTGACATTTTATCTCTCCAGAAAAATGGTTTTCCTAGCTGGGCAAGGACTTGGAAAACTTTTCAAGTTGCAGAAATCGGGGTTACAGTGAATGGCGATGATTAGGTAAAGACCAGAAGAATGAATGACACAACTGCTGGTAGAAGATGGTGAATAATAAATTGTCCATCCAGAAACAGTCTAAAGAGGAAACAGCAAATGAAACTTAATAATAATTTATTGTCATTCGAACAAGTATACATTTGAACAAAATGTTATTCCTCACAGGGCTGAGATGCAAGGTTCAATGTGGTTGATATTGATGCATGGTGCCAGTGCAGTGCATGTGTGTGTTTTAGGTGAGGTGAGTGTGTTGGGGGGCAGCAGGGTTTTCATCATTCTAATAGTCAGGGGGAAGAAGCTGTTGCACATCCTGGTGGTGCTGGCCTTGATGCTCCGGTACCTCATGCAGGACGGCAGAGGGGCAAAGAGTCCATGGGAGGGGGTTGGAGGAGTACTTTATAATGTTGGAGGCTTTTCGGAGGCATCTTTTGTTGAAAATGTCCAGAATGGATAGGAGAGGGTGTTCTCCGCTGTCCTGACTAATCGTGCAGGGTCTTCCGGCCTGATGAGGTGCAGTTACCGTACCAGACGGTGATGATAGTAGAATAACAAACTTGCAAATAGTACAAGATATTACAAAACTTGCAAATAGTAGAAGAGCGAGGGACACAGGCGGGGTTGTGGAAAGTGCAGGGTATGTCTGGGGGCGGGGGGGGTTACTGCCATAGTTCATTTCTGGAAATCATTGAATTATAGTTGAGTTCAAAAGGGTGCAAATGTCAAAGTCAATCTTTAATATCTTTGCTTTACTAAAATTGTTCAATTTATTTTATGCCCCAATTAATTACAAATCCGTTTTCTTTTAATGACCCCTCATCAATTAACTCTGATTTCCCACTCAACCAGAGCAGCATTCAGTATCCTCCTATCCCTAATTGAGGGAATTAGGTTACACCCAACACTTGGGCCTCTGGAAAATCTACATTTACAAATGAAAGATCAATGAATGAAGTGGGTATGAGTGACCACAAACTATCTTGTGAATCACTAAAGAACACAATTCTGACTTGCATTCTTACACTGTTTAACTAATCTAATTTTCCAGATTGAAATTGTTCACAAATCAGTTGATTGCTATGTTAGGAGGCTTTCAGGTCATGGTGGATGAAAATAAACAAATGTCTTTTGTATTTCTGATATCTTCAGTAATTGTTTAAGATGAACCAACAGCACATGCTAAGTTAATTACGATTCTTAGTGGTAGCGGGGAAGGGTATTCTCACAGAATATAAATTGGCCCACGGGATCCAAATTAGAGCAATCAGAAGGATTTTTAAAAAATCACTACAGTACATTCAATTGCATCTATAAGACCTAAAGTTTAAAAATATCTCAGTTCTTGATTTGAAAACATTTGTACCACTGTGTTGAAATTTGCAATTATATGGAAAATACTATTACTAAAGCTTGCATGATTTTGTACAGCCATTTTACAATCCTAGGACATGTAGATTTGTGAATAAAGACATAGTTGAATCCATGTTTTTTATAACTTTGCAAAACCAGACTTTATGTTGATAGGTTGCCTGGTTTGTTTATGTGGAGCCAGAAGATATGATTTTTTAAATACTTTTGCTGTGTAGGAGATAACATGACATGAAAACCTAGTTAACTAGCATTCTGGATTTTTGCTAGTCCTTCAAGAATCAAATGCAGAAATCCATTCATTATTCTGTGACCGTCATAAATAAAGTCAGTTGTTTTATAATAGGTCAAACCAAAGTTTTAATGTGGGCATAGGTTCCTCCAACTCCAGATCAAAATCCCCAGCTAAGTGATTTCCAAAGCACTTGATCTTCTGCCAGCTCAGAATACCTGTAGAAATTCCCTACATTACGTAATAATGGTAAGAGGAAACAATATTCAGCTGCGTTTCGGTGTGGTTCTCCAGTGGACTTCATCTTGCGCTTTGGAAGACATCAGTAGGGCTACAAGAACTACTGTATGAAACCAGATGGGGAAGACTCCTTTGATCTTGCATCACTGCTGAGGGGAAACCAAGTTAGATTCATATTTTTGTATGTTTTGCTTTTAATGATTCTGTAGGATGATATTACATAAGTCATATGATACTGTTCATGGTGGAAGCAGGTGAAAACTGCAGAGCTCAATGGCACAGAAAATACGTTTGAAAAAAAAAACAGGCATTAACAATGTGATAGAAAATTGATTTTTTTTTCTTGGAAATCTTAAATCATTGTGGTGGCCGGAAGTCACTTCCCATATTTCAGAATACAAAATTATTTCCAATCTCAACCTCAGTACATTTATCAATAGAAACTGCAATGAGAGCATGGAAAACTTATGAATATGAGAATAATTAATGACCATGCTGAATCAAGTGCATGGCCACCTCAGCAAGCTATATTTTGTAAAACATCCTTTAATAACTACTAATGCATGCTAAATGCATTGATAAAAATAAACTGTAGACCAGGCATCTGAAATGTTGATCAGTGTCACTCATGTTATGAGTCATACTTTCTAGTTATGCCCTCTAGCTTTACAGTAACGCTCTCTGCCTGATTCCCACATTATTAGAGAAACGTGCTAGTATGAAGTTACTGATATTTTATGCTCCAATTAATTACAAGTCATTTTTCTTTTAATGACCCCCTCAATTAACTTTGATTTCCCACTCAACCAGAGCAGCATTCAGTATCCTCCTATCCCTAATTGAGAGAATTAGGTTACACCCAACATTTGGGGCTCTGGAATCTCTACATTTACAAATTAAAGATCAATGAATGAAATGGTTGTGAGGGACCAAAAACCCTATCTTGTGAATCACTAAAGAACACAATTTATGACTTGCATTCTTACACTGTTTAACTAATCGAATTTTCCAGATTGAAATTGTTCACAAATCAGTTGATTGCTATGTTAGGAGGCTTTCAGGTCATGGTGGATGAAAAGAAACAAATGCCTTTTGTTTTTCTGATATCTTCATTAATTGTTTAAGATGAACCAACAGCACATGCTAAGTTAATTACGATTCTTAGTGGTAGCGGGGAAGGGTATTCTCACAGAATATAAATTGGCCCACGGGATCCAAATTATAGCAATCAGAAGGATTTTAAAAAATCACTACAGTATATTCAATTGCATCTATAAGACCTAAAGTTTAAAAATATCTCAGTTCTTGATTTGAAAACATTTGTACCACTGTGTTGAATCTTGAAATTATTTGAAAAATACTATTATGAAAACTTGCATGATTTTATACAGCCACTTTACAATTCATAGGACATGTAGATTTGTGAATAAAGATATAGTTGAATCCATGTTTTCTATAACTTTTCAAAATTATTTAAAACCAGACTTTATGTTGATAGGTTGCCTGGTTTGTTTATGCGGAGCCAGAAGATATGATTTTTTAAATACTTTTGCAGTGTAGGAGATAAATGAAAGTCAACAAATGACATGAAAATCTAGTTAATTCGCATTCTGGATTTTTGCTAGTCCTTCAAGAATCAAATGCAGAAATCCATTCATTATTCTGTGACCGTCATAAATAAAGTCAGTTGTTTTATAATAGGTCAAACCAGTTTTAATGTGTGGGCATAGGCTCCTCCAACTCCAGATCAAAATCCCCAGCTAAGTGATTTCCAAAGCACTTGATCTTCTGCCAGCTCAGAATACCTGTAGAAATTCCCTACATTATTTAATAATGGTAAGAGGAAACAATGTTCAGCTGCGTTCGGTGTCGTTCTCCAGTGGACTTCATCTTAGCGTTGGAAGACGTCAGCAGGGCCACAAGAACTACTGTATGAAATCAGATGGGGAAGACTCCTTTGATCTTGCATCACTGCTGAGGGGAAACCAAGTTAGATTCATATTTTTGTATGTTTTGCTTTTAATAATTCTGTAGGAAGATATTACTTAAGTCACATGATACCGTTCATGGTGGAAGCAGGTGAAAGCTCTGCAGAGCTCAAGGGCACAGAAAATATGTTAAAACAAAAAACAGGCATTAACAATGCGATAGAAAATTGATATTTTTTTCTTGGTAGTTTTAAATCATTGTGGTGGCCGGAAGTCACTTCCCATATTTCGGAATACAAAATTATTTCCAGTCTCAACCTGAGAGTACATTTATCAATAAAAACTGCAATGAGAGCATGGAAAACTTGTGAATATGAGAATAATTATATAATTAATGACCATGCAGAATCAAGTGTATGGCCCCCTCAGCAAGCTATATTTTGAAAAATATCCTTCAATAACTACTAATGCACACTAAAAAGATGCACACTAAATGCATCGATAAAAATAAACTGTAGACCAGGCATCTGAAATGTAGATCAGTGTCACTCATGAGTCATCCTTTGTGGTTACACCCACTAGCTATACAGTAACGCTCTCTGCCTGGTTCCCACTTTATTAGAGAAACGTGCGAGTATGAAGTTTCCGATGCTTTAATGTTAATAAAGTCTTTGGACCTTTATCATGGTGTAAGGCTTCAGTCATTTGAACAGCAACAGCACAACAAAATAAAAAGAAAACATTGTGGTTACACTCTATCTGGGAAAAAGAGATTGAGCACTTCAGCCACAGTCAGAACACAGCTTTTAAGTTGCAAAGACTGGTGGAGGGAAGGATGGATAGGACAAAAGGGTGAAACCCTTTGACTGGGTGAAACCACAGCTGCAGTGGTAAAGTGCTGTTGATTAAACCATCTGGTTAGCAGATCTACATGAGACAGATCAAGCAAAGGAACATGTAATACAATTAAATGACTGGACAATCAGGCAGTGCTGGTGGAGGAAAATAAAACAGCGCTGGTTATGACCTACATCAGTACTGACCAATTTTGATACAAAGCAAGTTACCCTAAATTACTGAATTTGATAGAAGCCAAATGTCTACAATATACCCAAATGGAAGATGAGATGCTGTTCCTCAAGCTCACGTTTGGCCCTGTAACTATGAAGGAGGCCACAGGCAAATGGATTACAGTTGGAGTGGATTTGGACGTATTTGCCACAGGTTTTTGAATGAGATTGAGATGCATGACAAATATTGCTGGCAATAAAAAGTTGTCATCACTCTGCTGAAGGCCTTGTGATTCAGCTACAACGGTGCAGTTTCAAATTCCACACGAACAAAGTGGGAGAAATACTGCAATGAACAAAGTGAAAATTGGACAGGTATGCAATTCTCACTCCCTCTCGATCTCGTAACATTGCTTTGCATAGTTGTGATTAATTGCGGGCTGATGATTTATGTTTATGCATACATACATCCAGCTACAAGATAAAGCTGTTTTGCTTATAGGGGAGCCTACATCTCATTATATGCTGTGTAAAGGTCGACTTTTTTTTGTAAAAAGGGTACATTAATTTTATCACACATGATTCAGAGATTGAGCCTACTTTGCAAATTACCAAGACATCTATCAAAAATGATCCCATCAGTTACAATATGATGTGTAGGAAAGAAGGTGAATCTGAAGAAGGGTCTTGACCCAAAACGTCAACAATTCCTTCTCTCCAGAGATGTTTCCTGCCCCGCAGAGTTACTGCAGCATTTTGTGTCTAGTTACAATATCATGTTGCTGTTTAATACTTAATTGGTTGAATACCTAACAGAATCTTGAGACTGTGCAGCCTTTTCACCAAATTCTCTCAAGTGGAATAATTTGGCCAGTTCTGAAAATATTGGAATTGCAGGAAAATGGTTGGTTATTTTCCAAGTCAACGATCTTTATTGCAAGGAGTATTTTTCACAAACCTTTGATTATTACGTGTTCAATCCTTACAAATCCAGGTGTTATGGGAGCAGCAGCATAATGAAAAGTGCAGCAAGCACAATAACCATAACTAGCCAACATTGTCTTTGCTGATGACTGTGCCAACAGCCAGTGTAAAAGTGGAGCGTTCCCTCAGATTTGTATCATTGCCGACAAAGTAAAATGTCATTGCCTGCATGATCATTCAAAATGCTTGTCATAATCTACAAAAGGATTTTCTGAATCTTGAATATGGATCATTCAATCTTGGATTTATGGATGTCTACATAAGTCATTTTAAATTAATTTATTATTCTTAAAATCTCATTATATGTATTTGGATTAGCAAAGTGTCAGGGCACAAGCAATGAAAAAAAAGAGTTGAGTTTAAATATATTAGTTGCTGCTACATAAAACTTTAGATCTCCAAGTTTAATAACCAAAAATACATGTATCAAAAAATTAAACCCTAAACTGAATCAAAGAATAGCCTGTAAATAAAAACAGACCACGTATCTGTTTACAATATAGTCTGCTTTACCTTGAAGAGCTATTGGGTTATTTCACCACTACTTTGGACAGCCTTCAGTCACCCAACATACCACAATTCCAATTACTTTAATTCTTCATCTGACAATCATCCCAATCCTCCTATTCCAACAATTAAAGGTCACCGACACTGTTCAAAATAGAACCCTTGAGTAGCATCTTTTAAACAAGCGCTTGATGATAACAAGTGTTTGATTGTTACCCATAGAATCATTGCTGTTTTATAAAACTAAATATTGTTATATCTGTTTAAAGTTGCTCGAACTTCAACTTCACTTGTTTGCACCATGTCTTACCCAAACACAATTTGTTTTGCTATTATTTTGTGGTTATATGGTAAAAGTGATAGCAAATGATAAAATAGCTAGTGCACCTGGGAACTTTTTTTTTTAAAACATAAATTGGCTCTTTCAGAAAAGGATTCTAAAGGATCATTGATCTCAAAAGTATTGAACATTTCAAGTCAATGACCCTGAAATTTTTCTGTCTAAAAATCCCATTTGACCTGGTGAATATTTCCAGTATTTTGTTTCTCCAAAAGAAACAAATGTACAACGACTCCCTCAAATGCAGAAATTAAATGCAGCATTGATAAATGTCTCAATTTAAAATGATAGTGCCAGCCATAATGTTTGGGACAAAGACCCATCATTTATTTATTTGCCTCTGTATTTCACAATTTGAGATCAGTTATAGAAAAAAACCACGTGTTTAAAGTGCACATTTTATACATTTTGGTTTCACCATGTAGAAATTATAGCAGTGTTTATACATAGTGCCCCCATTTCAGGGCACCATAATGTTTGGGACACAGCAATGCCATGTAAAGTGGTCATGTTTAGTATTGTGTTGCATATCCTTTGCATGCAATGACTGCTTGAAGTCTGCGATTCATGGACATCACCAGTTGCTGGGTGTCTTCTCTGGTGATGCTCTATCAGGCCTGTATTGCAGCCATATTTAGCTTATGCTTAAGAAAGAACTGCAGATGCTGGAAAAATCGAATGTAGACAAAAAAAATGCTGGAGAAACTCAGCGTGTGAGGCAGCATCTATGGAGAGTACTGAAGAAGTGTCTCGACCCGAAATGTCACCTATGCCTTCTCCGATTCCTGATGCTGCCTCACCCGATGAGCTTCTCCAGCATTTTTTGTCGACTTTAGCTTATGCTTGTTTTGAGGGTTAGTCCCCTTCAGTATTCTCTTCAGCATATAAAAGGCATGCTGAATTGTGTTCAGATCGGGTGATTGACTTGGCCACTCAAGAATTGACCATATTTTACCTTGGATAAACACCTTTGTTGCTTTAGCAGTATGTTTGGGATCATTGTTGTACTGTGGAATGAACCGCCAGCCAATGAGTTTTGAGGCCTTTGAACTACAGCAAATAGGATGTGTCTACACACTTCAGGATTCATCATGCTACTACCATCAGCAGTTGTATCATAAATGAAAATAAGTGAGCCAGTACCTTCAGCAGCCATACACCCCCACCACTGTGTTTCACAGATGAGGTGGTTTGCTTTGGATCTTGGGCAGTTCCTTCTCTCCTCCATACGTTGCTCTTGCCATCACTCTGATATAAATTAATCTTAGTCTCATCTGTCCACAGTACCTTTTTCCTCAACTGTGGTTGCTCTTTCAAGTACTTCTTGGCAAACTAACCTGGCCATCCTATTGTAGCAGCTAACCAGTGGTTTACCTCTGGCAGTATAGCCTCTGTATTTCTGTTCATGAAGTCTTCTGCGTACAGTGGTAATTGACAAATCCATACCTGATTCCTGAAGAGCGTTTCTGATCTGTCGGACCGGTGTTTGGGGATTTTTCTTTATTATAGAGAGAATTCTTCAGTCATCAGCTGTGGAGGTCTTCCTTGGCCTGCCAGTCCCTTTGCAATTAATAAGTTCACCAGTGCTCTCTTTCTTTGTAACAATGATCCAAACAGTTGATTTGGGTAAGCTGAAGATTTGGCTGTCATCTCTAACAGTTTTTCAGTCTCATAATGGCTTCTTTGACATTCATTGGCACAACTTTGGTCCTCGTGTTGATAAACAGCAATAAAAGTTTCCAAAGGTGATGGAAAGACTGGGGGAAAGACTAGGTGCTGAGAGCTCTCTTATACCTGCATTAAGGTGGCAATTAAGCACACCTGAGCAATTACAAACAGCTGTGAAGCCACGTGTCCCAAACATTATGGTGCCCTGAAATGGGGGGACTATGTATAAACACAGCTGTAATTTCTACATGGTGAAACCAAAATGTATAAAAATACCCTTTAATAATATCTGACAATGTGCACTTTAACCACGTGTGTTTTTTTTTTCTATTGCAAATCTCAAATTGTGGAATAGAGGCAAATAAATAAATAATGTGTCTTTGTCCCAAATATTATGGAGTGCACTCTAGGGTTTGAACTTGCAGAGCATTACCTTAGCTATGAACACGATTGAGCAAAGGCTGAAGCTGTCCAACACACAAACACATGCATCTTTGGGACAGGTTTAAGGTTTGAAACAAATATTTTTATATTTAAAATTAAATTGTGAAATACTGTACTTGTTGTAATATATTGCAATTGAGAAGTTCAGTTACTGAAGAAAGACACCAAAAAGTGATTGAAGAATTTTATATAGTGAATAAAAGCAGTGATCAGAAAGCATGGTGATATATTGAACACATAGGAGTGCCTAAACGTTCAGCAGATAGAATGCATGATGTTAAAACGTTTCCATTCCAAGATTAATTTATTTCTATTGACTTTCCATTTCATAATTCAGTAGTACTGTATCAGCCATGCTCCACAAATCTTAATATGGTAAAAGAAACAATTCAACTATTAAGACAATATGTTTATTGCAGCAAAGCGTTAGAATCAAGCAGTTTTATTTTGAGCTTTTACTTTACCTTTTGCTAACGGAATTTATTGTTATGCTCAATGAAGCCTCGTTCAGCCACTCATTAATTGGTCTGTGCTTAACAAATGGCTCTCTGTGAGAATAATATAAATGATCCATCATGTCAGATCCTCCAACTGCACCAGAATCCAAAATATTAATGATCTCAATGATCCCTACACGCAGATGCTGATCTTTATGAATGCTACAGATGGTTAGAAACCACAGGGAGAAAAATGAGGAAACGG
Source organism: Okamejei kenojei (assembly GCA_035221665.1). Classification (NCBI taxonomy): domain Eukaryota; kingdom Metazoa; phylum Chordata; class Chondrichthyes; order Rajiformes; family Rajidae; genus Okamejei; species Okamejei kenojei. The sequence continues at coordinate 10,522,849 of CM069142.1, forward strand.
GACAACCACACTGCCGATATACACCGACACTCAACTACACAGGAACAAAGACTTTGAAGTACATTTCAAACCATTATTCTTGACTGGGGAAGAATGTTCTCCACAGGTGAAAACTGAGAACATTCAATATTTTTTTGTGGTTCTGCATAACAATTAATTTGATTTGGCATACAATGGAACATACAGCAGCAAAAAAGATCTAGAATCTAAAACTAAATCATAAGCCGATGGTTACAAATTCCAACTGGTTTATAAATCCCAAAGGTCAGAAGAACTCTAACCACAGTAATGTTCACATGTACCACAAATCTTTGTAGTGGTAATTAAAAACGACAAGGCAATCCAATAGATAACATTTATGCAAGTTGATACATGTGACACCATTACATTGCCCAAAATAATAGCATTTACAACCATAACTTGTTTTACAGTTTACACTTAACCCTGAGGGGAAAATAAATGAATGCAATGATACCTGCGATGATGGAATGGTACTGAAGACATGTTACTTCATAAAAGATTGACGATTTCAGGTCTTTACAAATCAATTCAAAACGCTGTACCTTTACATCATTTGTATAATCTCAATCTTTGGTGATTTGTTTGTGTATCAATGAACTGTTTAGCAAACTTTCACCTTTTCTCAAACTTGAAACAGTACCTTGTGGTTACTTGACTTTGCAACAAACCATCTTACCGTATAGATTACATTTTTAGTATCATATAAAAGTACCCTGCTCAGCAGAACAAAACATTGATCAATAGACCTTCCAGTTAATCAAAATCAGGAAATGAAAATACAAGGTTTAACCTAATACCAGTAAATACTCCATTGTTTTCATAGCAAAGGAAAAAAAATGCCAGTACAATACACCTTAATTTGGGGATCAGAATAGAAGCACCAAAACAAAAATGTGAAATGAGAAGTTCAGAGAAAAGGCATACAAATTAAAGTTTACAACCATCTCAGGCTACAGTATTGTTTTCTTCCATATTTTATTTTGTCATTTTAGTTAGAAATATTGTACCAATACCAAATTAATTTTACTTTTAATTTACTTTTTAACTTTCCATATTTGGTTGATCTTAAACTCAAAACTGTTTTTGATCCCATCACCTGACCTAAGAATGTGTCAGTTACAAGTGGATAATCCAGGGCATCGGCATCGTGTTTGTGCGCATGTATCTCCGCATCTTTACCCAACCAGTGGAACGTGTTTCTTTTAGCTGGCTGACAATGGTTTTCTCAAAACTGTCCCAGCGGATTTGCACTACCCCAATCAACACCCATCAGTAAACCAATGGCACATAGTGGAAGGTTCGTTGCATTCGGCCCACAGTCAGCAGCAGGAAGAGCTTTGCTTCTTCGCCCTATTTAAATTCACCGTGTCTGTTTGCATGAAACTGTCACACCTATCATCGGTAGCAAGAACTCGTCGAACAGCCTCTTCAAAGGCCACTGCAACATTGGTCGCATCTTTTGCACTCGTTTCAAAGTAAGGATGGTTGCCGTTATCTTTACACCAAGCTTGAGCCTGCTCTGTTGAAACTTGCCTCTCACTGACATCAATTTTATTGCCTAGAACCACAAATGGGAAACTCTCTGGCTCCTTCACATCTGCATAATAGATAAATTCCTTTTTCCAATTGCTCAAATTTTGGAAGCTTTGGTAATCATCCACACTGAAAGTAAGAAGGCAACAATCAGAGCCTCGATAGAATGGTGTCCGAAGGCTCCTAAATCTCTCTTGACCTGCGGTGTCCCATATCTGCATTGTCACAAAATGTCCATCTACTTCCAAATCTTTGTTTAGAAACTCAACCCCTATCGTATGAAAAAGATGTATGTCAAACTTATTGGTAACGTATCTATTCATGAGCGAACTTTTTCCTACTCCACCATCTCCCAGTAGGATAACCTTCAATAGTGTTGATTTTCCAGCCATGGCAACCTCAAATGTCTAAGTGATGAAGACAACACCTATAAAAAAAAATATTTGTTGTTATCCATTTCATAGAGATGTGGACTGCTGTAAATAACCAAAACAAATCAAAATCCATCACAAACCTTAAGTTAAGTCAAGGGATTGGTGAACGGGGTTGGATAAGGGAAAAGGTAGTTGGACATTAGGTGCATGGGGTAATATCAAATTACTCCAAGTAGATGTGCTTTTGTAGTCAAATTGAAAGGGGACAAGAAACACTTCAGTGTATCCATTACATCAGAAGGTGCAAGAAACAAAGACCTGCCAAGTAAATTGTCAGTTCAATGCACATGTTTAAACAATATCGTAATGTTTTTGTGCAGGAAATATTTTTGAAATATCAATAGTACTTTATGGGAATGGCCAATGATAATGGTCACCCAAAGTACAACTCTTAAAAATGATTTTGAATCAGATAAGACTTGGGCCTTTTATGATTCCTCTCATTTTTTAAATAACAGGAACCTGAATTGTATGTATGTTCTATCGTCATTTTAAAGTTATAAGTTACCTTGCTATACGACTCTATGACCATGTTGTGAGAAATCCAGTTTATATGGAATGCAGTGGCAGGATCGGTCAAAGTCAGCATGGATTTATGAAGCGGAAATCATGCTTGACTAATCTTCTGGAACTGTTTGAGAATATAACAAGTAGAATGGATATGGGAGAGCCAGTGGATGTGGTGTATCTGGATTTTCAAAAAGAATTTGACATGGTCCTACACTAGTGTGCAAAATTAGAGCACATGGTATTGGGAGTAGGGTATTGACATGGATAGAGAACTGGTTGGCAGACAGAAAGCAAAGAGTGTGAATTAACGGGACCTTTTCAGAATGGCAGGCAGTGAGTGACCAGTGGAGTGCCGCAAGGCTCAGTGCTGGGTCCCAGTTATTTATAATATATATTAACGATTTAGACAAAGGAATTAAATGTAACATCATCAGGTTTGCAGATGACACAAAGCTGGGTGGCAGTGTGAGCTGCGAGGAGGACGCTATGAGGCTGCAGGGTGACTTGAATAAGTTGGGTGAGTGGGCAGATGCAGTGCAATGTGGATAAATGTGAGGTTATCCACTTTGGTGACAAGAACATGGTGGCAGATTATCTGAATGGTGTCAGATAAGGAAAAGGGGAGGTGCAATGAGACCTGGGTGTACAACAGTCAGTGAAAGTAAGCATGCAGGTACAGCAGGCAGTGAAGAAAGCAAATGGTATGTTGGCCTTCATAGTGAGAGATTTAAGTAGAGGAGCAAGGAGGTACCACTGCAGTTATACAGGGCCCTGGTGAGACCACACCTGGAGTATTGCGTGCAGTTTTGGTGTCCTAATTTGAGGAAAGACATCCTTGCTATTAATTCCCAGGATGGTAGGACTGACATATGATCAAAGAATGGATCGACTGGGCTTGTATTCACTGGAATTTAGAAAGAATGAGAGGGGACCTTATAGAAACATATACAATTTGTACGGGATTGGATAGGCTAGATGTAGGAAAAATGTTCCAGATGTTGGTGGAGTCCAGAAGCAGGGGACACAGTTTAAGAATAAGGGGTGGGCCATTTAGGATTGAGATGAAGAAATTATTTTTCACCCAGTTGTGAATCTGTGGAATTCTCTGCCACGGAATGCAGTGGAGGCTAATTCACTGGATGTATTCAAGAGAAAGTTAGATATAGCTCTTAGGGCTAACGGAATCAAGGGATATGGGGAAAAAACAGGAACGGGGTACTGATTGGGGATGATCAGCCATGATCATATTGAATGGTGGTGCTGACTCAAAGGGCCGAATGGCCTACTCCTGCACCTATTTTCTATGTTAATACAGAGCATAGGTTATCACAGTATCAGTTACAGCTCAGTGAAAACATAATCTCAGAATACACAGAACCCACTATGGGCTTTTCTCAATTCACAAATTTTCTATTCTGACAGTGAGCTTTAGTCCATGCGCTTGATTTATCAGGCTTTTTCCAAAGTTAGTGAGGCAAAAATAGAGGGAAGAGGAGAGGCTTCCCCAAGGTTAACAAGAGGGAGAGGGGCAGGGATAGACGAAGGATATGGCAAGGAGTGGGTACTGGGTGAGGGTTAAGGGATGATAGAGAGGCAAGGGAGGAATGAGGGCAGCATTAAAAAATCCTTCCTCCTAGCTGGTTGACTTAATCTCAGTGCCTGCATCAGAAAGGCTGTGATTATCATTGCAATCATTTGAGATTATTTATACCATTGACATGTTTCAAATGTCTATTTCATGCAAGCTTGACCTTTACGTACAAAGGTGTACTTTATGTACAAGTTTACAACCACACAAAGTATTTACCCAAATCAAAGTAGCAAAAGACTACAGCTGCATATCAAATAGTTTTGAAAATGTATTAAAAACTTGTGAAGGTTTTAGAACATAGATCAGAACAGCAGAGGAACAGGCCCTTCAGTCCATCAAATCTGTGTTGAACATGACAAGATGATGCCATAGTCTTCCAGTCCCTGCATGTCCATGTTTTATCCAATCGCCCCCCTCTCTCCATTCGTAACAAGGACAGAGCCCCCCTTGTCCTCACCTTCCACCCCACCACTGGCAACTGCATCAATGCTGCCTCCTGAACCCATGCAGAACTCACTGACTCTATCAACTTCACGACTAATTTCCATCCTGCACTCAAATTCACTTGGACCATCTCCGACATCTCCCTACTCTCACTGTCTCCATCACAGGAAACAGACTATTGACTGACATCTATTGCAAACCCACTGACTTCCATAGCTATTTAGACTACACTTCTTCCCACCCTGCTTCCTGTAAAGACTCTATCCCCTACTGCCAATTCCTCTGTCGACGCCACATCTCTGCCCAGGATAAGGTTTTGCATACCAGGTCATCGTGGATGTCCTCATTCTGTAGGGAACGGGGGTTCCCCTCTTCCATTATAGATGAGGCTCTCACTAGGGTCTCCTCGCTATCCCACAGCACCGCTCTTGCACCCCCTCCCCTCATTCATATCAAGGACAGAGTCCCCCTTGTCCTCACCTTCCACCCCATCAGCCGTAGCATACAGCATATAATCCGCCAACATTTTCACCCCCTCCAACGGGATCCCACTACTGGCTATGTTCCCATCTCCACCCCTTTCTGCTCTACACAGAGACCGTTCCCTCCGCAACTCCCTGGTCAACTTGTCCCTTCCCAACCAAACCATCAATCACCCTCCCCAGGTACTTTCCCCTCCAACCGCAGATGATGCAACTTGTCCCTTCCCACCCTTTACCTTCCCCCTCGACTCCATCCAAGGATCCTGACAGTCTTTTCAGGTGAGGTAGAGGTTCACTTGCACCTCCTCCAACCTCATCAACTGTATTCGCTGTTCCAGGTATCAACTCCTGTATATTGGCGAGACCAAGTGCATGCTCGGAGATCGTTTCGCTGAACACCACTACTCAGACTACCTTAACCTACCTGATCTCCCGGTTGCTCAGCACCTTAACTCCCCCTCCCATTCCCAATCTGACCTTTCTGTCCTGGGTCTCCTCCATTGTCAGAGTGAGGCCCAGTGCCAATTGGAGGAACAGCACCTCATGTTTCACTTGGTTAGCTTACACCCCAGCGGTATGAACATTGACTTCTCTAACTTCAAATAGCACTTACTTTCCCTCTCTCTCCATCCTCTCCCCCTTCCTAGTTCTCCCACCAGTCTTACGGTCTCCGACTACATTCTATCTGTCCCACCCATTCGATCTCTCCAGAGATGCTGCCTGTCACGCTGAGTTACTCCAGCATTTTGTGTCTGTGTTTTATCCACATCTGCATCCAAGTCATGTCATCATAAAAATCACTTTGAACTTCATTTCACTCGTAATTAGTTCTTTGACAACTTTACAAACCAGTTCTTGCAAACCAGTTATTTACAAATACCTTTTCTTGCATTTTAAAGTGTATATTTTTACATGTATATTAATGTTAGCTGCACAAAATGTGAAAATTACTAAGTCAACTTTCCTTACCCTTTCAGATTAATGCATCATTAGATTTCTGGAAAAATAATGGAAAAAATTGTGATTAATCACTGCTTCCAAGGTCTCAATTTGCTTTAAAAAAATACACTACAGCTGTAGATGTAATGCACCCCCAATATAACACATTACATTGCTGTTCCGGATACCGTGCAAGTATGATACCGTGAGTACCATGTCTTGCACAATTTTGTGCTTTTTTACCAATGTCACAGAGAGACAGTAATATTCCTGACAGAATGTAAATACCCCTGACACAGCATTACTGTGGGGAAAGCAATTATAGAAAACCAATGAGCAATCCATGATGAGCACCTGTTCTGCAAAATGTAGTGTGGAAAAAGACTCATCGACCCACAGAGTATACACCGACCAGCAATCACCTGTACACTTGCACTATCCTACACACTTGGGACAATTTACTAATATGGATTTTGGGAAGAATACCATTTCAGATCAAACTCATCTATTTTATAAGACAAAAGAGCACTTTCTCTGAAAACTAATTGATTTTTACAATTTGGAATAAACACTATATAAAACACAGTTTTAGGGAATTATTGTAAACCCTGGGAACAGCCAAGATTCTGACCAGATAGAAAACTGGTTTACATTGGGATCTTTCTTTGAATAGGGTAGATGTTGGGCAGTCCCCAGAGCTCAGGTTTTGGGTTTTTTCAGAGAATGTGAAAGCAAAAAACATTGATAAACGGTTAAGTAAAGGTTTTAGCGGGAACTGCTCAAAAATGGCTTACACCAATCGAACACGTGGACAGATCAAAAGCATGCCATGTAATTGAAACCGCAACACATTAAAAGATCATCAAAACCTGGCGTATGCTGAGGTATTAAAATAACTAGGGAAATTGAAGGAAACCATGCAGATAAATAATTCTGCAAATAACATAATGAAAACAATTACATAGCATGAACAATATATATGTGACATTTTGACTAAACTACTTTGGTCCTAAAATCTGCAAGTTATGGATAGTCAGAGACTAATTTGAAATTAGATATCAGAAATAAAAATATTTTGTACATTAGAAAAAGCCAATTATGAAATGTATGAGGGAAGATGAATTCAAAGTACTGTCTCTGAAATTGAGACCAGAAGGGAACAGAGATTCTGCACTAAAAGGCAAAGTTAAAATGTTTATGGAAATTGATGATAAACTCCAATGCACTCAACCAGTGGATGGGGCAAAGTTAGAATGGTCATGTACAATTTTGTGATTTATGGTTCTTCTCGACGGATGAGTTAATATTCCACAATGAACTTTCTCATCTGTAATTACTGTGAGTTTGTTTGAAATATTCACAGGCACTTCAAACATTTCCAAGGCAAAGTACTAAGAATATTATCCCATTTCAAGTAATCTGTACAACTTTCATCCTATCTTATGGAATTATGGTTATGGATTTGAAGATAGATGAAAACTATAATTGTTCCATGAACTGAAAAACATTTTCACTCTACGCAGCAGTGTAGCGGTAGAGTTGCTGCCTTATAGCGCCAGGGACATAGGTTTGATCCTGACTATGGGTACTGTCTGTTTGTACGTTATCCCTGTGGCCATGTGGGTTTTCTCCGGGTGTTCTGGTTTCCTCCCACATTCCAAAGAAGTGCAGGTTTGTAGGTTAATTGGTTTCTGTAAATTGTCCTTAGAGCGTAGGCTAGAACGCTGGTCAACGTGGACACGGCGGGTCGAGGGACCCATTTCCACGCTGTATCTCTAAATTAAACAGTTTGCATACTAACCGGGTGGAAACATCAACTTTCATGGTTTTCTTTTTTCTTCTCTTGGCAAAGAGCTAAACAGTTAATTTAAGAACTGTCAGTGTTACAATGCCAAAACAAGATACTGTCATAAAATAATATTCACATTGGCAAATAAAATTATTTTATTGCAGTGTTCGCAATTAGATCAAGACAATTAGACAATTTTCCAATAAATTATGGATTCAGTTTAACTTAACGGAAGAGGCCAGTTGCAATTTACACGTGTCAACATTTGCACAAATTAACAAATGAAATAAGCATTAATACTTCTCAAAGATCTGTGTGCAAGGACTACTCTGCATGACGAGTGCATTAGGGCTGAATTAAGTCAAGTTTAGTTGCATGCTGACATTTTGACACTTCTGGAAATAACACTTTGATATTTCTGGAAATATGCATTAAGGATTAAAATGTTTATGGCATTTGATTCCAGGACATTTGTCTGAAACAACTTTGCAGAATGTAGTAATAGGCCACGCACTCAAAGGTATGAAGGAATTTCATGCACTTAAAGACATCACATAGAGACACTTACGTAATTAAACCAAACTTAATGCTAGCAGAATGTATCAAACATTTAAGACCTAACTTTTTAAAAGCAAGTACTAAATTGCTTGATCCTGGGCTGTCTTATTCCAGGCCTAAGATTAATGTGAATCTTAATCCTACAGATTCTGCCAATTTGTGAACACAAATATTAAACAAGTGCAGTTTATAGGTACAATGAGAATGTTACATTGCTTCAGCACCCAGCTGTAGTGTTTCAAAACTGTTTCAACTGCCCACAATTGACTTACTCATTAACTGTTCACTTACCTTCAAACAGAATAAAATTGAAACACTGATCTTTCCGCTATGCCGAAACAAAAAAATATTGAGCGACTTGTTAAAGTATAGAAATCAGGGCTGTGGTAGAAAGAAACTAGTGTCCTTTCATTCTAACTACTCCATCCCAATAACTATAATCCCACAAAGGATCCATGAAGGTAGAAATTATGTATTTCAAAAAGTAAACAAATCACTCAGCTCACAATACATCTTTCAGCACTTCGGAAACATGAATTTAGAGATGTATCATAGAGAAGTTTTTCACAGATGGAGTTCATTTGAAAATATGAACTCATTTATCCATCCAGAAGCTCTCCAAGTTGCAAAGTTGCATCACTTAATTACCCTACAATTTTCCCTTTCTTCACACTGCTATGAGAACTCAGCTCAAATCAATCACTAAGCATTTCCTTGCATGCATTTTAACTTTTTATTGGTAGTTCCAATTCTGCATCCATTTGTCATGGTCTCAAATTTAACATTCTTATTATCTACCTTCCCCAAATGTTTCATAATTTACCATATCCAATATGAAAACCCATTTTTTCCACAATGCTGATGTCCAAATGCACAGCTCCACATTCAATACACTTTTTTCAACACGTCATCTTTTCCCCTGCACACAAGTGAGGATAAGTTTCAGATGAGGAGGTCAAACATGTCCTGGAGCAAATACTCCAACCATGCAATTGCTTTTATCTGGTTCATTGCAGCAGTGGCTGAGATGCATTAAACATTAAGAATTTAATTATTTCCTTCAACAGTCATAGTTATTTGAACATTGCTGAATGCAGTAGGCTTTGCTCTTTTGTTGTGGTTGTTGTGCACACTATGTTGGATTAACAATTACAGCACGGAGACAGGCCCTCTCGGCCCTTCCAGTCCGTGCCGACCATTTGTTTTCCCCTAGTCCCATCTACCTGCACTCAGACCATACCCCTCCATTCCCTTCACGTCCATATACCTATCCACTTTACTTTTAAATGTTAAAATCGATCCTGCCTCCACCACCTCTGCTGGAAGCTCATTCCACACAGCCACCACCCTCTGAGTAAAGAAGTTCCCCCTCACGTTACCCCTAAACTTCTGTCCCTTAATTGCATTATATTGCATGTGATTGATTTATCCATCATTTTCAAACATCATTTAATTGACCCATTTACATTAATTGAAAAACAAAGAATCCAAACACCGAGCTCTGGGTGCACTATTTAAAAGTCTGAATTATTGATTCAAAAGTTTTGAGCCTGAAGAAGGGTTTCGGCCTGAAACGTTGCCCATCTCCTTCGCTCCATAGATGCTGCTGCACCCGCTGAGTTTCTCCAGCATTTTGTGTACCCTGCACTATTTAAAACCTCAGCCTGAGTGAGAACATATTTTTGATCCCCATAATTGCATTTAATCAAATTTATGTAAGCATAAGTCAATGCCTTTTGCAATGTTTTGATATTTTATATAGTATTCTTTAGTCGACTGCAGTTGTTGAGTTTGGTAACGTATTGCCTTCCGATAGGATTCACGCTGTGGTACAGATCCACAAAACTGTCTTTAGTAGCTGTTGTTAATTAATAAAACATCAATATAGCCATTTCAAACCTCTGAATCCAAATTAAAATTACAATTCCAGTTAATGCCATATCCTGTCACAAATCCTAATGTCTCCAACACTTCCCTATTTTTACGCAAATAAATATCTTACTCCAGCATTTTGGAGACTCAAGGAGCATTTTGCTTTTATCAGATTTTGTCATCAATTTACTTATTTTATCTTTATAATGGTGTAATCCTTATAATTCTAATATTCCTCCTCAATTCTTTGACGTTTTCAGAATATTTTCCCATAATTACCGTACTTTAGGTATGTTACAAAACTTACCTTCAGCGGCGCTGTAGTTCTGCCACTGGCCATGTGCGCATGACTTTGGCGCCTTGGGGGGGCGGGATTAAAATGCGGTTTTCTCCTACCTGTCCTAAATTTTTTTTACTCGGAATGCAAGCTTTTGCTGAATTGTTCCGACTGCCGTTCTGTGAAATGTTTTTTTTTTTTAAAAATCGCCCGACAAGTTCAGCGCTGGAGTAATTTAAAAAGCAGTTTCTAAAGCCATCAACGCCGACAATGGGGACGGATTTCACGTACGGGACAGGTAAAGGAAAGCCGTTTATTTTATGTATAAAAGTGCTTTTTAAGATGCCTTTAATCCACCTTTTACGTTGCGACAAGGTGATTTATTCCCCATACGAACCGGCAGTATTTTTCCTGCCGATATGGGGTTCAAATTCACCGCAACATTCCAATTGATCGCATTCCACAAAAACCCACTCGCAAGCTGATTTAAATGCCCATTAATTTACGGGAATTAAACATTATATTTCCTTCCATTTGGCCTATAAATGCATGACAATGAGATTTAAAAATCCTGTTCTATTGTGAATTATTGTGTGAATGTTATTTGAACACTTAGGCTATTTAAAAATGTTAATTTTTTCTTAAGAAATAGATAGATCTAGTAATTGAATTTTGTAATTAGCTACAATTGGGTAACTAACTAATTATATGCTTTAATTTCAGGTCATCCAAGCAAGATTCTTTCATATCTGTTTCAGAATGCTTCAATCTATAATAACTGAAAATGTATTGCAGTTCTCTTAATTTTTAAGAAAGTTATGGGCTTTTGACTTTCCTTGATCACAGCTTTTGTGTAAACTCAATGGAAAAGCAATAGGGAACAAGATGCTAATTTCAGAGTATGAAAATGGCCATAACTTTTTTAATACTGAAGATATGAAAGTGAATTAGGTGTCAAATTAAACTTCTTTTTATGCTTTATCTGATGGGATAAATTGCAGACTTGATTTTTTTTAAATCTCAAAATGTTGTAACATTGCTACTTACTTTACGTTAAATGTTCATATTTTGATTTGCAGTACTTCTGGCTATTCTTTTACTTTAGACCAAAATGATCTTGGCCTGAAGGGCCCCGACCCCAAAACGTTACCTATCCACGTTCTCCAGAGGTGCTGCCTGACCCACTGAGTTGCTCCAGCACTTCATAGCTTATAATGGTAATCCTCGAGTCTACATAATCTTATTACTATTAAATGTGGCTTCAATTAAACTTTCTCCTATCTTGCTCTACTGGTCCTTCCACCCTTTCAGCATCTTTGCATTTTTGTATTGATTTCAACGTATCCATTTCAGTAAACTCTACAGTGGAGTTGTCCCGTTTCCTCTTTATAATGTCTTTTGTAATACCACCTTATTCACATTTGTGCAGGCAAAACTTGTTTTAAATGCACTGGTTTACAAGTTGCGTTTTCCTTTGTGTCCTTAAAGTGCTGGCCAATCCCAATCAACCTAATATACAGTTGAAAGTAGAACAAGTGATGCACTGTTCATATTTCACAAAGTTAAAAGAAAGAAATGGTGAATGACAAATAATCCATGTGATGAGGAATAAACTTTACATAAAATCATGTGAAACAGAGCAAGATAGCTAAGTATTTAGAGCAGGAATGTCATGATGCAGTTTTATTGGACTTTGTTTACACCACATTTGGAATATCATGTGCAGTTCTGGTAACCCTGTTACAGGAAGGATGGGGAGGGTTTGTAAAGAATGCAGAGAATGGTTACCATAATCTTGCCTGGATTAGGGAATATTAGCTACAGGGAGAGGTTGGACAGACTTGGATTGTTTTCTGTGCCAGAATTTGAGGAGAGACCTGATAGAAGTATATTAAATTATGAGGCATAGATAGGGGTAGTCGGTCAAAATATTATTTCCCCAGGGTGAAACAAAAATAGAGCAAAGGTTTAGGGTGAGAAGGGCAAAGTTTAAAGGGGATGTATAGAGCAACTTTTTTTTATACAGAGTGGCGAGTGACTGGAACACGCTGCCAGGGTTGGTGATTGAGGCAAATGTGATAGTGGTATTTAGGTTTTTGGATAGGCATATGGATATGTAGGGCAAGGAGGGATATGAATTATGTGCAGGCAAATGAGAAATTGGTCTTGGCATCGTGTACGGCACAGATATTGTGAGCCGAAAGGACTGTCCTTGCGCTGTGCTGTTCTAAATCAAGAGAAGACACAGGCAGCTGTGATTAAGATTGAAATCAGTCAAGTCATGGAGTTGCTCAATATAATCCAAGGTCTGACATTTGAGACTTCATTGAGGCTTGTGGGTGGCAAACGACCACAGCATTTTAAAAAGAATGATGAACATCATGAAATACTACTGATGTCAGAGGAGCCAAATTGGGAGGGGTGGCTGTTTTATAATTGGACAGATGAATCAAAACAAACTAAGGCCTTGTTGTGCTAATTAGCGGCTGCAGATTGTTGTCCCATTCTCTCAGTTTTGCAGTTTCCTGCTCATTTGGACATACTTTAGGATTCAATATTAGGATTGAACATGAACAAATCATTTATTTTACATCTACTTTAAATAATATTCCCTCTCCCGACCACATCTTTTGTCTTGGCCCTACTCTAACTTACCTGTACCCAGAATTTATTTGCAGAACCTGCAGTCTCTCATCCTACAACTTCACTATAATGTATTTCAGTTATAGCAGACAGAAATCCATAGTAATCAGACACCACTGTCCCTTTAAGAACAGTCTGCCAGTTACACTGAAAGTTATTGACATATCCTGCAAATTTTCTCCAAACATCTCTGGTTCCCCTTTACATTCAGACACCTGGTCACCTTTCCTATTCATCCTATAATTTCACTGGTTAATTTGCTAGTTTTAAAGAACTTGTTAAAGTGCCACAAGATATTCTGTTTAGTTAAAGTGCTACATAAATTCATAATGGTTATTCTGATATCATTAGCAATCCAGAAATAATGATGTGTTTCAAGCCACTCTCAGAAAGACTTGCAACACCACTCAGTTCAATAGAGATGGATTGAGATTGAGATGGGTAAAAAGCGACCATGCCAGCAAGATCCGTATCCCAGCAAACATCTGGAATTGCAGTCCAATAATATTGTGCTATGTATTCAGGTAGAGTTTCAGTAGGTAGAAAGTAAACATTACTCATAAATGAACTAACTTATGAAATCATTAATGGCTGATGTCAAGTTTTTTTTTAAAGCAATTCAATCTACAGGTTTTAGAGCTTTTTGAAGACTAGAGTCAGAACGCTGTTTCCCACTGACAAAAGGCAAATGACTGCGGGATGCTGTGACAGCTTTAGTCAATGTGCGATTGGCTGAATCTTTCGCAGCATCTCGCAGCCTTCTTGCTCAATTTTCTGCATTCACTGTTACGGGGGGGGGGGGGGGGGGAGAGAAAGAGGACCGACACCAACTTCAGATCCGAATGAAACCACAACACGGTGTTTAAAAAAAACAAGAAGCGTTGCACGCCACTGCTGCATGTGACCCGCTGCGCGAACACACGGGCATCGCCGCAGACCCGGGGTGTGGGTGCAGTGTTTGGAGAGAGAGGCGGCGGCGGCAGCGGCGGGGCTGCGGGCAGACACGGGACCCTCTGTGTGTGTAGGGGAGGGTGGAGGCGGGGTTGTTGACACGGGACCCTCTGTGTGTAGTGGAGGCGGGGTTGTTGACACGGGACCCTCAATGTGTAGTGGAGGCGGGGTTGTTGACACGGGACCCTCAATGTGTAGTGGAGGCGGGGTTGTTGACACGGGACCCTCAATGTGTAGTGGAGGCGGGGTTGTTGACACGGGACCCTCTGTGTGTAGTGGAGGGTGGAGGCGGCGGGGTTGTTGACACGGGACCCTCTGTGTGTAGGGGAGGGTGGAGGCAGCGGCGGGGTTGGTGACACGGGACCCTCAGTGTGTAGTGGAGGGTGGAGGCGGCGGGGCTGTTGACACGGGACCCTCAGTGTGTTGACGCGGGTCTTTCTGTGTGTCGGGCACCGCCAACAGCCTCGGTGTGCGTGTGTGCGTACACAGTGCTAACACGGCCAGGGGGACAGCCACAGGGCTCATCTCTGTGGGGGTGAGGCAGCACTCACCGCCGTGTGGTGTGGGGCCGCTCGGCCTCTTCTCGCCTCGCCGCTCCGCTCCAGCTCTCGGCTTCAGTCGCCCGGCGACGCATCCGGCCCCTGCACCGGACGTGACGTGTACGCCGCGGCGTGGGTGGGGCGCCCAGCACGCGACACCCCTCAGCTGACGATCACGCGCCCGGATCAACCGCCCGCCGCGGCCGCCACACCCCGCCCCCGTCACGTGGGCCCGCCGCCCCAGCGCCGCCATACCCCACCCCCGTCACGTGGGCCCGCCGCCCCGCCCCGCCCCCGTCACGTGGGCCCACCGCACCGTACCGCCCCCGTCACGTGGGCCCGCCGCCCCGCACCGCTCCCGTCACGTGAACATACAGCAGCACCAGCACTGCCGCCCCCCCCCCGTCACGTGTGGAGAGAAGTGCAGGAAGGAGCTGCAAGTGCTGGTTTACCGAAGATAGACACAAAATGCTGGAGTAACTCGGCGGCATCCATGGAGAGCAGGAATGGGTGACGTTTCGGGTCGAGACCCTTCTGCAGACTGAGAGTCACGGTTTAAATTCCATTTGGAATATTTTGGAGGACCAAGAAACCAAGAGTGGGAGACACAGAGATATGAAAGGACAAGGTGTGAAAAAGACAGATCAAAGCAGACGCTGCTAAGGAAATGTAGAATGGTTCATTGTTGGCTGAGGGGAAGGTGACAACGTGGAACACAAACAGAAAAACTAATCAGGAGGACAGTCAGACTTGCCGGAGAACCAGAGTGGGGGAGGGATGGAGAGAGAGAGAGAGGGAAAGCAAGGGTTACTTGAAGTTAGAGAAGTCAATGTTCATACCGCTGGGTTATGAGCTGCTCAAGTGGATTATAAGGTGCTGTTCCTCCAATTTGCGTTTGGCATCACTGACTAATGGAGGAGGCCCAGGACAGAAAGGTTGGTGTGAGAATGGGAGTTGGAAGAAAAGTATGTAGCAACCGGTTAGGCCTAGGAGGACTGAGCAGTTAGGCCTAGGAGGATTAAGCAGAGGTGTTCAGCGAACTGATATACATCCACGATCATACATCAAAGCTGCCACATTCTGGGACAGGTAGCTATCTGAGCAACTGTAACCCAAAAGGGTCCCATGAAAGCACTGACAAAAGATTACTAACTGGAACGATTCTAGTTCTTGACCTTCCTCATGTTTCCCACTACTTATTTAGTACAAACATCCTTACCATGAAAGTTAGCTAGCACCAGGGCAGTCTACAGCTTTTCTAAGGTGTGAGGCACTCTAGATTTGCACAAGAGAGGGAAACATTTCTTTATTCAGAAGGGTTGTGGTTTTTTTTAGGGTGATATTCTGGAAGGTTTCTGGGATCTCCTCAGAATGGTACATTTATAGATGGTATGGGACAGGGGTTGTGACACTAAGTGGTCACCAATGTAAAGGCACCAAACATGGTGAACAAATAGTTTCCTTCCCTGTCAGCAACCCTTACCTGCATTCCGACCACCCGCATTGGAGAATTAAGGGACAAAAGTTTAGGGGTAACATGAGGGGGAACTTCTTTACTCAGAGAGTGGTAGCTGTGTGGAATGAGCTTCCAGTGGAAGTGGTGGAGGCAGGTTCGATTTTATCATTTAAAAATAAATTGGATAGGTATATGGACGGGAAAGGAATGGACGGATATGGTTTGAGTGCAGGTAGATGGGACTAGGTAAGAGTAAGTGTTCGGCACGGACTAGAAGGGCTGAGATGGCCTGTTTCCGTGCTGTAATTGTTATATGGAATTATATATGGTGCAAACAATGACTCCGACAATCGTCACCTGACCTCCATCTGCCAAATGTCCAGGCCTGCCAACTGACCTGGAATCCAGGCCCAGTTCCAGACTGAGGGTCTGAAGAAGGGTCTCGTCCTAAGACATTAGCTATCCAGTTACAGTTTGGTTTATTGTCACGTGTACCGAGGTACAGTGAAATGCTTTTGTTGCGTACTATTCAGTCAGCAGAAAGACAATTCATGATTACAATTGAGCCATTTACAGTGTACAGATACATGATAGGGGAATATTGTGCAAGGTAAAGCCAGCAAAGTCTGATCAAGCATTGTCCGAGGATCACCAAAGAGGTAGATAGTAGTTCATCACTGCTCTCTGGTTGTTGTTGGATGATTCAGCTGTCTGATAACAGCTGGGAAGAAACTGGCTCTGAATCTGGAGGTGTGCGTTTTCACACTTCTATACCTTTTGCCTGATGGGAGAGGGGAGACAAGGTAGTGGCCAGGGTGCGACTCAACCTTGATTATGCTGCTGTCCTTGCCGAGGCAGCGTGAGGTATAAATTGAATCAATAGAAGGGAGGTTGGTTTGTGTGATGGTCTGGGCTGCGTCCACAATTTGCTGCAATTTCTTGCAGTCTGGGATGGACCTGTTCCCAAAACAAGCTGTCCCCAGACCACAGGAGCCTGCAAACTTTAACATCGTGGAGACCGACTTCGGGAACTCCAAGCCGGCGGGGAGGCTTTGATCGCCTGCTGCGGGGACTTTGACCGACGGCTGTGGGAGCTTCGATCGCCCCGACTGCAGATGGTTCGACTGGCCCCGACCGCGGGAGAATAAAAGAGGAAGAAGATTGGACTTTATTGCCTTCCATCACAGTGAGGAATGTGTTGAATCCACTGTGGTGGATGTTTATGTTAACTTTTATGTGGTTGTGTCTCTCGTTCCATTTTTTTTAGTATGGCTGTATGGTAATTTGAATTTCACTCCACCTTAATTAGTACGTGACAATAAACTGACCTTGAAGCCTTGATGTTCCATGGAGATCCATGTTCTCCATAGATGCTGTCTGATCTGCTGAGTTACTCTAGCACTTTGTCCTTCTGTGTATTAACCAGCATCAGAAGTTATTTTTTCCCACTACTTATATAACAATACTCTATTTCTCAGTAATCCCTTACACAGTTATAGCGGACAAGCGGCAATAACAGACGCCATTCCACCCCCCCCCCCCCCCCCCCCCCCATGGTCTGTTATAATGAGATTATTACTGTATACACATCAAAAGTCATGAACCTAAAACAAGTGGGACAAGAAATATAATCAAATTCACTATTCCAATGAACCCGAATAAAACAAGACATGATCCCCTGACACTAATATAAATAGCATGATCCTCTGACACTGATAAACTCCGTAGTGTTATTTTAAAAATACGTTATTTTTATTCTGACATTAAAATAGAAAAGTTGGTGTTTTTATTTGAAAGTATCGCCAGGCTGAACCTATTGCGTGGATTTGTTACTCATTGTGCCCAACTGCCCCAAGTTGAATTTGAGGTGGGCTGGGCTGAATAAGCTGTACCCTCTCACATCATTATACACCCTCCCCTCATTGAGAGGTGTCCTGTGAGGTTCATAGGTTCATGTGATGGGAGCAGAATTAGCCCATCAAGTCTACTCCGCCATTCAATCAAGGCTGATTTATCTTTCCCTCTTAACCACATTCTCCTGTGTTCCCTCTCTAGCTCCTGACACGCGTACAACTCAAGAAACTATCTATCTCTGCCTTAAGAATATCCATTGACTTGGCCTCCACAGTCTTCTGTGGCATTGAGTTCCACAAATTCACCGCCATGTGGAGCAGTCCACGTGAAAATGTTGCCGACAGGATGCCCTGGTGGCATTTTGACAGGTGGCCATTCTCAAAAGGTATTTAAACAGCTTTTAAATGTTTTCAATAGTCAAAGACATTTTTTAAACTCTAAATAAACTTAAATAATTATGAAAAATAAATGTTATAGAATTATTTACGGGACATTAAGGGAATTACTAAAGTAAAATAAGTCGAGCATTGCTTTCTCCACATGGTAGATGACCACATTCAAATCAATGTGGTCAGTTCTGCCAAGCCCTGGGAGAAAACAAAGTGGTTGGAAGGAGGATGTGTTCAACTCCTCCTAAGCTACTGGTCCTTCAGTGGTAGGCTCAGTGACAAGTCCAATCGCTGAGCGTAGCTCACATGCACCAATACAACACCAGTTTGTCTCAAACTGAGTATGCTATGATACAAATGATTGATAGCTGAAGGCTAGGTGACAACGTAAAAAACAACCCAGCCATACCCATTCAACTGGTTTAACAGTTTCTCATAGAGAGATACGTCACATAAATATTCCCTTTGGCCCATCGAAATGAAACTAAAGAGATGACCAAAAACCATGGCTATGGCTAAAATTACACTATGTTTAGCCAGGACAGAAATACACAGATTCAGAATTATGAATGAAAACTGCAGAGCAAAAATAGACCAGCTAAAGGGCTAATAGACCAACTTTCATGACATAATTCATAACCTCTGCCGAGTTTGCCCTTGACTCATACTCGCAGCATGGTCGTAGCAGGCCGTGATGCTAGTCGTAGGTACTCATGGCATCAAGTAAGTCTGGGCGTTTTTTCTAGCATGATGAAAAATTTCCACAAGTAAAAAAGGTAGTGAATTAGGTCGTGAAAGTGGAACAGGCCCTTAACAAGGTTATGCTGATGTTTGTGCTCTTACATCTCTGTCCGTTGAACTACCCAACTGCATATCCTTCTCTCCTTGTGGGTTCAAGTTCCACACAATTACAATATTCTGGGCTAACTCTTCAGTGCGGTACTGAGGAAATGCATCACTATGAGAGCTGCTGATTCTTGAATATCTTAACAAGGTCCTAATTTGAACTGTCTGGGAAATTGCACGTGGTTTCCTTGCCAGTTTTTTATCCCACAATCAACAATGTTAACATAGCTTTTGAAGTCTATTTAAGCTTTCTGAGCAAAGATCAGCAGCACACTACCACAGTGCTATTCTTGAAGAGAAACATATGAACCGCGCTGAGGTCAGGCACCAGGTCGCAGACACCTCCTGCCCCTCCTCCTACATCCTTGGACCATGATCCCCACAGATGAGCACCAGGCCATTTATTTGTTTTATACCTCTCTATATCGCCGTCAATATCTCTCGTTCCCCTAACTCTCAGTGTGAAGAAGGGTCTCGACTCAAAACATCACCCATTCCTTCTCTCCAGAGATGCTGCCTGTCCCGCTGAGTTACTCCAGCATTTTGTGTCTATCTTCTATGTAAAATACACTCTGCCTTGTCTTGTATAAAACCTACTGAAAATAAGTCTGTTAAGCTAATACTGCTCATACCGTAATATAGAACTAACGTCCAGAAGCATAGCAAGTATAAATAATATAACCTGTCATTTTTTTCTCCAGATGTTAAAGAATCTGCTCTCCATTTTGTCTATTACCGGTTTTATTTTAGCATTCTGATTATTAGTACATTTTCAATTTTATGAAGTCAATGCTTTTGATCATTAGACATTTGATCATTGTGCCTGGAAAAAAACTACGGTAAGATAGATGTAAATATTTGGGAAATTGATCATATGTGCTCAAAGCAAATTACGATTAAGCAATATCATAATCTAATCTAATCTAATCACGACATAATCTAATCACCTCCATCCTACCGGTGACAACGCTGCCCCAGATACCACAGTTGTGCAGCATCATGTCAGCTACAAAACTAGTTGCTCATTATGCAAGTAAAACACTGACTAGTTGTTTGATTTCTCAAATAAAATGTGTAAATCCAATTCTCCCACTTCACAGTTTAGTAACAGCACAATGTGGAGCATGTGCCAGGATAGCACAATGGTGAACTTACGATTTTATGGAAAGCAAATAATATTTTACAGCAATGTTGCAATCTTTCATATGCCTCATTAGCTCTGCCAGATTTAGTTCAGATTGGCCCAATTCCTCCTACAATGCAACTCCTAGATTATTCCGCACCCAGATAAACTTAGCACTTGGAGACTTCTACCACTTGAACTCTACCACTTGAAGATAAGTTGCAACAGTGTTGGGAAATTAGTTTTGTTTACAGTTAATGTTTCACCCAACTGTTGTGTGTTTTCCATTCCTTTCTTAAGTGCCTGAATCCAAATTCAGCAAATTTACTACTGGCATGTGTGCCCCATTACTCTAAGCACAGTGACTAACAAAAGTGGCCATTGTGCAGAGCATTCTCTCCCCCATCTAAGTCACAAACTGCTTATGATGGCCTTTTTCCTTTATCATCGTTACTTCTTTGCATATCTTTAATTCATTGTTCCTTATCTCTCCACATCACCGTCTATACCTCTCGTTTCCCTTATCCCTAACCAGTCTGAAGAAGGGTCTCGACCCGAACGTCACCCATTCCTCTCCAGATATACCGCCTGTCCCGCTGAGTTACTCCAGCTTTTTGTGTCTATCTTCGGTTTAAACCGGCATTTGCAGTTCCTTCTTACACAAAGAGTCAAGAGTGTTTAATTGTCACAAACAGGGCTGGATCAACCATTAAGCAAAATAAGCACGTGCTTAGGGCTTATTTAGGGCAATGGTTTACGGCACAAAATAAATCACTTTAAACTTGCTAAAATAATATTCGTAGTGGTTTATATGATTGGAAATATAATTTCGAAGTGTTCATGGTGTCATAGATTACGTAAGATTAATTTTGAGATCTGATCAAAGACTTTGCAATTAAAAAAAATAGGAGGAAACTTTTCAAATATAAATAAAGTGGAAGTATACAAAAATAAACATTATTTTCCATCTTACTGTTAGTTTTGTTTCATTTTGAAAAATAAAAATGTATTTTATGGTTTATTATTGTTTATATTTTGAATAACATATATATGGGGGCACCAAAATCTTATTAAGTGCTTAGGGCCTCTGTGGGTCTTAATCCGGCCCTGGTCACAAATATCAACAACAGAACAATTCAATTCTTACTTGCAGCAGCATGATAGGTCTGTAAACACAGTACTTGTAGATAACGTAAGAAAAAATTAAAAAAATTAGAAACTCACAATATCAGTGCAAAAAAGCCCAAAGTCCTCAGTGTAACCGTTTGTAGTTCATAGTTTAGTTGGTGTTTGTTCAAGGTGTTTGCCCGATGGTTGTAGGGAAGACGTTGTCTTGGAGGTCATGGTTTTCAGACTCCTACACCTTCTTCCTGCTGGCAGAAGTGAAATGAGAGTGTGGCTATGGTGGTGTGGCTCCTCGATAATGGTGGCTGCCTTTTGGAGTCAACTCCTCCAATAGATCCCTTCGATGGTGGGGAGGTCAGTACCTGTGATGGACCAGACTTTGTGCACCTTTTTTTGTAATCTCTTTTATTCCTGGGTGTTGAGTTGCCGAAGCAGCTCGTGATGCAAAGAGTCAACATGTGCTCTCTATCGTACATCTGTAAATGTGCAAGAGAATATTCAGCGACATACCCAATCTGCTCAATCTTCTAAGAGGAGGTGTTCATGGGCTGCTTTTATGATGCATAAATGTTCAAAAAAAGGTTCAAAAGGTTATTTATTGGTCACATACACCAATTAGTGTAGTGAAATGCTTCTTGCCAATGCAGCACATACAAGAGAATATAGACATAACAATAATAAAGAGATTTAAACATTAAAAACATCCCCCCCACAATGGTTCCCACTATGAGGGAAGGCACAGTGTCCACCCATATTCGGGCCTATTCAGGCCTCCGCAGTCGCCTTCACCGAGGCCAAATGTTCCAGGCCGTTCTTGCCGGGTGATGGTGCTCCGGCGTCGGGAGAATCCTCTCAGCGGCTTGGGACACCTGGAACGGCCGCTTCCTTACCGGAGCCCGCAGCTTCCGAAGCCAACACGGCCACGCTGAATGGAGCTCCACCACTGGCTCCCGATGTTAAAGTCAGCGCCGCAGCTGGCCGCTCCACAGACCCACAGCTTCGCAATGTTTTTCTCGGCAGTCTCAGCTCACCCGAGTTCCAGCGCGGCGACCCGAGCAAGGCATCGCCCGCTCCGCTCCGCGATGGCGCTCCAGCGCTGCGCTGCTGCCGAAGCCGAGGTTCTGGGCGGTCTCATCAGGAAACGCCGCTCCAGGCCCGCTGGTAGGCCGTGAGGACGGGTCGAAAGTGCTGCCCGGAGAAAAGCTCTCTCTCCGACCAGGTAGGGACTTGAAAAGTAGTTTCCCCCTCCCCACCCCCACATAAAAAAAACTAGAACTCCAAAAACAAAACACTAAAACTCACTAAAAATAAAAAAAAGAGTGAAAAACAAACAGCTGCAGGCTGGGCAGCCATACCATACAGGACGGCGCCCCCTAAATGTGATGGCCCAGGACAGATTGTCAGAGATATTCATGCTAAGGAACTTGTAGCTGTCTTGAGTTGACTCTCTTCATCTACATAGTGTCATACAGCGTGGAAACGGGGCCTTGGGCCTAACCTATCCACTGACCAATATGCTCCATCTACACCAGTCCCACCTCCTTGCATTTGGCTGATATCCTTCTGAACCAATTCTATCCATGTATCTGTCAAATGTTTTTTAAATGTTGTGATGGTACCTGCCTCAATTACCTCGTCTGGCAACTCGTTCCATATATCAACCACCCTTTGTGTAAATAAGTTGCCCTTCGGGTTTCTCTTGAGTCCTTCCATCCTCACCTGAAACCTGATGTCTGTTTCTTGATTCCCCTACTCTGAGTACAAGACTCTGTGCATTTACCCTATCTATTCCACTCATGATCTTAAACACCTCTTTAATATCACCCCCGCATCCTCCTGCGCTTCAAGGAATAGAGTCCTAGCCTATTCAACATCTCCCTATAGCTCAGGCCCATGCATCCCGCGAACATCATCATAAATCTTCTCTGCACCCTTTCCAGCTTAACGACGTAACTTGCACAGGGATGTGTAGAGACCCAGTTCCCTGAGTTTGGTAACAAGTTTGGAAGGGACGCTGTTGAATGACGAGCTGTAATCGATGAGCAACAGCCCAATGTATGTGATCTTTTTGTTCAGTGCAGTGGAGAGCCAGTCAGATTGATCTATTATGGATATTGATCTATTGTTGATCTATTCTGGATATTGATCTAGTGGCTGTCTTGGATTTTCTAAAGGAAGATACCTGTAGATTGCCCAGAAACTGTATATTCCCAGAAATAGCTGGGCATGTTTGAACCAGTGATGGAGCCAATGGGGTTATGACCCATTCCTGACCAGCATCCATTTTGAGTGATTGCCTCCATTTTGCTCACAGTAGACTTTGTTTTGATTCCAGGCTTGACTGGCTAATCCCCCTAACTTATTTCCCTTACAATCAAAAACAGACACAAAGTGCTGGAATAACTCAGTGGTCAGGCAGTCTCTCTGGAGGACATGGGCAGGCAACGTTTCAGGTTTAAATCTTTCAAACTCTCCTTTTCTATCAAGTCAACCACATCTCAGGTTCAATACTGTCAATTGGTCGACCGAGGGATGGGATAGTGGCGCTGTTAGTAAAGCCATTACCTCAGCTCCAGCAATCTAGGTTCAATCCTGATCTTGAGTGCCTTCCACGTGGAACATGGATGGAGAGTGACATTGTGGATTTCAACCAGGTCTTCAGGTTTTCTCCCACATCCCAAAGATGTGATGGTTAATAGGTTAATTTGTCAGATTTGTATAAATTATCCTGAGTGTGGTAGAATCTTGGAAGAGCTGCCAGGGATGTGGGGAAAATAAAAAAGTGGTTGATGTACGATAGGTGTTAATACAGTAGGTGCCTGATGGTCATGCCTATTTCTGTGCTGTATATCTCTAATACCTATGACTCCTAATACTGTCATTGATCTGCATCTACAAAACAGAAACAATGGCAGTGTTAATAGTTAAACATGTATTTTATCTATCTCTTTTTGATACTCAGAGATTTGTGAGATAACCATTGAACTTTATTGGCATTTTCAAAACCAATCACTTCAGCATTTTCTTTAACATTTGCCCCAGTTATGCTTCAGCTCCTTTCAGACTTCCAATCTCATTTCTATTCGTATACTTTATTTAAAAAGAATCCCTGCCATTCTTGCATTGTTCTCAGTCAGACTGACAATAACCGCAGAGGATTTATACAAGTCATGGTTGTTTGGGATGCACAAGATATTTCAGTGTAAGCTAGTTGAACCAAGTTCTTTTCCTGATGCATACTATTTTAACATTAGTTTAATTATTCATTTATTGTTGAACTTTCCTCCTCTCGCCTTATAGCTATGCTTACTGGTGGTGAATATTTTCATATCAATACCTCTCATAAATGTATATACTCTCCCCTCAACCTCCGACGTTCTAGAGAAAACACTCCAAGTCTATCTAACCCCTCGCTGTAATGGGGTGATCAGATCTGCATGCATTATTCCAAATGCAGTCAACCAGCGTTCTATCGTGCTGCATCATGACTTCCTGACTCTTAAATTCAATGCCACTAACAATGAAGGCAATCACTTTCTTTACCACCCTATCTACTTGTGCTGCTATGATCGTGGACTCCAAGAATCCTCTGCACATCAATGCTGTTAAGAGTTTTGCCATTAACGGTATACTTTCTCCTTACTTTCGATCTCCCACAAATGCAATATCTCACACTTGCTCGGGATAAACACCATCTGCCATTTTTCCGCCCATTTCTGCAGCTGATCTATATCCCGCCTTCCTCACTGCCTGCAACGCTCCAGTTTTGGCGTCATCAGCAAACTTACTCACCAACGCACCTACATTTACGTCTAGGGCATTTTTGTCTTGTTTTCCCACCCACCCCTCTTTCAACTTTCAGTACTGATTTTAACTTTCTAATCTATAATGCACTTCCCATTCATAATATAGCCATACAAGTAATAATTTTGTAGGGCAACTTGTATTGAATATTTCCGATCTCTCAACTGGCAACCTGTTTGACAACTTTTGTTCTCAGTTAGTTGGGACCAGTCCCTTCTTATCTCATGGACTTTGCTTTTTTTAATCTCCCAACTTTAAATTCCTGATTACTGTTTTTTATTCTTGCATCAAGTCTACGTACATAGTGGGTGCTTTTACAAGTTATTATTTTATCATTATATTAATTATTATCCAAGTTATTCTTAGAATAATTAATATGACACACTCTATGTGTACTGATCTAAGGGAATTGGGCATTACTTTATCAAGCTATTAGCTCAAAGACAATC
Organism: Okamejei kenojei; assembly: GCA_035221665.1. Lineage (NCBI taxonomy): Eukaryota > Metazoa > Chordata > Chondrichthyes > Rajiformes > Rajidae > Okamejei > Okamejei kenojei. The sequence goes on from CM069142.1 coordinate 10,548,478, forward strand.
TACTGGGGATGGTTAAAATCATCCAGTGCTGCTTTCATCTTTCTCATAAGATTGTTTTGATATTTCCACTTAATGCTTCAATTGAGTTTATTGTCACCTATACCCAAGTACAGTCAGTAAGTAAAGTAGAGTATCCTTTATTGTCATTCAGACCTTCCAGTCTGAACGAAATGTCGTTGCCTTGCAGTCATACATATAATAAAATAACAAAACACACAATAAACACAAATTTAACATCCACCACAGTGAGTTCACCAGGCACCTCCTCACTGTGATGGAAGGCAAAAGTCTTAAGTCTTTGTCTCTTCCCTCCTTGTTCTCCCTCTGCGCTGAGGCGATCCAGGCCTCCGATGTTGTGACCCCACCGGGTGATGGTAAGTAAGTCCCGCGGCTCAAACCATGCTCCGCGAACGGGCCGGTTCAAACTGCGCGGCCCGGGGTGGTCGAAGCTGCCGAAGCTGCCACCCTCCAGTCCAGCGGAGGAAGCTGTTGCCGCGGGAGTTCCGGAAAAACGGGTCACCAACCTGTGACCTGCGAGCTCCCGATGATGTTGTCCACTGGGCTCGCGGCGCGAATCTCCGATGTCGGGTCGCCACCGCCGGAACACCGCCTCAGCCCCGAGTCGGGCCGCCGCCGACAATACTGATATACATTAGGCACAATCATACTAAGTATAAGGGTGGAAGATAGTAAACCACACTGAGGCTGTTCACGAGTCACCATCCTGTACCCTTCGTCTGAACTTTTAACAAAATGTTAGAGTCTTAACTTGGTCAACAGGCCCATTGTCCTGGGGGCAGCACTAGGTTGGAGTAGCAGGGGTTGGCCTAGCCAGGCAGCATGTTGATGTCCTCTACCACTGCTCCGCCACTCTGTACCACAGCAGACCGTGTCCTTTCCTCCTGCTCGGTCACTTGGAGCAGTGCCCAATCTCATGGACCCAGAGTCTGCTTCAGGGCCTCCAGCGGCCCACTCCACTGATTTGACCACTCCGATGTTTTCTCGACATCGGACCCGTGAGCACGCCATCTTTCGGCTGCAAGGGCCATCACTCAGCCTCCGTGTCCCGGGGCACCTCCCACAGCCAACCCAGAGCACCTCAGAAAGCCTCCAACTGTGCGGGTGCTAAGCCCCCAGCCTGCTCAACTTTCAAGAGAATATTCAGCGACACACCCAATCTGCTCAATCTTGTAAGTGGAGGTGTCCACATAGACAGCATCGAAGGTCATCGTTCTTTTCCTCCGCCCGCTGCCACCGCCAACTTTAACAAGTTAAACAAGTGTAACAAGTGAACACTCAACTTCATCCACATTGTCGTTTGGCTGTCCAGCAGTCCGGAGATTACACCACTTTCACTTAACTTGCACCCACTTACAGTCTTACTTGCAATCCTGTGATAACATTTCCGGTACCATTGCCATTTGACCACTACCCTATCTTTCATGAAATATTGCATGAAGGATATTGAATTTGACAGTGTTTCGGCTAATTTAAAGTGTTTCGGATATACCAATGACTTAATCTATTTTGATGGCTCTAATTTCCAGAAATTGATTACCTCAGGACAACTCACTGGGTTACAGCCATGGCAGCATCAGGGTGAATGGAGCCAACAGCAAGGACATGAGAAGGACACTTTCGGAAGGACCAATCCATTGCGGTAATCGACCCTTTCACCTTTTTGGAGCATGGAGGATTTTTCTTAATTCTCAGTGGACCCTATAAAAATAAGCACTTCCTATTGTGGCCCATCTTTACACACCCAGTTGAATCCGAAAATAGGTTTTGAAATCCCTGGATAATGTAGAGCAGATATTACCTTGTTATCATTTTATGGTCCACAATAGGAAGTGCTTATTTTTATAGGGTCCATGGAGCATTTTAATCCATCTGCACTTATTTCCTGTGGCCATGAGGTCTATTCATTCAAGGACCTTGGCAAAATGATGGTAGAAGTCAGGCAGTAAGTCCCACTTCAAGAATTTCTGAGAATTACTGCCCATGTAAACAGCTCTCAAAACAACTTAAAAATGTGGGAGGAATTCAGCCGGTCAAGCTCTACATCTGTGGAAAGAGAAACTAGTCAACTTTTCAGATCAATTACCCTTCCACAGAACACTGATATGTTGAGATTTCAGATTCCAGTATCTGTAGTTTTTACAGTTTTAAAAATGTAATGTCCAGTCCAGACTTTAGGAGCATTTTCATTATAGTCGTAAAATCATTCACCCTCCTAATATTGCAATGCAATCTCTCTAGTTGGTCTGTCGTACATACATAGTACTCAACACTGATACCAGATATTTGGAAAGGTTTGAATCGTTTCTATAATGTCCTTGAGACACCTGTTAGTGTGTTAAATGTTGCTGGTCTTAACTTTCTTTAATTCAATTTTAACATTAGTTATTCTAACGAAGTCCGATTCTGTTCCATTTAATTCAACTCTCTCACCATTCTCAAAGTTTTTCCCCAAAATCTTGCTAAAAAACATCACCCCCACTAGTTCCTTTCAACCACCTTTACGAGGGTGCTCATGGGAATTCAGTTTTGCAAATCCGCTTCCTATGCTATTGACAACCCTTCTACTGGAACTCGTTCCATGCCCCAAATTGTGAAATATGCCATCCTTGAACAACTCTGGATGCTCAGTCTTCCAGATTATCTTGTCTTTCAGAACATCTCACTGGAAGCAATCTAGAATTTACCCACCCTTAAGATTTGTTTTTGCAGTCAAGTACCTCCCTGCCCAATATCTCTGATGCATTTCTGTCTTTCTCATCAGTTTCAATATATCCCTCATCTGAGTTGTTTGTGTTCCTATCTCAGAAGCCCATACACATTTTCTCACCAACTTTCACTTTTTATTCTGTTTTTTCCCCCCCCACTTTGGTATTTTCATTATTATTGCTAAAAAAAACCTAATCTGTCATTGATTAAAATATCTCAGTGTTATCACTCTCTACCAGACTTGTCCAAGGAAAAACTCTCTCAGAAAATATATGTGGCCATTTCCACTAAGTTTGGTTAAGAGATACAGCGCAGAAACAGGCCCTTCCGCCCACCGAATCCGCACCGACCAGTGATACCCACATACTAACTCTATCCTACACACACTGCAGATAATGTACAATATTACCAAGCCAATTAATCTTTAAACCTGTCCATCGAAGGAGTGTGGAAAGAAACCGGAGCACCTGGTGAAAACCCACGCACGTCACGGGGAAAACGCACAAACTCCATACTGACAGAATCCCTTCCCCAATTAATGCTTCTTTAATATTTAAAAGCAACATGCTGAGAGCACTTTTATTTGTTTTGAATGCAACCTGGAAGGATTGGGAAACCCATGTAACCACCTTAGATACGCAGTAGTGCATAATTGCAGTTGTGGCCAAACCTTGGAATGCAAATTTCAACACTGGCACCTCTCAACAGCGACTGTCAGGAATTTGTGACAAACACACTTTTCTATGCTCTAACTATGTACCATTAGCAGAGGGGGCTTGACATTGCCCTCTGACCTCGTTAAACCCTTAGTTGGAATTAATATTCTGATCACATTATCCTATAATCTCAGCAGACTACCATGGAACAGGAACTGCACGTAGTATTTTGGCACCCTGAAATCACATTGTATTCAGCCCTTGTGGCAAATACACATTCTGTGCTTGTAAACCCGTTGGTGAATATTTCTGAAGAATGCAAGGTTTGTGTATTACAAGTTGTGCTCACAACTCATGAGATTTATGTCTCGGAGATCCTACAATAATTTTGTTGATGTCTGTAACATAGTTAAATTGTATTAAGTGAAGATATGATGAAGCAAATGTTTTAGGCAAGAATAGGAAGAAGATTTTGTATTCACAAAATGCTGGAATAAATCCGTGGGTCGAGACACTTCTTCAATCTGAGGAATAGGTGACGTTTCGGGTCGAGACCCTTCTTCAATCTGAAGAAGGGTCTCAACCCGAAACGACACCCATTTCCTCTATCCAGAGATGCTGCCTGCCCCGCTGAGTTACACCAGCATTTTGTGTCTATCTTTGGTGTAAGCCAGCATCTGCAGTTCCTTCCTGCACAGATCAATATGCCTCATCCATAATTCATTGCTGACTCATGATAATGGAAACAACTTGAAATAATACAACAAAATGAGTCACAACAAGATATCATTTGACTATCCTCCTGGATCAGAAGTAAGGAAATATAAATAGCTGACTAACCGGTTTTCTTAATTCATGCAAAATCACTTGTACTTTTCCACATTCTGATGGAGACGTTGGAAAGGAAAATATTGCAGAAGAGGGAGTAATTTGAGATCTAAATAACATGAAACTTGAGAAAATGGGATTACTCCAAATGGGAGTAAATCCTATCTCGGAGAATTCTCTCCAGTTGTTGCCCTACCACTGAAGTGAGACTCACTGGCCTACAGTAACCTGGTGATCTCTATTACATTCTTAAACAATGGAACAACCTTGGCTATTCAAACTATGGTCAGTTAAATGGTCACTACGGTATTCCAGGAGGTATAGTAAGGCACCTGTCCTTTCTGGTTTTGCAGTGTAATTAGTTCACCAAAAGTTTGATAGAAAAGAACAACATAGGTTGGATGGAAATTAAGGAAAGGAAAGATGAGAGCCGTCAAAACTAGCATTGAGTATGCATGAAACAATTATGGGGGGCGGAGCTCAAAGAAGTACTAATAATGATGAATCTTTTGGTGATTTAAATATTAACTACATTAAAATCTATTAAATATTAAACACTGGTGATATAAATATGCCGCATATTTGAGCGGCACAGTGGCGTAGCAGTATAGCTACTGCCTTATAGCGCCAGAGACTCGAGTTTGATCCTGACTACGGGTGTTGTCTGTACGTTCTTAAAGATAGCGGAGTCAAAGGATATGGGGAGAAGGCAGGAACGGTACTGATTGGGGATGATCAGCCATGATCACATTGAATGACGGTGCTGGCTCAAAATGCCGAATTGCCTCCTCCTGCACCTCTTGTCTATGACCTGCTTGGGTTTTCTCCGAGATCTTCGGTTTCCTCCCACACGCCAAAGATGTACAGGTTTGTAGTTAATTGGCTTGGTATAAATGTAAAATTGGCCCTAGTATGTGTAGGATAGGGTTAGTGTGCAGAGATCGCTGGTCGGCGCGTACTCGGTGGGCCGAAGGGCCTGTTTCTGCGCTGTTTCACGAAACTAAACATCGATTGGACAACTCAAATTGACCAAGGTAGTCTTGACGGTGAATCTAAGCAAAGGTATGCAGACAGGATTATCCAAAGCAATTGGGGAAAAAAGATAAAAATAAACAAGAAAGCTAACAAGAATAGCAGACATTTTGCAGATAGTTCATAATTCACAACAAAGATACGTGATGTTGAATAGCAAAGACCCGAAGAGGAAACATAAGTCATTCATAGTTAACAGGATATTTAAAATAATACAAATTAAAAATATGGCAAATCCTGAAGATTAAATATCGGCCAAAAAATGGGAAAACTTTAGAAATCTAGCAAAGGCTGCGCAAAAAGGAAGCTTGTAATTTTTAGAATAAACAAGCAACAAATATAAAACCAGACGATAAATGCTTCTAGAAAATTGTAAAATGGAAGATGTGACCAAGGGGAATAATTGAAAATAAGGAAATGGCAGAGGCATTGAAGAAATATCTGTTTTCACAATGGAAGGCATTAAAACATTAAAAATCCCAAGAATAGTAGAAAATTAGTATCAAAAGGGACAGAAAAAATTAACACAATCATTGGCCTTGTATGGCAATTCCAATATACAGGAACACATGAGGCTGCTGGGAGCAGTGGACTCAGACTAGTCCATCAAGGGCACGGCCCTCCCCTCCATCGAAAGCATCCACATGAATTATTTGCTCAAGAAGATAACATATATCAAAGTATCCCCACCATCAGACATTACCTGGATCAGGGGTCACTCCAGGACTTTCAAATGCGGACAGGACTTTGCACTTTGGACTGTGTGCTTTCTAGTTTTTTTTTTAAGGGTGGTGCAGCGGGAGAATTGCTGCTATACAGCGCCAGAGACCCAGGTTTGATCCTGACTATGGGTGCTTTCTGTAGGGAGTTTGTACGTTCTCCCTGTGACCGCATGGGTGTTCTCAGGGTGCTCTGGTTTCCTCTCACGCTCCAAAGACGTACAGGTTTGTAGGTTAATTGGCTTTGGTAAAATTATGAATTGTCTCTAGTGTGTAAGACAGTGCTAGTGTATGGGAAGATCACTGGTCGGAGCGTACTTGGTGGGACGAAGGGCCTGTTCCACACTGGACCTCTACAAGGGGTTGAAGATGGTTTAAGTAAATGGACAAGGTAGTGGCAGATATGACATTATCCATCGGTGGTAAAATCGCAAGTGTGCTAATTTATACACAAAACACCGAAAAGTAGCATGCAGGTAGAGTAAGTAATTAAGAAAGCAAGTGGAATTTTGGCTTTTTTTTTTGCAAGGGGATGGAGTAGTCAATAACTGTATCGGGTGTCAGCGACTCCAAAGCTGGAGCCATGTTTAGCTTGGTCTTCATAATTAGAAAATATAGAAACTATTCACGAAATGCTCGTCAGGTCGGTTCCTGGGTCTTGGGGTTGAGAAGGCCTTTCCTCATTGGAATAATCTGGCCTGCCATGCATTCCACCCTCCTCTCATCCCACTGAAGGTAAATATTTCAGGTATCCCGGCTGTGTGGACATCTCCCTGTAAAACCCTGCACCTTTCTATATGCTCTTCTTCCATTAGAAACCTTTTCAAAACCTATGTATTCATCCTTTAGTGTAATGACCATGCTCAAGTGTGCAAAAGCACATACCTCCCACTACAAAGTGCCATATAATAGAGAGATATATAGAGGGAACTGATTTGTCTTTGGCTGCTAATGCTAAAAGTGGCAAATACGATATCCACTCCATTAAATAGCATGGATGACAAATTTCTCCTCAACAATTTCAGATGAGACCATAATTAAATGAAAATTGCACCGGTTTAATAAAGAGACAGGAAATAATAAGGAATGGCTCATATTCAAACCCCAATCTCAGTTGAATACATAAAGCTGCTTTCTCAAACAGTATGCATGCAAATTCTTAAAACAAGACAATGATGCATTCAGACATGACCTAAATACACTTTTAAAATAATTTAGCTGGTTATACAAGGTGGCAGATACAATGCCAGCTGCTAAACACATCTCCGAGAATTAGTCGTTCCAGAAACATAACCTAGAAATTAACATGTTCCCATCAAGGTTTTTTTCAAGCTACAGCAAGATTTTTTTTTAATGAAAGCAAAGAATTGGCCATTATACAGGGAAATCTTTGTTTGTTATCAAAGAGCTGGACAAGAATATTAATTTGAAAAGCAATGCTTTCAGCTGGAGTATGCAAGTATGCGCTTGTGATTCACTGCCAGATCTCAAATGCATTGCTATAGGGAAATCAAATGTTCCCGTGCATAAAGTGGTAAATTAGATCACAAGTCCTTGCCATTATTATGACTACCATATTAGCTGGTTGAAAAATAAAACTGCATTTATATAACTAGCCTTTAGCAGAGAAAACAACATTTTCCCAGAACACAAACAAAAGACAAGGATACCAAGCCAAGGACAAAAACATATTTGGAGAAGTCACCAAAACTTGGTTGGGGATATGTTTTTGGTTTAGTTTAGTTTAGAAGGGGAAACGGGCCCTTCGGCCGACCGAGTCCGCAGCGGCCAGCGATTCCCGCGCACACACTAGGAACAATTTACATGTATACCAAGCCAATTAACCTACAAACCTGTATGTCTCTGGAGTGTGGGAGGAAGCCAAAGATCTCAGAGAAAACCCCACGCGGTCACGGGGAGAACGTACAAATTTCGTACAGACAGCACACATCGTCGGGATCGAACCCGAGTCTCTGGCGCTGCAAGTGCTGTAAGGCAGCAACTCTACCGCAGCGCCACTGTGCAGCCCTAGTTGGGAAATAAAGGAGCAGTGAGATGCAACATTGCCACGTGTTTTAAGGAGGCACTAGAGAGCGTCATGGAGTTGGTGTTAGCAATATTGTGGTGAGGTTTGAAGATATTGGCTTTGCTGTTCTGAATGATCAGTTGAAGAAAACTCCTGTTCATGTTAGACCAGATGTCAGATAAGTGCTGGAATGATTCAGAGACAGTGGAGGGATAGAAAGAGAGGTGATGATGTAGCAATGGGGGTCATCAGTGCATTCTTTATTTTATTTTTTTAATTGCTAAGAGCAATTTGAAGATGAGGAATAGACAGAGGTGAAGATAGATTTTGGATAGATGTATAGAGTCATAGAGTGACACAGGGTGGAAACTGGCCCTTCAGCCCAACGCCCACACCGGCCAACATGTCCCAGCTATACGAATCCCACCAGCCTGCATTTGGCCCATTTCCCTCCTAACCTGTCCTATCCTATCCATGTACCTGTCTAACTGTTTCTTAAACATTGCGATAGTCCTCCTCTGGCAGCTTGTTCCATACACCAGCACCCTTTGTGCGAAAAAGTTACCCCTCAGATTCCTATTAAATCTTTTCCCCTTCGACTTAAGGTTTGCAGAAAAAAAATCAGTCAGAACAGATACAGTGCATTCAGAAAGTATTCAGACCCCTTCACTTTTTCCATATTTTGTTACGTTACAGCCTTATTCTAAAATAGATTCAATTCATTTTTTCTATCATCAATCTACACACAAAACCCCAGAATAAAAAAGCGAAAACAGACGATTAGAAATTTTTGCAAAGTAATTAAAAATAAATAACTGAAATATCACATTTACATAAGTATCCAGACCCTTTACTCAGTACTTTGTTGAGGCACCTTTGGCAGCGATTACAGCCTCAAGTCTTCTTGGGTATGACGCTACAAGCTTGGCACACCTTAATTTGTGTAATTTCTCCCATTCTTCTCTGCAGATCCTCTCAAGCTCTGTCAGGTTGAATGGGCAGCGTCGATGCACAGCTATTTTCAGGTCTCTCCAGAGATGTTCAATCGGCTTCAAGTCCGGGCTCTGGCTGGGCCACTCAAGGACATTCACAGACTTCTCACAAAGCCACTCCTGTGCTGTCTTGGCTGTGTGCTTAGGGTCATTGTCCTGTTGGAAGGTGAACCTTCGCCCCGGTCTGAGGTCCAGAATGCTCTGGAGCAGGTTTTCATCAAGGATCTCTCTGTACTTTGCTCCGTTCATCTTTCCCTCGATCCCGACTAGTCTCCCAGTTCCTGCCACTGAAAAACATCCCCACAGCATTATGCCGCCACCACCATGCTTCACCGTAGGTATGGTATTGGCCAGGTGATGAGCGGTGCCTGGTTTCCTCCAGACGTGCGCTTGGCATTCAGGTCAGAGTTCAATCTTGGTTTCATCAGACCGGAGAATCTTGTTTCTCATGCCTTTTGAGAAACTCCAAGCGGGCTGTCATGTGCTTTTTACTGAGGAGTGGCTTCCATCTGGCCATTCTACCATTAAGGTCTGATTGGTGGAGTGCTGCAGACATAGTTGTCCTTCTAAAAGGTTCTCCCATCTCCACAGAGGAACTCTGGAGCTCTGTCAGAGTGACCATTGGGTTCTTGGTCACCTGTCTGACCAAGGCCCTTCTCCACCGATTGCTCAGTTTGGCCGGGCGACCAGCTCTATGAAGAGTCCTGGTGGTTCCAGAGTTCTTCCATTTAAGAATGACAGAGGCCACTGCACTCTTCGGAATCTGCAATGATGCAGAAATTATTTTATACCCTTCCCCAGATCTGAGTCTCGACAAAATCCTGTCTCGGAGGTCTATGGACACTTCCTTCAACATCGTGGCTTGGTTTTTGCTCTGACATGCACTTATATAGACAGGTGTGTGCCTTTCCAAATCATGTCCAATCAATTTAATTTACCACTGATGGAATCCAATCAAGTTGTAGAAACATCTCAATGATAATCAATGGAAACAGGATGAACCTAAGCTCAATTTTGAGTGTCACAGCAAAGGGTTTGAATACTTATGTAAATGTGATATTTCAGTTATTTCTTTTTAATTACTTTGCAAACATTTCTTTTTTTTTTTTTTAATATATTTTTATTAGAGGTAAGCAATAAATTGGCAAACACATATTATGGTATAAGTATTTCGTGTACATCAATCACACATTATTAATATTATCAATTGAATCATTCTGCCTCTAATAGTTTTTTTTATAGATTCAGAGTAAAAAAGAGAGAAAGAAAATAGAAAAAAAAGAGAAAAAAAAATCATAAGGAATGGAATAATTTACCATTAATACATCATTGGAGATAAGATCAAGGAATATAGAGTATAACTTTTCATCTGATCCTGAGTCCAAGTTTCAGTTAGGTCCCCCTGCCGAACCGATCTACCCTTTTAAGTAATCGATGAAAGAAGACCATATTCTAACAAAGAGTTCTTGTTTGTCCATTAAGGCAAATCTGATTCTTTCCAGGTGTAGGGTCTCTGACATTTCCATAATCCACATTTTAATTGTGGGGGTTATAGGGCCTTTCCAAAATTTTAATATTAATTTCTTCCCGATTATTATACTGTAATCTAGGACATTTCTTTGGCTTGTTGTAAGTGTTAAACTTTGTTCTGATATTCCAAGTATTATTAGTTTTGAGTCCGGATCCAGTTTAGTATTAATAACTTCAGAAGTTATTCTAAAAATCTCAATCCAGAATTTTTTAATTTTTATACAATTTGCAAAAGTATGTGTTAAGTTAGCCTCTAGATGCTGACATTTATCGCAGATAGGAGAGACATGTGGAAAGATTCTATTCAGTTTAATTTTTGAGTAATGTAATCCATGTAATACTTTAAATTGTATTAAAGCATGTCTGGCATTTAACGAGCATTAATGTATATAGTGTAAACTTTTGTCCCAAATATCTTTCGTTATGGTTTGCAAACATTTCTAAACACCTGTTTTCGCTTTTTCATTCTGGGGTATTATGTGTAGGTTGATGATAACAAAAAAATGAATTTAATCCATTTTAAAATAAGGCTGTAACGTAACAAATTGTGGAAAAAGTGAAGGGGGTCTGAATACTTTCTGAATGCACTGTTAATAGGTAAGGAAAGAATTGGGCAAAGGCAAATTATATAAATGCAAGCTGCTATTCAGTGTTGGTGAGGTATCTGTATTAATTGGGCAAGTCCACAGATGACATACAGCAGCCATTGAAAGGCCAGCTGATCAAAATGTTGGATCAGCATGTTTCAGTAAGGAGGAAGGATAAGGGAAGGGAAGGATAGGGCAAGGTAAGGAAACCGTGGATGACCAAAAAGGTTGTAAGTTCGGTTAGGAAGAATTGTCAGGTTTAAGAAGGTGGCATCAGACGGGGGTTATGAGTAATATAAAGCTCGTGGGAAAGAACTCCAGCAGGTGATTAGAAAGATCGAAAAGGGCCATGAAATGCCAGATTAAGGAAAATCCCAAAGCTTTTTATACATACGTTAAAAATAAGACCAGTGAGAAGGTAGGACCGCTCAAAGATAATGGAAGCAATCTATGCTTTGAGGCGGAGGATGTAGGTGAAGTACTAAACGAGTACTTTGTGTCTGTACTCACTGAGGAAAAGGACTTGGAGAACAGCATGATCAACGTGGAGAATACAAATATGCCAGGGCAGTTTGAGATTGAGGAGGAGGTGATGCTGAGGCTCTTGAAGAACATTAAGGTAGATAAGTCTCCAGGGCCTGATGGGGGAGGAGATTGCGCGGGCCTTGACGAAGATCTTTGTTTCTTCTCTGACCACAGGTGAGGTCTTGGAGGACTGGACTGTGGCCAATGTTGTTCCTTTGTTTAAGAAAGGAAGTAGAGAGAATCCAGAATGCGATAGGCTGGAAGCCTCACATCAGTGGTAGGGAAACTATTGGAGAGAATTCTTCGAGATAGGATTTACTCCCATTTTGAAGAGAATGGCTAATTAGTGATAGCCAGCATGATCTTGTACGTGGCAGGTCGTACCTTTACCAATTTGATTGCATGTTTTGAGGAGGTGATAAAGGAGATTGATGAAGATGTTGTACACGTGAATTACTGCAATGCTCTTGAAAGGTCCAGAAAAGTAAGATGAACTGGATTCACGATGACTTGGTCATTTGGATTTATATCTCGCTTTGTCATAGAAGACAGAGGATTGTGGTGAAAGGCAGATATACTGGCTGGAGATCTGTGACCAGTGGAGCTCTGCATGGATTTGTGCTGGGAGGGACCTCTGTTTAGCTTAGTACAGCATGGAAACAGGCCCTTTGGCCCACCGGGTTTGTGCCAACCTATGATCACCCATACACGACTTCTATCCCACCCACTTGTAGAATTTACAATTTACAGAAGCCAATTAATCTACAACACCCACATGTCTTTGGAGTGTGGGAGGAAACCGGAGCATCTGGAGAAAACCCACGCGGTCATACTGAGAATGTATAAAGTCTGTACAGACAGCACCCCAGGTCAGGATCAAACCCGGGTCTCTGGTGTTGTAAGGCAGAAACTCTACTGCTAAAGAGAAACCGCGCCACCCCCGCTGATGTTTGTAATATATAAATGACCTAGATGTAAATGAAGATAGGTTGGGGAGTATGTTTGCTGACCACACCAAGAGGAGTTGCAGGCGGTGAGGAATGCTGTCAGAAGTGCGGAATATAGATCAGCTGCAGAAATATGCGGAGCAATAGCAGATGGAGTTTAACTCGAGTAAGTGTGAGGTATTGCACTTTGGAGGGTGAAATGTAAGGAAGGAGTATGCAGTTAATGACAATAACCTTAACATCATTGAAGTGCAGAGAGGTCTTGGAGACCATAACTTACTGAAGGGGGCAGCACACGCAGATAGGGTAGTAAAAAAGGCGTATGGTATGCTTACCTTTGTTTGTTCAGGACATTGAATATAAGAGTAAGGAAGTCATGATGCAGCTCCACAGGACTTTGGTTAGTCCACATTTGGAGTATTGCTTGCACTTCTGGTTGCCCCATGACAGGAAAGATGTGGAGGCTTTGGAGAGTGGGCAGGATTACCAGAATGCTGCATGGATTAGAGGGTTCCAGCTGTTGGGAGAGGTTGGATAGTCTTGGATTGTTTTCACTGTAATGTCAGAGATTGAGGGTAGACGTGACCAAAGTATATAAAATGGATGAGAGGCTTAGATAGGGTTGTCAGTCAGAACTTCTTTTTCCAAGAGTGGAAATGTCCAACACTAGAGGGGGAAAGTTTAATGGAGATGTGTGGGGCAAGTGTTTTTTTACACAGAGTGGTGGGGGCCTGGAATGCATTGCCAGGGATGGCGATGGATACAGATACAAAAGTGGCCTTTAAGAGGTTTTTAGATAAGCACATGGAAGTGCAGGGCATAGAGGGATATTGATCATGCACAGGCATATGAGATCAGTTTAACTAGGCATCATGTTGGCCACAAACATTGTGGGCCAAAGGGCCCGTTCCTGTGCAGTAATCTTCTATGTTCCATGTTCTATGTAACTCAGCACTGAGGCTTTTGCTCTGATTTCTCGTTTACGTGTGGAAATATGTGCTTAGATATTCAAAGCAGTCACAAGGATAGGTGACAAAGCGCCCACTATGTTAATTCTCAACTCTCACGCCCTGCAAGATGCATTATCAGCACCTGATATACTCCCTCAACACTCAGGACTGTGTGACCAAATTCTGTTCCAAGTCCACTTACAAGTTTGGAGAGGACACCACCGTGGTGGGCCAGATCTCGAATAATGACGAGATGGAATACAGGAAGGCGATAGAGATGTGGTGATACATGATAAGGGAATACCATTTAGTGCAAAGTCAAACCAGTGAAATCTGATCAAAGATAGTGCGAGGGTCACCAATGAGACAGACAGTAGTTCATCAACTCATCACAAATGAGACTAGGCAGTCAACAAACAGCAGGGCAATCTTGGAAGTTCACTATGTTGATTGTCTTAATCCTGTCTCCCTTCTCCAGCTGGTCAAATTGTTATCCCAAGGCAAGTCATGGAAGCAAAGGTTTCTAAGCATATACTCCTCCTACATTTTGTTTATTGAATTTAGCACTAAATACCCCTAAACCAATCACTTGTTTATTTAATCCATTCAATTACAAAAAGGCATGCAGCAAGTCCAGTCTTTTCATAGCCTGGAATCCAAAAGGGCAGTTGTTAAACAAAGGGCCCCATTCCTTTATCCACTCTGCTGCAATGAATAGGCCTATTTTGGCTCGTGTTCCTGCTGTAATGTGACTTCCGTAAATAATTTCAAACCACCACCCATTGCCAAGTTGACACAGCTAAGTTAACCTCATACTGCCAGCTGGTTGTAACCTTTCAAACCCCACAAAATATTAAGAATCCTTTTATGTTTGGTTTAGTTTCGAGGTACAGCACGGAAACAGGCCCTTCGGCCCACCAAGTCCAACCGACCAGCGATCCCCGCACATTAACACTACCCTACACACACCAGGGACAATTTAGATTTATTAACCTACAAACCTGTACGTCTTTGGAGTGTGGGGGGAAACCAAAGATCTCGGAGAAAACCCACGCAGGTCACAGGGAGAACATACAAACTCCATACAGTCAGCACCTATACTCAGGATCGAAACTGGGACCCGGATCTCTGGCGCCCTAAGGCAGCAAGTCTACCACTGCACCAACGTGCTGCCCAAATCTTAGCACGTTTTTATCAAATGTGGAACTAGTAACTGTTATTTGGAATAATACTCCTTCTTACAGTAATTACAGAAAGAAATAAAGATTTAAAACATAATTTGGGGAAAAACTTCCACAAAAAAAAACTGTGGAGTTGTTATTTCCATGGTTAAAGACAAAACTTCCTGTCAGATTTTGGGAGACCTGGACAGAAAATTAAACATTCCAATCACAACTACTGGACCATTCCAAATGACTCCAAATGTCTCCAACAAAAATGAACTACTATAAAACAGCAGCTTGAGGAATTTTGCTTGGGCAATGGTACAGTTGGATACCTCATTTAATCAATAGACCAACTCTTGGTATTCTATTTTACAAAGGAACTCCACCCCAAAAAATTGTTTTTAGCACCAGCTGTACAAGCATTTACAAGAGTATTTTGGAAATTATGTGACATATTGCAAAAATAGTGGGTAACAGAAAAAGCCATCACCCTTCATGAAACCCTGTGATATATGACAATCCAACTGTGTTTCCACTGATGATGAGAATGAAAAGGACAGGAATACTGCAATGATTAACATGGAATATGTGTCTATGTGTATATTTCCTTCTCGCTACGTTGCTCTGAGAAGTTTCCAATGTATTCAACGCATCGTGCTTAGAGACACATTGTTCATACATTTTCAGACTTATTTAATGCCAAACACTAACAGACAACCAAAATCAAGAAAAATACCCACAAACTGAAATGGGAAAATCAACCTCTAGATATAAAACACATTTAGCACTACAGACTGAAAATTATTGTTTTATAATAACGTATAATTATTTTGAACACCTCTACTCAAACTTCACGTTTTTCTAACTTGTACACCAACATCACTTAGTTCTTTAATAGTCCCTTGGGCCATAACATTCATAGTAAAAGCCTTATTGGACCCTCCAAAATGCATCACCTCATACTTAACAGCTGATCAATGTCATTCTGCAGCCTAAGACGACCCTCCTCTCTTGCCACCAATTTTCTTGTCATTTACAAACTCACTATAGCTAATACATCCTCATAGAAGCATTAACAAAGGATCCAGCACCAACCCCTACAGTACGCCACTGGTTACAGATTATCAAACATAAAAGCAACCATCCACTTTTAAGAAGGGTCTCGACCCCAAAATGTCACCTTTTCTCCAGAGATGCTGTCTGACCCGCTGAGTTACTGTAGCTTTTCGTGTCTCTCTTTGGTTTAAACCAACGTCTGCAGTTCCTTCCTACATATCCACTATCTCTCTGTCAACATATCACCAACATTTGATACCATTTGCCAATTTGACTCAGCACACTGCAAGGGCCAGGAAGCGAGCGGGCAAGATCATCTCTGACCCCTCTCACCCTGGCCACAAACTCTTTGAATCACTTCCCTCTGGAAGGCGACTCCGGACTGTCAAAGCCGCCACAGCCAGACATAAAAACAGTTTTTATCCACGAGTAGTTGCTCTACTCAACAGCCAAAAATCTGTAGCCTCCCTTTGATCTGGTATTTTGTTGGTTCACATGCTTGATCAATGGTGTTTTATCATTAATGTTTTATTATTATTAATGTTTAGTGTTTTCTGAGTCATTCGTAACTGTCACTGTATGTCATGTTGTTACTTGTGGGCGGAGCACCAAGGCAAATTCCTTGTATGTGAAAACTTGGCCAATAAACTTACTTACTTACTTATCCCATGGGTTCTATCTCTTGAACTAGCCTTCTATCTGGATCCTTGTTAAAGGCCTTACTGATGTCCATATAAACCACATACAAAGTCCTTCACGCATCAATATATTTAATTATGTCCACAAAAAATGAATTTAAATGAGTTGAACAGGATCTGCCACCAACAAATCCACGGTGAACATTCCTGATCAATTCCAGTCTAGATTAATCTTGTCCCTCACGATTCTTTTTCAATAATGTTTCCAATAATTTCCCCACCTCTGACCATAGACAATCTGGCCTGGGTTATGTTTCTGCTGCCCTTATTGACAAAGGTGCCTGGCACATCTAATGAAAACATTGCACACCCTCCACCAATGCTCTCAGAGTTTTTCATTCATCAAATGCAACCAGTGAACGGTCACCATTATTAAACTCATGACCAAGTATTGGCCACTAGTTGCCCTTGTTTACACTTGTTCTGTTCTTATGAAGGCAAGATACAAAGATGATGATAACTGGCAACCAATTAGAAACATAGAAACATAGAAATTAGGTGCAGGAGTAGGCCATTCAGCCCTTCGAGCCTGCACCGCCATTCAATATGATCATGGTTGATCATCCAACTCCGTATCCCGTACCTGCCTTCTCTCCATACCCTCTGATCCCCTTAGCCACAAGGGCCACATCCAACTCACTCTTAAA
The DNA here is from genome assembly GCA_035221665.1 of Okamejei kenojei. Lineage (NCBI taxonomy): Eukaryota > Metazoa > Chordata > Chondrichthyes > Rajiformes > Rajidae > Okamejei > Okamejei kenojei. The sequence continues at coordinate 10,565,564 of CM069142.1, forward strand.
TATAGCCAATGAACTGGCCTCAACTACCCTCTGTGGCAGAGAGTTCCAGAGACTCACCGCTCTCTGTGTGAAAAATTCTTGCATATTTTTGTGCTAGCAACCAAAAACACCCCCTCCCCCCACTTAAACTTATTCAATTTGAGTAAAATTAAGGTATACTGGCATATTAATAAATTAAAAAATATCTCTCAGCATTAATAACTAATGGAAAATGGTATTGCGTGTTTACTTTCAGAATCTTGCAAGTAAAACAGCTAAGTGTGGCACAGTGGCGCAGCGGTAGAGTTGCTGCCTTACAGCGCCAGAGACCCAGGTTCGATCCTGACTACAGGTGCTGTCAGTACAGGGTTTGTGCGTTTTCCCCGTGCCCGAAGGGCCTGTTTCCACGCTGTATCTTCAAACTAAACTAAGGCTAATCGAGGCCTCCATGTCATAGTTCACTCCGTGCCATAAAGCCTACAAACGGCCATGAAATTTAAATAAAAATTGTAAAAAAAAACAGAATTCAGAAAGGCTGTTGTGTTAACAGGAAAGGAGGCTGATTCAACACTGACTGATGCAGTTCAGGATTTGCGACATGGTTGTTCTCTTGCATGCACAACATATGTACAGGACCCAATTATAAGGTTCTGCAATGTGCACAGACCATGCATCTTTTACTAAAGTATATCGAGACAACATTCGCCACCCTGCCCTCATCAATCATCTTTGGCATTTCCTCTAAAAACTCAATCCAATATTTGAGACATGACGTGTAGGAAAGAACTGCAGATGCCGGTTTAAATCGAAGGTAGACACAAAATGCTGGAGTGACTCAGCGGGACGGGCAGCATCTCTGGAGAGAAGGAATGGGTGATGTTTCAGGTCGAGACCCTTCTTCAGACCTGAGATCAGATTCAGATCAGATTTGAGATCATCTTCTCTGCATAATGCCATGCCGACCTCCTTACTATGAAAACCGTATCACGTGAGTTCACCCAAGTGTCCAGTATAGTTATAGTTATTGTCAACCCAGTGTCATTCCTGACTCCACACTATTTATATTCATTCCCTTTACCAGTATTCAGTCCATAACTTCAATGCCACGGAGATCGATGTCCTCGTCTAGGTGCTTCCTAAATCTTGTGAAAGTTTCTGCCTCCACCAACCCCTTACAGCTTGTTCGAGATTCCATCTGGCCTCTGCGAAAAATAAGTCTCCTTTTGGTCCCTCATCCTATATTTAGTCCTGGACACACTTGCTGTGGGATTAGAGTTGCCAACTTTCTCACTCCCAAATAGAGGAAAAAAGGTGGCCAAATAGGGGAAAAAAGGTGGCCAAATATGGGTCAAAAGGTGGCGCGCTGCCGCGATGGGGTGTGGTGCTCACCCGGGATGAAGTGAACCGTGTTAGCCTATCCGTGGGAGGAAGCGACGAGTGAGGGACTTGTGAGGAATCTTGCAAGAGGCGAGATGGGCATCGAACGGCCACAGATCTGATGAGGCGGTTGATAAAATCCCAGAGCTGCTGCTACATGCTGTGACAATTCGCCATCCGTTCACTCCTGCGGGGGCTGGTACCCTTTAAGGGGCGTCGGTGTTCAGGGAATTGGTGAGTGCCCCGACCGAACTGGGGCAATGGTGGGAGTGGGGCTGGGGGTGGTGGGGTGGACGGTGGAGAGACATGAAACTGATTTCATAATTAAAACGTGGAAATTAAAAACACTCCCAGAGGCAGAGGACTGAAGAAGAGAGAGAGGGATGGGGTATGGGGGTGGGGGAGGGAAAACTAACCCAGAGAATGAAAACCCACAAGCACCTGGCGGTCCAACCTTGGACACTCTGGTGATGGTAAGTTAGGTGTTAAAGGCATTTTCGACTTGCGATATTTTCAATTTACAATGGGTTTATCGGAACATAACCCCATCGTAAGTTGAGGAGCACCTGGTAGTAGCAAGGGCGGTCCCGTGTGGGAGAAACCAATTTAGCCAAATATACGGGATGTCCCGGCTAATATGGGACAGTTGGCAACCCTATGTGGGATGAAACATCTTGCCAACTAACCTATCCATGTCCCTCGTAATGTTATGTACCTTTATCCGGTCCCTGCTTAGCCTCGTAGCTCCGAGATAAATAAGCAGTGTCTCCCCTTCACCAACATGCATCATCAGGAGGCAGCATCTTGGTAAATCTCTTTTGTACTCTCTCCAGTCCAATCTTTTCCTTCCTTGTGAGGCAACCAGAACTGCACACAATACTCCAGCTGCATCCTAACCAACATCTTATGGGTTTATACCATAACCACCCTAAACCATATATCAAAATATGGTGCTTGTTTTGTAGTGCAATTGTTTTTATACGTTTTAACTTGAGCACCTCTTTTGGCTGCTCTTCATTTCTAAGGCCTCACAGACAGTCGTTCTCCATCAGTCCTCCTCATACCCAGCTCAAAACCTGAAAGCCAGTGGCATTTCATTTTTGCAGATAGTGCCTACCTGGTAAATTCTACTGCAGCGTCCAAGCTTTGCTTCCTGCCGGGAACAGTGGCTGGGTTCAAATAGTGTGCAATGCTGGATATGGTGCAAGATCTGCGGCTGCTGCTGTCTGCTGCAGCTGCAGCACAGCCTCATGTGACTTTAAGCAATGATGCTCAGCTTATTCATTCACATCTTCATCTTCAGAACAGGCTGCACTAATCGCATAAGAGCACCCTGACTAATTATTGATCATCGATGCACCACTCGTATCACATGTCACCAGCGTGACACTGCTTGCTTTCTGAAAGTAAGTCATTTTTGTCAATTACTGAATTAACCCTCTGGATGCTGCAACAGGCACATGGAAATATCGTAAAGTTCTTCGACAAATACCATCATGTGAGATCTGCAATGCATATTTAACTGCATTCATAGACCATTTTCTCTCAAATAACCTCCGTTCTATTTAGAGTTCAGTCTTTAGTTTAGTTTCGAGAAACAGCACGGAAACAAACCCTTCGGCCCACCGAGTCCGCACCGACCAGTGATCCCCGCACATTAACACTACCCTACAAACTAAAGGGCCTGTCCCGCTTACGTGACCTTTACAGGCGACTGCCGGCACCCGTCAGAGGTCGCCAAAATTTTCAACATGTTGAAAATTCAGTGGCGACCAGAAGGACGCCACGACTCTTTGAAGACCTCTCACGACCGTACAGGCGGCCCCTGGCGACATGTTGCGGGTGACCTCTCATGACCATAGGAGACCTCTCACGACCATAGGAGACCTCTCATGACCATAGGAGACCTCTCACGACCATACAGCCTATGGTCGTGAGAGGTCTCCAAAGAGTCGTAGCGTCTTTCTGGTCGCCGCTGAATTTTCAACATGTTGAAAATTTTGGCGACCTATGACGTGAAGGAGGGAAGGAGATGGGGTGGGAGGTGGGTAGCGGTGGGATGCAGGGGAGGGGGGAATGAGACTGAGGGGAGGATGGAAGGAGGGGGTCAGTGGGAGCGGGGGAAGGGCAAGGGGGGGAGTGAGGGGAAGAGGGGGGGATCAGTGGCGTCACACCGGGAACCTGTCAGCTGCGCCTACGTAGTTGGAGGCTATGGGAAAGTGGCGGAATATTGCGTTGGTCCCATTTAGTCTAGAGTTATTTAAATAGAGATATAACCTGCAGCACTGTGCAGCACAGGACTAGGCACCTCACCCCACAATGTATCGAACATGATGCCAAATAAAACTAGTCATTTACTGTATACCTGCACATGATCTATATCACTCCTTTGACTGCATATTCAATTGCCAATGTAAAAGCCTCTTAAATGTCACAATTCTTTCTATTACCACGACCTTCCCAGGTAGTGCATTCCAGGTACCTACCACTGTAAAATAATTTGGACCACATATCTCCTTTACATTTTCCCCTTCACCTTAATGTTTCTCTCCTCTTGGATTTGTCATTTCCACCTTGGGAAAAAGATTTTGACTGTCTACCCGGTCTATGCCTCTCATAACATGCCTCTCTAAGCCACCAGAGCTCCCCTCAACCTCCGAGACTCCAGAGAAAACAATCCACGTTTGGGAAACCTCTCCTTATAGATAATGCTCACTTCTTTCCAATTTATCATAAACTTCCGCACATTTGTGGAAACCTTTTGGTTGGGTGATAGGTGTCGGTGAGCCAGCTCTTGATATACAGGCTCTTTAATCCAGAACCCTATCATAGTGGCAGAACCAGAGACCGTTTCGAAGTAGGTTACTCTGACCAATGCTACAATAGATTAGTTTTGTTTAGTTTACAAGTTCACAAATTATAGGAGTAGAATTAGGACATTTGGCCCATCAAGTCCATTCTGCCATTCAATCATGGCTGATCTGCCTCCTAATCCCATTTTTCTGCCTTCTGCCCATAACCCTTGAAACCCGTTCATATCAAGAATTTGTCTTAAAAATATCCACTGACTTGGCCTCCACAGCCCTCTGTGGCAATGAGTTCCACAGATGAACTACCCTCTGACTAAAGAAATTCCTCCTCACCTCCTTTCTAAAAGAGCGCCCTTTAATTCTGAGGCTATGACCTCTGGTCCTGGACTTTTCCACCAGTGGAAACATCCTTTCCACATCCACTCTATCTATGCCTTTCATTATTCTGTAAGTTTCAATGAGGTCCTCCCTCAACCTTCTCAACTCCAGTGAGAAGAGGCCCAGTCTTCTCCATGGATTGTCACCTTGTCATGGTGGAGAAGCTTGTGTGGTCCTGAGATCCTGAGAGCATAGAAACATAGAAACATAGAAAATAGGTGCAGGAGTAGGCCATTCGGCCCTTCGAGCCTGCACTGTCATTCAATATGATCATCCAACTCAGTATCCCGTACCTGCCTTCTCGCCATACCCCCGATCCCTCTAGCCACAAGGGCCACATCTAACTCCCTCTTAAATATAGCCAATGAACTGGCCTCAACTACCTTCTGTGGCAGAGAATTCCACAGACTCACCACTGTCTGTGTGAAGAATGTTTTTCTCATCTCGGTCCTAAAAGATTTCCTCCTAATCCTTAAACAGTGGCCCCTTGTTCTGGACTTGCCCAACATTGGGAACAATCTTCCTGCATCTAGCCTGTCCAACCCATTAAGAATGTTGTAAGTTTCTATAAGATCCGCCCTTAATCTTCTAAATTCTAGCGAGTACAAGCGAAATCCCCAGGGCCAGATAGTCTGCATGTCAGAGTACTCAAGGAAGTAGCAACAGAAATAGTGGATGCATTAGTATAATTTTTCAAAACTCCTTAGATTCTGGAGTAGTTCCTGAGGATTGGAGGGTAGCTAATGTAACCCCACTTTTTAAAAAAGGAGGGAGAGAGAAAACAGGGAATTACAGACCAGCTAGTCTAACATCGGTAGTGGGGAAACTGCTAGAGTCAGTTATTAAAGATGAGATAGCAGTACATTTGGAAAGTGGTGAAATCATTAGACAAAGTCAGCATGGATTTACGAAAGGTAAATCGTCTGACGAATCTTATAGAATTTTTCGAGGAGGTAACCAGCAGAGTGGATAAGGGAGAACCTGTGGATGTGTTATATCTAGACTTTCTGAAGGATTTTGACAAGGTCCCACATAACAGATTAGTATACAAACTTAAAGCACACGGTATTGGGGGTTCAGTATTGATGTGGATAGAGAACTGGCTGGCAGACAGGAAGCAAAGAGTAGGAGTAAACAGGTCCTTTTCAGAATGGCAGGCAGTGACTAATGGGGTACCGCAAGGCTCAGTGCTGGGACCCCAGCTATTTACAATATATATTAATGATTTGGACGAGGGAATTGAATGCTACATCTCCAGGTTTGCGGATGACACTAAGCTGGGGGGTAGTGTTAGGTGTGAGGAGGATGCTAGGAGGCTGCAAGGTGACTTGGATAGGCTGGGTGAGTGGGAAAATGCATGGCAGATGCAGTATAATGTGGATAAATGTGAGGTTATCCACTTTGGTGGCAAAAACAGGAGGGTAGACTATTATCTGAATGGTGGCAAATTAGGAAAAGGGGAGATGCAACGAGACCTGGGTGTCATGGTACACCAGTCATTGAAAGTAGGCATGCAGGTGCAGCAGGCAGTGAAGAAAGTGAATGGTATGTTAGCTTTCATAGCAAAAGGATTTGAGTATAGGAGCAGGGAGGTTCTACTGCAGTTGTACAGGGTTTTGGTGAGACCATACCTGGAGTATTGCGTACAGTTTTGGTCTCCAAATCTGAGGAAATACATTCTTGTCATAGAGGGGGTACAGAGAAGGTTCACCAGACTGATTCCTGGGATGTCAGGACTTTCATATGAAGAAAGACTGGATAGACTCGGCTTGTACTCGCTAGAATTTAGAAGACTGAGGGGGGATCTTATAGAAACTTACAAAATTCTTAAGGGGTTGGATAGGCTAGATGCAGGAAAATTGTTCCCGATGTTGGGGAGGTCCAGAACAAGGGGTCACAGTTTAAGGATAAGGGGGAATTCCTTTAGGACCGAGATGAGGAAAACATTTTTCACACAGAGAGTGGTGAGTCTCTGGAATTCTCTGCCACAGAAGGTAGTTGAGGCCAGTTCATTGGCTATATTTAAGAGGGAGTTAGATGTGGCCCTTGCGGCTAAAGGGATCAGGGGGTACGGAGAGAAGGCAGGTACAGGATACTGAGTTGGATGATCAGCCATGATCATATTGAATGGCAGTGAGGCTCGAAGGGCCGAATAGCCTACTCCTGCACCTATTTTCTATGTTTCTATGTTTCTATGAGTCTTTCTTCATATGAAAGTCCTGACATCCCAGAGCGATGCAGTCTGGAGCTATGCTCCTGGTAGGGCCACCATGGCGATAAGGTCAAGGTGGAGGTCCCTGACAAAGAGCAATCCAACCAAGACATCAACGGTGGAACAGGCGGAGGATGATGGCTGACCTTTAGTGGAGCGTCACAACGGCTGGGAAGGCGGATGAAGGCTGCAGCAGAAAAGGGTCCCCGGTCGTCTTGGACTCCATGCCACTGGAACCTGACCCAGATCTGTCAAGAACTGTGTGGTGGCTGTCTGTGCACCAGTGTCCCCACGTTAAACAAAGTCACGCACAGGCGTCCTCCCGAAAGAGGACAGTCATACTCGTTTTGAGTGACCGCCGATGATGATGATGAGAGGCCCAGTGCTATCAAACGCTCATCATATCCTAACCGGCTCATTCCTGGAATCAGTGGGTTTGCCAGGTCATTATCGTCAGGTGTACCAAGGTACAGTGAAAAGCTTTTGTTACGTGCTATCCAGTCAGCGGAAAGACAAAACGTGATTATAATCAAGCCACTTACAGCGTATAGATACATGATAAGGGGATAACATTTAGTGATCTTAGTCAAAATAAGAAATGTTGCTGCAGGAATAGAGACTTAAGAGTGTGGAGTGATTATAATATGCGATTGTGGATCTCATTCTGTGGCTAGCGTGCAAATAGTCGCCTGGGTGGGGCGACATCTTGGAAGCTCACAGTAGACTTTGGCAACTGACCCTGCTTATTACGTCAACCTAACGGATCCGTATCTGTACCTCTCGTATCTATAATCTCTGGACAGCCTCCGTTTCGATGATTGACAGCTGTAGAATGAGTACCTGGGGGAAACATGGGAGATCACAAGAAGATGTAAACGCCACACAGACACCACCCGAGGGCAGAGGTGATTGGAATGTGCAATGTACCATTCTGGTTAAACTTGCCCTAAATTATTATTACAAGATATTCACGATAAACGATGTGCCTTTCTCCACCGCCAAAAGTAAGCTGACCCTATGTCCCAATTACACGTCACAGTTCCTAGCCATGGTAACTACTCGATTTCCTTTCCTGCCCAGGAAATTAAATATATCGCATTAAATACTGAAGGAAAAATCTTGCTTTGTTTTTCATGCTTGCACCGGTGTTTTGAAAATAATTATATGCTTGTGATACCAGCGATCTAAACGCTCAGCTACAACATTATCTATCTGACTAAGGATTCCATTTAATAGCAGGAAATGTGATGGATCTTTGAGGTAATCAAATAACCATTTTCAGACTTAGTACATAATCTGAAACCCGTTAATCCCCAGTCTCCATTGGAACTATTGGTTTAATGCATATGTTTAATGTTTAGATGGAAATAAATCCTCAGTCCTACCATTTAAAAATCTACTGTTTTTTAAAGTTCCTACAAAAATGGACATTTATACATTTCTTCATCCTATGTGTCCATCTGTCTTGACTTTTGTTTCCCTCATTTAACCTGCCTTCAAGATCTCTTTGATCAACCTTTTATACCCAGTTTTATACCATCATGAAACATAAATACATGAATCCTATTTCTATTTATTAGGATTATCAACTACAAATAGTTGAGGCTTAAGTGTAAAGCCTTACTGTAATTTACTCATTCCAAGCTGCCAATCCAAAATGCGCAGGCTGTGTGTGCTCTGTTTTCTGCCCATTTAATAATCTTTTCAAGCAATTAATTAATTTGACAGCACAATGGTGCAGCTAGTTGAGCTGCTGCCTCACAGTGCCTGAGGCCTGCTTTCGAACCTGACCTCAGGTACTGTATGTGTGTGTGGAGTTTGCACGTTCTTCCTGTGACCGCGTGGGTTTCCTCCTGGTGCTCCGGTTTCCTCCAACATCCCAAAGACGTGCGAGTTTGTAGGTTAAATAACCTCCCTAAATTGCCCCTAGTGTATACAAAAGTGGGATAGTATAGAACTATTGTGAATAGGTGATCAATGTGTGAGGTGGACTTGGTGTACTGAAGGTCCTGTTTCCATGCTGTATCTTTCAATCAATATATTAGTCACAATCTATGAGACTTTTGGACTTCTGTGTGCTGCTTTATTACATGTGTTTTGAAATTCCTAGTACACTATATCCAGTGATTCTCATTTGCCCTACAGTTCAACAAGCTCTCAACAGATTTCTCAAATATGGTTTCCCTTTCACATACCTCTGTTGACCCTATGCAGCATGCCTGTAGGGAACAGCTTCTTCCCTACAGCCATCAGACTTTTAAACACAACACCATAGAAGTTCTGAGCTCCGAACTGCAAAAGACTATATTATTACTGCACTATATTTGTTATTTATTGAACTTTTTTTCTCTTCTCCCGTTATGTACTATGTTTACATAGTCACATATTCTGTTGTGCTGCAGCAAGTAAGATTTTAATTGTCCCATCCGGGATGTATGACAATAAAACACTCTTGACGCTTCACTCTTGAGTTGCTGCCTTGCAGCGCTTTCAGCTCCAGAGACCCGGGTTCGATCCCGACAACGGGTGCTGTCTGTACGGAGTTTGTACGTTCTCCCCGTGACCAGCGTGGGTTTTTCTCTGAGATCTCCGGTCTCCTCCCACACTCCAAAGACGTACAGGTTTGTAGGTTAAGTGGCCTGGAATCAATGTAAATTGACCCTAGTGTGTGTAGGATAGTGTTAATGTGTTGGGATCGCTGGTCGGCACGGATTCGGTGAACTGTAGGGCCCGTTTCCACTCTGTATCTCTAAACTAAACTAAACTAAACTAAACAACGCAAATACCTACCCAAACATATTATCATTTTTAAAAGAGAGAATAAATTCCCAAATAAAAATTATAGCATTCTTATTTTACTAATTGTTCCCTACAGTTTCCAATTTTCTTTCTCTCTTCTTTCTGTAATGGGGTTAACATTTGTTACTTGTATCTTGGAGAATTTAAATCCCTAATTTTGATTACTTTGCAACCACATTTCCACAACGGCTATGAGCTTAAAAAAGGAAGTAGACACATCTATTTTTGTTCCAAATGTATCATGCGTTTCTATTTTTGTCTGTTACTGACTTAAATGCCTTATTAACGTTATACTCACATCCTTCTTGATGCACTGTTTATTTTTATGTATTGCACTACAGTATTGTCATTTCTGTTTTTAAATCCTCCCTTTCATGCCGTCATTAATTTAAAGCCCCTTCTACCATCCGATCTTATTGATCGAGATACAGCGTGGAACCAGGCCCTTCAGCCCACGGAGTCCGCACCGATCAGCGATCACCCCGCACACTACACTATCCTATACACTAGGGACCATTTACAATTTTTTTTCCCAAAGCCAATTAACCTACAAACTGCTTGTGTTTGGAGTGTGGGAGGAAACCTGAGCACCCGGAGAAATCCCACACGGTCACAGGGAGAACGTACAAACTCCGTACAGACAGCACTCGTGGTAGGGATCGAACCCGGGCCTCTGGCCTGTAAGGCAGCAACTCTACTGCCGCGCTACTGTGCCGCCTCTGGAAAACTACTTTACTGGATTTAATTTACTGGAATATTCGTCCCAGCCCCAATCGTAATGAATAACACCCTCTTTCCCCAAACTTGTGGCAGCACTCCATGAATCTAAACTTCTAATCTTTATTTCAGCAAATTGTGCATCCTTCTGATCTCTTTGTGCTTTGGCCAGTCTGCAATCTACCTTAATGCTAAGTCTGGTGTTCTATTTTCTCTGTCTTTATCAATGTTTCTGCACGCGTTTCATTCACTTACATTATATTATAGGGCCTTGAGGACTGCACGGTATCGCAGCGGTAGAGATGCTGCCTTACAGCGCCAGAGACCCGAGTTTGATCCTGACTACGGGTGCTGTCCGTACGTAGTTTGTGTGTTCTCCCCGTGACCTGCATCGGTTTTCTCTGGGTGCTGTGATTTTCTCCCACACTCCAAAACCATACAGGTTTGTAGGCTAATTGGCTTGGTAAAGTTGTACATTGTCCCTTATGTGTGCGGGGATCGCTGGCTGGTGTGGACTCGGTGGCCTGAAGGGCCTGTTTCCGCGCTGTATCTCTAAACTAAACGTTTCCTTCCAGAATGTGGTGGTGAGTAGCCATCATGAACTGCTGCACCCTTAATGAATGTGTTCCCACAGTGAAGCGGGGTTGGAAGTTCAAAAATTTAGACCCATCGCAAATTCTAAAACTCACACATTCTTTTCATGCACTATTATCTTCTCCTCTATGCTAGAGTTTGACCATTTTCCCATGTTTGCACATTGCCCACCAATCCCACAGCTATGTAAACTATTTTAGTAGAACCTATTTTGAAGGTCTATATACCACATGGTTTCTATGTCGAAAGGAACGACAGATGCTGGCTTACACCGGAGATAGACACAAAATGCTGGAGTAACTCAGTGGGACAGGCAGCATCTCTTGATAGAAGGAATGGGTGACATTTCGCGTTGAGACCCTTCTTCAGAAGAAGACCCGTCTGACTAAAGAAATTCCTCCTCATCTCCTTCCTGAAGGAACGCCCTTTAATTCTGAGGGTATAACCTCTGGTCCTAGACTCTCCCACTAATGTCTTGACATTTTCTTTAATCTGACTTCTATCTGACATTTCATGGTCTCTTTTGGCATTTTTAACTGTCCATATGAATTATTTCCTGCATTCTTTCTATTCCTCGCAGGCCCTGTCAGATTTCACTTTTCTAAACATTACATTCACTTATTTTTTCCTTTTTGACCAAATTTTAAACCTCTTTAGTCATCCTGATCTGTCATCCTTATCTTTCCCCCTCACAGGTGCATGGGTCCTGATGAGCTGATCTTTGAAAGACTCCCACATTTTAGATCTGGACTTACCCAACAATAACTGGGTGGCACGGTGGCGCTGCGATAGAGTTGCTGCCTTACAGCGTCAGAGGCCCGGGTTCGATCCTGACCTCGGGTGCTGTCTGTACAGAGTTTGTACGTTCTCCCCGTGACCTGCGTGGGTTTTCTCCGAGATCTTCGGTTTCCTCCCACACTCCAAAGACATACAGGTTTGTAGGTATAATTGGCTTGGGTATAAATGTACAATTGTCCCTAGACTGTGTAGAGTTAGTGTGCGGGGATCGCCGGTCGGTGCGGAGTCGGTGGGCTGAAGGGCCTGTTTCCCCTCTGTATCTCTTAGTTCTCCAATCTAAGTAAACAAAATAATTTGCGTACCTTCATACAAATTCCAAGCTTCTCCCTATTCACAACTATCTTAAAACTCATGGAGAAACACAGAACCGCAAATATTGGTTTACAAAAAGAGACACAAAGTGCTGGAATCAGCGAATCAGGCAGCATCTCTGGAGAACATGGATGAGTGTTTTAGATGAGGATCCTTTTGAAATGTTACCAATCCAGAGATGTTGCCTGACCTTTGAGTTACTCCAGCACCTTGCGTCTTTTTTTTAAAGATTCATCCAGTTATGACCACTGTTCTTAACTGCTTATCCAATGAAACGCCATCACATGGCCAAGGTCATTACACAATATAAGGTCCAGTATGGCCCTTCCTTAAGTTGGACTATCCTTGGATTGTTTCAAGAAACCCTCTTGGACAGACCTCCTCATCAGAGTGAGGCCCAACGCAAACTGGAGGAACAACACCTCATTTTTTGCTTGGGCAGTTTACAACCCAGTGGTATGAATACTGATTTCTCTAACTTCAAGTAACCCTTGCTTTCCCTTTCTCCATTCCTCCCCATCATAGTTCTCCGACCAGTCTGACTGTCCTCCTGATTACAATTTTATCTTTGTGTGCTTCATTGTCACCTTCCCCTAGCTAGCAATGATCTATTCCACATTTTCCTTGATCTGCATCTCCTTTGATGTCTAGTTTTCACCTTACGCTTCCATATCTCTGTGTCTCCCTATCCTCTGACTCAGTCTGAAGAAGGGCCTCGACCCGAAACGTTACCCATTCCTTCTATCCAGAAATGCTGCCTGTCCCGCTGAGTTACTCCAGCACTTTGTGTCTATCTTCTGCTCTGTCTAGGCCTTTAGCACTGAATAAAAGTATCAGTCAATAGTGGGGAAATTATTGCTGCCCTCTATGACAACACTGTTGTTTTTGCATCTTTCCGCAATCTGTCATCATATCTGTTCCTCCATTTCCCGCTACCGGTCGTATAATCCCATTAGTGATGGCACCTTTCGGATTTCTGAGCTCTATCCATATTGCCTCAGTAGACAAACCTTCCAGTAAATCCTCTCTTTAGTGCCATTGTGACACGTCCTATACATCTCTATCACGTCCGATACATCGAAACTCTGAAATGTTGAGCTTCCAGTCCAAATTAAATGCTCTTTACCTCATGCCACTTTGCTCTTTGACAGGCTGGTGCCAGCTCCAGTATCCAGAAGAGTGCAAATGGTGAAGAGATGTCAGGGGACCTACCATCTGCTATCATCTTGAAACACAAAAACACCATGCTGCCAAGAAGCCAAGGTTGGCTGGCTTTTATCACTCGCCTTATCCGGTTTCAATCTTTGTTGTAAATGTTTTTTTGAAAAGTAGGATGGAAGTCAGCAATGGACGGCAATCATGTTATTGGAATTAAGGAAATAAGAGATGGATGTCAAAGGTAATACATTGCTTTATGAGAACGTCAGCCTAAAAGCACAGAGGCTCATCTGTCAGTGACTCCTGGATGCAAAGATGCTCTCAGCCATGCTCTCAGGTTCAATAATCTTATTAATAATCAATAAACTTAATGGAAACTGCATTTGTTTCCATCTGGAGAATTGTCTTGTTTAGTTTAGAGATACAGCACGGAAACAGGCTCTTTGGCTCACCGAGTCCGCACCGACCAGCGATCCCCGCACATTAACACTATCCTGCCCACACTAGGGACAATTTTACATTTGTACCAAAGCCAATTAATCTACAAACCTGTAAGTCTTTGGAGTGTGGGAGGAAACCGAAGATCTTGGAGAAAACCTACGCTGGTCACAAGGAGAACGTACAAACTCCGTGCAGACAGCAACCATAGTCAAAATCAAACCTGGGTGTCTGGCGCTCTAAGACAGTAGCTCTAGCACTACGCCACCTTGTGGCCATGTGTTTTCCATCTCTTTCCTTTCTATGTTTCCCACTGTAATCTTTAAGATCAAATGTTTCACTTCCGGTCAGGCTCCTGGGCGTCTGTAAAATCTGGTTCAAGAGCAGAGTGGCGCGTGACATTCATCTGCCTGGCACAATCACTCATGTCAATGTGGTAAGATTCTAGATTAGCTGTAACATGACTAAGCAACTTACTGTGCCTTATGTTGGGGCACAGCTGGTAGAGCTGTTGCCTTAGTGCCAGAGATCCTGTACTCAGGTGCTGTCTGTATAGTTTGCATGGTCTCCCTGTTGTTTTCTTCCCAGTGCGCCAGTTTCCTCCCACATCCCAAAGCCGAGCAGGTTTGTAGGTTAATTGGCCTCAGTTGATTACCCTTAGTGCAAAGGGAGTGCATAAGAGAGTGGGATAACATAGAAATAGAATGAACGGGTGATCGATGGTCGTGGAAGCAAGATACAGCCTGCTTCCATGCTGTATCTTGCAATACAATGCAATGTTTGACCTACACTGAACATTATGAACTGTTCTTGGAAAAGCAATAGCCTGAGTTTTCCACAAGATGTGTTGCCCAAGCTGGCCGATTGCCTGGTTGCTAGAACCTGTTCTTATGTCGAGCAGATCCCACGGAGCAAACCTCCGTGAGAATGTTGCTCCCACCTGATCACAGAGGATAATGCAGCATGGGCTTTGTGTTTTAGTTTAGTTTAGAGGCACAGCATGGAAACAGACCCTTTGGCTCACCGAGTCCGCACCGACCAGTGATCCCCGCACATTAATTTTACATTTTATACCAAGCCAATTAACCTGCAAACGTGTACATCTTTGGCATGTGGGAGGAAACCAAAGATCTCGGAGAAAACCTACGCAAGTCACGGGCAGAACATACAAACTCCACACAGACCAGCACCCGTAGTCAGGATCGAACCTGGGTCTCTGGCGCTGTAAAGCAGTGGCTCTCCCGTTGTGCCACTGTGCTGCCCATGTGCTGTAGTCATAAATCAGTAATGAAATGCTACACGATCAGATGAAACAGGCTCCTCAAGCTGAAGCAATGTCAAAGCAGCAAAATAATTTGAATAGTTACAAATATCTGCCAATCACAAACATTTAATATCTATTCGTAATTAAACACGTCATAGAGCAGTCATACAGTGTGGAAACAGGCACTTCGACCCAACTTGCCCGCACCAGCCAACATGTCCCATCTATAGTCGCATCTACCTGCGTTTGGCCCATATCCCTCCAAAACTGCCTGTAGCTGTCTGTTTCTTAAACATTGCGATAGTCCCTGCCTCAACTACCTCCTCTGGTAGCTCGCTCCATACACCCACCACCCTTTGTGTGAAAAAATTACCCCTCGGATTCCTATTAAATCTTTTCTCCTTCACCTTAAACCAATGTCCTCTGGTCCTTGATTCCCCTACTCTGGGCAAGAGACTGTGCATCTACCCGATCTATTCCTCTCATGATTTTATGCACCTCTACAAGATCACCCCTCATCCTCCCGCGCTCAAGTGAAAAAGTTTAAAATTATTAAACCAGTTTAATAAAAATCCCCGCAAGAGTACTAGAAATTATTAAATAGTTAAATAAACCCCCTTACTGTCTGTCAGATACCCAGCATAGATGCTAGAAAGTTTGGAATCCACCACTGGATTTCATGAGAAGGGCAAATGTTTACTTTAGTTGAGTTTACTGTCACGTGTACCGAGGTACAGTGAAAAGCTTTTGCTATGTGCTATCCATTCAGCAAAAAGACAATACCTGATTACAATCGAGCCATTTACAGTGTATAGATCACACGTCTATGCCTTTTGCATGATGGTGGGGGGGGGGGGGGGGGGGAGAGGGAGTGACCAGGGTGCAACTCATCCTTGATTAAGCTGCTAGCCTTGCCAAACAGAGTCAATAGAAGGGAGTTTGGATTGTATGAAGGTCTGGGCTGCGTCTACAATTCGCTGCAATTTCTTGCGGTCTTAGATGGAGCTGTTCCAAAACCCAGCTGTGATGCATCCTGATGTAGAAGCACAATTGGGAAATCCCCTATTAGTTATGTGGAGGTTTAAGACTTATGTGTTTGTAAGCGGGTCCTGAACACCCACAGTTATGGAGGTAAATGCCAATGGTTTTGTGCAGAGGGTTCAGGCCAACATCGTTCTGTAGTTGGTGAGGCACCAAAATGATGCAAAAGAACAGCACACACATCACCTCCAAGTATTTTCTCAGAGCAGGATTTTATTTGTTAGTTTTATTATTAATATTCTATTTCCTTATTCAATACCAAGTGAAGGCAAAGATACCATTGCCACTATTTGTGGGGCAGGAAATAATAAATTAAACAAATTTCCTTTGTGTAGGAAGGGACTGCCTGGTTCACACCGAAACGAAATGACACAAAATGCTGGGGTAACTCGGCGGGAGAGGCAGCATCTCTGGAGAGAAGAAAAGGGTGACGTTTTGGGTCGTGACCCTTCTCGAGAGAAAGAGATCCTTCTCGAGAGTTAGATATAGCTCTTAGGGTTAACGGAATCAATGGATGTGGGGAGAAAGCAGGAACAGGGTACTGATTATGGTTGACCAGCCGTGATCATATTGAATGGCTCGAAGGGGCGAACGGCCTACTCCTGCACATATTTTCTATGTTTTCTTCACACGAATTTCCTTTGCGATCCTTTGGCAAGTCTAAACGGAAATCCAGCCACTGTTATACCATTTTTCTCCACATTCATTGCAAATGATAAAAGTCATCATCTGTTCGTCGGGATTTCCGCTTCGCACCCATGCTGGAATAAACAGAGTGCCTCTGGCAATGGCTGTCACTGTACAGTTAGATTTTTCACACCGTCTGCATCTGATTTTGCTTGTCTTGATTCCTTCCGAACATTGAGGCAGCTGATGATTCTGAAGCCCAGATGTGGTGTAGAACGCTCTCAGATGCTTCAACTCCTCACTTGCCATGTCCATCACCGACATTGCAGCAAACATCTGTGGAGTTATTTCTCCTAACTGTATTCTCTGTCTTAAATGGGGATTTTTAGGGTCCTTTAAATTTGAAATCCTGCTCCGAATGCAAGCTTTATATTTTTTGATATTTTTCAAGTGAATTGCATATATAGATTGTTCAATTTCTTTGGCAATTCCCTGCCATATTCCAACCAGCGTCCCATCAACTGTCTCTGAGCCTATTAAAGCTTGGAAGAGTAGCTCTACACACTTAGTCCGCACTGCATCGGTACCTAATGTACACAGCTGATTAGGTGCTGAATCCTGGTCAATTCCTACAAAACCTTCTGTTACACGATCCTTCGTGTCATGAGCGTTTTCATTTGTGAGGAGATTGTGGATAACATCAGTTCCTGTTACTTGAGTATCTTCGGTTTGTTGTGTGGGATTTCCACAGGCAGAATCAGTTTCACTCGTCACATGTTCAAATGTCACTTTATCTTGGCCCATTTCATGTGACAGCTCGGTCTTTTCCCTACCATCACATGCTTTGTCTTCCGGACATTTTCCCTGGACATTCGATCTCTTGTACAACTTTTTCCATGCAGACAATAGTCTCCGTGCCTTTCCCCTGATACTAGCGTCTGGGCAAGTCTTTAAGACTCTGTATACCGCTTTAACCAAGTCCGTCTCCTGGAGAACTTCAGGGGTGACTTGAATGTCCTCGATGTCATCCAGGATGCACTTTATGTCTTGGATGTTGTTTCCTGAAATAAGCTTCTCAATCTGGTGCGCACGGTGGGTCATCTCCTTCAGGCTATTCATTGCACTGTCAAATATTAAATAAGTAGACATTATTATTTAAACTTGAGTGAAGGTCATGATCTTACTGAATGGTGAAACAAGCGTGGAGGGATTGTACCGACTGCTCCTGCTTGTATCGCTTGTACAGTTATTGCATACAATAAGCAATATAGGGTTTCAATATTTATGATGTGAATGCACAAACTAATAAACACGGCATTGTCTCTACTACCTCCTTCTTTCTTCCCCATATGCAAGACGTACTGCCAACATGAAAAGACTAAAGGGAACCTTAAAAAAAATAATGACTGAACCATAATGTGGCACAGGTTTGAATCTCATCCTCACCCTCATTTATATTTTATAATATTATCTAATTATCTATTATTAGATAATTATTATCTAAAAGGTGTCAAATTGGGAAAAGGGGAAGTGCAACGGGATCTGGGTGTCCTTGCTCATCAGTCAATGAAAGTAAACATGCAGGTACAGCAGGCAGTGAAGAAAGCAAAAGGCATGTTGGCCTTCATAACAAGAGGAGTTGAGTATATGAGCAAAGAGGTGTTTTCTGCAGTTGTACAGGGTCCTAGTGAGACCACACCTGGAGTATTGTGTGCAGTTTTGGTCCCCTAATTTGAGGAAGGACATTCTTGCTATTGTGGGAGTGCAGCATAGGTTTACAAGGTTAATTCCCGGGATGGTGGGACTGTCAAATGCTGAGAGAATGGAGCGGCCGGAGTTTAGAAGGATGAGAGGGGATCTTATTGAAACATATAAGATTATTAAGGGTTTGGATACACTAGAGACAGGAAACATGTTCCTGATGTTGGGGAGTCCAGAACCAGGGGCCACAGTTTAAGAACAAGGAGTAAGCCATTTAGAACAGAGACGAGGAAACACTTTTTCTCACAGAGAGTTGTAAGTCTGTGGAATTTTCTGCCTCAGAGGGCGGTGGAGGCAGGTTCTCTGGATACTTTCAAGAGAGAGCTAGATAGGGCTCTTAAAGATAGCGGAGTCAGGGGATATAGGGAGAAGGCAGGAACAGGGTACTGATTGGGGATGATCAACCATGATCATATTTAATGGCGGTGCTGGCTCAAAGGGCCGAATGGCCTACTCCTGCACCTATTGTCTATTGTCTATTTTGCAGATTGCTGAAAATGGAAATTGATTATGCACATTAAGATCCGCAAAGTAAACAGGAACAAAATCAATGATGGAGCAAGTGTATCACCTTAAAGATAAAGAGTGAATGATGATAAAGGAAATAGTGATTTTGCACGAAAGATAAAGAAAGATGAAAGGAAAGATTAGATGAAGGAATGGAGGCCATGGATGGGGAGCAAAACATAAGAAATGCTTAAAATTTTACTGGCAGTGGAACACCACAGTTTTCACAGTTTAAGAAAGAACTGCAGATGCTGGAAAAATCAAAGGTAGACAAAAATGCTGGAGAAACTCAGCGGGTCTATGGAGTGAAGGAATAGGCGACGTTTCGGATTGAGACCCTTCTTCAGTCTCAAGGGGAGGTAGCTGGCAAGCTCCTGTTTATGAAAGCTAAGAGTGGAGAAAATCATCAGTTTGTGGCAACTTGCCATTCAGAGCATTACTATTCTTCAACACAAACTGCTTTTTCTTACATCAATAACAGCATGCGATGTGAGCTCAATGTTAATTTTCCAGCATTTATGGGCCAACATTAAGAGGGATTGGAGAAAAATCAAGACAGCAACTCAAAAAGTGAAATGAAAGGAGCATGAATGATGCCAAATCAAAGAAGGGTCCCGGAGAGCCTTGTGAATATACAACTAATGATCAAAGATGACATGAAGTGATTCCTGAAGTGCTGAATTTTCATATTTATGGTTTGGTTTAAAGTCACCTTGTTGAGAATCATTGTCTGTAATTCGTTTTCACCTAGACCACCACTAACAATGGCCTGTCTCCTTTATCATAATTACTGTTTTGCATATCTTTCATTCATTTGTTCTATCTCTAGATCACCATCTGAATCGCTCATTTCCCTTTCCCACGACTCTCAGTCTGAAGATGGGTCTCAACCCAAAACATCACCTATCCCTTGTCTCTAGAGATGCTGTCTGACCCGCTGAGTTACTCCAGCTTTTTGTGTCTATTATAAAATAAGGCTTTACAGCTTTTATTGATTGATATTAATATGAGAAGTAGTTTCCTCATAGTGAGTCATTAAAAGTAGCTGCCAAGTGTTTGCTGCTACCTGGGTCATTTGGAAGGACTGTCACGTGGAGAATAAATGTCACTACATATTAAGAGATAAAAAAATTAAAGAGGCTATCGAGCATGTGGAACTATTATTTGATAATAAAAAACTAACCAAAAAACAGAGACGACAGAAAGCTGAAACAATGTTTATCTTGTTCGGTAGCACAAAAAATCATACTTGGAGATTTTAGTCGAATGCATTATTAATGAATGGAAACTTCCTGGAATACAAGAACTTATGACAGTTCTCAATTAACATGGTAAACCTGGCAGCGATTCTATATATGGGGGAAAATGAAAGATTAAAAATCAATGGATGCTTTATAATATTTTATAATGTTTTCTCAGGTTTCTCCAGCATCTATAATTGGTCTCCCCTTTTTCACATCTAGTACAACCTCATGAGAATATCATGAAAAACTTGGAGAGAGTGGATGTGGAGAGGATGTTTCCACTGGTGGGAGAGTCTAGGACTAGAGATCATAGTCTCAGAATTACAGGATGTTGTTTAGGATGGAGATGAGAAGGAATTGCTTTAGTCAGAGGGTGGTGAATCTGTTGAATTCTTTTCCACAGAAGGCTGTGGAGGCCGTCAATGGATACCTTTAAGGCAGAGGTAGATAGATTCCTGATCAGTGCGGGTGTCAGGGGTTGTGGGGAGAAGGCAGGAGAATGGGGTTAGGAGGGAGAGATAGATCAGCCATGATTGAATGGCGGAGTAGACTTGAGGGGCCGAATGGCCTAATTCTGCTTCTATTACTTATGACCTTATCATGGGTAAGGAAGGAATCAACATTCACATTCAGGCCGCCAACAGTCAGTGTCATTTCTCCACCAATTCTCACTCCTTCCCTTGTTTACCATAATTCTGAAAAGGTTGTAAATAACATATTTGAGAGTCTGGAGACTGCCTCACTTCCACAGTAAGCTTTACAAATCTTATTTACATCAGGCATGTTGGAGCTCCCTCCAATGGCCCTCCAACAGCCACCATATGCACAGTGCAAACTCCCATAAATAGAAAAGTAACTGTGAGCTATATACAATTTTGCAAATATAGACACAAAACGCTGTAGTGACTCAGCGGTTCAGGCAGCATCTCCGGAGAAAAGGAATATGTGACGTTCTGGGTCAGACCCTTCTTCAGATTGAGAGTCCGGGGAAAGAGATATAGACGGTGCTATAGAGATGTGAATGAAAGCTATGTAAAAAAGATATGATGATCAAGGAAATAGGCTGTTGGGCTAGCTGTGGGTTAGGTGAAAACGAGTTACAGACAATGAGACTCAACATGATGACTTTGAAACTAGTACAATGACTTGGGTGGGAGAGGAACGGAGAGAGAGGGGATGCAAGGGTTCCTCGAAGTTAGAGAAATCAATATTTATACTGCTGGGGTGTAAGCTGCCCAAGCGAAAGCGATTTTACGATGTTTGTGAAATAAACAAAGTGTGGCGAATTATGACTAGCTTCCTTTTTTTCAAAATAATGCCAGAGGAGCTTTTATGTCCACTGGAGTTCAAGGCACTGTTTGAGCTCCTCATTCAGAAGACAATGTTGCTGAAAGTGCAGCAGCAATAATAGTCTATGTAGTTCAGAGCTGATTTTGAGCTTGTAGTGTTTAATGGCCTAATGGCTGACCAGATGAGATGAAGAGTGGGGCTGCCTAGAACTACCCCTCAATTAGAAGGAATCTGACAGAAAAGGACTGCAGAAAGCAAAGGAAGTGAAATAGGTGTTGCCTGGACCTATGGGAAACACTGCATTTAAAATGTTTACCATGTGTGTTCAGAGCTTTATGTTCCTTTTAAACTAACATTAATCATTCACAGATCCAGGGTGATGAGTGAAACAAAGCAGCATTGTGCAGATGAACTCCCTCTATGTCTTGTATGCCTGCACACACAAGGACAAGTCTATTTGAAGACATGTTACCATGGCTACATTGCCCCAGAAGGCATCCGAAGTAGCTGATCTTCTGAACAATGCTTTTTGTTATTGCCTTGTGGCTGCAGGCTGCCACCTTCTGAACTATCAGGATCATAACACCAAATAAGATGGAATTAATCATGTGATGCATCCAACCAACATCTCTAATCCACTTTCTGGGTGTGAAAGCAATCAAAGTGGACTACCATTTAGTATGCAGATTCCACTCAGAATCAACCCTAAACTCCACTGATTCTAATACAAATAGCCACATCCAACAGCTTCGACGGCACAGCGGTAGAGTTGCTGCCTCACAGCGCCAGAGACCCAGGTTCGATCCTGACTACGGGTGCTGTCTGTATGGCGTTTGCACGTTCTCCCCGTGTCCACGTGGGTTTTCTCCGGGTGCTCCGGTTTCCTCCCACACTCCAAAGATGTACATGTTTGTAGGTTAATTGGCTTGGTATAAGTGTAAATTATCCCTAGTGTGTGTAGAATAATCACCATGGATTGTCACCTTGTCGTGGTGGAGAGGCTTGTGTGGACCTGAGATCCTGAGATCGATGTCGTCTGGAGCTATGCTCTGGTAGGGCCACCCAAGGCGATAAGGTCGAGGGAGAGCTCTCTGACAAAGAGCAAAGAAATTTGGTTTAAATCAGCATCTGCAGTCTGAAGAAGGGACCGAACGATCACCCATTCCTTCTCTCCAGAGATGCTGCCTGTCCCACTGAGTTACTCCAACATTTTGTGTCTATCTTCAGTTTAAACCAGCCTCTGCAGTTCCTTCCTACGCTATCACTTGCCAGGCTTTGCTCCATCCCCACCTTTCTCCGTCCTACTACAACATGTCTCAACAGGGGTCCCGATCCGAAAACTTGTCTGTCAATTCCCTCCACAGATGCTGCCTGACCCGCCGAGTTTCTTGAAGATAAACACAAAAAGCTGCAGTTCCCCGGTATTAGGTGCTTACACTCACCTTGAAGCAATAGTGACACAGAAACTACAAAACATCTGGAAATTTATCCAGATTTATTACCAAGTACAAGAAATATAAGTCCATTAATAATTTCAATTTACCAGCAATTGTCAATGTTGAGAGGGTAAAATCAATGTCCAGAAAGAATTAGAATATAGACACACAAAGCTGGAGTAACTCAGCAGGTCAAACAGCATCCGCTGAGAAAAGGAATGGGTGATGTTTGTGTCGTGACCCTTCTTCAGACTGAGAGTCAGGGGAAAGGGAAACGAGAGATATAGATGGTGATATAGAACGATATAGAACAACTGAATGAAAGATATGCAAAAAAAAGTAACGATGATAAAGGAACTAGACCATTGTTCGTTGCGGGCTTTGCCACGGAGAGTTGAGCTGTACACACACACAGCCCATGGATTAACATGAACACTGAAGACAACCAAAGGTAGACACAAAAGTAACTCAGCGGGTCAGGCAGCATCTCTGGAGAGAAGGAATGGGTGGCGTTTCGGGCCGAGACCCTCCTTTAGACTGGTTACTCCAGCATTTTGTGTCTACCTTCCATTTAAACCAGCACCTGCAGTCCTTCCCCACACACTGAAGGCAACCAGTGCTGATGTGACTCACATGCTGCAGGTGCCACTGTCTAGGGTGACACCTCCACTCAGTCTGCCTGAGCCCACCTGATCTCCTGGCCGCCGAGCACTTTAAAGCCCTCCCACCGCCACACTGACCTGCCGCCCAGGGCCTCCTCCACTGCCACAGTGAGGCCTAACGCGTTCATTGGACCAACAGCGCCTCACGTTTGCCTCGGGCAGCTGAGAACATCGACCTCTGCGTCCCCCGCTCCCCTGATCCTCGGTCTGAAGGAGGGTGATGTACACGGGGAAGGGAGAAAAGGTCCCCCCGACCCGCATCGGCCGCCTCCGATCACACGGCGGAGAGTCGGCGCCCGGTCACCGCCACCGCCGCCGCCCAGCGCCGCTGCAACCTCCTCCCCCCGCAGCAGAGGGCGGCAGAGAGCACAGCCTTCAGCCGCTCAGGTTGCAGCACCCACCCTGCAGCCAGGTGCTGCAAGCTGGAGACTGTGCAGCCAGGTGCTGCAAGCTGGAGACTGTGCAGCCAGGTGCTGCAAGCTGGAGACCCTGCAGCCAGGTGCTGCAAGCTGGAGACCCTGCAGCCAGGTGCTGCAAGCTGGAGACCCTGCAGCCAGGTGCTGCAAGCTGGAGACCCTGCAGCCAGGTGCTGCAAGCTGGAGACTGTGCAGCCAGGTGCTGCAAGCTGGAGATCCTGCAGCCAGGTGCTGCAAGCTGGAGACTCTGCACCCAGGTGCTGCAAGCTGGAGACTGTGCACCCAGGTGCTGCAAGCTGGAGACTGTGCAGCCAGGTGCTGCAAGCTGGAGACTGTGCAGCCAGGTGCTGCAAGCTGGAGACTGCAGCCAGGTGCTGCAAGCTGGAGACTGTGCAGCCAGGTGCTGCAAGCTGGAGACTGTGCAGCCAGGTGCTGCAAGCTGGAGACTGTGCAGCCAGGTGCTGCAAGCTGGAAGCTGGAGACTGCTGCAAACCCCTGCAAGGTACTGCAAGCTGGGGACTTGCTGCACCCAGGTGCTGCAAGCTGGGATCTGTGCTGCAAAAGCCCCAGGTACTTACAAGCTGGGGACTGTGCAAACTGGACCCTGCACCCAGGTGCTGCAAGCTGGACCCTGCACCCAGGTACTGCAAGCTGGACCCTGCACCCAGGTACTGCAAGCTGGGATCTGTGCAAAGACCCTGCACCCAGGTACTGCAAGCTGGGATCTGTGCAAAGACCCTGCACCCAGGTACTACAAGCTGGAGACTGTGCAAACTGGACCCTGCACCCAGGTACTACAAGCTGGGGACTGTGCAAACTGGACCCTGCACCCAGGTGCTGCAAGCTGGACCCTGCACCCAGGTACTGCAAACTGGACCCTGCACCCAGATACTGCAAGCTGGAGACTGTGCCAACTGGACCCTGCACGCTGCACCCAGTCAGTCAGTGTCTATAAACTAGGTCTTGCAGCTATGGACTACAAACTGGAGTCAGGACATACTAGACCCTGCACCCAATGAGTGCAAACTGGCATCGGTGCAAACTAGAGTCTTCACTTAAGGAGTACAAATGGTAGTCAATGCAAACTCAATTCTGTGAGACCCCTGCACTCGAGGATTGCAAAGCAGAATCAATGCAAAATCGATCCACCCTGGGAGTGCAAACGAGTAATTGAAAACTAAATCCTGCATATAGGAAGTGTAAACTAGTGCCAGTGCAAACTAGATCCTGCATCCAGGGAGTGAGTATAAGCTAGAGACGGTGAAAACTGGACCCCGCACCCAGGGGATATAAACCAGAGACAGTGAAAACTGGGCCTTGCACAAATGAACTGGAAAGTAGTTCCTGTGCAAATGAGACACAGCATCCAGGGGGTGTGAAGAAGAGACAAACGCAAAAAGAAAGATCAAAAGGGTGTGATCTTTGATGCAAACTAAACCCTGTACCCAGCGAGTGCAAACTAGAGTTAGCGTAATTTCGAATCGACATCCAGGGAATGTAACTATGTCTTGCAAATGGGAGTGCAAACTAGCATCAGTGCACACTAGAGACCAAGGCACAAGAGGCAAATACTGGTATATAAATAACACACAGGTGCTAGAGTAACTCAGCAGGGTTGGCTGCATCTCTCTCAAAGAATACAAACAAATCGGTGCAAACCAGGCTCTTCTTCGAATTAGGGCAAACTAGACTTGGTAGTCAGGGATTGCAAACTACTGTGTGCAAACTAGGTGTTAAAGAAGGAACTGCAGATGCTGGAGAATCGAGGGTTACACAAAAAACTGGAGAAACTCAGCGGGTGCAGCAGCATCTAAGGAGCGAAGGAGATAGGCGACGTTTCGGGTCGAGGAGCAAGAATGCTCCTCTATAATCTTCGGTTTTCGCGCCACTCAGCGAAAAAAGCGTAGTATCACATGTGTGATTGTCGACGCCATTTTACCGGTATGCCCCGACCAAAGATGGCCTTGACTATGGCGTCTACATCTAACTCTTCATCTTACTGCTCGGCTATCAATTGCTCTAATCGTCAATGTAGACGACCCGACCTGTCTTTCTTTAGGTTCCCCAATAAAAAAGAAAGGTGAGAAAATATCATTATTTTCTGTCGATATTATTCTGAACTGAAAATGTTATTTTCTGTTCTCCCATCAACGGTCATTGGGAAACTAGATTTGTCGGGTACCAAAGATTATAGAGGAGCTCCTATATAATCTTTGGTCGGTACATTGGAAAGTTATTAGAATTATTTGTAATAGATCTTTACTTAGCACAATAATAAAGTCAATAATTTTAACCCTTCTGAACGTTTTTGGTTTCGTTCTTGTAAGGCAGGGGTCTCCAAAATATAGCCCAGTGACCACGAGATTTCTCGAGCTCAGATTCTAGTCCGGGAACTGTTACCGGTTATGTCCCTCGAATTGTCGAGACTTCACAAGCAAAGATCACAAGCCCGCCATGAAGAAGGGTGCAATCAAAGGTTATAGAGCTCCGCTCAATAATCTTTGGGCGCAAAGGTGGGGCATTCGGAATCAAAGATACTAGAGGAGCTCTGCTCTATAATCTTTGGTTTGAATCGGACGGCTGCGCGTTATAACGTGCCATCGTTCCACTCTCCCTCTCCCCCTCCCTCTCCCCTTCTCCATATCCCCCTTCTCCCTATCCCCCTTCTCCCTCTCTTCTCTCTCTCCCCCCTTCTCTCTCTCTCCCCTTCTCTCGATCTCTCTCTCTCTGCCCCTCTCCCTCCCCCTCTCTCTCTCTCTCTCCCCTTCTCTCGATCTCTCTCTCTCTCCCTTCTCTCGATCTCTCTCTCTCTCTCCCCTCTCTTCTCTCGATCTCTCTCTCTCCCCTCTCTTCTCTCGATCTCTCTCTCTCCCCTCTCTTCTCCCTCTCCCTCCCTCCCTTCTCTCTCTCCCTCCCCTCTCTCCCTCCCTTCCCTCTGTGTGAGAGATGGCAGCCCTGCTATGCCTTAGGTCCAAAAGAGGATAGAAAGAAAATACTTAATGGTCTTTGTAAGAAGATTTTAATAAGCTCTTCTACATTTAAGGTACATTGACATATTAGAGGCAAAATGCATCTTCAATATACACGTCTCTCCATGCAACTGAAAACAATTGCACTTAAGTGATACATCATCCATTCTGCAGGCATGTGATTATAATCATTTTTTTTCTTATTAGTTAATCCTAATGATATTTTCTGTAATTTCAGATGTCAACAGTGGGTCCAGAATACTCGTCGACAAGATCTCCTGCACCGAACTCCGGAGTACTTGTCAGGCAGCTGTACTCTTTGTTCTTTACACTTTGAACTTAACCAGTTTTCCAACAAGCAGACCAAGAACAGGCTAAATTGGAATGCAGTTCCGACGCTCTTTGACATTCCTAACCCGCCGAAACGTCTGTCTTCCCAACGCAGGTTACCCAAGAGGAAGAATGAGAACCTCCCATCCTCACCAAAGCCTTTAAAACAGCAAAGAGGCAGGTAATTTTTTCCTTTTTAAAATGAAATATATTCTCTCACTTTGGCTAAATATAAAAAATTGTATCCAAACTGATATAATTGCTAATGGCCAATATGTAATGGCATGTATGGTATTTTTATTTTCATTTGTGACATGTTCACCAAACTATAATCACACATAAGACTACACAGTGTGGGCTGATGGAATGCGTACTCGTATTTAATTCAAGTAAGGACATCCATTTGAAGCTTCCTCAAGCATAATTCATACAACATTTAAATTGATTTAATTTTTAAAAAATCTTCAAAAAAATCAAGATCATGATTTTCTTCTGGTTGATTGAAATTGGTGCATCACATCTATTTTTAATTATAATTAGTAGTAGATGCTGATTTATTTACATGTATATGCTTAATCTTTTTCATTAGTATGCTTCCCATTTCTTTTCCCCTTTCTCATTTATTTTTGTCTTGGCAGTGTCACACGACATACAGGCCGAACATTCTTACTGCCCAGCTGCAGACCAAATTCATCAGAAAGAGCCTAGCAGTGTCTCTACAACTCCTGAAACACCTGATCTTCAATTCACACCAAATGTCAATGACAGCAGAGCTCTGAAGAAGGAAAGACAGCATACTTTCCGCCTCAAATAAAAACAAAAAACGACAGATTAAATTATCAATGGGAAAGAATACTACAGAAAGTAAGACAATTAGTGACTTGATCAGAGGGGCTGCCAGCCCACCAGCCGTCAGTGACTGAACTGCCAGCCCAATAATCCATTCAGTCCACCCTCTCCCCCTTCTCTCTCACAGAGTCTGTCACCTGTTTTGCGCAGAATTTCTGGCAGTTTCTCAGCTGCCAGCCTGCCAGGTCGGAGTCACTGTACTGCCAGGCCTCAGTGATTGAGCTGCCTGGCCTCAGTGACTGAGCTGCCAGCCCAAGAATACATTCGACCCACAATGTCCATACTAGCCCTCTGGAAACCAGTCCCTTCGGCCCACAACACCCATACTATCGCAACAGAAAGCCCCCCCACACTGGCCAGCAATATTGGAATTGGTGGAGAGGTGGAATATTGCGTTGGGTGACCAGCCCTCCCATGTGATGCTGGGACCCAACAGGTCCCACTTAGTCTAGTTATTGTATATAAGTTGGAAATTTTGTCCTTTGTTTGAAATATGTTGAATTTGACATCACTTTTATTGATGTGCTGATATGCAAAACACTGCAACCCTAAATGATGTAAATAAAAAGTGTTTTCCTTGTTTATGAAGTTCAATTTAGAATTATTTGAAATTGTGGGGGTTGGTGCAAAATACTGCTGACCCACAAATGTGTCGTTATGAGACATTCACGTTTAAAAAATCCATGTCTCAAAAAAAAGCAAAAAGGTCCCCATGTTATTTGACCAACTTATCGGCTGAATTTAAATATGTAGGTATGTGTGCACTAGTTTTGCTCCTAATTCCCTCTTCCAAATCATTAATATATATGGTAAACAGTTCCGGCCCCAACACCGAGCCTTGCGGAAAAACATTCCAGAAGATTAGTCAAGCATGATTTCCCTTTCATAAATCTATGCTGACTTGGACTGATACGCATGCTATGGAACGGATCCTGATCTATTGATCATTGGAAAATGATCATATATATATATGTATATATATATATATATATATATATGTATATATATATATGTATATATATATACTTGTGTGTATATATATATATGTATATATGTATGTGTATATATGCATGTGTATGCGCATGTATATATATATGTATATTGTATGTATGCATATGTATGCATGTATATGTATGTGCATATATGAATGCATGTATGTATGTGTGTATATATATGTGTATATAATGATATATATAATTGCCTTTATGTTTTATGTACATCATCTGACATATAAGATAAAGCAAGTAATAGTGATGCTTTAAATCAAAGTTGCTTCTGATCCATGAGAATGAACTTTATTATCTCTAACTTGCCTCTCAGACACAGGTACACACAAACATACATTCATATAAATATATATATAAGTTAAATTAAATTTTGTGCACAGTGTGTGTTAAAGCTATACAAGGGAAACTGCACAATGCAAGGGAAACTACGCAAAGGAGGGGGCTGGGGAGGAAAGATGGGAGGGAAATAGGGGAACGGGGAAAACATTTACAATAATATTAACAAAAATATGTAAAGTGATAGATGCTGTAACAAACACTGTTCCCTACAACACCGATTACACCAGAGATGATAGAGCGGATCAATCTTTGGAGCGGATTACACAGCGGGAGCCATAGCAGAAGTCGCGTTTTGCATTAACAAATGGTGGCCGTGTCGATCCGTTACATACTACACCTCAGTGCGTTGGTTTACGTCGGAGTGGAGCATCTTGCTCCGCTCTATAATCTTTGGTGCAAACTAGTGACCATAGATACTAGAGGAGCTAGAGACAGAGAAGAAACGGCAGTTGCTGGTTTAGGGAAAACTCTGGGAACTATAGGGGGGGTTGCACGTGAGGTCACTGGGTCAGAGGGCTTGGGCGTACTTTCCTACCTGTAAAAAAAACCGCCAAAATGTTGCATTTTTGCGAGGAAGTCCGTGAGAGACATGTACCCAACTTCAGAATTCCAAAAAAGTGAAGCGAAATGAAGCGAGAGCTGAAGGGACAACTTGCTTGGCGAACATTGGCCGTGCAGATATCGGAATTGAAAATATTGGGAATTATCGCGTTTGCTCACTGCATTTCATCAACAGTAAGGCATTATTTGCGTTTTTTCTTGATTCCTTTGGTTTCTAAAAAGCCTCAGAAGTGATAAATCTGGCTGTAAATTTTGCTTCAGAGGCATTTTTTTGTATGTAAAAACCCATTTGAGAACCATGGGCGATTTAAAAATTTTACAGCCAGATTTATCAGTTCTGTAAGTTTTTAGATGCCAAAGGACTCAATAAAAAACACAAATAATGCCTTAGTTGATGAAATGCTGTGAGCAAACGGCCAATGTTCGCCCATCACTTGGACTGTTGTTGTCCCTTCAGCTTTCACTTCTATCCACTGTCATTTCTCCTCACTTTAGGAATTCTGATGTAGGCTAAATGTCTCTCACGCTTATCCTGATTTCCGTAATTATTTACACCGCAAAAATTGACAATAGCGGCGGGTTTTAACGGGCCCGCTACACTGGAAACAATGGTAAGTGCTTACCTGCAGCTCATCGCATGTACTCCACTTGGGGTAGCGTAGCAACAGTACGGGTCATGGGTCGTGACCCGACTGCTGTGAAACCTCCCTATACAAGTGTGTCAAACAACCAAGATAGACCACAAGGTATTGGAGACGATTCTGAGGGATAAGACATACATGCATTTGGATAGAAAGAAGCTGATTAAGGGATAGTCAACATGAGACATGGCAGATTATGTTGCACAAATTTAACTGAGCTTTTTGCCAAAACAACAAAGAAGGTTCAGGGCAAGGTCACATATGACTATATAGACTTCAGCAAGGCCTTGGATATGGTTCTGCATGACAAGCTGCTCTGGAAAGTTGGAGGCGGAGACCAAG
Source organism: Okamejei kenojei (assembly GCA_035221665.1). NCBI lineage: Eukaryota > Metazoa > Chordata > Chondrichthyes > Rajiformes > Rajidae > Okamejei > Okamejei kenojei. The sequence continues at coordinate 10,596,422 of CM069142.1, forward strand.
ACGGGACAGTATCCTGCTGACGCTGAGTCTCAGGGTACGGCCGTGGGACATACCCCAAGGGATGAAGGGCATGTGTCAGAGGTACCTTTTCCTGACAACAAAGTTGCCATCCCAGCAGAATGTTCCATTCGGGTAGGTCCAATGGGGTCATATCAGCATAGGTATCCTGCGGCCTGCGGCAGCGCCTGTTTAGGGCTGCCTACGAATCACCCTCTCTGAGGAGGGGAGTGCGAAATGTCAAGATATAACTGACTCTAAAGAGGTCGATGGAACATACTGGAGCACATATGTGCCAGCAGTGAACAGCGCCAACAGGGGGATGTGAGAGCCAGCCGCCGAATCTGTTATTCAGGTAAGGCCTATTCAACAGGGGAGAAAACCTGGCAGACGAATCAATTAAGGCCAACGGCGGGCAAAGGTTCATCGTTTCAGAACGCACCCCAGACGCTCATCGGCAGTAGGCGGTTCACTAGAGCTGGGGGCAGCATGACAGCTGGGCAGAAGTTCCACGCACCCTACCAACCGTACTCAACAAGGTGGGCCTGGCACTTCCGAAACATGGGTAAGTGGACCACTCACAAGTTGTAATATTTACACTTGTTTGTACAACACACAAAGGATAAAAAACATCTGCTTAGAGGCACAGTACTAGCATTCTAAGCAGGTTTGGAGGGTTGGCTTTGAAGATAAGGTTCGGAAATCGGGCCAGAGCTCTCATACAAAGCACCCATTGGAATAAGGCAGGAGTGGCCTGTTTATTATGAAAAATGGAGAGTGTCGGGCATATGAACTTTCCGAATATGAAAACTTATTTTCCTGACTAACAATAGATTCATGTCTCAAAGATCCATTCTGTGCAGTTCCATTTACAGAGGTTATCAAAGACAATATAACTGTACTCATAACAGTAAAACATTGCGGAATGGGATAAACTGTTGTTGGTCATTGGGATTTACCTTTAACTATTAATTAGCCTATGACTCCGCCCTGTGGCAAGAGATTGGAGTTAATAGCAACCTGTTATAAAACTGACTTCTATTTGATCAAGTGTAATTGGCAATAAAGTAGCTGTGTTTCAGCTGTGCAAATCAAGGAGCTGATATCGTGCTAAGTAGCGACCTCTCAAAGGACATGTAGACCATTGTTAACAACCTTATGCTATTATCAGCTGAAGCTACCTCAGTCACAATGATGAACAAACAGTACTCAGCATTGCTCCAGTAGTTTGGTCTGTCGAATTCAGTTATTGCAAACTGATGCTTAGAGCTCTAAGGTGAGAAGTTCCGAATACCATCTCTAGTTGGAGGTAGTGGAGATTTGCATGAGTTACCAATTCTTCAGTTGTTGGCATCAACTAAATATATACACTAGATGCACCCCATGGGTAAAGGGCAATTGAGCGAATATACATAATCTACAACTCAACTTCAAGTTGCTACACTGCAGTGGTGGCATATGTTAGTTACATGGCAATCAAGTAAAGTATCCTGTAATAATTTACCTAATCTCCTTTGCCACTGGTGTATCATCCAGTTCAGATCGATTCTGTTTTGCGTCCACTTTAGCCTCCCCTGAGATTCAGGGGTTGCTATTGATTTCTTTATTAACGTAAACCATTAATACATTTGAATCAATATCATGCTTAATGCATTTTTTGATTATTCACTCATCCTGAGTCAATCGATGCAGTGAGACGCCGAGATTTGGATCTGCGGCATGAAATCACAGGGCTTTGAACCCTTCACGGAATCACTCACGTGACTCTGAAGTAAAATAGTAAGATTTATCGAGAACTTGCCAGTTTGAAGTTTGATCTTGATTTTATGAGGAGTTACGTTGGTGATTACGTGCCCCTCCACGCCCAACCTTCTCTCATAAAGGTCATCTGGTAATTCTCAGGTTGCTAATCTTACTATGTTAACTTCGATTTTTGGCTATTTGTGATTTCACATCGCTGCTTTGAAGATAGACGCGCATGCGCACTGGCGGGGTTCTTCACGTAATCACCAACGTAACTCCTCATAAAATCAAGATCCAACTGGTAAGTTCTCATTTAATCTTACTATTATGCTGCACAAATTTAACTGAACTTTTTGCCAAAACAACAAAGGAGGTTCAGGGCAAGGTCACATATGACTATATGGGCTTTAGCAAGGCCTTGGATAAGGTTCTGCATGACAAGCTGCTCTGGAAAGTTAAATCACATGACATCAGGAGAACTCACTACACGGGTACAGACGGACTCATGGGAGAGAGAAACTGAAGATATGGATGGGTGCAAAGAGAATGCCAGGTGTGAAAATGACAGATCAAAGCAGATGCTGACCAAGGAAATGTAGAATTGTTCACTGTTGGCTGAGGGGAAGGTGACAACGAGGCTCACAAACAGTAAAATTAATTAGGAGGACAGTGAAACTAGTCGGAGAACAGCAGCAGTGTGATATGAGGGTGGGGGAGGGACAGAGAGAGAGGTAAAGTCGTTGTGGCTATCCCTCGAGGTCGAGGATGATGATCTACGTTCTGTTGTTTTCATGGACTCAAAGGTGGCTTATGAGTCCAATCCTGGCTTTGAAAGTTCTTTGACATTCAGGACAGGTAATTCCAGATGGCAGATCGGGCTTTGGTTGTTGCTGCCTCTCTTTCTGTTTTCTTCTCTTTTCTTCTAATTCTGCGCATCTCTTGGCTTCGAACGTCGCTGTTCCTTCTTGGATGATGGTTCGCCAGAGTTTCCTGACCTTGGCATTGTTTTCCCACTTGTCGATATCGATTGCATATTTCTTCATGCTGGCTTTTAAGGCGTCTTTGAATCTCTTCTTTTGTCCGCCTCTTTCACGTTTGCCTTCTTTAAGCTGGGAGTAGAAGGTTTGCTTTGGTCGACGCTCGTCTTCCATCCGAACAACATGACCGACCCTTCTTAGTTGGTTCTTGATGACGAGGGCTTCAATGCTAGATGTTTTTGCTTCATTCGGCACGCTGACGTTAAGTAAGGGTTACTTGAAGTTAGAGAAATCAATATTCATTCCGCTGGTGTGTTAGGCATGAATATTGATTTATCTAATTGCGGTTTTGGTCACCCTGCTATAGGAAGGGTGTTGTTAAGTTGGAGAGACTGCAGGGAAGATTCACAATGATATTGCCAGGACTTGATGGCCTGAGCTATAGGGAGAGGATGCGACTGGGACTTTATTCCTTGGAGCGCAGGAGGATGAGGGGTGAACGTATAGAGGTGTATTGTGGAATATATATGGTAAATGCGCAGTTTTAAAATCCAGAATAGGGAAATCAAGAACCAAGGGATATAGGTTTAAGATGGGGAAAGGATTTAATAGGAAGCTGATCTAAATGGCATCAAGTTGGGAAAAGGGGAAGTACAACGGGATCTGGGGGTCCTTGTTCATCAGTCTATGAAAGTAATGGGCCTGTCCCACCAGCATGCGATTGCATGCGTCTAGCGCGACCAAATGTGGTCGCTTGAGGCGTACGGTCGCGCGGGGCCGGTCCCACTTCGAACCGCGGAGGCGTATGGAGTTGTGCGGGGCTGGTCCCGACATCGCGTGGGACTCCGAAAATCCTGCACTGTTCGAAAATTCCGTGCGCCAACAGCCTGTCGGCCCGCAGGTGGATTGAGGGCGTACGCAGCATCTTGACGGCGTACACCTAGCGTGTGGCGTTGTGCGATGACGTCACCGCCTGGCATGCCGCTGCGTGATGACGTCACCGCCCAACGCCGTACGACGTCCAAATTCAGTCGGCCCGCCTCCTGCCCAGCTGATTGGTGAGTATGATCTCAGGACCAGCCCCGCACAACTCCATGCGCCTCCGCGGTTTAAAGTGGAACAGGCCGTACGCCTCAAGCAACCACGTATGGTCGCGCTAGACGCATGCAATCGCATGCTGCTGGGACAGGCCCTTAAGCATGCAGGTACAGCAGGCAGTGAAGAAAGCGAATGGCATGTTGGTCTTTATAACAAGAAGAGTCGAATATAGGAGCAAAGAGGTCCTTCTGCAGTTGTACAGAGCCCTAGTGAGACAACACCTGGAGTATTGTGTGCAGTTTTGGTCTCCTAATTTGAGGAAGGACATTCTTGCTATTGAGGGAGTGCAGCGTACAAGGTTGATTCCCGGGATGGCGGGACTTATTAAGGGTTTGGACACGCTAGAGGCAGGAAACAAGTTCCCAATGTTGGGGGAGTGCAGAACCAGGGGCCATAATAGAAATGGAAATCCGCATCTGGAAACAAATAAAGAAAACATTAAGAGCAAGGAGTAAGCCATTTAGAACGGAGATGAGGAAACACTTTTTCTCACAGAGAGTTGTGAGTCTGTGAAATTTTCTGCCTCAGAGGGCGGTGGAGGCAGGTTCTCTGATGCTTTCAAGAGAGAGCTAGAAAGGGCTCTTAAAAGTAGTGCAGTCGGGGGGAATTATAGGGAGCATGCATAATGGAACGGGGTACTGATTGGGGATGATCAGCCATGATCACATTGAATGGCATTGCTGGCTCGAAGGGCCGAATGGTCTACTCCTGCACCTATTGTCTATTGTCTGAGAGACAACATTTTTATACAGAGTGTGGTGAGTGTATTGAATGAGATGCTTTGGAGGTAGTTGGGAGGCAGGTCATACAACAACATTCAAAAGGCATTTGGACAGGTACATGAGTAGGAACAGGATTAGAAAGGATTGGATATGGGCCAAACATGGGCTGGTGGGACTAGTGTAGATGGTGCATCACGCTGGCATGTACAAGTTGGGCCGAAGGGCATGTTTCCGTGCTGTATGACTCTATAACTTTACGTTGACTGAACAGGTATCACTTTTAAGCCTTCAAAAATAAGCCAAGCTGGTACCAGGTTCAAATGAAAATAATGTTGATCAATATACACCGCAGAATCGTGGCTTTCTTCTCCAGTTCCCTCACACATCCCAAAGATGTGTTGGTTTGTGGGTTAATTGGCCTCTTTAAATTGCCCATGGTGTGTAAGTGGGAGGAGTAGTGGGATAACATAGAACTATTGTGAAAGGGTGATCAATGGTCAACATGGACTATGTGGGCTGATGGGCCTGTTTCCCATTCTGGAATATCCATATCCATGCGATATCCATAGGGTCTTAACGGAAACAGTTCCTTATGGGGACACAGCCTGTAGAATGGCTGCCTTACAGCTCCTGCAAACCAGAGTCAACTCTAATGTCTGCTGCTGTCGGTGTGGAGTTGGCCTGTTCATCCTATGTGGATTTCTTCTGGTGCTCTGAGTAACTCCCACATCCCCGAGACACTCTGGCTGGTACATTAACTGGCCACTGTAAATCGCCCCAAGTGTGTAGATGAGTGATAGAGTCTGGGGGGGAATTGCGAGGAATGTGGTGAGAGTCGATGGGATTAGTTCAGGATTTATGGAAATGCATCCTTGAAATCGGCTCGGACTCAGTGGGCTGAAGGGCCTCTTTCTGTGCTAATGATTCTAGTTTAGTTTAGTTTAGTTTATTGTCAACCGTGTACCGAGTTACAATGACAAGCTTTTTTGTTTCATGATATCCAGTCAGTGGAAAAGCTAGCAAGCCATCCACAGTAAACAGCTACTGGGTACAGCATGCAGGTACAGCAGGCAGTGAAGAAAGCGAATGGCATGTTGGTCTTTATAACAAGAAGAGTCGAATATAGGAGCAAAGCGGTCCTTCTGCAGTTGTACAGAGCCCTAGTGAGACAGCACCTGGAGTATTGTGTGCAGTTTTGGTCTCCTAATTTGAGGAAGGAAATAATATTCAGGAATAATATTCAGCTCAAGATAAAGTCCATATAGTCAAATTAAAGATAGGCCAAGGGTCATCAATGAGATCGATGGTAGGTTAGGACCGCTCTCTTGTTGGTGATGGGATGGTTCAGTTGCCTGACAACAGCTGGGAAGAAACTGTCCCTGAATCTGGAGGTGTGCGTTTTCACACTTCTGTACCTTTTGCCTGATGGGAGAGGGGAGAAGTGGGAGTGAGAGGGTGGGACTCATCCTTGGTTCTGCTGCTGGCCTTGCCGAGGCAGCGTGAAGGGTAGATGCAGTCAATGGAAGCGAGGTTGGTTTGTGTGATGGTCTGGGCTGTGTCCACAATTCTCTGACGTTTCTTACGTTCTTGGATGGAGCCGTTCCCAAACCAAGCTGTGATGCATCCCGATAAAATGCTTTCTACAGCACACCTGTAAATGTCTGTCAGAGTTGTTTGGGACATGCTGAACTTCCTAAGCCTTCTAAGGAAGCAGAGTCATTGGTGTGTTTTCTTGGCCATTGCTTCGACATGGCTGGTCCAGGACAAGTTACTGGTGACATTTATTCCTCGCAACATAAAGCTTTCAATCATCTCCACCTTTGGCGCCGTCAACAGACATCGGGGCAGGTCTACCGCTAAATCCTAAACATAACAAACACCCAGTCAAGGCCCCAAGGAACCTTTCACGGTTTAATCTAATTCTAACAGCTGTAATTGTTTAACGGCTTGGGGGATGCAGATCAAATTTTCTTCCGCTCTGATTTATGACCTGCATTACAATAGCCAAGAGTTGCGAAACAGCTGTCGCAACCGAAAAGATCTCAAGTATTCAAAATTTCGAGGGAGTTGTAATTGTGATGTGTGAAAGTGAAAGAATAAAAGTGCTTCCTTCAGAAAGATAAATGTAACGTCAGGTAAAGCTACGTCTAAAATCCTATGTTTAACTGTTCTCACATTATGTGCGTGTGCCTTCACCTTATATTCTCCAACAATGAAAATGTGAACCTCATCTACTGTATCCGCTGTTCCAGGCGTGGACTCCGATATATCGACGAGACCAAGCGCAGGCTCGGCGATTGTTTCCACTCAGTCTGCCTGGGCCTACCTGATCTCCCCGTTGCTAAACACTTTAACTCCCCATCCCATTCCGCCACTTACCTTTCTGTCCAGGGCCTCCTCCACTGTCAGAGTGAAGCCCAGTGCAAATTGGAGGAGCAGCACCACATATTTTGCTTGGGCAGCTTACAACCCAGTGGTATGAATATTGACTTCTCTAACTTCAAATAACCCTTGTTTACACTCTCTCTCCATCCCTTCCCCGCCCTAGTTCTCTGACTGGTTTCATTGTCCTGGCTAATGTTACTGATTGTATGCCTCGTTGCCACCTTCCTTCAATAATATAGTGCAAAAAGACAAAACCATTGCCCCCAAGTTCAAAGCTTATTTGGAGGTTGTAGTGTTTAATAGCCTGATGGCTGAGGGGAAGTAGCTGTTCCTGAACCTGGACGTTACAGTTTTCAGGCTCCTGTTTCTTCTTCCCAATGGTAGGGGAGAAATGAGAGCATTGTCAGGGTGGTGTGTGTTTCTCGTGGACTAACGTTGCAATAAAATTGCAAGATATATTCCGAGCTGGAGTGTGAGAGTTCAATGAAGTTTGTACGTTACACCGAAAGCCCCGATTTATGTTGATTGGTGAGGATACATACAATGCTTGACACAGTTTTAGTGAATGTTGCTGAAACATTCTCAGGCATGCCATTGGGAATGACACAAGGAAGTGTCCAGGATAAGTTCCAATTGGGTGCACACTCACATGGAAGTGGCCATGAGCATGATTTAAACATGATTTAAAGCACCTTTCAGATGCTAATTTAACTGTTCGACATTAGAAATTAAAAACAATTATTCAAATCTTGTTTCGGAGTAAAACATAAATAATGTTTTACTCCGAAACAAGATTTGAATGAGTAAATGTTTTAATTTCTAATGTCGAACAGTTAAATTAGCATCATAAATCAGGTCTAACAAAATGTATATATCATGTTAATAATAGCCTGTGCAATGCAAAACTTGTTTTTGTTTCCTGAAATTTCCAAGGAGCAGCTGTTGAATAATTAACTGTCATTTCTGGATTTTCAATAGTTCACTTATAGGTTTTGAAGTCAGTATTTCAGGATCCCGACCATAGGAGAGAACATTGCCAAACTTCACATAAGTTGGACACAAAATGCTGGAGTAACTCAACGGGACAGGCAGCATCTCTGGAGAGAAGGAATGGGTGATGTTTCGGCTCGAGACCCTTCTTCAGACTCGGGAATGGAAGGGAGACAGAGATATGGAAGGGTAAGGTGTGAAACTGACAGATCAAAGCTAACCGCCAAGGAAAATATAGAATGGTTCATTGTTAGCTGGAGGGACGGTGAGAATACCATAAAAAGAAATTAATCAGGACAGTGAAACTGGTTGGAGAACTAGGGTGGGGGAGGGAAGGAGAGAAAGGGAAAGCAAGGGTTACGTGACGTTAGAGAAATCAATGTTCATAAAGCTGGGTTGTAAGCTGCCCAAGCCAAATATGAGGTGCTGTTATCTTGTGAAGGCTGAATCTATTGAGTATTATTGATAGGTGGACAAATACGCCTATGATGATGTTTGATAAATAGGTCTGGTCTGGCAACTCCCTTCATCTCTATCACAGTGGTGGGAAATAACTTGTTGAAGATTCCTGGTTGATTGATATCGGTCAATTAACATTCCCCTCTCTAAAGCTTCCAGCTCCTCCAGGTTTCTCCCCCTATTACAATTCGGGTCCCGATCTGAAATGTCGCCTATCCGTGTTCTCCAGAGATGCTGTCTGACCCGCTGAATTACTCCAGCACTTTGTATTTTTTGCTCAAGCATCCAACATCAGCTGTTGCCTGTGTCGACTAACATACTCCATTGCTTTACATTCGACCAATGCAGGCAAGAACAACGGCCTGTCTGTTTGCAATGTGCATTAGAACAGATATGCTGAAGCTTGGTTCTCGCCTTGAAATAACGGCTGCTGCTTCCACGTCATTTGGTAACCTCTGAATAATCTGTTCCTGCTACTTACATCTGAAGAAGAGTCTTGACCCGAAATGTCATCTATTCCATTCCTCCAGAGTTGCCACCTGACCCGCTGAGTTACTTCAGTTTTTTGTGTGTGTTCTCTGTTCTATCTCAGCTGCATCTGCACCCAAGATGAGGTGTTCCATACCAAGACATCTGAGATGTCTTCAATCGCCAGTGAATGGGGTTCCCCTCTCCCATCATAGATGAGGCCCTCACACGGGTGTCCTCGGTATCCCGCGACTCCGCCCTGGCTCCCCCTCCCCTCGTCGCAACGGGGACAGAGTCCCCCTAGGCCTCACCTTTCACCCCATCAGCCGTCGCATACAACACATAACAGGGCTGCCAACTCTCACGCTTTCAGCGTGAGAATCGCGCCTTGGAGCTATGTCTCACGCCCTCACGCTCATGACCGAGTTCTCACGCTGAGTTCAGTCCCTGCACCAGTTTGACCCTTTGCGCCGGCTGCCAGCGCTCTGTGCGGTCTGGGGAAGCGCGTCGGTTGACGGCTGTGAGTAACGTCGCGTCTCTTCTCTTCTCTTTGGTCGAATGTGCAGCTGCCGGCAACAACCACCAGGTGAAGCAGTTGTCAAACATGGGAGGGGGGAGAGGGACACGCCCACGACGACCATAATGAGGCCAAACATCTAGGACAGGGTTCGGACTACGGGCACACGGCCCGTAAACCCAAAACAACCGCGGGACCTGGGAACGGCAGCCAGACCCTGGGACACGAGCTGACCTGGGAACAGCAGCCAGTCCCGGGGCACGCAGAATGCCAACTTGATCAGTATGGACAAATTGGGCCAGCCATGTACATGTTGTATAACTATGCAGATCTGAATGGGCTTAGAATGACCATTTAAGCAAAATTGCCCTCACTTTCCCCATTTTGATTCTTGAGATTAATATCCCTTTGCGCTGTTAACAGCGTTAAAGTACTTATGAGGTACAGTCAGGAAAGGGAACATGTTATTTTTTTTTAGTTTGCTTTCATTTGTTAGTTGATTTTTTGTTGACTGACATAATTTCTGAAATAGTCTTAAAGTAACTTAACTGTTATAAAGCAGTAATGTGATTTTTGTCCAAACCATTGGAACTTGCATAAAATGTTTGAATTATTAACAAGGCTGCCAACTCTCACGCATTGAGCGTGAGACCCGCGCAACTCACAAAATTCTCATGCTCTCACGCTGATCATAATTATATAATGAGAATAGGACCTGTTTTGCCTAACAAATAGTGTAGGAAGGAATTGCAGATGCTGGTTTAAACTGAAGATAGACACTAAATACTAGAAAAACTCAGCAGGACAGGCAGCATCTCTGGAGAGAAAGAATGGGTGATGTTTCGAGTCGAGACCTTCAGCCTGAAGAGGTTGAAAACCAGCCATAAAACACAATGACTGGACATGTGTGTTATCCAACTAAGGGCAGAAATCAGAATCATGTGTTCATCTTTATTCACGTGACACCATAATAAATATATTACAGAAAAAATAATTTAGTGGGGTGGCACGGTGGCGCAGCGGGAGAGTTGCTGCCTTACTACCACATGGGTTTTCTCTGGATATTCCGGTTTCTCCCATATCCGAAAGAAGTGCAGGTTTGTAGGTTAATTGGCTTCTGTAAATTGTCCCTGGCGTGATGGATGGAATTGGTGTATGATAGATTGCTGGTCGGTGTGGACCTGGTGGGTGGAAGGGCCTGTTTCCATATATATCTTAATTTCATTGAACCATATATGATTGAATATGTGGCATTATTTTCGTCTTGTTTCTATATTCAAAAGGTAAGGTTGAAACCATCTGAAGAAGGGTTTCGGCCCGAAACTTTGCCTATTTCCTTTGGTCCATAAATGCTGCTGCACCCACTGAGTTTCTCCAGCAATTTTGTCTACCTTCGATTCTCCAACATCTGCAGTTCCTTCTTGAACAAGGTCGATTGATTTATTTGTGTAGAACAGTGATGGAAGTCTGACTTTTGCTTTGTTTCTCTGAGTTTTTCCTATATATATATGCATAGCAACATGAATATAATCTGATTTCCATACATGAATATAGTCATTCATGTGCTGCACCTGTTGAGTAGAGCCTGGATCTACTGTGGAATGTAGTTAGGAATGTAATTTAGCCTAACCTTATTCATACCTAATCCAATTTAAAGCATAAATGTTGCATCCAAGTGTAAGTTAAGACTCGCTACAGTATGCACCAGATTGCACAATTTCAAGCTGAAAAATGTAAAAGCTCCTTACGCAATTTCTCACTCTCAAGTCTCACCCAATGTTGGCAGCCCTGACATAATCCTCCAATATTTTCATCACCTCCAACGGGATCCCACCACTAGCCACATCTTCCCATCTCCACCACTTCCCGCAGGGACCGTCCCCTTCGCAACTCCCTGATTCATTTGTACCTTTTCACCCAAACCACCCCCTCCCCAGGTACTTTCCCCTGCTTCCTTTTCGTTGTTTTTGCTGCAACTGCTTTAATTTCTTACGTATATCCCTTTTGCATTCCTACGTAGCCAGCATAATCAAGGACAAGACTCACTCCCTCTTCTCCTGTCAGGCAAGAGGTACAGTAGTTTGAAAACACTCACCTCCAGATTCAGGGGCAGTTTCTTCCCAGTTGTCATCAGCCAACTGAATGGTCCTCTCATCTCATAGAGTGTGGTACTGAACTCCCATCAACATCAACGGCGACCTTGGAACAATGTTTTATCGGACTTCAATGTTATACCTTTGCACTAAAGTAGTGCCCTTTGTCCATGCTGTGTGGACTGCCCCATTTATCAGCATGCAAATAAAAGCTTTTCACTGTACCTCGATACACATGGCAATAATAAACTAAACTAAATTAAACTAAACTATTAAGAAAATATTCATTTTTTATTATTTTGGATCCAAAGTAGATGATTTCATACTTGGCTTTATGAAAATCAATGGCGGCCGCAGTTTTGCTTATTGGCTTAGTGTAAATCCTTATGTGGATATTAGGAGGAGATGTGATGTAATTAAAGTGAAGGGGGAGATGTGATGTAATTAAAGTGAAGGGGGAGATGTGATGTAATTAAAGTGAAGGGGGAGATGGATGTAATTAAAGTGAAGGGGGGGAGATGTGATGTAATTAAAGTGAAGGGGGAGATGTGATGTAATTAAAGTGAAGGGGGAGATGTGATGTAATTAAAGTGAAGGGGGAGATGTGATGTAATTAAAGTGAAGGGGGAGATGTGATGCAATTAAGTGAAGGGGGAGATGTGATGTAAAGTTAAAGTGAGGGTGAGGGGGGAGATGTGATGTAATTAAAGTGAAGGGGGAGATGTGATGTATTTGTAATGTACTATCATTGAATGTATTAGAATGGAATTTGTGATGTATTTGTAATGTAATATCGAATGTAAATGCCAGCGCCCCTTGAGGCCAAAAGCAGAAGCTGGCAAATATACCTGTACCTCGTGACTGAGGTCAAGTGACCTTCTGGAAGTTTCAGTCATGGCAGATTAAACTTATCTTACAAGACGGCGGACGTGTAATCATAGTGCTAGTCACAACAGGGCCTTACGGAGAACATTACATCATTGATACCAGTTTATACATGAATGAAAAATGGTAATTTTCTCCCGTCTCACCATCTATCTACTTGTACCATTCAGCAGGACTAAACTACAACTTATCCATCTTATGAGTCTGAAGGAGGGTTTGGGCCAGAGACGTCACCCATTCCTTCTCTCCAGAGATGCTGCCTGTCCCGCTGAGTTACTCCAGCATTTTGTGTCTATCTTCGGTTTAAACCTGCATCTCACAGTTCCTTCCTGCACAACATATCCATTTCCTTCTCCTTTCTTCTGAAGATAGACTGCTTTTGACTGAACAGTTTGGCTTAGAATGCCCTCCCAACTTAAGTGAGTAGAACCGCACGGTGTAACCTTAATTCTTCCAGAACCACCACAGTTTGGGACTTTGGTCTGTGAAATGCTATTTATAAAGAAAACTCAGAAAAGGATTTTTATCTATAAAGGGCAATATTTATTGCAAAATGTTGTACAAATACACAAGAAATAATACAAAATATTGATATCACATTTCAACATTGGTGCAGAACAATTTAGTTATATAGATAGTTCAGGCATAGACTATTTTCTAAATGGGGACAAGATTCAGAAATCGGTGGTGCAAAGGGACTTGGGAGTGCTGGTGTAGGATCCCCAAAGGGTTAATTTGTAAGCTGAATTAGTAGTAAGAAAGGCAAATGCAATGTTAGCATTTATTTTGAACGGACTAGAATATAAAAACAGGGAAGTAATGCTGAGGGCTTTATAAGGCACTGGTCAGACCACATTTGGGGTATTGTGAGCAGTTTTGGGCCCCATGCCTGATGAAGGATGTGCTGGCATTGGAGAGAGTCCAAAGGAGGTTTAACGCAAATGATCTCAGGGATGATTGGGTTAACGCATGATGAGCGTTTGACGGCACTGGGCCGGTACTCGCTGGAGTTTAGAAGGATGAGGGGGGACCTCATTGAAAGTTACCGAACAGTGAAAGGCCTGGATAGAGTGGATGTGGAGAGGATGTTTCCTCTAGTGGGAGAATCTAGAACCAGAGGGCATAGTCTCAGAATAAAAGGACGTACCTTTAGAAATTAGATGAGGAGGAATTTCTTTAGTCAGACAGTGGTGAATCTGCTGAAATTAATTGCCATAAACGGCAAGTCATTGGAGATTGACATTTTCTTGATTAGTAAGGGTGTCAAGGGTTATGGGGAGAAGGCAGGAGAATGGGGTTGAGAGGGAAAGCCATGATTGAATGGCAGAGTAGGCTTCATGGGCCGAATTTCCTAATCCTGCTCCTATCGCTTATGACCTTATGATGACTGAGGGATTGGACAACTGACACACAGAGCACTTTTACAATTGTACTGTTAGGAAGCATAATACAATGCTGATAATAGTTGATACCACAATCTTGAGTGTAGGACTCCTGCACTGCCAAATAAAAGTTGGCATCAGGGTGAGAGTACCTTATTGCAAAAATGTCTCAGCGTTATATGCTGACAAACAACCTTTTTGGAAGTCATTTGAGGTGCTCTCGAGTGTTTGTAGACCAAAGAACCCGGGAATCTTAAGATGCAATTCATGTCTCTCGGTCGTCATTCTCTGAGGTCCATTCTCTGCAGGGCCCAGACGTCAGAATTACATTATCCAGTCCAATTTCACCAACGCTGCCCTTTCCTCGCTTTGCTTCAAAAACAATCTACAACATAATTAAAAGAAGAAATTGTAAAGCACAACATGAATGACAAATAAAGGAATGCTTTAAACTGCCACAGAAGCCTGTGGAGGCCAAGTCAATGGATGTTTTTAATGCAGAGATGGATAGATTCTTGGTTAGTACGGGTGTCAGGGGTTATGGGGAGAAGGCAGGAGAATGGGGTTAGGAGGGAGCGATAGATCAGCCATGATTGAATGGCGTGATGGGCCGAATGGCCCAATTCTGCTCCTATCACTTATGAACATGTACTAATGCTACTATTAATGCTACTATTAAATTCCCATCTGTCTGCTCAACAGTAATGGATGATTTATTTATTTTCAATGCTGTTGCTGGCCCCGTAGCAGAGACGTCCATGTCGCGAGGCTGGAAACTGGAAGTATCCCGAGCTAATTCTGCTACCACTGGCTCCCACTGATTGTCGCCGGAAGCTTGCGGCCTTTTCAGGACGGACGATGACAGCGAGGTCAACATTTGTAACAAGATGGACACGAAAGAAGAATGCTGTTGCTGTTTGTTTTGTAATCATGTGTTGTCTTTCTGACGACTGGATAGCACGCAACGTAAGCTTATCACTGTACCTCGGTACACGTGACAATAAACGAAACTGAACTGAACTAGCTCGGAGGTCTTCAATTATTTGTATCTATCTCTTGCTACTGTTCCACATTCATTAATTAGGTTTATGCAATGTGCAGATACAATGACGATAAAAGTGAATCCCATCTGTTGTCCTCACTTACTTCTACTATATATCCTCAAACAACTGGTTCAATTAGTTAATGCAGACAACGGCCATTTCCAAACCTGGGGTTTATGATCAGAGAAGTGTGAATTCATAGAACTGTCAATAGGGATTAATTTCTTCTGAAATATATGCTGATACTGTTCTTAATAAGAAGACAACCACTGTACAGTGATGTCTCTTGGGCAAGCCCCTTAAGCAGTACTGAATCTGTTACGCCAACACAAGAGGTGGGTCGGCACAGTGCTAGACGCAGCGGGTAGAGCTGCTGCTTCCATGACCTGATTAGATTCTCTTGGACTACTGGTGTCGCTGTCTGTACGCAGTTTCCCCATGACTTCCGGTCGTGCTCTGGTTTACTCCCACATCCCAAAGACGTCTACAGGTTTGTATCTTCAGTAACAGGTTGCATGTTCACAAAAATGAACCTCCACCCCTGAACAACTCACCTCAGCTGTGAAGTGGGCAATGATATGTTGTTTAGCAACAATGCCTACATATGTAAATTGTGTTTATAATAAACCTGCTCCACCTGCTTTGGGCTGAAGCTGGATATGAGAAATGGGAGCCCACAACATGGGAGACTTGGCTGATGGGCTTTCTAAAACCATGTAGGAAAGTGAATGAATGGACATGAGTGATCACTTTACAGTATCACATGTGATCTTTGTGTTTGATGCGACAAGGTATGCTCAAGAGTCTCCACAAAGGGGCACCAACAGCGTTACGTCACAGATTCAAGATGATGCACAACCAGGCGATGGTTTGTGTGCTAGCCACAGAAGCCAGGTCTCTGCCGTTAACATTGTACAAGCGCTCCACACTTTCTTCTTTTCACATGTAATGGCATAGATGGTAATCATGTATTATCTTTCTCCCGTACCAAGAGAGCTCACGACAATAGGCTTTTCACTGTGCCTCAGTAGACGTGACAATAAACTAAAACTGGCGGGCTGACACTCCCTGCTGAGGTCCAGGCAGCGCGCAAACTCCTCGGACACTCCTCATACCGTCCCTTGACCATGACCCCATGAGGACAAACGACCAGGTATGCATTCTCAGCCAGACAAGTTTCATTAGCAATCATCTAGGCGCGATTCCTCCAACCAGCCCCAACCCCGCGCTGCCGTTTCCAACTCCTATCACAAAAATCCATAAAAACAGGACTGACTTCGCCCCGAGCCATGTTTCTGCCTGCACCTGCCCCACTGAACTCATCTCCACATACCTTGATTCCATCCTGTCTCCCCTTGTCCAGTCCCTTCCGATCTACATCTGCGACACAATGTACCCCCTTAAACTCTTCAATAACTTTCAATTGCTCGCCCCTTTTGCCCCATCTTTACCATGGACGTCCAGTCCCTTTACACCTCCAACCCAAAAGCAGGAAGGACTAAAGGTCCCCTGGTTCTTACTTGAACAGTCCTGACCCAAAACATCACCATGTATTCCAGAGATGCTGCCTGGTATCCTTGCACTTTGTGTCTTTCTTTTGTAGACCAGCATTGCAGTTCCTTCTTTCGACATAATTCACTGTTCTATGTATAATCCAGTGCGATCTCAAATATCAAAGACTTTTAATATTTATGCACCCTGTTAGTTCTCTTTCCCCCCTCTTAGTTGGGCAGTAGTATTGCAACCCAATCCAACTCCCACCATTTTAGTATTTCAAGGGGAATAAATCTTCGTCAAAGGTTGACTGCAACAGATATCAGAGATAAACATGTTTACTAAGTGTGGTACCAAAAAACAAAAAACGTTTATATGCAGGATAAGTTTTGGTAAAGCATTTCAGAGACAAGTATCAATCTGTTCCAGTTTCTTAACTAATGCAAACCTACTATACTGTATCACTGGTAAATATGTTCATGTGACACGATACTCAACCAAAATAAAATAAAACCATTGTTTCTGCCAAAAATATCAGATACAGCTGGAGATACATTTGTCTTTGATTTGCAGTCTAAGTGTGCAAAGACACTGCTTGCTTTAGGAAAAAGGACTTCAGGTAATTATGTCAATAAACTCGTTTGACTATGTGTATACCATGGGCTGTTGAGATTGAATGTAAGGCTCTTGATCTTTGTGGCTGTTGAAGTGCATATCTTGTGGATCACATGCAAACTTAGTACAACATCTCAATCCTCGTGCATGTACAGGCCTTGAATATTATTCAGACCACCAGGTACTTTTAGTTTAGTTTCGAGATACAGAGGGGAAACAGGCCCTTCGGCCCACCGAGTCCGCACCGACCAGCGATCTCCGCACATTAACACTGTCCTGCACACACTCGGGACTATTTACATTCATACCCAGCCAATTAACCTGCAAACGTGTACGTCCTTGGAGTGTGGGAGGAAACCAAAGATCTCAGAGAACACCCACGCCGGTCATGGGGAGAACGTACAAACTCCGTACAGACAGCACCTGTAGTCGGGATCGAACCCGGTCCCTGGCGCTGCAAGGCAGCAACTCTGCCGCTGCGCCACCGTGCCGCCCGATACTGTTAAAGCTTTATCCATCACAAGGATAGAAAACTTACCCATACCCTGCTGAAAACCTTTTATGCCCCTGTCCCACTTTCCCGAGTTACTCACAAATTCTCCTTAGTTTTCCCCTTGATTCAAACACGGAGAATTACGGTATCGCTGACCGTAGGTACTCGGGGCTATTTTGTTTTACTCGTGGACATTTTTCAACATGTTGAAAAAACGTCCCGACTTACCTGATGCCCCGAGCTGGCATCATGAGCCGCTACGAAATATCTACGAACGCCTATGGCCTCCTATGGAATCGCTACGGACTCCTACGGACATTCTCCGAGTTTAAATCAAGGGGAAAACTCGGGAGAATTTGTGAGTAACTCAGGAAGGTGGGACAAGGGCTTGGGAATGAAACAGAAGGATTGGCCAAATTGGAAGCTCTTTTGAAAAGACAGTACAGGTATACCTGGTTAGTACGCAACAAAAGCTTTTCACTGTATCGTGACAATAAACTAAACTGAACTGAACTGAACTGATGGATATAAAAGCATATGGGGAATAGATAGGAGCACCTTTACCCAGGGTAATGGATTCAAGAACCGGAGGTGAGAAGGACAAATTTTAATTGAGGGGCAACTTTTTCATGGTGGACATATCGAACGTGCTGCTGGGGTGATTGGGGCAGATACTATAACAGCACTTAAAAAAACACTTGGACAGGTACCCGGAGAGGAAAGGTGTGGAGTGATATAAGCCAAGTGCAGGCAAATTGGACTAGCTTTGGTGAGGTATGTTGGTCAGCATGGATGAGTTGGATTGAAGGGCCTGTTTTTGTAGGCTGAGGCTTTCACGCGATTCTTCGTTCTAACCTACGCTTTGCAGGTGAGCAGGAAAGGATCAGATCATCTATAAATATGTAATTAGCTTCAGTTACAAGACAGCAATGCCTAGAATGGCAAATTCCCCATGAGGCCAGAACTTCTGGAGGCCCCATGGTAAATCAAAGTGCTTTGAGGTGCCTTGGGATAGGACTTCATTGTCCCAGAGAGGTTCCACTCTTACTTCTCATTTGTAACTAGAATGCTCCCCTCTCTATCATTCACTTCCATAAACCTTAGATCTCCACTAAGAGCCACTGGTCATTAAGGAAATGCATGGAGCAGTGTGTTCCCACCAAAACCATCTGAGTGTTCCTCAACCAGAACCTTGGGTGGAGCAGGAGGTCCACAATCATCTGAGGACCACATCGCAGGCGTTCAAATCTGGCGACGCAGGCTCATACAGCCGGTCCAGATGTTACCTGGACAAGGCAAATAATCACTTTCACTCTAAATTGGTGGGTGAAATGAACGTTCGGTAACTGTGTCAGGGCTTGCTTGCCATCACTTCCTACAAGGCAAAACCAAGTGGCAGCACAAGCAATAGTGAGGCAGCTCTCCTAGACATGCATTGTATGGATGCTTCAAATAGCAGAACACTGATGTGCCTTCTTGGGCTTCTATAACTTCCAATGGGATTGTAACCTCAGTCATCCAGATCTATGTCACAAGATCCTTCATCAAGGTTCAAGTTCATGTTCAAGTGAGTTTATTGTCATGTGTCCCTGATAGGACAATGACATTCTTGCATTGCTTCAGCACACAGAACATAGAAGGCATTGACTACAAAACAGATCAGTGTGTCCATATACCATTATATACGTAAATACACACATGAATAAATAAACTGGTAAAGTGCAAATAACAGACAATGGATTATTAATGTTCAGAGTTTTGTCCGAGCCAGGTTTAATAACCTGATGGCTGTGGGGAAGTAGCTATTCCTGAACCTGGTCGTTGCAGTTCTCAGGCTCCTGTACCTTCTACCTGAAGGCAGCGGGGAGGATGAGAGTGTGTGGTCAGGGTGGTGTGGGTTCTTTGATGATGCTGCCAGCCTTTTTGAGGCACAGCAACTGCAATAAATCCCCTCGATGGAAGGAAGGTCAGAGCCGATGATGGACTGGGCAGTGTTTACTACTTTTTGTAGTCTTTTCCTCTCCAGGGCGCTCAAGTTGCCGAACTAAGCCACAGTCAGCAAGCTCTCTACTGCGCACCTGTAGAAGTTAGAGAGAGTCGTCCTTGACAAACCGACTCTCCGTAATCTTCTCAGGAAGTAGAGGCGCTGATGTGCTTTCTTGATAATTGCATTAGTGTTCTCGGACCAGGAAAGATCTTCACAGATGTGCACGCCCAGGAATTTGAAGCTCTTGACCCTTTCAACCATCGACCTGTTGATATAAACAGGACTATGGGTCCCCATCCTACTCCTTCCAAAGTCCACAATCAGTTCCTTGGTTTTGCTGGTGTTGAGGGCCAGGTTATTGTGCTGGCACATATTGACAGTCGCTCGATCTCTCTTCTGTACTCCGACTCATCCCCATCAGTGATACGTCCCACAACAGTGGTGTCGTCAGCGAACTTGATGATGGAGTTCGCACTGTGACCGGCTACGCAGTCATGAGTATAGAGTGAGTACAGCAGGGGGCTGAGCACGCAGCTTTGAGGTGCCCCCGTGCTGATTGCTATCGAGTCTGACACATTTCCACCAATACGAACAGATTGTGGTCTGTGAATGAGTAAGTCGAGGATCCAATTGCAGAGGGATGCGCAGAGACCCAGTTCTGCGAGTTTGGTAACCAGCTTGGAGGAGATGATAATATTAAATGCCGAGCTGTAATCGATGAATAACAGCCTGAGATATGAGTTT
Organism: Okamejei kenojei; assembly: GCA_035221665.1. Taxonomy (NCBI): domain Eukaryota; kingdom Metazoa; phylum Chordata; class Chondrichthyes; order Rajiformes; family Rajidae; genus Okamejei; species Okamejei kenojei. The sequence continues at coordinate 10,616,514 of CM069142.1, forward strand.
TTGTTGTCCAAGTGGTCCAGAGCAGAGTGGAGAGCCAGCGAGATCGCATCCACCGTTGATCTGTTGTGGCGGTAAGCGAACTGCAGTGGGTCCAGGTTTTTGTCGAGGTAGGAGTTGATTTGCACCATGATCAACCTCTCAAAGCACTTCATCACCACAGGCATTAGTGCCACAGGTCGATAGTCATTGAGGCACGTCACCTTGCTCTTCTTGGGCACTGGTATTATTGATGCCCTTTTGAAGCAGGTGGGAACCCTCAGAAAGCATCTAGACCTGACGGTGTACCCAGCTGCTTTCTCAAAAACTGTGCAAAACCTGGTTGGAGTTTTGTTGTGGACATCAATTAACTACAGAGCAGGGGCACTAACGTCTAGAAGTCGTTTGAGAGCCTGGACCCACTACAATTTGCCTTCCACCACAATAGATCAACATGGATCTCTATTCTGCAATGTACCACTTGGACAATAAGAACACATACGTCAGGCTGTTATTTATCAACTACTTCTGGGCGTTCAGTACCATCTTCCCCTTCCAATGTTGTCAGGCTCAGGGAACTGGGTCTTTGCACATCCTTATGCAACTGGATCCTCGACTTCCTCATCAACAGACCACAATCGGTATGAATTGGCAAAACATTTCCTCCTCCCTAACCATCAGCAAGGAGCACCTGAAGGCCGTGTGCTCAGTCCCGTGCTCTGCTCACCCTATCCCATGACTGTGTAGCCAGACATGTTCCAACTCCATTTTTAAACGCACCAAAGACACCCCCACTGTTGGATGAGTTGCGGTAATGATGAGTCAGAGTGTTGGAGGGAGATCGATCACCTATTGGAACGGTGCCAGAACAACAACCTCGCCCGCAATGTCAACATGTCAACAAGGAGCTGATTGTTGATTTTAGAAGAGAGAAACCGAGGATCCACAAGCCTGCCTTCATCAACGGCTGGCAGTGGAGAGAGCCAATAACTTCAAGTTCCAGGGCGTGCATAGATATCTCTGAAGATCTATGCACGTCTAGCATATTGTTGCAATCATAAAGAAAGCTCATCGACGCCTCTACTTCCTAAGAAGATGAGGAGATTTGGTATATTGATGAATACTCTTTTGAACTTCTACATGTTTACAGCAGAGATCAAATTGAGATGCTGGTTTACAGGTGGTCCAGAATTGTAGTGCTATTGTGTACCGTTTTGGCGTAATTCAGGGCATGACTATGCAGACACACATACAGACTCACAAACAAATAGACAGACAGACAGACAGACAGACAGACAGACAGACAGACAGACAGACAGACAGACAGACAGACAGACAGACAGACAGACAGACAGACAGACAGACAGACAGATAGATAGATAGATAGATAGATAGATAGATAGATAGATAGATAGATAGATAGATAGATAGATAGATAGATAGATAGATAGATAGATAGATAGATAGATGTGCATATGTATGTATGTTTAGGGATTATGCATTCAAAGATGTATAGAGAGAAAAATCTTCCCTTAATTATTCTTTTTTTACTTGCATTTGATATCATGCTTCACACAAATTCTTCCCGTTCTGATGAAATGATAACTCAATTTCTGGCCTGCTGAGCTATTTGAGTACCCTCTATTGTTTAACCATACAATGAGGGTGCTGAAGGGCCTCTCAGTGAAAGTGTATAACATCAAGTGGTGCACAGATTTAGTTTAGTTTAGAGACACAGCGCGGAAACAGGCCCTTCGGCCCACCGAACCAACATGGATCAGCGATCCCTGCACATTAACACTCCCTACACACACTAGAGACAATTTTACATCTGTAGAAGGGTCTCGACCCGAAACATTGCCCATTCCTTCTCTCCAGAGATGCTGCCTCACCCGCTGAGTTACTCCAGCTCATACTGTTTGCTTTATTAAAGTAGTGAGCAGCTTCCTCACTTACATTTTGCTGGGTTTCAGACCTGCTTTTAGCAGTTATTGTAACGCGCCCAACTTTCCAGCCTTCCTCTTTGTCTCGGATCCACTCCCAGATCGAAGGAACTCCGTTATTGGAAAGTACCCGGAGATTTCCAATCTTCTCTCCCACAAGCCGATACTTAAAGGTGACACAGAAATCTTTCTTCGGAGCGAGATCGCCGACAAGAAGTTTCAAATGGCCCACTTCGTTCTTAAGCCCGATGAATGCAGGGACTGCCATGTAGTGCCCGTTGCCTGGTGAATGGGAAATAACATGGTAATGTTGCGAAATCAAACTAGCATGTCCTCTAAAATTCCATGCACCTTTTCAATGCTACCTGAAAACTGACGTTCATAATTCAGTCTGCTTTCAAGATTGAAAGAGTGTAGACAGCTTGCATTACACTACTATGGATAAGAAGGATGACAAATTCATTTGTAGCACTCAGTACGGAGTTGGTTAAATATTTATAACTAGTACAGTGAACAGTATAGCACAGGAACATTGCCCTTTGGCCCATAATATCTTTGCTAAACATGATGCTAAGATCAACTTTTATTTGCCTGCACATAATGCATATCTCTCCATTCCCTACATATCCATATGCCTAACCAAAAATATCTTCAATGCCTCTATCGTATCTGCCTCAACCTCCATCTCCGGCACCATCTTGATTAGTACAGGTGTCAGAGGTTATGGGGACCACACAGCTGGTGGAAGCAGTAATGGTGCAGAATGCAGCTTCAATGGGCCAGAGTGAGTTGGAATGGAGTAATGGTGCAATGGTAATGGAGTAACATACGCTGAGACTTTGACGGCACTGGGCCTGTACTCGCTGGAGTTTAGAAGAATGAGGGGGGGATCTCATTGAAACGTACTGAATAGTGAAAGGCTTGGATAGAGTGGATGTGGAGAGGATGTTTCCACTAGTGGGAGAGTCCAGGACTACAGCCTCAGGATGAAAGGACTTTTCTTTAGGATCGAGACGAGGAGGAATTTCTTTAGTCAGAGGGTGGTGAACCTGTGGAATTCATTGTCACAGAAGGCTGTGGAAGCAAAGTCAATGGATATATTTAAGGCAGAGATAGATAGATTCTTAATTAGTACGGGTGCCAGGGGTTATGGGGAGAAGGCAGGAGAATGGGGTTAGGAGGGAGAGATTGATCAGCCATGATTGAATGGCCGAGTAGACTTTATGGGCTGAATGGCCTAATTCTACTATTCCTTATGACCTTATGTTACAGGCACTTACCAGACTCTGTGAAAAATATTAGCCCGCACATCTCCTCTAAACCTTCCCCCTCACCTTAAAGTTATACTCTCTACTATCGGACCTATCTCTGCCTCTCATAGTTTTATATTACTTCTACCAGGTCTATCCGCAACCACTGATGTCTCAAAGAAAACAATCCAAGTCTATCAATCCAAGCTCTCAGTGTAGCTAACACCTCCTGATCCAAGCATCCTTTTGGTAAGTCTCCTCTGTACCCTTTCGAAAGCGTCCCATCCTTCCTCTAATGGGGCGACCAGAACTGCATGCAATACCTCAAATGCAGCTTAACAAAAGTCCTATTTGCGAGGAAAGAGTTTGCAGGTACCCTGAGGAGAGATCTGGAGAATGGGACGGACTTGTTTGTCGTTATGCTGAGCCAGTACAGATTCTGTGGCCTTCCATGCTCTGACCATTGTGTGCTTCTGTAAATATTGGTGAATATTAAGCAACAGCAATTGAATTCAACAAATACATTTCATTAAAATCTTAATTAAAAAGTCACCATTAGGCAGATCAGCGACTTTCCAGTCAAAATCATCCTCTGTATCCTGTATCCATTCACAAACTCCTTGGTTAAAATTGCAGTCCACAGAAAAGTCTAAAGAGAAACACAGAGAATTTCTTATTAATCCATTCCAGCTGATATATATTTATGTATTTGATATATCTATTTTGAGCTGAGAAAGGCTTTCCCACTAAAATCCTTTTGATGTCAGTGAAGAGGTTTTTTTTAGTCATATTCAAAAACACATAATATGAATTCTAAACACATCTTCTCTCATTTCAACATGGAAATATTGAATGGAAATCTCCACCACTGTTGAAAGATGCCCAGCAATTGGAAAACTTAACTTATATTTCTAGTATGTAGTGAGATCTGGACGCAGGTATAACAGTTTGCAATCAGAGAAGGACTTTTAAAGTGAATCACTACTGATTATCAAAACCTCTCTTGAACACCAATGTTTTTAATAGCCAGATATTCTGTCTCAGTCATGCTCAAACGGATACAGGTTGGCCCGTTACATTGGATCATTCACTTGCTCCTCAAAATCGTGCCGTAGCATCTCTCACATTCACCAGAGATGCTGCTCGTCCCGCTGAGTTACTGCCGCTCCCCGTGTGCGTGACTTTGGTGCCTTTTCAGAGGGGGGCGGGTTTAAAATGCCCGTTTTTTTTTTCCCTAGACAGTCCAAATCGATCTATGTCGGGGCGATTTTGTCGCTAAAGAGAAATCGCTCCGACATTTAATTCATGAAGTTATTTTTAAACAACGCTAGATTATTTATTAACTAGAGTATTTTAAAAATCATCTTCTAAAGCTCTGAACATTGACAGCAGAACGGACCTAACGTAGGCAAGAAAATAAGCTACACAGTTTATTTTTACATAAAAACTTGGTTTTTAGGAAGCATTTAATCACATTTTCATGTTGCGAGAAGGGGACAAAAAAAATGTATGAACCGGCAGTGTTTTCCCTGCCGACTTCAGCGCAAACCGCAACGTTCTAATCCACCGCATTCCACTAAAACCCACTCGCAAGTTGATTTAAATGGCCATTAATTTACGGGCATTAAACACTAAATTCCTTCCATTTGGCCTATAAATTCATGAAAATGAGATTTAAAAATCATGTTATATTGTGGATTATTGTGTGAATGTTATTTGGACACTTAGGCAATTTTAAAAATGTTTATCATTTTTTAAGAAATTGATAGATGTTTAGATCTAGTAATCAAATTTTGTAATTAGCTACAATTACATAACTAACTAATTATATGCTTTAATTTCAGGTCATCCAAGTAATATTGTTTCATATTTGGTTTCAGAATGCTTCAATCTATAATAACTGAACATTTCATTGAGTTCTCTTAATTTTTAAGAAAGTTATGGGCATTTGACTTCTAGATCACAGCTTTTGTGTTAAGTCAATGGAAAGGCAATGGGGAACAAGATGCTAATTTTCCAAGTATGAAAGTGGGCATAACTTTTTTAATACTGAAGATATGAAAACTGAATTAGGTGTCAAATTAAACTTCTTTTTATGCTTTATCGGATGGGATAAATTGCAGACTTGATTTTTAACATCTCAAAATTTTGTAACATTGCTACATTTTGTGCCTATTTTCCTTTGGACTTTTCTATTTTCTTTGAGGCAATGATGTAGACTTTCCCTCCCCTCCATGAATGACGTGAAGATTCATTATACGGTCCCCATCTCTAATTTAATCCTTTCCAAGATTACCCTGAATTCATTATTTTCCTACATCTTCAAGCCTTTAAAACACAGGCTCTGGAATACAACTTCAGAGTGTGAAGGAAGGTTGGGAAGGTTATAAAGAATATCCAGTGTGTCACGGTTCATTTTGCTCTTAATTGCTAATAATAGATTACTTAAATGCAGTTTTCTATTAAACATTGGTGGTGCCCTGCTCTGAAAGACAATGGAAATTGATTGCTCAGTTTTGGACCAGCCTGAGACCAAAACACTCATTTGGTGTCTGTTCCATTTAACTGAAGCCTGTGTTTCATGTTAAGTATCCTCTGTCAGTCAGCACTTAACACTGAAACCACCTCACACATGCCCCCACCTCTTCTTTACATTCTCTCTGTGAATGCTCTGGCTTCCTCCCACATCACAAAGATGTGCAGGTTTGTAGGTTAATTGTGCATTGCGAAATTGCCCCGAATGTGGGTGAGTGGATGTGAATGGGCATAACATAGAACTCATGTGAATTGGTGTAGGAATGTACTGCAGATGCTGGTTTAAACCGAAGATAGACCCAAATGGTGAAGTAACTCAGCAGGTCAGACAGCACCTCTGGAGAAAAGGAATAGGTGACGTTCCGAGTCTGAAGAAGGGCCTCGACCCGAAACGTCACCTATTCCTTTTCTCCAAAGATGCTGTCTGACCTGCTGAGTTACTCCAGCTTTTTGTGTCCATCTTTATGTGAATTGGTGATCGATGGTCGGTGTGGACTCTTCCACACTGTATCCCTCAACTAAACTAAACCAGCATATACATACACAGAGAGGCTGAAACATTTAATTCAATGTGGGATTAAGTTTAATAGAGAGCACACAACCAGTAGCTATACAGGTCTCACCAAACTTGCACACCTGATGTATTTGGGACACTATGATAAATATCACTTTAGAGCATCACTAACCCTGCCCTGACAAGATGCCAACAAGAAGCTGAAATACTAAAGCCGACTGTTTTCAGATGCTCAGCAGTTTATTTGTTTATTACCGTCATTAAATAGATCTTGTACCACAAGTTCCTTCTTGCCCAGCACTGGACTAAATACCGTGGCTTCATTGCGTTTGGGGACTGTAAGACAATTTTTGTTAGATTAGATAACATTAGATAATCCAGCATTAGATAATACATGTATACAAATTCTTATAAATTAGTATTGAATATTAATACAGAGCTGTTTACCTTGGCAACTCAACATGCTCAAAATCTACTCATCTCAATCATTGGCCTAAACTACTGGTTTTGTCAATATTAGGCCTATTCCCTTTAGAATTAAAATCAGAGAATTTGAGCAGCATCTTAAAGGCCTGTCCCACTTGGGCGTCATTTGCGTGTCATTTACGCGACATCATTTACACGTCACGACGCATGACGCGTGCGTGGTGTGCGTTACGCGTGCATGGTGCGTGGTGACGTAGGCAGTGAGGCGTGGTCGCGCGCGGCGCCCCAAGATTTTGGGATTCACAAAATCTTCGCGCGACACGTGCGTGACGCGCAAATGATGCCCAAGTGATGACGGCCCCTTTAGCAATTATCTAAATTTGTGATAGGCTGTGTTTTGGGCAGCATCAGTGGATTTACGTGATGAAGAATTACTAATCCCTGAATCTATTCAAATTTAAATTTCAAATATTTCATTTCAATTTCTATTTCAAATTCCTCATGAACATTTGTGAATTTTGTTCTAAAATATCTGAATACAAAAAGAAATCGGATATCACTTAAAAAGTCAGAATTTGTTGTACAAACCATACCATAAAATTGGTGCTTAGTGACACTTATTAATCAACTGGCGATGGTATTATTGAACATTGTTCCAAACCTGTTAAAGATTTAAGGGCCTGTCCCACTTTCACGACCTAATTCACGACCTTTTTTACTCGTGGACATTTTTCATCATGCTAGAAAAAACGCGCCAACCTACTTGATGCCACGAGTACCTACGACTAGCATCACGGCCTGTTACGACCTCCTACGACCTCATGACGGCCATGCTGCGAGTATGAGTTCAGGGCAAACTCGGCAGAGGTCGTGAATTAGGTCGTGAAAGTGGGACAGGCCCTTTACCTGCTAAAAATGTACTCGGGCAGTTTTTCCTTTGGATAAACATGTTCATAACATGCAAAGTCCCACTCAAAAAAGCACCTGAAACATTGTGACAAGACAAAGGAGTCAACGGTTTCCTCGTAGCTTATTTTAAAGGAGTGGTTTTGCCTCGAAATTGGTTCATAACTATAATGTCAAGGGCAAAGGAATGTGGCTGGTGAAATAACCAGAAGCGATGCTTTGTATGTACCTAGTATATGTCTGCGTAGGAAGGAACTGCAGATGCTAATAGTACCACTGTTGTGGGACGTATCATTGATGGGGATGAGTCGGAGTACAGAAGAGAGATCGAGCGGCTGTCCATATGGTGCCAGCACAATAACCTGGCCCTCAACACCAGCAAAACCAAGGAACTGATTGTGGACTTTGGAAGGAGTAGGATGGGGACCCACAGTCATGTTTATATCAACGGGTCGATGGTTGAAAGGGTCAAGAGCTTCAAATTCCTGGGCGTGCACATCTGTGAAGATCTTTCCTGGTCCGAGAACACAGATGCAATTATTAAGAAAGCTCATCAGCGCCTCTACTTCCTGAGAAGATTACGGAGAGTCGGTCTGTCAAGGAGGACTCGCCCTAACTTATACAGGTGCGCAGTAGAGAGCTTGCTGACTGGTTGCATCGTGGCTTGGTTCGGCAACTTGAGTGCCCTGGAGAGGAAAAGACAACAAAAAGTAGTAAACACTGCCCAGTCCATCATCGGCTCTGACCTTCCTTCCATCGAGGGGATCTACCACAGTCGCTGCCTCAAAAAGGCTGGCAGCATCATCAAGGACCCACACCACCCTGGCCACACACTCATCTCCCTGCTACCTTCGTGTAGAAGGTACAGGAGCCTGAGGGCTGCAACGACCCGGTTCAGGAATAGCTCTTCCCCACAGCCATCAGGCTATTAAACCTGGCTCGGACAAAACCCTGAACATTAATACCCCTCCATCTGTTATTTGCACTTTATTAATTTATTAATTAATGTGTGTATTTACGTATATAATTGTAGTCAATGCCTACTATGTTCTGTTGTGCTATGCAAAGAAAGAATTTCATTGTCCTGTCAGGGACACATGACAATAAACTCTTTTGACTTGACTTTGACTAATTAAACCGAAGATAGACACAAAAAGCTGGAGTAACTCAGAGCGTCAAGCAGCATCTCTGGAGAGAAGGAAAAGGTGACGTTTTGGGTTAGGAAGAGTCACGACCCAAAACATCACCTATACCTTTCCTCCAGAGGCGTTTAATTTATACGTTTTGTATAATCAGTGAAAGGAGGATTCTTCTTCAGACCGAGTACATATCTGTCTCCTGCTTTTGCCTGGTGTGAGTTGCAGTTTTTAAAATATTCCTGCAGTTGTCGCCTTGTCCAATTTTCAATGATTCTCGTAAAGCTGGTATTAAATTGCTAAAGACAAGCTCACTCTTGTTCACCAGTCAGTGGATATTTTTAAGACAAAGATAGGTAGATTTTTGATTTGTACAGGTGTCAGACGTTCTGTGGAGAAGGCAGGAGAATGGGGTTAGGAGCTAGAGGTAGATCAGCCATGATTGAATGGCGGTGTAGACAATGGGCCGAGTGGCCTAATTCTACTGCTACTCCTTATGACATGACCTTATGATCTCTTTGGAGGACAATTACCTCTGGGAAATCTCCAGCAGAGCACCTTCCTCCTTTGCTTGGAGCTCAGGTGATCAATGATGGAATTCCCAGGCCTGTCACCTCCTGTTTTGGGAGAATGTAATCTTTAGGCTAAATTGCTGTGATAAAGGTCTAGCTGCTGGGCATTCATTTGTGCTACTGTTTCTTTATTTCAAGCGCACTGTCACTAATGATTCTCAGAAACAAGTTCTTTATCATATGATGCCCTGGTGGTTCCTTAGTCTGAAAATGTCCTGCAGCTACTAAACATCTGCCAACAAGGGCTGTTAATCTTACGTTAAAGAAAAATTCCTGACTCGAAATTATTTATTAAAGACTATTCCTCCAATGTTTAATTCATAGCAATAAGTCAGTTTTACAAACTCTTTGTTGGCACAAGTTTCAAAGTTGCCATTGGGCTGGGATATTCATGAAGTGTTTTGGAAGCTTAGAAGAATTTATCCTTCCCAGAAAGTGCGTCATGGTGCAGCCTAAGTGGAAACAAGGTCATTGTGGAGATTTTGCACATGTTGTAGATCAGTAATTAGCAGGCAGTAAATATGACTGCGGGTTAAAATAAAAAATAATGCAAATCTCTCTGTCTACTTCTAGAACCTCAGGAAGCAGCGCAGTGCTATTGAGCAAATGAGGTGGAGTCATTCATCAATTTAAGACTGTTCAATTTAGAAATTTTTGCTAAAATTAGTGTTAGTATTAATAGTATTATTATTATTATTATTATTATTATTATTATTATTATTATTATTATTATTATATAGTGTTATTATTATCTATATTACTAAAAGTAAGATCTTGACCACTTCCTGTTTTCATGTTTCATGATTTTTGAAAAAACGCTGCCATTTATGACTGATTTTTTGACCATCTTACTCAGAGCCCCCCCTCCGCTGCGCAGGACAAGAGGATTTTTCCCATAGATGAAAAATAAAAGAGTTATTAATGTTTTAAAAAATGTTGATATTCTCTCTGCTGCCCTTGCTGGTGGGAGGGGGGAGGGACTATGAAACCCGAAAGTGTTGTGCCTCATTCAGTCTCTGCAAGATGGAGAAAGCGAGAGGGTCACATCTCTTTGAGCTGTGAATAACACTGAACCCATGTCTACTCAACTGTGAGTGCCCTTAATGTGCTTTTAAAATGAAAATGTGGTAACTGCTTTGAAATGCTGCACTGCAAATGGCTGTTGGTGGTGGAAACTGCTTTGAAATGCTGCACTGCAAATGGCTGTTGGTGGTGGTAACTGCACAAATTCCTGATTCCACTGTATATTGATTTTAGATAAAATGCTACCACTTACGGCTGTGATTTTTTGCCATCTTATTTAGTCCCCCTCCACTCATCAGGTGCAGAGGATTCTTCCCATCAATGAAATATAAAAGTGTTATATGTGTTTAAAAAAATGTTGAGAATCTCTCTCCTGTCAATCACGCCATGAAAGCCACGCCCCTTCGGTGGGAGGGGGAGGGATTATAAAACCCGGAAGTGTGGGTGTGGCTCAGTCTCTGCAAGATGGGGGAGGGAGAGGTCACGACTCTGTCTGAGCTGCGAATCAACTGAACACATTGAATGTCTACTGAACTGTGAGTGTGCTGTTTATGTGGTGTTTTGTGTGGTTTTATGCTGGTTTCACCCTGCTTGAAATGGTATGAAACTGCATTTGAATGTGGTGGCCTTGCACCCTGCATGAAATGGTATGAAACTGCACTTGAATTTGGTGGCCTTGCACCCTGCATGAAATGGTATGAAACTGCACTTGAATTTGGTGGCCTTGCACCCTGCATGAAATGGTATGAAACTGTACTTCAATTTGCTTGCCTTGCACCCTGCTTGAAGTGGTATGAAACGGCACTTGAATTTGGTGGCCTTGCACTCTGCTTGAAGTGGCATGAAAGAGCACTAGCATTTGGTGGCCTTGCACCCTGCTTGAAGTGGTCGGAAACTGCACTTGAATTCAGTGGCCTTGCACCCTGCTTGAAGTGGTAGGGAACTGCAATTGAATTTGGTGGCCTTCCACCCTGCTTGAAATTGAATTTCATGGAATAGTGAGCTGCCAGCACATCAGGCTTGAGTGACTGAGCTTGCACCCCCAGTAATCCATTTGGCCCACAATGTCCATACTAGCCCTCTGGAAAACCAGTCCCTTCAGCCCACAGTACCCATACTAGCACTCCAGAAAGACCCCCCCCCCACTGGCCACCAATAATGGAATTGGTGGAGAGGTGGAATATTGCGTTGGGGGACCAGCCCTCCCGTGTGAACATGGGACCCAACGGGTCCCACTTAGTCTAGTAATTAATATATACTAATTTACTGGTATATACTTGCATCCCCTCTCTCTCTCTCTCCCCCACCCAAGTTGTCGTACTAGCTTCAAAGCCGTCTTGTTGAGTCTCATTAAGCCCACAGCTAACATTTATCATTGATGCCTTTTTGCATACCTTTCATTCATTTGTTCTATTTCTCTCCATATCACCGTCTACATCTCTCGTTTCCCTTCCCCCTACTCTCAGTCTGAAGGAGGATCTCGACTCGAAACGTCATCTATTCCTTTTCTTCAGAGATACATGCTCCAGTATATACTAATTAATATATACTTAGGCGACTCTTTAGGCCACTGCCAGGGACTAATTTTAATGGAATTCACCTATGACACCTGGCGACAACCTACGATAACACCTACGACAACCAACGACAACACCTACTTCAACCTACGTCAACCTACGTCAGCAGAAATTGTCCCCACTGTCACCGAAAATGTTTCGACATATTGAAAGTTTTGTGGCAGTCGCCCAAAAAATCGCCTAAGTGGGACAGGCCCATTCATTAGTGGTTGATATTTGAAATGCACTGCCAGAGGAGATGGCAGAATCATTTAGAGCTACTACATTTAAGACATTTATTGAGACACATATTGGCAGCTCTGATGTAGGCAAATATGATTATTGTAGCTAGGCAAACAGACTGTGGTGGGCAGAGCGGCCTGTTTCACTGCTGTACAATGCTTAGTCTCTATGACTGCATGGCTTACAAACCCAGTTCTCATGATTAAAAATGACGCATTTTCCGTGCAGAGGAAAACGCTGTATGCAAATGGCCGTCATGCATTTTGCCGAGGGCTTTTGATTTCTATAATGTTGTCTAACTGTTGCAAATTGAGGATTGCCTGTATTTTCAAGTGCAGTCATGCTGTACTTTATTAAATACAGCAGCCAATTTGCCTGCACTGTTGTCTCACATGTATCCATGTGGTAATGACTGGACAAGGTCTGGTAATGATCTTGACTGTGGGTTAAACAATAGCCAGGGCACAAGGGTTAACACCACAGCTCTTCCTCAAAGTCTTCCATACTCTGGGAGAGATGTTTAAGTGATTTATTTTTGATGATCTTATTTTAAACCAGAGATGTCACAACCAATCTGGTACGCATCCTTCTTTGGCACCTTATCACTGCAACAAGTCCACCTGGGTCAACCTGATCTCACGGTTGCCAAACACTTTAATTCCCCCTCCCATTCCCGCGCTAAGCTTTCTGTCCGAGGCCTCCTCCACTGTCAGAGTGAGGCCAAATGCAAATTGGAGGAACAGTAACTCCTATTGCACTTGCACAGCTTACAACCCAGCAGTATGAAAATTGATTTCTCCAACTTCAAGTAACCTTTGCATCCCCTCTCTCTCTCAGTCCCTCCCCCACCCAAGTCATTCATTGTACCAGCTTCAAGGCCGCCTTGTTGAGTCTCATTGTCTGTAACTCATTTTCACCTAGCCCACAGCTAACAATGGCCTGTGCCTTTATCATCATTACATTTTGGCATCTCTTTCATTCTTTTGTTCTATATCTCTCTGTATCACCATCTATATCTCTCTATTTCACCATTCTTTTGCTCTGGTATTTTATTTAATTCACATGTTAAATCAATAGTGTTTTACTATTAATGTTTAATATTTTATGTATCATTCTTAACTGTCACTCTATGTCATGTTGTCACTTGCGGACGGAGCACCAAGGCAAATTCCTTGTATGTGAATACTTGGCCAATAAACTTATTAATTCATTCATAGCTCTCGTTTTCCTTTCCCCTGACTCTCAGTCTGAAGAAGGGTCTCGACCCGAAACATCACTTATTCTTTTTCTCCAGAGATACTGCCAGACCCGCACAGTAACTCCAGCTTGTTGTGTCTATCTACAATTTAGCTTGGTAGGTCGTCTTAAAATTTTTGTGGCACCAGGTTCTACATTAAACCCTTTTTTAGCTCCACAAGAAGGTGTGTACATCATCAAATGGAAGCGAGCTAGGAAGTTGAATTGCTGTGAGTGTTGTTCTTTGGATAAATGGGTAACCCAGAGATTCTGTCTGTTCGAGTGAAAATCCATGTCACATGTAATGAAGAGCCATCAAATACAACTTAACTGAACTGATGGTAGACACAAAATGCTGGAGTAACTCAGCGGGACAGGCAGCATCTCTGGAGAGAAGGAATGGGTGACATTTCGGGTCAAGACCCTTCTTCAGACTGATGTCAGGGGAGTGGGTGGTACAGAGATAAAATGTAGTCAGAGACAGTAAGACGTGTAGGAGAACTGAGAAGGGTGAGGGGGTGGAGAGAGAGGGAAAGCAAGGGCCACTTGAAGTTAGAGAAGTTAATGTTCCTACCGCTGGGGTGTAAGCTTCCCAAGCGGAATATGAGGTGTTGTTCCTCCAATTTGCGCTGGGCCTCACTCTGACAAAGGAGGAGGCCCAGGAGAGAAAGGTCAGTGTGGGAATGGCAGTGGGAATTAAAGTGTTTAGCGAACGAGAGATCAAGTAGGTTTAGGTGGACCTAACTGAACTGATATTCAGTAAATTCTGCGTGACTAGAAAGTGAAGCTGCAATGTTACATTCCCCATGAGGAAATGCAGCAATCAATTTTTCCTCAACTAAATAAAAGTTTTTTAGGCCATTTGCACCACAAAAGCCAGGAATCACAGGCCCGTTAAACCAAACTTCAGCTGCCTTCAGATCATTGTTCTGACTGTTTCAGCAAGCGTAGCGCAGGAAAAGAACCTGGAAAATATCTATTTGACCTGATTTAAACTTGCAGTGCATAAATCTCATGAATTCAAGTTCCTGGAACACAAACCAGAACGCTGGGATGAAACAAAAGCATGGTCTGGAATTTCCTTTTCATTTAATTGACTAATCATAAAATCTCCCCTTAACTCCCCCTCCCATCCTCACACTGACCTTTCTGTCCTGGGCCTCCTCCATTAATAAAGTGAGGCCCAGTTGGGCTGCTTACACCCCAGCCGTGTGACTTCTCTGACTTCTCCTTTGTCAAGTAACCCTTGGTTTCCCTCTCTCTCCATCACCTCCCCCTTCCTAATTCTCCGACCCGTCTGACAGTTCCCTTGATAAAATCTATTAAAATACATGGGGAAACTTACATTTTCCAATGAGCCCCTTGGCGTATGGAGCCCCGTGTTGGGATTTGTAATATTAACTGGACATTCTGCCATGAAAAATCTGATTAGAGGAGCCATTGTCTGCATCATTGTCAAGTTTGCAGACGACACAACGGTGATCGGGCTGATCACCAAAGGTGATGAAACAAACTATAGAGCGGAGGTGCAGAACCTGGCGGACTGGTGCTCACGGAACAACTTGTCGCTAAACACCTCCAAGACCAAGGAGCTGATTATCGACTTCAGGAGGTCACAGAATGGGGAATACGGCCCAATCTCCATCTATGGGGACAGTGTGGAGAGATTGTCCCAGCTTTATGTTTCTGGGCACTCACATCTCAGAGGACATCACATGGTCCACCAACACCGCTGCACTGGTCAAAAAGGCACAGCAAAACTATTTTATGAGGAGTCGAGTTGAGGGACTACGTGAATAGAAGCCCGTACAGCCGTTGGTGCGTCAATCTTCAAAGCAGCGGAATGAATTCACAGCTAACAATGACCGAAGTATAACTGTAAGATGATTAAAACTAGAACTACCAGATGAGATCTATGAGGGTGGGAGCGGAGGGCACGTAGTCCCTCAACTCGACTCCTCATAAAATAAAGATCAAACTTCAAACTGGTAAGTTCTCGTTTAATCTTACTATTTTACTTCGGAGTCACGTGAGTGACTACGTGAAGAGTTCAAAGCACTGTGAATTCACGCCGCAGACTCAAATCCGACGTTCACACTGCCTGGATTGACTCAAAAGTCGTTAACAATCAATCATGCATCAGTAGTACATTTGTTAAATGAAATAACAGTTTATTTACAAACAAATCATAACAAACCCCTCTAACTCAGGGGAAAAATGTAACAGTACTGACACCAGAATCAGCAAACACCCCGAGCCTTGAAATCGGCTTGTGACAAAACCTCTGAAAAGTTAGCTCACTGGACCATCCTGCGGCCGCGAGGACCTTGAAATCGTTTGCACCGACACCTTACTGTGTGGTTTTTTGTGACTAATAAACAAAGCCAACTCTATTCCTCTCAGAGGTTTAGTAATCTCAATGTAAAGAGATAAATGTGAGACTATACAGAAGCGATCATCTGCGGGGTATGCTGAAAACACCATCTTACATCCTGTCATGCCTCTTTTATTATGTTTAAGCAAATCATAGACATAAAATATAATGGCATCTGCCGACACATGCATTCTATCTAGCCGTAGCTTTTGCAATGTTTGTACACGTTGGGCTGAAACCAACACCAGAAGCATGACCACCCTTCATAGTTAATTTGACTATAGATAGGCTTGTAACCGGAGCCCACTGGCGAAGAAGCATAAAAACCTCACTCACATTGCAAAATACCGGCATACCTGAGTTTAGGAGGATTAGAATTGAAAACTCCCTTCATGAATCGTGAACTAACGGATGTGTCCCTACTGTATGCAATTCTGCATTCATAGGTAAATAGGAAGACAGAGCACTTCTGGCTGAATTAATTGCACTGTAACTTAATTTTTTGGTCAAAATAAAGAGTTGACAAACTCCAATACATCCGTGATCCCTGCCGTGTGATATACAATATCCTGCTGTAGGCAGAATTGCTCCCACTTCCTTATATAGGTGATATATTGCTGCTGTGTACTATCCCTGCAGGCCGACGTGAGAACATCCACCGTCCGATGAGACAGTCCTCTCCCCAGGTATGGCCTCCTTAAAATCTGCAAATTAACAGATCAATACGATCCTATAAAGGATGTTGATCCCCAGTGACTGGATTACCAGTAGATTTTTATTCTTGGGCATAAGCATGTAAGGCTCCCTAGCCATTTGTAATACAACGGGAAACCATGCTCGTGTAGGCCAATTTGGCACTACCAATACCCCTGAAGCGGTGTCCTCCTTGATCTTTTGCAAACATCTGCTGATGAGACAGAATGAAGGAAATACATACACAAACATTCCTCCCCCAATGCAGCGAAAATGCATCCACTGCTACTGCCCCAGAATCTGGTTACCATGAAACATATCTAGGTAACTGATGATTTAATCGAGATGCAAACAAGTCAATATCTGGCAATGCATACTGATCAATCATTTGGTTAAACACATCCTGATTTAACATCCATTCAATGTTGTCATTTAACTGACGTGACCTCTTCCTGGCAAATAAAGTGCTGAAAGCCAGATATTTTGGGTCAATACACCAGCTCCAAATCTGGTTAGCCAGTCTATCACAAGACTGTGACTTAACTCCACCCATGTGGTTTACATATGCCACTGCTGTGGTGTTGTGAATCTGAGCTGCACATGCAGATCCCTCCTTGTAGAACAATAAGCTTTGAGCCCATACCAGGTGCCCAACAACTCTAAATAATCAATCCCTCTTAATTGAGGAAGCGATGTCTCATCCACATTCCATCTGCCTCCACAACTAGAAGACATATCTGTTGCACCCCCAACCCAGTACACTCACATCAGTCTGTAATATCAGTGACGGTGATTCCACGAAACCTTCCTTAAATTTTTTGAAACATGTACTATCCACCATTGTATGTCAGCAATCGCCCCAGCTGACAACTGCATAGGCCTATCAAAAATAGCCCCTTTGTATTCTCAGTGCCTGTTCCTTTGATGGTTGTAATTGTTGATAATGCAGAGGACAATACTGCACAGCTGGAAAGGCTGCAACAACTTCCCAATAAACTGGCTACTTGTCTAATCAAAGGCCGTTGTTCTCCAACGAGATTAACACAGTCCTCAATTAACTGATTCAATTTATCCTGGGTAAAGTTACCAACATGTGATTGGAATTAATGGTAAATCCCAGATAATCAATAATTTGGACTGGTGATAATTTAGATTTGCCTGGGTGAATAACAAATCCCATTTGTTCAAAAGTGATTTTAACAACTGAAACTGATGATTGAGTTTCAGCATGAGTCTTTCCAACAATCAGAAATCATCTAAATAGGCCATTACCACATGCCCCTGAGCTCTAAGCAATGCTAACACAGGTTTTACCAATTTAGTAAATAATCTAGGAGCTGAAGTTAATCCATTCGGCAATGTCCTGAATTGCCACAGCTCAGTCATCCAAATAAAATTTCAAATATCTTCTATCATCACCATGAATAGACACTGCGTAATATGCATTCTTTAAATCAATGGTTGCCATATAATACCCTTTGGACACTAGATGTTTGCCCGTGGTAAAGTTCTCCATTTTGAAATGCCTATAACAAACAAATTTGTTCAAATTCGATAAATCCAGAATAATTCTACATCCCCCAGTCTTTTTAGATCTGGGAAATATACTTGACAGAAATTGTTGACTTTGATAGACAGAAGGCTCAATTACCCCTTCTTATGTAACGACTGAATCTCTGCTTGAATAAGCACATTTTCCTCATCTGAAAAATAAGTTTACGACTAGGAAAATGTTGATTAGGTAGACTGCCATAGTAAAATCCAATTTTTCACCCCTTCAATACACTAAGTATGAACAAATCTGATGTCAACTGCTGCCATTGTTTGAGAACAATTTTAACCTTCCCCAATTTGAACAGGAACATCAGTTAATTCATCGTCTGTCAAATGTTATATTCCTTACCAGCATCTTTCCTTGCGGCCTTGTTGTCCTCGACTTCTTGTAGAGAACATTTTTTTTTTTTTTTTTTTTTTTTTTTTTTTGCCTTGCTTCCAGCTGGCTTAATGAGGGCCATGGTTATAACAACCTCATAACAGTCTTTGACCCTTTTTGCAAGGTTACCACCAAACAACAGATTTCGTGGTGGTACACTGGTCGGTTTGCACAACTCGCCAAATTCGGGTTAGCACTGGCCTAATAGCGGCCCTCCCGACATTATTAATTTCAAAATGCATTACAAAGGAGTCCCAGTTCATCCTGGTGTGCTTGAACCATATCATTTGTATCAATAACTTTCACCACAGCTGTAATACCTGCTTACAACAGTTTTAAGCACTTTTTTAAAACTTCATCTCCTGGGCCCTAGCAGGCAAACCCATCTATGCAAATTTGGTGATTAACCACCGGTACCTTCAGGAGATCACAATTAACAGGAGCTTTATAGTTTTTTGCTACTTCATCCATAGCTAGCTCCTGTAACTGGTGGGAGAGCATATACTGAATGGCTTCGGCCAATCTACATCAATCGCCTTTCCTGCCTCTCTACGCTCAGCAAACTTCCCAGCAATGTTCGGAATTACCTCCAACCGAACACCTTGCTCTCCCCCAGCATAGAAACAGTGTCAGCAAACTGCCCTGATAGAACATCCTCCTCACAGGCAGGATAGTTCTGCAGCCCTGAAACAGGTGCTGCTAGCACAAGCTCTCCATCAGCCTGGCTTGGGCACCACTCCTCCCCACGGAGCTGGTCCCTGTCGAGCATTCTTTTGAAATAGAATCTCGACGTGGGAGAGCCGTGAGCAAACGGACTCTCCTATGGAGGGTATAACCTCCAGGCCCGACTCATCTACGGGCCACAGAGACTTGCCAGTGGCCTTCCACCCTACTGACAAGCCTCCACTGCCCCCCGGCAGTGGGTCCGCAACCACTGGCTGTGTAGCCAGCACCGGACCAGGTGTACCAGACGGGCCTCCATCCTCAACACTCTCCTGGCCACTTTACCTTTCTACCCCCGGAGCGCCTCGCCGACACCTTCTTCCCTTTCTGCAACATATCTACAAAAAAACTCCCAACCGTTGCAGAAAAAGACCTGTGGTAAAGTATTTCAACAAACCTTACCTCGTTTTCAACTTGTTAACGAAAACTGCTGGAGAATGGAGTCTGAAGAAGGGTCTCGACCCGAAACGTCGCCCATCTCCTTCGCTCCTTAGATGCCGCTGCACCCGCTGAATTCTCCAGCTTTCCATGTAACCCGCGGTTTAAACTTACCGCTCGGAGGAGCGCTGCTGCTCCCCCCCGCCCGACTGCACCAGCGTCTGACGTCATGACGCACCAACGGCTGTACGGGCTTCTATTCACGTAGTCACTCAACGTGACTCCGAAGTAAAATACAATCCCAGTTATCAAATCTTTCTTCAAAGTGAAAAAAAAATTCCAGCCCCGCCAATATGTTCATAAATCACCCATGGATCCTCTCCAGAGCAATTGCACCCTTTCTACAGTGTGTCACAGTCTAACAGCATGGAAACAGGCCCTTCATCCCAACTTGTCCATGCAGATCAAGATGCCCCATCTAAACTAGTCCAATTTATCCACATTTGGCTCATATCCCTTTAAACATTGTGTGTGTGTAAGGGTGTGTGATAGGTTATGTGTCAGAGTGTGTGTTAGGTTTTGTGTGAGAATGTTTGTTAGGTTGTGTGTGAGAATGTGTGTTGGATTGTGCATGAGAGTGTGTGTCAGTGAAGCGGCGACAACACCCGGAGTGAGCAGACCGGCCTAGATGCTCTGTGTCCAGCTGGGGTCCGGGGGAAGTGAGGGTCAGTGGCCCGGGGGTCCGGGGGAGGTGAGGGACAGAGACCCGGGGGTCGGGCATCGGAGCGGAGCCTTAGCCCGAGATTCATCACCGCGGCTCCGGAGACGGCACGGACGCCCCCACTCACCCGGTCCGCTCCTGGCTCCGGGCCGGGGTTAAAACTCCATGTGGTGTGGACAGAGCAGCCGCCGGACACAGAGCCGCCGGAGGTTAAGGTGGGAGGTGTGAGCGGTGCCTGGGAGGGGGGGCGCGGTGCTGGGACCACCGCCGCGTTTCACCCCTCACACCATCTGCACGGGAATGTGAATGCGGGTGAGGCAGCATCTATAGAGCGGTAGACTGAAATGCTGGAGAAATGCTTGAGTCTGAAGAAGGGTCAAACTCACACATAGATGCTGCCTCACCCGCTGAGTTTCTCCAGCATTGTAGTCTACATTGCCATTTTAAATAGTGTGCCATGGGCTTAAGCCAATTAAATTGCTCATTCTTTACGGGGAACCTGCCGACAAAAAAACTATTCTCATTGGTGAGTGTGGAGGAGTGTGACTTTATTTATTTATTCATATATTTTTTTAAATATTTTTTTGAGCGTGAGAACTTCTGTCATCAGTGTGAGAGTGTGAGAATTTCCTCAAATGCGTTGGTCTCACGCTCAATGCGTGAGAGTTGGCAGCCCTGGTGTATCGATACATGATAAGCGAATAAGGTTTAATGCAAGGTAAAAACTCAGTGAAGGTAAAGCTTTAGTATTTGAAGCAAGAATAAATAATTTGTGAGACAGTGTTTTACAGATGCAGAGGGAAAATTCTTTAACCATCAGGCAATGTTGACGGTCACATGCTTGTGGTTAGCTCTAAACCTCTATACATCTGCACTCCAGTCCCTGCGGGAAACACCACCGATTCAGGTTCAGATTGGAGAATGCACTGGTCTTTGTTCCTTAGCGAACGGAGAGAAACAGCCTCACACACAAACAAAAGCAGGAACTGATGGATGTATGGCCCGGAAATTAGAAAAAAGCCCACCAACATCTTCAGTGGAAGTCTTCAATGGAATTCACCAAAGCTTCTGCATCAGCTACACTGCGGAATGCCAAGGAAGATAAAGCTCTCTACAGCAGTACTGGAGGGCCTGAGATATTGGGAGAGGTTAAGTAGGCTGGGTCTCTCTTCCTTGGAGCGCAGGAGGATGAGGGGTGATCTTATGGAGGTGAATACAATCACGAGAGGAATAGATCGGGTAGATGCACACAGCCTCTTGCCCAGAGTAGGGGAATCGAGGACCAGAGGACATAGGTTTAAGGTGAAGGGGAAATTATTTAATAGGAATCTGAGGGATAACTTTTTCACACAAAGGGTGGGGTGTGTATGGAACAAGCTGCCAGAGGAGGTAGTTGAAGCTTGGACTATCTCAAAGTTTAAGAAACAGTTAGATAGATATATGGATAGGACCGGTTTGGAGGGATATGGACCAAATACAGGCAGCTGGGACTAGTGTAGCCGGGACATGTTGGCCGATGTGGGCAAGTTGGACCACAGGGCCTGTTTCCACATTGTATCACTCTTTGACTCAAAGCAACAGCAAACGTAGACTGAGTGATCATTTTGCTGAACACCTCCGATCAGTCTGCCTGGACCTACCTGGTCTCTTGGTTGCCAACATTTTTTAATTCCCCTTCCCATTCTCACACTTTCTGTCCTGGGTCTCCTCCATTGTCAGAGTGAGGTCAAACGTAAGTTGAAAGATCAGCACCTCATATTTCGCTTGGGCAGCTTACAACCCAGCGGCAGGAACATTGACTTCTCTAACTGCAAGTAAACAGTGGATTCCCTCTCTCTCTGTCCCTCCCCCACCCAAGGCGTACTAGCTTCAAAGCCATCTTGTTGAGTCACATTGTATGTAACTCTTTATCATCCCTATTATCATTACCTTCTTTCATTCATTTGTTCTATATCTCTCTATTTCACCATCTATATCTCTCGTTTCCCTCTCCCCTGGCTCTCAGTTTCGCCCCGAAACGTCGCCCATTCCTTCTCTCCAGAGATGCAGCCTGTCCCCTCTGAGTTACTCCAGCATTTTGTGTCGATCAACAGCTGTTTGGCATTGACGTCTGCAGTCCACACCAATGGCAGTATCCTGGATGCAACGTGAAAGAGACTTCACTTACCAAACACATCCCCTCTGGGAGTCTGCTCCTCCGAGTCAATGTAATTTTCAACTTCATCTTCACTGGTGTTATAGCCCACGTCAAGCTCTTTGTCATCATAGTTCCCAATATAGACGCCATCTTCATAGTCAAATGGCTGGAGGCGTTCTAGGGAAGGGGGGGTGGCCACAGGGCGAGGGATAGCATTCTTTATCACTTCACTCTTTCTACCTTTATTCCTATGTGCCAGAATTTTCTTTACGTCTTCCTTGTTTCCTCCCCGAATCAGAGGTGCTTCTTTGTAGGAAATCTCAGGAACAGCTGAGAGGGAGAAAGGAGGAGAGGGAGAGAGTGAGGAGAAGCCATATTATTTATTATTAATATAATGTAATTTATTATTAATAGAAAGCACCCCTGCTACTGTCGATGGTAACCACAGCGAGAGCTGGACGTAAAACCAAAATTGCTGCAAACTCTCGGCACATCAGGTCTAACAGGTTACTTCCTACGGCAGCTGACAATCTGCCACAGGCAATGGTGGTCCAATTCTACACGGCCATCGTAGAGTCTGTCCTCACCTTCTCCATCATGGTCTGGCTTGGCTCAGCCACCAAGCACGACACCTGGAGGCTGCAGCGAATTGTCCGATCAGCAGAGAAGGTTATTGGCTGCAACCTTCCCTCCATTGATGAACTGTACACTGCAAGGGCCAGGAAGCGAGCGGGCACGATCATCTCTGACCCCTCTCACCCTGGCCACAAACTCTTTTGAATCACTTCCTCTGGAAGGCGAATCTCCGGACTGTCCAAGCTGCCACAGCCAGACATAAAAACAGTTTATATCCACGGGTAGTTGCTCTACTCAACAGCCAAAAATCTGTAGCCTCCCTTTGATCTGGTATTTTGTTGGTTCACAGTGCTTGATCAATGGTGTTTTATCATTAATGTTTTATTATTATTAACGTTTTAGTGTTTTCTGAGTCATTCGTGACTGTCACTGTAATGTCATGTTTGTTACTTGTGGGTGGAGCACCAAGGCAAATTCCTTGTATGTGAAAACTTGGCCAATAAACTTACTTACTTACTTACTTACGTACTTACGTACTTACTAGCAAGTAAGAGAAAGAGTGTTAAAGTTTCAATGGGTGGCACGGTGGCACAGCGGTTAGAGTTTGCTGCCTTTAGAGCGCCAGAGGCCCGGGTTTGATCCTGACTACAGGTGCTGTCTGGACGGAGTTTGTACGTTCTCCCCGTGACCTGCGTGGGTTCTCTCCCAGAACTTTGGTTTCCTCCCACACTCCAAAGACGTACAGGTTTGTAGGTTAATTGGCTTGGTATGAATGTAAATTGTCCCTAGTGTGCGTAGGATAATGTCAAAGTGCTGGCCAGTTGGAGGAGTAATCATGAATGATTCCATCAAAGAAGATAGACACAAAATGCCGGAGGAACTCAGCGGGACAGGCAGCATCTCTGGATGGAAGGAATGGATGACGTTTCGGGTCCAGACCCTTCTTCAAGGTACAGTGGCTTGCAAAAGTATTCATACCCCTTGAACTTTTCCACATTTTGTCACATTACAACAACAAACGTAAATGTATTTTATTGGGGTTTTATATGATAGACCAACACAAAGTTGTGTATAATTGTGAAGTGGAAGGAAAATGATACATGGTTTTCAAATTTTTTTACAAATAAAAAACTGAAAAATGTGGCGTGCAAAAGTATTCAGCCCCCTTTACTCTGATACCCCTAAATAAAATCCAGTGCAACCAATTGCCTTCAGAAGTCACCCAATTAGTAAATAGAGTCCACTTGTGTGTAATCTAATCCCAGTATAAATACAGCTGTTCTGTGAAGGCCTCAGAGGTTTGTTAGAGAACATTAGTGAACAAACAATGTTCCTTGGGCATCATGAAGCCCAAGGAACACACCAGACAGGTCAGGGATAAAGTTGTGGGAGAAGTTTAAAAAGCAGGGTTAGGTTATCAAAAAATATCCAAGCAGTCTCTAGATGTGCAAAATATCCCATGTCAACGGAGCACTGTTCAATCCATCATCCAAAAATGGAAAGAGTATGGCCACAACTGCATACTACCAAAGACATGGCCGTCCACCTAAAACTGACAGGCCGGGCAAGGAAAGCATTGATCAGAGAAGAAGCCAAGAGCCCCATGGTAACTCTGGAGGAGCTGCAGAGATCCACAGCTCAGGTGGGAGATTCTGTCCACAGGACAACATTAGTCGTTGCACTCCACAAAATCGGGGCCTTTATGAAAGAGTGGCAAGAAAGAAAGCCATTGTTGAAACAAAGCCATAAGAAGTCCCGTTTGCAGTTTGCCACAAGCCATGTGGGAGACACAGTAAACATGTGGAGGAAGGTGCGTCTGATGAGACAAAAAATTGAAGTTTTTGGCCTAAATGCAAACGCTAACGTGTGGCGGAAAACTAACACTGCACATTACCCTGAACACAACCATCCCCACTGTGAAACATGGTGGGCAGCATCATGCTGTGGGGATGCTTTTCTTCAGCAGGGGCAGGGAAGCTTGGTCAAAGTTGATGGGAAGATGATGGAGCCAAATACAGGGCAATCTTGGAAGAAAACCTGTTAGAGTCTGCAAAAGACTTGAGACTGGGGTGGAGGTTCACCCCAGCAGGACAACGACCCTAAAACATAAGCCAGAGCTACAATGGAATGGTTTAGATCAAAGCATATTCATGTGTTAGAATGGCCCAGTCAAAGTCCAAACCTAAATCCATTGAAATCTCTGGCAAGACTTGAAAATTGCTGTTCACAGATGCTCTCCATCCAATCTGACTGAGCTTGAGCTAATTTTGCAAAGAAAAATGGCAAAAATTTTAGTCTCTAGATGTGCAAAGCTGGTAGAGACATACCCCAAAAGACTTGCAGCTGTAATTGCAGCGAAAGGGTGGTTCTACAAAGTATTGTCCCAAGGGGGCTGAATTCTTTTGCACGCCACACTATTCAGTTTTTTTATTTGTAATAAAATTTGGAAACCATGTATAATTTTCCTTCCATTTCACAATTATGCACCACTTTGTGTTGGTCTATCACAGAAAATCCCAATAAAATACATTTACGTTTGTGGTTGTAATGTAACAAAATGTGGAAATATTCAAGGGGTATGAATACTTTTGCAAGCCACTGTATATATTTTTTATAGAGAGGTAATTAACAATTCAGCATCAGCAAAGAGGGACAAACATTTAAATTAATGGATGAATTGTTTAACGACAAGTACCAGCAACATAAACTTCATTGTTAAAGTTTAAAATGTTTGGAATAGTTTGTAAACTAGGCGATTATGGCAAAAACACCAATGTTATTCAAATCTATTTTGATGGTACAATGAAACAGTTCTCTTGGCAGAGGTATAAATTATGCTGGGTTATAAATCTTTTAATTATTTTTAAACGGGAGGTTAAATGGCTGCTCTCTAACATTAGCGTGCCACTTATGGCTAATTGGTGGTGGTTTGGGTTACAAAGAAGCCCTGTTACACCTGATTCTACTGTGTTGAGTAAGTGTGTGAAAATGTGCATTTTAACATTCTGATAGTTGCCCACTGAATGGGCAGCCATGTCAATTTGTGAATAATGGTACATATTAGCCTCAATTATCTAGCAGTGTATGGGGTGAGGCGTCTCATTGCCCGACGCACATGTAATAAGTTTGCCACACATGGTTTTCTGTCACGATCGAAACAGTTGGGACATTGTTTGCCACTTCACAATATTTTCTGTTAACGATTTCACTATGTTAATGATTTCATTCCATACTTCTGTAAATGATTATGCTATGAATCAGAATGCCCAGATTACAAGAAGCCCTGTATGAATGGGAACTGGGAAATAAAATATGCTATTCACACCAAGTATGTTTACTTTAGTTTAGAGATACAGCGCGGAACACGGCCATTCGGCCCACCGAGTCCGCGCCGACCAGCGATCCTCGCACATTAACACTATCCTACACCCACTAGGCCAAATTATAAAGTTACCAAGTCAATTAACCTACATACCTGTATGTCTTTGGAGTTTGGGATGGAACCGAAGATCTCAGAGAAAACACGCAGGTCACGGGGAGGACGTAGAAATTGGGAGTAGGGGATAGTGTCTTTACAGGAAGCATGGTGGGAAGGAGTGTAGTCTAAATAGGTATGGGTCTCAGCGGGTTTGTTATAGATGTCAGTCAATAGTCTGTCTCCTGTGATGGAGACGATGAGAACTAGAAACGGCAGGGAGATGTCGGAGATGGTGCAAGGGAATTTGAGTGCAGGATGGAAATTAGTCGCGAAGTTGATGAAGTCGGTGAGTCCTGCATGAGTGCAGGAGGCAGCACCAATGCAGTCGTCGATGCAGCGGAGGTAGAGTTTGGGGGCAGAACCAGCCAATTTCCGTCTACTAATACTCTCCTCTGCCTAGCAGAGCTGGTCCTTAACCTCACAACTTCTACTTCCACTACTCCCACTTGCTCCAAGTCCAAGGCGTAGCTATGGGCACTCGCACGGGCCCCAGCTACGCCTGCCTCTTTGTACGGTACGTCGAACAATCCCTGATCCAGGCGTACACTGGCCCTATCCCCAAACTCAACCTATAGACTACACTTCTTCCCACCCTGCACCCTGTAGAGACTCTATCCCCTATTCACAATTTGTCCATCTACCTTCAATTGTGTAGTTTATTTAGTTGAGAGATTCTGTGCGGACACATCATTCTGTGCGGACACATCAAGTCCACGCCGACCAGCGATCCCCGCACACTAACTCTACACAGACTAGGGACAATTTTATATTTATAACAAGCCAATTAACTTACAATGTAAATGTAAATTGTCCTGAGTGCGTGTAGGATAGTGTTAGTGTGCGGGGGCGGCTGGTCTGTGTGGACTCAGTAGGCCGTAGGTTCTGTTTCCACGCTTTATCTCAAAACTAAACTAAACTAATCTTAGGCAGCTTAAACCCCCAGTGGTATGAACATTGACTTCTCCAACTTCAATTAGCACTTGCTTTCCCTCACTCTCCATCCCCTCCCCCTTCCCAGTTCCCCGACCAGTCTTACTCTCCGACTACATGTTATCTCTGGTTGCTTTGTTGTTACCTTCTCCTAGCTAACAATGATCTATTCTACATATTCCTTGATCTCCATTCCCTTTGTCCTGTTGTCACACCTTACACTCCCTTATCTACACACTTCCTTATCTATGTAGTGCCCACTCCCCTGCCATCAGCCTGGAGAAGGGGATCAACCTGAAACAACGCCCATTCCCACTCCAGATTTGAATGCTGAGTTGCTCCAGCATTTTGTGTCTATCTTCTTTAAACTAAACTAAAGTTGGTGACCACTCCTCAAACACTTGAACATGAACAATAAAAATATAAGTCATGAGATCTGAACCACGGGCGCTCCATGGGAACAGATGGATGTGGCTTGAATGACTTTATGCATATGATATGATTAAGACTGAAAGATAGTTAAAAGCAGTGGTGACACCACACTAAACTTGGCTGAAGTGGCCTCTGTAAATAACAGTGACATGCAGTATGTGGGTGAGTTTGAACCACTGTGTTATATGAATTAGCTTCTCACCATTAAGGATGTCATCGGTGCTGCCCTGTTCCCCATCCAGGTTTACTTGCAGGAAAGGTTTAACTGTAAAATAAATAATTATTTGTTAAAATATTGGAGTTATTTACTTTGTGTATCTCTGAAGCGATTCAAAGGTGATAGTTACAAAAAGCTGGAGTTAAGGGCCTGTACCACTTGGGCGATTTTCTAGGCGACTAGGCTGTCACAATATTGTCGCCGGGGTGTCACCTATAGGGTCGTGAGTAGCCTCCTCAGTCACCCAACGAATCGTAGCGTGTTTGTGGTCGCCACTGGATTTTTAAAATGTTCAACAATTTTGGGCGACAGTCGGCGACAGTGGGTTGACGCCAATGAGCTTAGCTTGACGTCTCCTGACGTAGGTGCTGTCGTAGGTTGTTGCCAAGTGACGTAGGTTGTCGCCAGTGCTGACTGCGGTGAATTCCATCGGAGACTATCTACGTCAACCTACGTCAACCGGCGACAGGTACCGGCGTTAAGAGAAGAGAAGTCAAGTAGTAACATGACGTGAATTGTCTTCAGTTGTCGCCGACGGGGATGTAGCTTGTCGTAGCTTGTCGCGGGTGGACGTAGGTTGACTTCGTTTGTCGTAGGTTGTCGCCTGTGTGATCGTAGGTTGTCATAGGTGTGCAGCTAAGTCGTGACGATTGGGTTGTCGGTTGTTGGTAGCTTGCCATAGCTTGACGCCTACTAGGTGGTGGGGGGGGGGGGGGGGGGGGGGGGTCCAGTGGCCGGTTTTTCGGCCACTGGCTATGACCATGACAGTCGCCGGCAGTCACCTAAAAAATCACCCAAGTGGGACAGGCCCTTAACACAGTTGGTCGGACAGCATCTCTGGTGAAAAGGAATAGGTGACTTTTTCAGATCG
The DNA here is from genome assembly GCA_035221665.1 of Okamejei kenojei. NCBI lineage: Eukaryota > Metazoa > Chordata > Chondrichthyes > Rajiformes > Rajidae > Okamejei > Okamejei kenojei. Next base: position 10,645,293 of record CM069142.1, read on the forward strand.
AGACCTTTCTTCAGACTGAACCCTCCAAACCAGGAAGGCCTTAAAGCCCTCCATTTCTTCTTCGGCCACAGAACCAGCTACAGGTCCCCACTCCTTCATTTTACTATGGGCGTTCAGTCACTTTACACCTCCATCCCCCACCAGGAAGGCCTTAAAGCCCTCCATTTCTTCCTCGACCGCAGAACCCGCCAGTCTGAAGGTGGGCCTCGACCCGAGATGTCACCTATTCCTTTTCCCCAGAGATGCTGTCTGACCCGCTGAGTTACTCTGGCTTTTTGTGCCTGCAGTTCCTTCCTATACATGGGTAATAGTTACTTGTTAGTTGGTTGAATATACACAGCAAATGTCCAAGAAGCTGAACCGCTCAAGATCTTATGGGCAGTACCTCCAATAGCAAAACTAATGATTTAGTCTGCAACAGTTGAAGGTGGTTCACACCACACTCTCAAAGGCAGTGAGGAATAAGTAGTAAAAACTAGTCTTGGCAATGATGTAGGTATTCTGAAAATTAATTTTAAAAAATTGATAAAATATCTACAAGACTGCCATATGAGTATTCAAATTGGCTCACCTCAGTGTGACCTGTTAATTATATATCCATATCAAAGACGTGAACCCTAGGTCATATCTGTTTTTCACTGGAACTAAAATCATTTTTGTTTTTGTCCGTTGCTCACACATGTCTATGATGGATGATGCGGGAAGCCCCGCAAACCTCACCTTCCAAATACATTTAATCTTTAATTATGTTATACAGAAGATAGACACAAAAAGCTGGAGTAACTCAGGCAGCATCTCTGGAGAGAAGGAATGGGTGGTGTCAATGTTATACAGTGTAGGAGGAAACATCTCTCTCTCCCTCTTTTTTTTTTTCTTTTCAAAAACTTTATTGACACAATCATATAATACAACACATCAAACCATAATCAAAAATGGCACTATATACAACCATTATAGTACAACAATACAATCATTGTTCACAATACACTGAACCCCACGCGGTGACCAGCGCTCTCTCTCTCTCTCTCTCTCTCTCTCTCTCTCTTTTTTCTCTCTCCATTTCTCCCTCTCTATCTTTCTCTCTCTATTTCTCTCTCCTTCTCTCTCTTTCTCTTTCTCCCTCTTTCTCCTCACTCTCTCTTTCTCATTCTCATTTTCTCTCTCTCTTTCTCTCTCTCTCTCTCTCTCTCTCTCTCTCTCTCTCTCTCTATTTCTCTCTCTCTATCTATTTATCTCTCCTTCTCTCTCTTTCTCTTTCCTCCTCTCTCTCTCTTTCCTCCTCTCTCTCTCTCTCTCTCTCTCTCTCTCTCTCTCTCTCTCTCTCTCTCTCCCCCTCTATCTTTCTCTCTCTCTTCTCTCTTTCTCTCTCTTATGATAGGAATTGATATAACTACATATATTATATATCTATGTAATTACTTCTATGTATTTGAATGCTATGCTTTTACCGATAACACATTTTCATGTCACTAAATATGTTAAGTGCATTTAGAGACGTAGAGTTACAGAGAGATGGAGCCAGAAAACAGGCCGTCTGAGCCATTTAGTCCAGACTGACTACAGCACCAGAGGCCTGGGTTTGATCCTGACTACGGGTGCTGTCTGTACGGAGTTTGTGCGCTCTCCCCGTGACCCCGTGGGTTTTCTATGGATGCATCGGTTACCTCCATAAAGTTTTTTAGGTTAATTGGCTTGGTGTAAGTGTAAGTTAAACCAATACTGACCCTAGTGTGTGTAGGATAGTGTTAATGTGCGGGGATCGCTGGATGGTGCAGACTCGGTGGGCTGAAGGGCCTGTTTCCGCGCTGTTTAGTCTCGAAACTAAAATGAAACGTTCTCATCAGGAGTGAACCTGGGATTTCATGAAGAGAGACACAAAATCCTGGAGTAAATCAGCGGGACAGACAGCAGGCTGGCAAGAAGGAATGGGTGACGTTTCGGGTCAAGACCCTTCTTCAGACTGAGAGTCGGGGGCGAGGGAGTTGCAGAGATAAGGAAAGGTAAGAGATTAAAAGGGATGAAGATAAAGGAAAATGTACAATAGACCCAGCACGTGTAGCTACTCATGTGAGCGTACTAATGTAATAATTATTATGACTTACCTGAGCACTGGAAGCCACTGCCTCTGAATCCAGGCTTACATTTACACTTAAAGGAGCCTTGAGTGTTGTAGCAGTCGGCATGAGCACTACACGAGTGTGTGTTGGCAGCACACTCATCAATATCTGGCAATAAAACAAACCACCAACAAAACTAGTGAGACATTCCTTACAGTAGAAACATTGAGCCACGAAGGCCAATATAGCAGGATTTGTCCAATGCTTGAATCCTGAGAAAGGATAACAAGTGGCAGAAGGGATTAGAGTTATGGGCCTGTCCCATTTACGCAACTTTTTCGACGACTGCCGGCACCCGCCATCGGTCGCAGCAGGTCTCCGGAAATTATCAACATGTTGAAAATCCAGCGGCGACCAGAACGAGGTACGACACTTTGGGCGACTACTCACGACCGTACAGGCTTCACCGAGCAACACGTCACCAGGGTGTCGCCTGTATGGTCGTGAGTCGTCTCCTCAGTCGCCCAAAGAGTCGTAGCGTCTTTCTGGCCGCCGCTGGATTTTCAACATGTTGAAAGTTTTCGGCGACCTGCAACGAGCCATGGCGGGCGCCGGCAGTCACCAATAAAGTCGCGTAAGTGGGACAGGCCCATTAAGAAACAGAAAAACTCTTTCTTCTAATAACTAACCGACAGGCATCAGTGGAGAGACAGTACAGCTCTTCAAGAATGGAATAGCTTGCGATTTCTGTTTTACATGCACAATTGTATCTGTTGTCAAGCTGGAAAGGGTGCAGATAGGATTTACAAGGGTGTTGCCAGGACTAGAGGCTCTGAGCTATAGAGAGAGGTTGAGCAGGCCAGGGCTCACCCTCATCTCCCAAGCAGTTAAACAATTACAGCTGTTCGAATTATACTAATTCGTGAAAGGTTCCGTGGGGCTTTGACTGGGTGTTTGCTATGTTTAAGATTTAGCGGTAGACATGCCCCCATATAAGCAGACGGCGCCAAAGTAGAGAAGGTTAAAAGATTCATGTTCCTAGGAGTAAATATCACCAGCAACCTGTCCTGGACCAGCCAGGACATAGGTGAGGCCGCATTTAGAGCATTGTGTTCAGCTCTGGGCACCCTATTGTAGGAAGGATGATGTTAGGCTAGAAAGGGTGCAGAGAAGATTCAAGAGGATGAGGGGTGATCTTATAGATGTGTACAAAATCATGAGAGGAATAGATCGGGTAGACTCACGGAGTCTACCCAGAGAAGGGGAATCGAGAACTAGAGGACATAGGTTTAAGTTGAAGTGGAAAAGATTTAATAGGAACCTGAGGGGTAACTTTTTCATGCAAAGGGTGGTGGGCATATGCAACGAGCTGCCAGAGGACGTAGTTGAGGCAGGTGCTATTGCAACGTTTAAGAAACATTTAGACATATGGACAGGATAGGTTTGGAGGGATATGGGTAAATCTAGTCTAGATGGGACATGTTGGCAAGTTGGGCTGAAGGGCCTGTTTCCCCGCTGTAAGACTCCATGACTCTACACTGATTGACATAACAGAGGGACTATATCCTAACATAACCTCAAGGCTTCTAAAAGGGAAGTGGGTATTCAAAAGTTATCACAACTTGTTTCCTGACTATACGTATGGTTTAGTATGTGATGAGTACGGGTGTCAGGGGTTATGCGGAGAAGGCAGGAGAATGGGGTTAGAAGGGAGAGATAGCTCAGCCATGATTGAATGGCAGAATGGACGTAATGGGCCAAATGGCCTAATTCTGCTCCTATTCCTTATGACCTGAAGTTTGCCACGCGGCCAGGAAAGATCAGCAACATTATCCATACCTATACACCTGTATTTGCCGTCAACATATTTAAGCTCGTAACCCGTTTGGCATTTGCAGAAATAACTGCCGAATGTGTTGACACATCTCCGTAGAGGTGGACACAGAGGTCTGGAAGCTTCACATTCATCAATATCTGGAAGAGGGAACAATAACAGTTTAGGGCGGCGTGGTGGCGCAGCGGTAGAGTTTCTGCCTTGCAGCATTTGCAGTGGCGGAGACCCGGGTTCGATCCCGACTATCGGTGCTGTCTGTACGGAGTTTGTACCTTCTCCCCGTGACCTGCGTGGGTTTTCTCTGAGATCTTCGGTTTCCTCCCACACTCCAAAGACGTACAGGTTTGTAGCTTAATTGGCTTGGTGGATGTGTAAATTGTCCCTAGTGTGTGTAGGATAGTGTTAATGTGCGGGGATCGCTGGTTGGTGCAGACTCGGTGGGCCGAACGACCTGTTTCCACGCTGTATCTCCAAAACTAAAACTAAAATAAAATTAAGTGAGGCAAATGTGTGCGTTCCCTTTGGACAGTTACTTTAATTGCAAACTTACTATTTAAAGCATGAATGTATTCAGTTTAATATTTGAAAGTGAGGAAACTCTTGCACTTAAGTCGAATGCTCATATGACTTTGCAGACTGGAGTTCAGTTGGGAAAGCTGAATAGAGAGGAATACCTATCTTGTGTGGCAGGCTAGAGAACAAAATAGACTAGAATGGATCTTACTCCATGGCCTCCCAAAACGAAGTTTATCCCCAAGAGATCTTAACACCTTCCTGAAGGAACATGTGGAATTTTAATTTTAATTAGAGATCCACTTTGTACTTTTGGAATACTAATAATTTGATGCATTTGTTTTTCTTCTGGACTATTCAGACGTCTTTAGGAGTTATGAATTGATATATCCAAACACTGCAAGCAATCTAGTTGAAGTGTATAGGTAATTCTCAAAATTAAAACTGAATGGAGGATCAGAATTGCTTTGATATAGGCTTCATAATGGTTTCTAACTTTTTGTGAGGAAATGGTCCAGTCTCGAGAAATTGAAAAAGCAAGAAATTGCAGAGAATGGTGGACGCAGCCCAGACCATCACGCAAACCAACCTCCCTTCCATTGACTCCATTTATACCTCACGCTGCCTCGGCAAGGCCAAGGATGAGTTTCACCCGGACTCTCCCTCTTCTCCCCTCTCCCATCAGGCAAGAGGTACAGACGTTTGGAAACGCACACCTCCAGATTCAGGGGCAGTTTCTTCCCAGCTGTTATCAGGCATCTGAATCATCCTCTCACCTGCAAGGGTGCGATGCTGACCTCCCATCTACCTCAATGGAGACCTATGAACCATCTTTAATTGGACTTTATCGGATATTATCTTGCATAAAATGTTGTCCCCTTTATCCTCTATCTGTCCACTGTTGACTGCTTGATTGCAATCATGTAAAGTCTTTTCTATTCCTGGATAGCATGCCACAAAAAACTCAGTACACGTGAGAGTAAGAAACTAAACTAAACTAAACTAAACTGTCACTGTGCTCCTTTCCCCGTCTCCATTCTCTCATCACTGAGTCCAGTATTTATCTTTTATGCTCCCTTTTCCCCATTCCCCCATATCCCGCCCTCTAGCTTTACATTTCCCTCCTCTTCCCTCCTTATGTGACACGCTTTATTCTGCTTTTCACCTCTAGACTTTGTTGCCTTGCACCACCCATCTGGTGATTTTACTTCGGAGTCACGTGAGTGACTAGGTGAAGACCCCGTCCAGCACGCATGCGCGACATTAGCGTTCATGCAGTGCACCCGCGACGAACGGGAGTTCAAGGCGCTCCCTCTACAATTTGAAAAGTCGGGCCGACAGGTAAGTTTTACCGTGGCCTTGTGTCTTTTTCTCTGTGGTCTGCTTGTTTTCCAGAAAGAATGAGCAAGACCAGAGGAAAGAAGTCTGCAGCTCGCCCCCGTTCGTCCTCCGTTGAGGAATGCTCTTTGGAGGGGGGGCAAGAGGCGGCGTGTAAAAACTACCGAGCCGAGCCCAGCACCGCTCGTGCTGCCTGAGCAGCGGGCTGGAGGTACCTGCAGCCAGAACCGGGCGGTAGTGTCCGACGATTCGGATTGAAGATGCCTCACCGCTCGAGAGCGACACAGGCAGCCGCCTAAGCCGAATGGAACGGCTTATGGAGCAATTACTCCAGCGAGATCTGCTGAGAGAGCAGCAGCAGACTCGCCAAGGGAGTTCAGGCACTCCCGCAGTGCCCTTTACGGCACTGGCCATTGCTTCATCCCTTCTTTTGAAGGCAGCATTGGCGACCAGGTCTGGGCTGGTCAAGAAGAGGGGTCACTGGCTGAAGATATCGGGAGTTACGCAGGGTGTACAGGAAACAGGAAGAGCTGCTGGGTGTGGTCAACCGCTACGTGGCCATTCCACAAGCGGGTCGGCCCATTAGAGCCGAAACTTGCAGCCAGCATTAACCACCTGTCCTCAAAACCCCTACAAGAACAGGTGGTCAATGAGGCTCTTGAACTATATACAGCCCCAGTAAATTGTACATCATTGAATGTACCCGCTGTAAACAGCCAAATTTGGGGACATTTGGGGCAGAACTTCAGGAACCTGGAGTTGAAGCTCCAGAAAATCCTTAAACTCCTGACTGCAGGAATAACATCTTATGCTCGGTGCATTGATGGTGCGGACATCTCCACAAATCAGCAAGACACATTAGCTCTGCTGTGCACCACTCAATATGAAATAAACAATTTACGGAAGGAAATTATCAAGCCTGCCCTCAACCCTAAATTTGCGGGACTTTGCAAAACACCGGGTTCAGAACCTCCTATTCTGCTCTTTGGGAAAGACCTTCCAAAAAAGGTGAAAGACCTAGAGGAAGAATCCAAGACCTTTGGTCTCGTGAGGGCAGGTTTGGGACCGAGCAGACCTAACAAACCCAGGCGGCAGTACCCCATGGCGTCCACCAGTCGTCGACCACACTATGGACTGGTGAAAGCTCGGGGTCCGCAATCATTCCCCGTAAGCCCTTTTTTAGGCCAGGGCCCAGAGCGACCCCAAGGAAAATGCGCCACCCCCAACAACATCAACATCAACATCAACCCTCTACAGCCCAGCGAAGAGGCAGAAGAAGCACCAATAACCATGGAGGTAGGTGGGTCTGGTTCCTCTCAGCATATGAGCTGTAGGGGCTCTATACTAACAGGGGGGAGATTGCACTTGTTTTTGGATGCATGGGAATCCATCACTAATGACAAGTATATACTCAGCAGCGTTCATGGCTACAAAATTGACCTTGTTCATGAAAACATTCCGCCAGGTCAGCATATACCCAAAAGGGTATTCACCCTCTCAGTCAAAGAGAAACAAGAGGGTCAAGCTGAACTGATGAGGTTACAAGCAAAAGGTGTCATTGAAAGAACAAAACATGAACCTTTGGAATTTGTGTCTAATATTTTCACTAAAATCAAAAAAGATGGTGGACGTTGCATCATCATTGACTTAACTACTTTAAACAAGTCTGTCAGGTATATACATTTCAAGATGGATACTTTTGAAACAGCCAGACTATTGGTTTCTAGAGGGTACTTTCTAGCAAGCATTGATTTAAAAGATGCCTACTACTCAGTACCCATACACAAGGAGCATCGTAAATACTTAAAATTTATCTGGATGAAACAGCTATGGCAATTTAAAGCCTTACCAAATGGGCTAACCTCCGCTCCAAGGCTGTTCACTAAAATCTTAAAAACCTGCCTTGGCATTGTTGAGGAAACAAAAGCATATAGTCATGGCGTATTTAGACGACATTTTAATAGTAGGGAAAACCTTGGAGACAGCCATTTTGGCAGTAGCAGCCACCAAACGTTTGTTTGAAACTTTGGGGTTTGTCATACATCCAGATAAATCCAATTTTACACCGTCCACTGCCATGGACTATCTTGGATTTACGATTGATACTGTTCGCATGATTGTAACTCTGCCGAAGGGGAAAGCATTAGAATTGGCACTATCATGCAACGAACTCATGAATAAACATCAGCCAACCATACGGGAGGTAGCTAGAGTTATTGGCAAAATGGTAGCAGCTTTTCCAGCTGTACAATTTGGGCCTTTGCACTATCAAAATTTGCAAAGAGCAAAAGTGCATGCACTAAAGCAAAACTCAGGTCACTTTGACCGAGCTATGAGTTTAACTGCTGAATCCATTCCAGAGTTACAATGGTGGCAAGGAACGTAAGGCTCAGCTCCAGTCCCATAATAATCACCAACCCAGTATTAACCATTCAAACGGATGCCAGTGCTTTGGGCTGGGGGAGGCAACTAACATGCAATCCAGCACAGGGGGCAGATGGACTAAATTTGAATCATCTTGCCTACAGACACGGGGTATCAACTACTTAGAAATGTTGGGTGCGTTTTATGGGTTTAAAAGCATATTCATCTAATACGCATCATGCACATGTCCGGTTGCAATTAGATAATACCACGGTGGTGGCTTATATCAACCACATGGGTGGTGTAAAGTCGATATCGTGTGACAATTTGGCCAACCTAATCTGGCAATGGTGTGTTGAAAGAAATATTTGGTTATCAGCAACTTACCTACCAGTAAGCAAAATACAGTGGCAGACACCAGGTCACGCAGATTCAATGATAACATCGAATGGATGTTAAATCCCAAAATATTTGCTGAAATTACAAAGCAATATGGCACACCAGATATCGATCTATTTGCATCCAGGCTGAATCACCAGTTACCAACGTATGTCGCTTGGGAACCAGACCCTGAGGCAGCAGCAGTTGATGCATTCTCGCTGCATTGGGGAAAATGTTCTTTTATGCTTTTCCTCCCTTCTGCCGCATCAGTCGGGTATTGCGCAAGATTCAATTGGATTCCGCTTCAGGAATCTTGATAATACCCGACTGGCCTACACAGCCATGGTTCCCAGTGGCCTTCGACATGGCTGTTGAAACACTGTTGGAATTCCCCAGCAGTCGAGAGTTATTAATCCACCCAGTGTCAGGCATTAGTCACCCGTGCCATGACAGTCAATCTCCTGGCTTGCAGATTCTAAAAAGACCTCTACTGGGCCTGGGACTGTCTGAGGACGCCATCAACATGATGACCGCATCCCACCAGAGTCCACCAGGAGACAATACCTGACCAACATAAGGAAATGGGAACGTATTGCTCCAAAACAGGAACTACCTACATTACAGCTACAGCCACCAGTGTTGTGGAGTTTCTGGTTGGATTACATCGGGAAGGACTCAGCTACAGCGCCATTAATACAGCCAGGAGTGCGTTGTCAGCTTATTTGGTTCCAGCAGCAGGACAACTGACTTTGGGGTCCCATCCACTAGTGGTCAAAAATCATGAGGGGCATTTTTAACACCAATTCCCCTAGGCCTAGGTACACTCAGATCTGGGATGTCAGCATTGTACTGACGTACCTTAGGGGATGGCCACCACCCTGGTCACTCACGCTGGAACAACTTACACTGAAATCAGTCATGCTCATGGCACTAGTGTCAGCTCAAAGGGTACAGTCCCTCCACCTTCTGAGGCTGGACAGCATGACAGAGTCATTGGACTGTATCACATTTCACATTCAGGGACTGGTCAAACAAACTAGACCAGGTACCACGCCTCCAGTAATGGAGTTCCGGGCATATTCACCTGACCCACGGTTGTGTGCCAAGACCCATCTCGCCAATTACATAGACACAACATATAACTTAAGAGGGAGAGAAAAAGCCTTATTGATAAGCCACAAGAAGCCTCATGGTCAGGTGACGAGCCAAACCATTTCAAGATGGCTCAAGCAGGTTCTTAAGTCTGCGGGAGTCGATACTAATGTTTACAAATCTCATTCCTACGTCGGCGGCTAGGCGAATGGATGTGCCTATGGACCATATTCTGGCCAGAGCAGGATGGTCCTCAGAGAGAACTTTCCAAAGGTTTTATAATAAGCCGCTGGCGGAACCTGCTACATTTGCAGACAGAATTTTAGAGTCTGCAGCTAATATTTAATTTAAGCCGGGGGAGCTCTCTGTTTTTTTGTTATCATTAATAAACCTTTATTGTTCACAAACAGGTTATTGTTGATTGTATAACATGCTTCCTCCCTCTAAGGTCTTCAGGCAGTGAGTGAAGCATGAGCTGGTACACGGTTCGGATTCACAGAGCTTTGAAGTCTTCACGTAGTCACTCACGTGACTCCGAAGTAAAATAATAAATTAAATGAGAACTTACCAGTTCGAAGTTTGATCTGTATTTTATGAGGAGTTACGATGAGGGATTACGTGCCCTCCGCTCCCACCCTCTATTATACAGATCAACTGGTAATTAAGTTCTTATTTTTTCTTTACTATATTTATTTCAATTGTTGTGTTTTTCTGTGAATCCACACCGCTGCTTTGAAGAAATGTCGCACATGCGTGTTGGACGGGGTCTTCACGTAATCCCTCATCGTAACTCCTCATAAAATACAGATCAAACTTCGAACTGGTAAGTTCTCATTTAATCTTACTATTAAACACCCCCCCTAACCTTGTATCCACCTATTACTTACCCCATCTCCACCAGTCTATGAAGGGTCCTGTCCTGAAACATCATGTATCCATTCCCTCCTCAGATGCTGCCTGACTCCCAGAGTTACTCCAGTAGTTTGATTTTTGTCTATAAAATATTATCACTGTGAGTTTGCCTTCTCTCAATTATCCATTTGGTATTTTTCATATTTCACATTTCCAAGTGGCCCATCCAACCCATGCCAGCTCATAGAACAATCCCATTTCTTCGCCAATATTCCTGGTAACCGAATCTCCCCATCAAAGTTCCCAAGATTCTACCCGTCAAGTAACACTACCCATATGTACATTCACAGAGGACAATTAACATCAACCCACACGGGTTTGGCTTCTGGTCACCACATGACAGGAAGGATGTGAAGGCTTTGAAGAGAATGCAGAAGAGGTTTACCGGGATGCTGCCTGGATTGGAGGGTTAGAGTGCGAGGCGAAGGCAATGGGGACCCGGCGTGGGGGGGTGGGGCGGGGAGCCATGAAAGATGGTGGGAGAACAAAGGGGGACCCAGTGTGAGGGAGGAGGGGGACACTAGGTTTAGAATGCTCTGCCCATGGGGATAAGCCTGCGTTAGTTTGTTCATTCGTTCCGATTAAGGCGCTGTGCACACGGCAGTCAGCTTGTCATTTTCATTTTTTGTCACTTTTAACTTAATTTAATTTTAATTTTTGTGCGTGTTGTTGCGTGTTATCGTTTAGTAATTAATTAATCCAACAGAATCCTTTCCATTCTCAAAGCACAGTCTCCCAGCGACCAGCAGGGCCAGGACGCTCCCGGCAAACAGGTCCGACTCGCCAGCTGTGGACCGATGATGGGCGACCCAGCTGGTAGGCCCGGCTCCACCACCGCGAACTCTGAACTAGCCACGAGCCACCGTCATTTCCGAGAACGAGGATGGACTGAGAGCGTGATAGACCGATGAGAGCAAGGTGCACCCCCAAGAAACATGTGGGGTAGACACTAAACGCTGGAGTAACTCAGCGGGACAGGCGGCATCTCTGGAGAGAAGGAATAGATGACATTTGGGGGGGCTGGTGTGGCTTTGATCCTTGTGTACTGCCTGCAGTAGGTTAAATGCAAAACAAAGCCTAGATACCCAAGGTACATGTGACTATAAAGTACTATGTGGGTTGTCTCAGCATTCTGATAGTAATGTGAAATTGATTTAGACACCAGGACCTGCAGTTGCTGGTTTCCAAAAAAGTCAAAGTGCTGGAGTAACTTAGCGGATCAGGCAACATCTGTGGAGAATCATCTCCAGTCATCTTTTCCAACCCAAAACGTCATCTATCCATGCTCTCCGAGGATGCTGCCTGGCCCAAAGGAGTTGGATATAGCTCTGAGGACTAACGGAATCAAGGGATATGGGGAAAAAGCAGGAACTGGCTACTGATTTTGGATGATCAGCCATGATCATATTGAATGGTGATGCTGGCTCGAAGGGCCGAATGGCCTACTCCTGCACCTAATTTTTATGTTGATGTTTATGTATCATTCACCCAAATAAAAGCTGGGAGCCATGGTCATCTTCTGTTTGTCTTATCAGCAGAAGTGCATTTCTGTAATAAATATACTTCAGCCACTGTTGGGTAGATGTGTCGCAGAGTCTAATAGGGAATGGCCTGGCTGGAGGTAGGTGGGATGAGCCATTTTAATGACTGCCTGACATCTACAGAAGCCCAGTCCACCCCTGGTTTACCACCTTGCTAAATCAGGGCTCAGGCAACGTAACAAGCTCTCATCACTGCAATGTTCTTTCTGTCTGCACAAACTGCACATGACACAGAGGGAGGAAAAGCTGTCAGCAAACGCAAGCAGTGTGGAATAGGAAGGAACTGCAGATGCTGGTTTACATCGAAGATAGACACAAAATGCTGGAGTAACTCATTGGAACAGGCAGCATCTCTGGAGAGAAGGAATGGGTGACGTTTCGGGTCGAGAGTTCTTCAGACTGAGAGTCAGGGGAAAGGGAAACGAGAGATATAGACAGTGATATAGAATGAAATATAAAAAAGGTTAATTTATGTACTTTGGTGAAACAATAATCCACAATTGCAAGTAATATACTCGGGATAGATTACTTGACAAATATATATCTACCTGTAAACGACATACTTTTTAACTGTGTAGGAAGGAACTGCAGATGCTGGTTTACATTGAAGATAGACACAAAATGCTGGAGTAACTCAGCGGGACAGGCAGCATCTCTGGAGAAAAGGAATGGGTGGCGTTTCGGGTCGAGACCCTTCTTCAGACAGTGCAGAGATGCTGCCTGTCCCGCTGAGCTACTCCAGCGTTTTTGTGGCTATCCTTTTTCACTGGTGCACTTGCTGCAACGCATGAAGGACGCACACACCTACGCAGGTTTTCCCGTCTGGTCCGAGTTGCAGGCCTGCAGATGGGCAGAGGCAGTGGATCCCCCCCTTCACGTTCTCACAGCCGTACTGACAATTGGCCACGGCGCAGGTTCTGGAATCTGAAAAACACCAGAGGTCATGCGGGAGCCACCCGCACTCAGTGTGCATGAGCAAGACAACAAGGTCAGACACTTCAGACTGTCCTCCCCTCTCTTGGGGGGGACAGAAATGAAACATTTTAATTTTGAGCAATTCTGAGCCCCATATCTGAGGAAGGATGTGCACCCAATCTCATCAGTTTCCAATTTGGTGTTTTAGATTAAAGGGCCTGTCCCACTTTAACGACCTAATTCACGACCTTTTTTACTCATGGGCATTTTTCAGCATGTTGAAAAAAACGGCACGACCTACTTGATGCCACGAGTACCTACGACTAGCATCACAACCTCTTACGACCTCGTGACGACCATGCTGCGAGTATGAGTCGAGGGCAAATTCGGCAGAGGTCGTGAATTAGGTCGTGAAAGTGGGACAGGCCCTTGAGATTGCACATTTGTGGCTCCTGCTACTGAAACCTTCACTTTTAACTGCACAATCTCCAGCTGAGAATGCAGCGCTAGTATTTATTTCAAGAGAGCTAGAATGTAAAAAAACAGGGATGTAATGCTCAGGCTCCATAAGGTGCTGGTCAGACTGCATTTGGAGTACTGTGCAATTATGGGCCCCATATCTGAGGAAGGGTGTGCTGGCTCTGGAGAGGGTCCAGAGGAGATTTACCAGAATTATCCCAGGAATGAGTGGGTTAAGTTATGATGAGCGTTTGACGGCACTGGGCCTGTACTCGCTGGACTTCAGAAGGATGAGGGGACTTACCTCATTGGAATGTACTGAATAGTGAAAGGCTTGGATAGAGTGGATGTGGAGAGGATGTTTCCATTGATGGTGGAGTCTAGGATTAGAGGGCATAGCCTCAGAATTAAAGGCTGTTCCTTTAAGAAGGGGATGAGGAGGAATTTCTTTAGTCAGAGGGTAGTGAATCTGTGGAATTCTTGGCCACAGAAGGCTGTGGAGGAAAGTCAATGGATATATTTAAAGCAGATGTAGATAGATTCCTGATCAGTACGGGAGTCAGGGGTTATGGGGAGGAGGCAGGAGAATGGGGTTTAGAGGGAGAGATAGATCAGCCATGATTGAATGGTATAGACTTGATGGGCTGAATGGCCTAATTCTATTCCAATCACATAAATCTGTTCCAAATCTTTTCCAATGCCGATGACATCATTTCAATGAGCTGTGCATGTAGAAAGGGAGCTAAGCAAAGTCTACATTTCATTCTTCATTATTCCCAGAGGAAGCCGACAGCTGGAAAGAGCATTCTCTATTTGAACTTTATTTTGGAGCTTGAACTTATTTCCTGCATGAAATGATTGATCAGGAAAGGGATGTGGAGCAAACTGTTGGTTCAAGATTTATTCATAGTAGCCTTAACGTATTAACATGATTTATAGTTGGCTTAAATTAAATGATTATGAAAGGAAAGCGATGGCTTTGAGAGGCTGGGCAACAGGTCCCCACGGCTGGGTTCAGGGTCAGAGCAGACAGGGGAAGACCAATCGACGGTCAAGGCCATGGGCATGGGCACCGGGGGTCGAGGATAGGCTGTCCGTGGGTGTCAGAGGTCAAACAGGCCCACAGTGGGTGTCAGAGGTCAAACAGGCCCAGAGTGGGTGTCAGAGTTCGATCAGGCCCACAGTGGGTGTCAGAGGTCGCTCCATTCCACAGTGGGTGTCAAGAACAAACGGGGACCATTGGGGATTAAATGGAATACTTAGTGACTTTAGCGGTGCCCTTTATGTGGCCGCTCTTTGCATATATTGTCTATGCAAAACAAAGAATCTCACCGTGACAGGTCACATGTAATAATAAAGTATCACTCATTCATTCATTCACTCATTCACTCATTCACCCATTCACTCATTCACCCATTCACGCATTCACTCACTCATTCACTCATTCATTCATTCACTCATTCACTCATTCATTCACTCATTCATTCATTCATTCATTCATTCATTCATTCATATTTCTCTCACTGAAATACTTAAAATGAACTAGAAGGAGACCATTTGGCCCATTGGCCACAAGGGGAGCAATGCCATGTCTCATTTTCCATCGACTTATTTCCCTTATTTTCACATGCACATGCCCATGAATAGCTCTGCTGATTCTTTTTATCATCTGTGAGGCGTAAGTTACAGTCGTGAGTCGTCAGACTTTCCAGCACATGCTTGAGACACTGGACCACTCAGAGGAAACCCGCCGCGGGAACCTACAGGGGAACCATGCAAACGCCACGCAGATAGAACCATGGATCAGGATCGAACCCTGGGGCATTCGCTAACTGTTGCATCACCAAACCACGCACCTAACAGTAAACCCGTTATCCCGTTTGTTCTTAATTTGTCACATCTGTCAACAGCAATGGCAATGGGTCTGCTGCTGGTGCGATTATGGATGTGCTGACACTTTACGCACACGCTTCCAGTCGCTGTGCTTCAGAGTGGGTGGGGAGTGAGTGTTTGATTCTCCTGCTAATGGAGGCATTCTGGTTGGAAACCAGGAACATCCCCACAAGTAAATAGTGAATATTAAAAGGAAAATAAAACTCCCCCTTGTTGCCTCCAGTCGGTCGAGTCAAGGTCCTAGAAAGGGCATCTAGAATAGCATCTAGAGTAGCACTATTCCCAGTGGAAAATGCTCCTCATCTTCACAACTATCTCCACTTTCTCATCAATCTTTTGGGATCTGTCTTTGGACTCTTGATTCAGCATCCACTCAGTCATCTTTATTTGAAGTGTTGACTTGTATAAAGCTCCTTGGGATATAATCTTGTATGAAATTAGACTGGTTTGATTCTTAAAATAAGGTAAGATTTGTGAGGTGGAAGAGGGGAATATTTACATGGAGATCGCTTTAATCCAACTCACTCAGCAGGACACCCATGGGATTGGCTGGAATACCAATTTTATACCCACATATCACATTCTATTGATTTCACTTGGATGTTAAGCCAATAATGCACCCAATCTCAACACTTTCCAGTTTGGTGTCTTAGATTAAGAGTGCACATTTGCGTCTCCTGCTACAGAAACCTTCACTTTTAACTGCACAATCTCCAGCTGAGAACACAATGCCAGCATTTATTTCATGAGGGCTAGAATATAAAAACAGGAATGTAATGCTGAGGCCTTATTTGGAGTATTATGAGCAATTATGGGCACCATATCTGAGGAAGGTTGTGCTGGTTCTGTACAGGGTCCAGAGGAGGTTTACAAGAATTATCCCATGGTTAACATATGATGAGCGTTTGACGGCACTGGGCCTGTACTCGCTGGAGTTTGGAAGAATGAGGGGGGGATCTCATTGAAACTTAACGAATAGTGAAAGGCTTGGATAGAGTGGATGTGGAGAGGATGTTTGCACTCGTGGGAGAGTCCAGGACTAGAGATCATAGCCTCAGAATTGAAGGAATTGAATTCTGCACCATCATTTTAATGTAATTTAAAATGTTAAATTAGCATTGGTACTGTACTTTTAAGAAATATTAACATCAAATATACCAGAGATGCTTTTTAGGCGGCAAGGTGGCGCAGCAGTAGAGTTGCTGCCTTAAAGTGCTTTCAGCGCCAGCGACCGGGTTCGATCCCGACTACGGGTGCTGTCTGTACGGAGTTTGTACATTCTCCCTGTGACCCGCGTGGGTTTTCTCCGAGATCTTCGGTTTCCTCCCACACTCCAAAGACGTACAGGTGTGTAGGTTAATTGGCTGGGTATGAATGTAAAATTATCCCTTGTGTGTGTACGATAGTGTTAATGTGCGGGGAACGCTGGTTGGAGCTGACTCGGTGGGCCGAAGGGCCTGTTTCCAGGCTGTATCACTAAAACTGGAAAAACTATAAAATACTAAGTACTAAACCGGCTGGCAATAAAATATAATGAACTTTTCAGATGATGCGTGCAGGAGAAGTCTTTTGTGACACCATTCCAGTTACTCACTAGCACATGTGTTATCGGGCATCAGCATGTATCCATTCAGACAGTAGCACTTGTAGCTGCCATGTGTGTTCATGCATCTGTGCTCACAGGGCCTTGGCTTCAGTCCACATTCATTAAAATCTGTAGCGGCCAAATAAAACATTGGAACAGAAACATGAGTAGCAGAAAAGACTGCATTAATTTGTTTTGTGAGACGATTTATAACACTTGTGGATTATGCCTGAATGTGAAAGTGCTCCAAAGGCTTTGAAAAGATGGTGGTGTGTTGTGCAATATTCATCAAGGTGGGAGGAGTTCAATTAATATACAGTACCTCCTCTGTGTTTAGAAACATAGAAAAATAGGTGCAGGAGTAGGCCATTCGGCTTTTCGAGCCAGCACCGCCATTCAATATGACCATGGCTTATCATCTAAAATCAGTACCCCGTTCCTGCTTTTTCCCCATATTCCTTGATTCCTTTAGCCCTAAGAGCCAAATCTAACTCTCTCTTAACCACAGAAAAAGACACAAAGACTGGGGAATCTGGAATAGTTAATAGAGATGTCTTGAGGGCATCGAGGAAGTGTTGGAGTTCCAAAGACATAAGAAGGCAGATAGATCTCTCAGGCCTGATCAGATATATCTAAGGACACTGAGAGAAGCTATGGAAGAAATTGCAGCATATAGAGAAAAGGAAAAGGTCGAGACCCTTCAGGTTTCTCCAGCAATGCTGTCTGACCTGCTGGGTTCTCCAGCTTTTTGCCTCTATCTTCGGTTTAAATAAGCATCTGCAGTTCCTTCCCACACAAGAAATTGCAGGAATCACTGTTAGACACGGCTGAGGTGCTGGAAGACTAGAGAGTGGCCAATGTTATGTCTCTATTTAGGAAGGCCTGCAAAGATAAACCTGGTAGTATATAGATCAGGAAGCCTAACAACTGTGCTATGAGTGGTGCTTCAGTGGATTCTGAAGGAGAATGTATACGAACATTTGGAAAAATGGGTTTATGAGAGATAGCCAGCATGTCTTTTTTTGCATGGGAGATCATGCTTCACAAATTTGATTGAGTTTTCTGAAGAAGGAACCAATCTGTTGATGGCAGGGCCATAGATGTAGTCCATATGGAGGTCAGCATGGCCCTTGATAAGGTTCTGCATGGTTGGTTGCTCTGGGAGGTTAGCTCGCTTGGGAGAGCTAGCTTCCTGGATTAAAAATTGGCTTCATGCTGGGAGGCAGAGGAGAGCAGTAGAAGGTTATTTTTCGAGTTGGAGGCATGTGATTAGTGGAGTAACCTAGAGATCAGTGCTGGGCCTATAATTGTTTGTTGTGGGGCAGCAGGGTAGTGTAGCGGTAGAGCTACTGCCTTACAGTGCCAGACATCCGGGTTCAATCCCGACTACGGGTGCTGTCTGTACAAAGTTTGTGCATTCTCCCCGTGACCTGCGTGGGTTTTCTCCGAGATCTTCAGCTTCCTCCCACACTCCAAGACGTACAGGTTTGTAGGGTAATTGGCTTGGTGAATGTAAAAATTGTTCCTAGTGTGTGTGGGGTTGTGTAAATGTGTGGGGATCACTGGCCGGCGCTGACCCGGTGGGCCGAAGGGCCTGTTTCCGCGCTGTATCTCTAAACTAAACTAAACACCGTAGATGTACATGTTTGTAGATTAATTGGCTCAGTGTAAATGTAAAATTGTCCCTAGTGTGTGCAGGGTAATGTTCATGTGCGGGGATCGTTGGTCGGTGGCGGCTCAATGGGCCGAAGGACCTGTTTCCGCACTGAGTATGAGGTGTCACGGTTTGGGAAGTCAAACTAGGGCAGGATATTTACAATGGAAGGCCCCTGGGGAGTGTCGTAGAGCAGGTGGATCTGGGAGTAGAAGTATATTCTTCCCTGGAAGTAGCATCACAGATTGATAGGGTGGTGATTCAGGCTATCGGCATGTTCATCTGCATCAGTCAGGGAGTTGAGTATACAAATGAGTGTGTTATGTTACAGTAGTACAAGATGCTGGTGAGGCCTAGTAAGAGTGTTCAATTCTGGTCACCCTGCTACGGAAAATGTGCCATTAAATTGAGAAGATTTACGAGGATGTTACAAAGGACCTGAAATTCAGTGGGGCATTGGTCATGCTGGAACATTATTCCTTAGAGCGCAGGAGGTTGAGAGGTAATCTTGTAGAAGTGTATATAGGCTTGTGGAGAGTGTGAACACTTTCGCTCGGTCCGCCTGGACCTACCTGACCTCCCGGTTGCCAATCACTTTAATTCCCCTTCCCATTCCCACACTGACCTTCCTGTCCTGGGCCTCCTCCATTGTCAGAGTGAGGCCAAACACAAATTGGAGGAACAGCATCTCATATTTCACTTGGGCAGCTTACACCCCAGCAGTGTGATTATTGATTTCTCTAACTTCAAGTAACCTTTGCATCCCCTCTCTCCATCCCTCCCCCACCAAAGTTGTACCAGCTTCAAAGTCATCTTGGTGAGTCTCATTGTCTGTAACTCGTTCTCACCGAGCCCCCAGCTAACAATGGCCTGTTTCCTTTATCATCATTACTTTTTAGCATATCTTTCATTCATTTGTTCTCTACCTCTCTACATCACCGTCTATTCCTCTGGTTTCCCTTTCCCCCGACTCTCACTCTGAAGAAGGGTCTCACTCAAAATGCCACCTATTCCTTCTCTCCAGAGATGCAGTCTGACCCGCTGAGGTACTCCAGCTTTTTGTGTCTACCTTCTACACGATCACCCATCAACCTCCTGTGCTCCGAGGAATAAAGTCCTAGTCTGCCCAACCTCTCTCTATATCTCAGGTACTAAAGCCCCGTCAACATCCTTGTAAATTTTCCCTGCGCTCTCTCCAGCTCAATGGCATCCTTTATCTCGCTGGATGACCAAAACTGAACACGATACCCGCCCAGCGTGGCCTCACCAATATCTTGCTTCTCCTTCCCTGACACTAGAATCATATCTCTTGCTCTCTCCCACACACTTGCCACCTTTTCTCCAACCACTTTGCTGCCCCTGCCACCTGTTGCAGTGCTTATGGATCTTAGTTCCTCTGTTCTGGTTGCCACAGTTCGTCTCAAGGCTTCCCAGTTTCAGCTTCGAGCTACTCGTCTTGTAAAGTTCATCAGGGTCTTTGTGTACCCAGACTAGCCCCGGTTTGGGTGTCAGGGGTGATGGGGAGAAGGCAGGAGAATGGGGCTAGGAGGGAGAGATACATCAGCCATGATTGAATGGCGGAGCAGACTTGATGGGCCGAATGGCTCCTGACGCTTGTCACCTCATGGTTTCTGGTATACCTGTTGGTGTTTACTGGGTCAATTCACCTGTTTCGAAAGTTACAAACTTTATAAAGTCTATCGTGGCACTCACCTTGATTACATGTTTTACCAGTAAATCCTGGGTAACATTTGCATCTATTTGCCCCAATACATTCTCCGTGTTTACATCCATGTTCACAGATAGCTGCAAAGAAATCAAACCATGGGAATTAATGCAGAATTAAAATTAAATTGACTTACTACATTCTTCTGTTCTTTCTACACTGGGCTAGAAGACTTCAATGCGAATTAGGGGAAGTAAATTTTAACTAATATAGATAGTATTGCCTTAATGAGGGATTCATTAAGCAAGACATAAATACACTTTATTTTCAGTCCGAGAAGTGTAAATTCAGCAAATGGAGTGAAAGGATTTTTACTGGGGATGGTCAGATTATTATATGAATGGTGTCAGATTAGGAAAAGGGTGTGCTTGCTCATCAGTCACTGAAAGTAAGCATGCAGGTACAGCAGGCAATGAAGAAAGCTAATGGCTTGTTGGCCTTCATAGTGAGAGGATTTGAGTTTAGGACAACTGCAGTTGTACAGGGCCCTGGTGAGACTGCACCTGGAGTGTTATGTGCAATTTTGGTCTCCTTATTTGAGGAAGGACAGTAATGCAGCATAGGTTCACCAGGTTAATTCCCCAGAAGGTGCGACTGACAAATGATGAAAGAATGGATCGACTGGGCTTATATTCACTGACAGTGGAGACCAATTCACTGGATGTTTACAAGAGAAAGTTAGATTTAGCTCTTAGGGCCAAAGGAATCAAGGGATATGGGGGGAAAAAGCAGGAACGGGGTACTGATCAGTCATGATCATATTGAATAGCGGTGCTGGCTCGAAGGGCCGAATGGCCTACTCCTGCATCTATTTTTCTATGTTTCTATGTTTCGATTGAGTATAGAATATATATTGGGTCATGTTGCAGTTGTATAAGATGTTGGTGAGGCCACATTTAGAGTATTGTGTTCAGTTCTGGGCACCGTGTTATAGAAAAGATGTTGTCAAGCTGGAAAGGGTAATGGGAAGGTTTACGAGGATGTCTCCAGGACTAGAGGGTTTGAGCTACAGCAAGAGGTTGAGTGAGTTGGGTCTATTCCTTGGAGCGCAGGAAGATGAGGGGTATAAAATCATGAGAGGAATAGATTGGGTAATGCACGAGTCTCTTGCCCAGAGGAGATGAATCAAAAACCAGAGGACATACAGTGGCTTACAAAAGTATTTATACCCCTTGAATATTTCCACATTTTGTCACATTACAACCACAAACGTAAATGTATTTTATTGGGATTTTATGTGACATAGACCAACACAAAGTGGTGCATAATTGTGAAGTGGAAGGAAAATGATACATGGTTTCCACATTTTATTACAAATAAAAAACTGAAAAGTGTGGCATGCAAAAGTATTCAGCCCCCTTGGCTCAATACTTTGTAGAACCACCTTTCGCTGCAATTACAGCTGCAAGTCTTTTGGGGTATGTCTCTACCAGCTTTGCACATCTAGAGACTGAAATTTTTGCCCATTCTTCTTTGCAAAATAGCTCAAGCTCAGTCAGATTGGATGGAGAGCGTCTGTGAACAGCAATTTTCAAGTCTTGCCAGAGATTCTCAATTGGATTTAGGTCTGGACTTTGACTGGGCCATTCTAACACATGAATATGCTTTGATCTATACCATTCCATTGTAGCTATGGCTGTATGTTTAGGGTCGTTGTCCTGCTAGAAGGTGAACCTCCGCCCCAGTCTCAAGTCTTTTGCAGACTCTAACATGTTTTCTTCCAAGATTGCCCAGTATTTGGCTCCATCCATCTTCCCATCAACTCTGACCAGCTTCCCTGTCCCTGCTGAAGAAAAGCATCCCCACAGCATGATACTGCCACCACCATGTTTCACAGTGGGGATGGTGTGTTCAGGGTGATGTGCAGTGTTAGTTTTCCGCCACACATAGCGTTTTGCATTTAGGCCAAAAACTTCAATTTTTGTCTCATCAGACCAGAGCACCTTCCTCCACATGTTTGCTGTGTCCCACACATGGCTTGTGGCAAACTACAAACGGGACTTCTTATGGTTTTGTTTCAACAATGGCTTTCTTCTTGCCACTCTTTCATAAAGGCCCGATTTGTGGAGTGCACGACTAATAGTTGTCCTGTGGACAGATTCTCCCACCTGAGCAGTGGATCTCTGCAGCTCCTCCAGAGTTACCATGGGCCTCTTGGCTGCTTCTCTGATCAATGCTCTCCTTGCCCGGCCTGTCAGTTTAGGTGGACGGCCATGTCTTGGTAGGTTTGCAGTTGTGCCATACTCTTTCCATTTTCAGATGATGGATTGAACAGTGCTCCGTGAGATGTTCAAAGCGTGGGATATTTTTTTTATAACCTAACCCTACTTTAAACTTCTCCACAACTTTATCCCTGACCTGTCTGGTGTGTTCCTTGGGCTTCATGATGCCCAAGGAACATTGTTTGTTCACTAATGTTCTCTAACAAACCTCTGAGGCCTTCACAGAACAGGTGTATTTATACTGAGATTAGATTACACACAAGTGGACTCTATTTACTAATTAGGTGACTTCTGAAGGCAATTGGTTGCACTGGATTTTATTTAGGGGTATCAGATTAAAGGGGGCTGAATACTTTTGCACGCCACACTTTTCAGTTTTTTATTTGTAAAAAAATTTGAAAACCATGTATCATTATCCTTCCACTTCACAATTATGCGCCACTTTGTGTTGGTCTATCATATAAAACCCCAATAAAATACATTTACGTTTGTGGTTGTAACGTGACAAAATGTGGAAAGGTTCAAGGGGTATGAATACTTTTGCAAGCCACTGTAGGTTTAAGGTGAAGGGGAAAAGATTTAATATGAATCTGAGCGGTAACATTTTCACACAAAGGATGGTGGGTGTATGGAACAAGCAGCCAGAGGAGGTAGTTGAGGCTGGGACTATCCCAACATTTAAAAAACAGTTAGACAGGTACATAGAAACATAGAAACATAGAAAATAGGTGCAGGAGTAGGCCATTCGGCCCTTCGAGCCTGCACCACCATTCAATATGATCATGGCTGACCATCCAACTCAGTATCCTGTACCTGCCTTCTCTCCATACCCCCTGATCCCTTTAGCCACAAGGGCCACATCTAACTCCCTCTTAAATATAGCCAATGAACTGGCCTCAACTACCTTCTGTGGCAGAGAATTCCAGAGCCTCACCACTCTCTGTGTGAAAAATCATGAGAGGAGTCTGTACATGGATAGACAATAGACAATCGGTGCAGGAGTAGCCATTCGGCCCTTCGAGCCAGCACCGCCATTCACTATGATCATGGCTGATCATCCACAATAAGTACCCTGTTCCTGCCTTCTCCCCATATCCCCTGACTCCGCTATCTTTAAGAGCGCTATATAACTCTCTCTTGAAAGCATCCTGAGAATTTGTCTCCACTGCCTTCTGAGGCAGAGAATTCCTCTGTTCTAAATGGCTTACCTCTTATTTAGAGTGTGGCCCCTGGTCCTGGACTCCCACAACATCGGGAACATGCTTCCTGCCTCTAGGCCGGTGTGGGCAGGTTGGGCCGAAGGGCCTGTTTCCATGCTGTATCACTCTATGACTCAATGACGCTGAGCTGAAGGCACACAGTGTGCAAAGATCAACTTGCCACGCTGGGCACGCAGCTTCTTACTTTGACAATCATGCTTCTTATGAGCATCATTCTTCAGATTTACTAGTTTTTCAAGGTACACATTGATGTTCTGGTTGTGGATTTGGAGTAACTCTGTGCACAGATGCATTAATATTATACTTGTAACTCAGATTCTACATTCAGTTTAGTTTAGTTTAGAGATACAGCGCGGAAACAGACCCTTCGGCCCATCGAGTCCGTGCCGACCAGCGATCCCCGCACACTAACACTTGCCTACACACGCTAGGGACAGTTTTACATTCCTACCAAGCCAATTAACCTACAAACCTGTACGTCTTTGGAGTGTGGGAGGAAACCGAAGATCTCGGAGAAAACCCACGCAGGTCACGGGTGGGGAGAACGTACAAACTCCACACAGACAAGCACCCGTAATCAGGATCGAACCCGGGTCCCCGGTGCTGTAAGGCAGCAGCTCTACTGCTGCGCCACCGTGCCGCCCTCAATGGGTATTGGGTAGAATCAAACAGAAATGGCGGAAACAGCTTTGGAATGAATGCAAAGGCTTTGATGGAATAGGTGTGAAGAAGGTCGTTTATCTTGTGGGGTAGCTGATCAGTTATTCATATAAGATAGTCACCAAAATATCCAATCTTGAATTGAGGAGAAATGCCCAGAGGGGCAGTTAAAGAGCTGTCCACTGAGGCACGGGCAGTCACGGTTGGCTGACAACCATTTTGCCCTCTCTAGGGTCCAGCGATAAGCATCTCTGCAGGCGGCCATATTTCCTGCACATCCTCAAAACTCTTTAGGTCTGCGTGCTGCGCATTCTAAATACAAAATCCATATGTCGGAAGATATTTTGGCCACAAATCTACTTTCAATTTTTGTACCTTCTCCAGCGCACAGGTCATCACGGCATTGTGTCATTTAAACTATCCATTTAATTGTCTGTGGACAGAAACACTAAGGAAAATGTTACCTTAACCAAGAGTTAATGCTGCACAATGTAACTCCTCAGCCAGTACATAAGAGATGTATTAACACAATAGATATGAGCGTCTCTGGAATAATTGCCTGAGCGATGGTTGGACACGTGGTAAACCGTTCAGACAGTGTGATCCAGACACACAGCTGCTGGCCTCCCTTGTCTTTGGCATGCTTCTTTCTTGAGATTGGAGCCAAATATTTGTTCTCTCACAGCTAAGGCTTAGCTGGTGGGAAAATAGTTCAGCACACAAAATTATGACCTGTGCGGTAGCTTTTATCAGATGCTTCGTGCACTCACTCGGGGCATTGGCAAAACAGGTGTGCGCGCTACGTGCAGTCTGCTTGCAAAGACTGGTTCTCACAAGCCCTCGTCAAAAACGGTGATCCACGGATGGTAATCAAACTTCAAAGTAAACTAAACGTTTGGCAATTACTGTCATTGTTCAGCTCCTGCTCACGATCTGGCATTGAGCACCAGCACCTGAGCTATCATCCAGGATAGACACAAAATGCTGGAGTAACTCAGCGGGACAGGCAGCATCTCTGGAGAGAAGGAATGGGTGATGTTTCAGGTGGAGACCCTTCTTCAGTCTGATGTCAGGGGTGTGGGAGGTACATACGTAGATAAGGAAGTGTATAGATAAGGAAGTGTGAGGTGTGAAAACAGGACAAATGGGATGGTGATCTAGGGAAATGTAGAGTAGATCATTGTTAGTTCGGACAAGGTAACAACAGTGGCAGACTCAGTAATAGAGGTGCAAGTTTGTACCATATTTGCGCTACCAAAATTGCACCCAAATGTTGTGCCTTTAAGGGTGGAATTACTTTGGAAAGCTATATTTCTCTATGCGTTTCGAGGAGCTTGGGGGCAGAGATCATTCTTTGGTTCATTGCCAAATATATGTACAAGAGCGCACATGCACTTACCACACATTTGGTTCCATGTCAACAAAACACAATGTGGAGTGGGGATGACGCTTCATATCTGATAATCTGGTGCTTTTTGGGTCAATTTCTCTGAAATTCGCTCCCTAAATCCCTCCACTTTGCCACCTTGCTCTATTCTCTCAAGACAACGCCCCTGGAACCCACCTCCACGTAAGCATTTGTTTAGTTTAGTTCCGTTTAGTTTATTGTCACGTGTACCGCGGTAATGTGAAAAGCTTTTGTTGCGTGCCAACCAGTCAACGGAAAGACCATACATGATTACAATCGAGCTATTTACAGTGTAGGTATACATGAAAAGGGAATAATGTTTAGTGCAAGGTAAAGCCAGCAAACCAGCGATCAAGGATAACCCGACAGTCACCAATGAGGTAGGTGGCACCGCTCTCTGGTTGCGATAGGATGATTCAGTTGCCTGATAACAGCTGGGAAGAAACTGTCCGAAGAAGGGTCTCGACCCGAAACGTCGCCTATCTCCTTCGCTCCTTAGATGCTGCTGCACCCGCTGAGTTTCTCCAGCTTTTTGTGTACCCTGGGAAGAAACTGTCCCTGAATCTAGAGGTGCGCGTTTTCACACTTCTGATTGAATGTTTCACATGTTTGATCATCCCTCTTAATAACACCTTTGCCGGTTTGGAAGTCATTTCCGTTGCAGTGTGAAGCATTTTGATATTTACATGGGGCGATATAAATATGGGTCCACACTGTTCACAAAGTGGTCACCGCATGTGTCCGTGTAATAACAGGTTGTGCATTTCCGCAGCACTTCACGGCTGGAAAATGCTTGGTGACACCTTCAGGGATTTATCTGATGGTATTTACACTAAATGTAATATTTTTCTGTCTTCAGTCAGAAGTCATAGGATGTCCTCTAACGTTCATTTCCAGGACATAGACATTGGTGATAATGCCAGCAATACAGCCCACAAAGTCCGTGCAGAACCTCGTGCCGTTAAACTAATCTGCTCTGCCTGCTCGTGATCCATATCCCTCCATCCCCACATATCCATGGGCCGTTCTAAAAGCCTCTCAAATGCCACTATAATATTTGCCTCCACCACCAGCTCCGTCAAATACTTGTCCCCCCACATTGCCTTCACTTTGCCCCTCTCAGTCCTGGATATTTCCACCCAGGGGGAAAGGTTATGACTGTCTACCCTATCTATGGCTCTGATCATTTCATGTACATCATTTTAGTCTCCCCTCAACCTCTGACATTCCAGAGAAAACAATCCAAGTTTGTGACAACGATAGACACAAAATGCCGGAGTAACTCGGAGGGACAGCCAGCATCTCTGGAGAGAAAGAATCGATGACATTTCTGGTCTGAAGAAGGGTCTCAACCCAAACGTCACCCATTCCTTTTCTCCTGAGATGCTGCCTGTCCCGCTGAGTTACTCCAGCATTTTGCATCTACCTTCAGTGTAAACCAGCCTCTGCAGTTCCTTCCTACACAAGTTTGTGTAACCTGCCCTTTATACTGTAGGTAACACCCTCTAGTCTCGGTAGCATTCTGGTAAACCTGGTGCCAGAAGCCAAAGGTTGGGAGGTACTGTTACATTCAGTTAAGTTGCCGTAACTCCATACAGTGATTGAGGTGCAGTTTTGTGCATTGAAAGAAGGATGCAGCTATTTTGTACCTTCACAGCGCCCCTTGTAATTCTTTTTCCAACCATAACAACATTCAAGTCGGGATCCATAGCGACAAACCCCTAGCTGAATTGCAGAATGCCTTCGGTCTCGAATCCTGAGGAAGAAAAACACAGATGTATCACCATTTACTCAGAGCTATTTCCTGTTTTTTTTCCCTCATACTGCTAAAAGACCTGTGCATTGAACTTGACAGCCTCTCAAGCACCAGCAGCGGAGAACTAAAGGACATGCACTCTTTCACACCCCTTTCAAAATGTCCCAAAGTGGTTTACAGCCGCGGGCTTCGTCCCTGATGTGTAGGCAGCAGAGCAGTGTATGAATTGTAGGAGTTGATCCTTGTACTGCAATGTCCTACAACTAGCAAAGTGATTATGACTCGATACCCAGCTTTTAAATGTAGAATGATTGACATAATGGTGGTCCGGACAATAAGGAGAACACCTTTAATCTTCTTCAAAGTAATGCCATAAAACCTTGATGCCTCTCACCTACCTAACAAGTGGATTCTATCTATCTCATCGAAGACCCTTGGACTATCCTTGATCGGGAATTTGTAGGTTACATCATACACTGAACGTTACTCCCTCATCATGTATCTGTACACTGTGAATGGCCCGATTGTAATCATCTGTTGTCTTTCCGCTGACTGGTTAGCACGCAACAAAAGCTTTTCACTGGACCTCGTTACACGTGACAATAAACTAAAGTGAAAACTGAGTGCCGGTTTCACCAGCCATCTACAGCACCGATGCCTTATCTGTGACCAGCCCTGGGTTTATCTGGATTGCTTTCTTTTTAAATGCACTGCTCTATTAATGTCGCCGATCAACTGGACTCTGACAACTCTGATTCATTTTCCAGACACACTTTATTTACGTCAGCACAGGGAGATCAGCGCAGTCCCAGTTTAGGGCCTGTCCCACTTGGGCGACCTAATTGGCGAGTTTAGAAGAGTTTAAAAAAATGACATGTTGAAGACCTCCTTCGACTATGTAGAAGACCTCCTTCGACCTCCTTCGACTATGTTGAAGTCCAGCTTCGACTAGCTACGCCTAGCAATGACTAACTTCGGGAAAATTGGACACCGAATAGTGGAGAGTGAAGACGACCTCCTTCGATCTCCTTCGACCTCCGTTCGACCTCCCTTTGACTATGATGAAGACTATCTACGACTACATTCGACTACCTTCGACTACCCACGATTACCTACGACTAACATGCCGACCTATTACGACTAAGCCTACGAGTTAAAAAAGCATCGATTTTTTCCATGGTGACCTTTTTTTACTCGCGGGCATTTTTTAACTTATTGCAAAAAACGCCGCAACCTAGCTGAGGGCTCGAGTACGCGGAGACCACTCTCGAGCATGGAGGAGAGTTACGAAGACCTCCGACGACCTCGTGTCGACCATGCTGCGAGTATGAGTTGAGGACAAACTCGCCAGAACTCGCGGATTAGGTCGCCCAAGTGGGTCAGGCCCTTTACTGTACTGTCTGAAATTCCACTCGCAACGGTCAACTTTTATACAGATTTTGGCCCTTGAAATTGTGCACAATTTCTCATTTCTTATCATCAATAACAATACGTTCTCAAAACACCAATACATATGCAAAAACACTAATTGGAGTTAAACCACATGCTATTTAATCCGTTATTTAATTTTCAGTAAGGATGACCATCTAGACCCTTGTAGTGTAAAACTCTCTTGACTCTCGACTCCTGATCTAGAACCTTGTAGTGTGCGTCAAGGAATATCTGTTATGTACATTAGGTTCAGGACGGCACGGTGGCGCAGTGGTAGAGTTGCTGCCTTGCAGCGAATGCAGCGGCGGCGGTTCGATCCCGACTACGGGTGCTGTCGGTACGGAGTGTGTACGCTCTCCCCGTGACCTGCGTGGGTTTTCCCCGAGATCTTCGGTTTCCTCACACACTCCAAAGACGTACAGGCTGGTAGGTTAATTGGCATTGTAATTGTAAAAATTGTCCCTAGTGTGTGTAGGGTAGGGTTAATATGCGGGGATCGCTGGTCGGCGCAGACCCGGTGGGCCGAAGGGCCTGTTTCCGTGCTGTGTATCTAAACTAAACAATAAATGCCTTCTCATCTTGGACAATGAAAACATCAATCAGTCAATTAAGTACAACATCGCAATGAATATGCAACAGCTTTAATTAAATGCTTAGTCCTAGCCTGCTATCTCTAAACTAAACTAAACTACATTGGTGTGCGTCAATGAATGCCTAAAGGTTGTTGTGCTGTACAACTATCTTAACCTTTGTCGTGTTCAGCATCCACACAACTAGTCCAGGCCATCACTGTTCTGTCAACTATCATGGAATAAATACCGGTGTCAGATCAATAAAACCAGTGCAGTGGACTCCAACTAAATTCCTTCGTGAAAATGGCTCAAATTCCAACAGAGCTGGGATTAGTATTTTTGGGAAACTGCCAAATTAACTGTGCAACCTGCCACAGGAATTTGGAATATTTGTGAAGGAACAGAGGTCAGGATTTTAATGTGCTGTGGGATTTGGGAGGGTTGGTTCTGGGGATCATTGCAAGAAATAATTGTTCATGAAATCAGCACCATGTACATAGCTTGCGCACCTCACCAGTTTATCACCGCTGGCAAGTGCCACCATTGGCTGGTTATTGGTACCCCGTTCATTTTTATGGTGTAATAAGTGCTCTTCCAATCTCAGAGTCTACAACCAATAGACAATAGACAATAGACAATAGACAATAGGTGCAGGAGTAGGAACTTTTGGCCCTTCGAGCCAGCACCGCCATTCAATGTGATCGTGGCTGATCATCCCCAATCAGTGCCCCGTTCCTGCCTTCTCCCCATATCCCCTGACTCCGCTATCTTTAAGATCCCTATCTAGCTCTCTCTTGAAAGTATGCAGAGAACCGGCCTCCACCGCCCTCTGAAGCAGAGAATTCCACAGACTCACAACCCTCTGTGAGAAAAAGTGTTTCCTCGTCTCCGTCCTAAATGGCTTTTACCCCTTATTCTTAAACTGTGGCCCCTGCTTCTGGACTCCCCCAACATCTGGAACATGTTTCCTGCCTCCAGCGTGTCCAAACCCTTAACAATCTTATGTTTCAATAAGATCCCCAGAGGGACAATGTCAATTAGTGCATAGGAATGACCCTCCTCCAAGTCCCTCTCTGCCACAGGCCATACTGACATGGAGATATATCACTGCTCCTTCATCAGCAGCGGGTTAGAACCCTAATGCCTCCTGTGTACTGCGGGGTATCTTTACAACACTGTTTCCAGTGATTTACGGGGCAACTTCTGAATCCTCTGGGGTGGAACCTTCTCCAAGACAGACGTGAAGCTCACCGTTTGACCTGTTTTTACAAAATGTTAAATGGTCAGCTAGACATAGATCACAAGACCTACACCAACCCCAAACCAATTAGGAGCAGACGAGGGCATTCGATCCAATTTGTGGTCCCAGCCACAAAGACAGATGTGTACAGCAATTCGTTCTTCCCACGCACTATTAAAGCATGGAATAATCTCCACCAAACCACGGTTGCCCAGCCAGATGCAACTAAATTTAAAGTGGCACCTTCTTCCCAATAACCCTCTCTGGCTAAACCCCTCCCTTCACCACCTCCAGTTTAAATTCCAGTTGGAATATTTTGGAGGACCAAGTAACCAAGAACCAAGAACTAGATAGACATGGATAACAAAACTAGGCTTTATAAGTGAGTTCCAAAAAAAAAAGATGGACTTCCAGAAAATATTTAATCGCAAAGATGAATACAACTCTTAATTGGTCTTAGTTTCATATAAGCAAACCTCTCAGCCCTTCCCAAGCCTTCATACAACCTCCATTGCATCCAATGCCATCAACTCAAAGAACAGGGTTAGCAACCATTCTTCACTAATCCCAGTGGATTACTACATGTTTAGTTCTCCCTTTGCTACCTTATTTTTCCATCGGGGTCCTACGACATTCCCTTCTCCCATCTCCTTGCAGCACTCACACTCGACATTACAGAAATGCCTCTCTGACCCTCAGCATAGGAGCACCGCAAGGCTGCGTACTCTCGCCTCTCCTCTACTCTCTCTACACCAATGATTGCACCTCCACTGACTCCTCTGTCAAGCTCCTCAAGTTTGCGGATGACGCAACCCTGATTGGACTGATCCAGGATGGGGAGGAATCTGCCTACAGACAGGAAGTGACACAGCTGGCGTCCTGGTGCCATCGCAACAACCTGGAGCTCAATGCTCTTAAGATGGTGGAATTGATTGTAGACTTTAGGAGAGCTTCCCCCCCCTCACCCCACTCACCATCAACAACACCGCAGTCACATCTGTGGAGTATTTTAAGTTCCTGGGAACCATCATCTCCAAAGACCTTAAATGGGGGGGCTACCATCAACTCCACAGTCAAAAAGGCACAACAGAGGATGTACTTCCTGCGGCAGCTGAGGAAGCACAATCTGCCACAGGCAATGATGGTCCAATTCTACACGGCCATCGTAGAGTCTGTCCTCACCTTCTCCATCATGGTCTGGTTTGGCTCAGCCACCAAGCACGACACCTGGAGGCTGCAGCAAAATGTCCGATCAGCTGAGAAGGTTATTGGCTGCAGCCTTTCCTCCATTGACGAACTGTACACCGCAAGATCCAGGAAGCGAGCGGGCAAGATCATCTCTGACCCCTCTCACCCTGGCCACAAACTCTTTGAATCACTTCCCTCTGGAAGGCGACTCCGGACTGTCAAAGCTGCCACAGCCAGACATAAAAACATTTTTTTTCCACAAGTAGTAGCTCTAGTCTATAACCAAGTTTAAGAGCATGAAGCACAGCAAGAAAGAAGAAAAATACCAGGCATGATATGCTTCATCTAAAGAACAGGGAAGACTTTGATTGTAGCGGTGGAGGAAGATAGCTGAGCACTGTGGAAGGTTTATCTGAACAGTGTCTCTACTTATTATTTAAAAAGGTCTTCCCCAGGTAATGAATGGGAGTTGTTGTTCATCAGTTGATTTTAGTTTTTAGAGATACAGCGCGGAAATAGGCCCTTCGGCCCACCGTCCATGCTGGCTAGCGATCGGTTGTACACTCGTTCTATCCTACGCACTAGGGACAATTTGCAGAAACCAATAAACCTACAAAGCTGCACAGCTTTGGAATGTGGGAGGAAACTGGAGCACCCGGAGAAAACCCACGCGGTCACGGGGAGAATGTACAAACTTCGTACAGACAGCAGCCGTGGTCAGGGTTATACCCGGGTCTCTGGTGCTGTAAGGCAGCAACACTAACACGGCTCCACTATGCCATAAGATTTTACCCACAGGTTGGCAAATGCACAGAATAACATTTAATCTGGTAATCATATCTCCGATGTAGAAAGAAACAACATCAAAAGCATGTAAGACTGATAATAAAGAACAATTATGTAAAGTGGAGAGAGAGAGAGTGAGAGGGAACGAGTAAGAAGGAACAGCAGATGCTGGTTTAAGCCGAAGATAGACACAAAAAGCTGGAGTAACTCAGCGGGACAGGCACTATCTTTGGAGAGAAGGAATGGGTGACGCTTTGGGTCGAGACCCTTCTTTATTTTGAAGAAGGGTCTCGACCCCAAACGTCACCCATTCCATCTGCCCAGGGATGCTGCCTTCTTCAGTTGAATAAGGGTCTCGACCCGAAACGTCACCCTTTCCTTCTCTCAGCGATCCAGAGAAATGGTCCCCAGTGTGTGCAGGGTAGTGTTGACGTACGGGGATTGCTGGTCGGTGCGGACTCGGTGGGCCGAAGGACCAGTTTCCGTTCTGTATCTCTAAACTAAACTAAAAACCGAAACTAAGAGATAGCCCGCAGCAGAGCATCTAATGTGTCCATGGAGCAGGTGCATATTTAACCTGAACCTCACATGGGCCACTTTAAAGTGCAGCATTCCTGTGGAGGCTGCCACAGCTTGACTGTTTTTTGCTGTTAAATAAATCAGAGTCAGATAAATCATGTTTTTACACCTCCCCAAGCAGACGAGTGGTTAATGTACAGTGCAGATATGCTGATTTTTTTTGCCTGGACCATTTTATTGAGTTTCTAGCCTGAAACTAATGTGTTACTTGACCACCCATACAGAAATGTGCAGCCCACATCCTCCTCCTCCTCTGCCCAGCACTCTCTTCCACCTTGATTTAGACCAAACGTGCAACAGTAATGGCCCTGTCCCACGGTACGAGTTCATTCCAAGAGCTCTCCCGAGTTTGCCCTGATTCGAACGCGGAGATTTACGGTAATGGCCGCTCGTCGGTACTCGGGGCTCTCGTGGACATTTTTCAACGTTGAAAATTCTTCACGAGTCTTCCCGAGCTTACCTGCCGTTAGCGAGTCTTCCCGAGTACCTACCGTTAGCGTTACGACCGCTAAGTGACGTCCCCGAGCACCGTCGTACCCGCTACGTTCATTCACACTGCTTACCACGAGTTTGATTTTTTTTAAACTCGGGAGAGCTCTTGGAATGAACTGGTACTGTGGGACAGGGTCATAACACACACAACATTTAATCTGACTTTTGTACCACAGGGCAAGGATCTCACCATTTTCATGTAATTATTATTACAATCATCTCTTAGTTTCTTGGCTTATTAACATTGATCGAGTATGGAGATCTTCATTTTAGAGAAAGACCAGGACTAAATGGATCATTGAAAAAACTTTGTGAGCAGAATAGTGTCATTGAGTCATAGAGTGATACAGCGTGGAAACAGGCCTTCAGCCCAACTTGCCCACACCAGCCAACATGTCCCAGCTACACAAGTCCCACTTGCCTACATTTGACCCATATCCCTGTAAACCTGTCCTATCCATGTACCAGTGTAACTGTTTCTTAAATGTTGGGATAGTCCCTGCCTCAGCTCACCTCCTCAGGCAGCTCGTTTCATACGCCCACAACCCCTTGTGTGAAAAAGTTACCCCTCAGATTCCCATTAAATCTTTTCCCCTTCACCTTAAACCTATGCCCTCTGGTCCTCGATTCTCCTACCCTGGGCAAGAGATTCTGTGCATCTACCCGATCTATTCATCTCGATAGGTTCACCCCTCGTCCTCCTGCGCTCCAAGGAATACAATCCCAGCCTACTCAATCTCTCCCTATAGCTCAGACCCTCTAATCCTGGCAACACCCTCGTAAATCTCTACCCTTTCCAGTTTGACAACATATTTCCTGTAACATGGTGCCCAGAACTGAACGCAACACTCTAAATGCAGCCTGACCAATGGTGCCCTTCTCGCCTGCAGACCAATAAGTTCTGCAGAAGAGGCATCTTCTGGCTTTGGGTAAATTCTCCCCTTAAACTCCCGTGACAATGTCAGCTAGTCAGCGTCAGGTGAAATGTTTTACTGATTTCCCACACTCTCCCGTAACTCCTGTGACATCATTCGATCTCAATTAGAATTTGTCTGATGGACACCATTTGCCTTTTGATATTGGAGATAAAGTAGCTGCAGGAGATCCTCTGGCTTTGGGGGCAGTAATCACTTTGGTCACTTTCGTCATGAAGAGTTTCTTTAGTCAGAGGGTGGTGAATCTGTGGAATTCTTTGCTGCAGAAGGCTGAAGGGACCAAGTCAATGGATATTTTTAAAGCAAAGATAGATAGATTTTTGATTAGTACGGGTGCCAGGGGTTATGGGGAGAAGGCAGGAGAATGGGGTTAGGAGGGAGAGATAGATCATCCATGATTGAATGGCAGAGTGGACATGATGGGCTGAATGGCCTAATCCTGCTCCTATCACTTATGACCCACCTTTGCCAACAACTTCTTCAGGAGATTCCCTCTCCCCTGACTCCCAGTCTGAGGAAGGGTCTCGACCCAACATGTCACCTATTCCTGTTCTCCAGAGATGCTGCCTGACCCGCTGAGTTACTCCAGCTTATTGTGTCTGTCTTCTTCGGGAAGTTGGGGTATAATTGAGACCCTAATTTAAATCATATTCCTGGATCCCACTAGCCCTAAAGGGCCTGTCCTACCAGCATCCGACTCCATGCGGTGAGCGCGATCAAACCGGCAGCGGGGGCCACGCGGAGGTCGGGTGATCCCTGTACAGGGCCGTTCCCAACAGCATGCGCCTGCGTGTGAAGAGCGCGACCAAACCGGCAGCGGGGGCCGCGCGGAGGTGGGGTGAGTGGCGCAACGCGGCGCAAAGTGAGGCGAACTTGGAGCGAAGTCTGAAAGGTAAGTTCGCCAGGACAGAGAGGGACACACAGAGAGGGGCACAGAGGCACACACACAGAGGGTCACGGAGGCACCTACAGGGAGGGTCACGGAGGCACCTACAGAGAGGGTCATGGAGGCACAACGTCGAGGCGGTGTGTAATGCGTCGAGGCGACTGTGAGCCGACAAGCCGTTGCCGCGCGGAAGTTTTGAACATGGTCAGTTTTTCGGAGCCCCGCGCGATGTCGGGACGAACTCCGCACAATTCCGCACGGCTCCGGCGATCGAAGTGGGACCGGCCCCGCGACGCCGGACGGCTCAAGCGACCACGTTAGGTCGCGCTCGTCGCATGGAGTCGCATGCTGCTGGGACAGGCCCTTAAGAACAATTTATAACTCTTTCGTAAATAGATTTAATAATTTGACTGAGTTTATGTATTTGAGAAAAATAATAAAATCAACTTCATGAACATTTGACAACCAATGCATGAAAATGTAAAACAGCTAAAAGCACAAGGAAAACAGTTGTTATTGAAAATTACACTCTGTGGGTAATATTAGTAGCCCTTTGTGGAGTGTTAAGAAATTCAGATATGGTATGAGTACAGATCAGTAAAAAGGGTTTTATTGCCAGAATTATTTATTGTGAATCCTTAATGGAGGGCAGATGGTCTTGAGGATAATGTCCCTATAATGGATGGGCGTAGATGAGGAAGTATGAACAAGAAGAGGTGAGGAACCTTATAAATAACCTTAAATCAGACTCCTCTATCGCTTCATCGCCGTCTACTCACTTGATTGATTCAACTCTTCGCCACGAGTGTCGATGTGCTCTGCCTGTCACGATCTCAGAGATTCCACTGCCCCCCACCCCACCGTCTGCAGTCTCCTGTCACTGCTTGTCCTGCCTGGCGGACAGCCAACTCGTCCGTTTGGTCAAGTGCCAGGCAAGGCAACGTTGAGAGAGTGGTGCAAGTCGCTGAATTTGCCAGATTCCATGACTTTCCTCTCACTGTCCCTGCCTCCCCGTAGGCAATGAAACCCCCCCCCCCCATGCAGATTAACACAAAGCTTCTCTTCACATCTGAATACAACTTACTGGTGCCATTTGCTTGACATCTTAACATTTTCTGATACTGTTTTTTAGCACTTTGTTGCATTTAACGCTTGTTGCATTTATGCAGTTTAACACAAATAACTGGACCATTTTCACAGAAAAACGTGCCTCTTTATCAGAATCTTTATCAGGATTCTGAAGAAGGGTGACACAAAAAGCTGCAGTGACTCAGCGGGACAAGAAGCATCTCTGGAGAGAAGGAATGGGTGACGTTTCGCCTCTCCTGCTGGGTTAATCCAACATTTTGTGTCTATCTTAGGTGGAATAATGTTCCTTCTCCCTTTTATGAAACAGGAAAACTTGTGTGATTCTTACCAAAAAACCTGATTGTTTATCCATACCATTCATTGACAGTAAATCTCTATTTTCCCTTAATTCAAATCCCATGGCGTACCATTTTGTCGAGCATGGTTTTGTACACTTTGGAAATGTTGAAAATTGACACCAATCCATCAACAGGGAGACGAAAATGCTGGAAAAACTCAGCGGGTGAGACAGGCAGCACCTATGGAGCGAACTAAATAGGCAACGTTTCGGGCCGAAAACCCCGAAAGAAGGGTTTCAGCCTGAAACGTTGCCTATTTCCTTCGCTCCATAGATGCTGCCTGCCTCACCCGCTGAGTTTCTCCAGCATTTTTTCTACCTTCGATTTTCCAGCATCTGCTGTTCCTTCTTAAACATCACCAGGGAGAGGCTGGCAAAGTCAAATGAACTACAATGAAGCCAAGATTGCGACTGTCAGATAACACTGTACATTGTCACACAAAAATCTACATCACTCATCTGCATCACAAACATTTGAATACAAATTCACCTAGAATATATTTATAATACTTCACATTATTGCAGAGAAAACTAGGGTGGCATAAGACAGGGGCAGAAACATGACCAGAATAAGCTAATGAAATGGCAATTTAAAATCTATTGTGATTAATAAGCAAAAGGACACAAAGGCAGCATCCCTGGCGAACATAAATGATGACATTTCGGGTCCAGACTCGAAAAGCCACCTAGCCATGTTCTCCAAAGATGTTGCCTGAGTTACTCCAGGACTTTGTGTCCTTTTGTATATTAACCAGCATCCACACTTCTTTATTTCTACGGTAATTAAGAAGCAGCTAGATAAGCACTTATATTGCCAAGGCATAGAAGGCTATGGATTGAATGCAAGCTGCTTTGATAAGGACAATGTTTAGCTGAAGGGCCTGTTTCTGTGCTGTATGACATTCCTGCTGAGAGAGGAAGCAAAGGGCACCTTTACGAAAACATAATGTTTGTGATAAAGTGTTAAAGAAGGAACTGCAGATGCTGAAGAATCGAGGGTACACAAAAGGCTGGAGAAACTCAGCGGGTGCAGCAGCATCTAAGGAGCGAAGGAGATAGGCGACGTTTCGGGTCGAGACCCTTCTTCAGACTGGTCAGGGATCAGGGAAACGAGAGATATAGATGGTGATGTGGAGAGATAAAGAACAATGAATGAAAGATATGCAAAAAAGTATCAATGATAAAGGAAACAAGCCATTGTAAGCTGTTTGTGGTGTGAAAATGAGAAGCTGGTGCGACTAGGGTGGGGGAGGGAGATAGAGAGAGAGAGGGAATGCCAGGGCCCGAGGGCTGAGGGAGAGGTGGGAAGGGGAGGAGACAGCAAGGGTTAACAGAATTGAGAAAATTCAATGTTCAAGCCCAAAGGATGCAGACTCCCAAGCGGAATATGAGGTGCTGTTCCTCCAACTTGCGGTGTTGCTCACTCTGGCCGTGGAGGAGGCCCAGGACCGAGAGGTCGGATGTGGAATGGGAGGGGGAGTTGAAGTGCTGAGCCACCGGGAGGTCGGGTTGGTTAATGCGGACCGAGCGGAGGTGTTCGGCGAAACGATCGCCAAGCCTCCGCTTGGTCTCACCGATATAGATCAGCTGACATCTGGAGCAGCAGATGCAGTTGATGAGGTTGGAGGAGGTGCAGGTGAACCTCTGTCGGACCTGGAAGGACTGCTTGGGTCCCTGAAAGGAGTGGAGGTGAAGGGACAAGTGTAGCATCCTTAATAAAACTCCATAAACTTACTAAACCAAAATATATTAAAACATGTTTTTATTAGGAAGTTAAAATGTGGACACAATTACATTCTATTATGCTACCCAATTGCATGTGGTTTGTGGAAGATTTAATATTTGCGCTTATGAAATAAATATCAGTGAAAACTCGAAACTCAGCCAAACCAATGCAATTTCAAGTGGGCAGTTTGTACAATTTTCTGATCATGCCTAAACTAGAATCTCGATTAATAGACACAAAATGCTGGAGTAACTCAGGGGCCAGGCAGCATCTCTGGAGAACAGGGACAGGTGATGCTTCAGGACGTGACCCTTCTTCCAATCCATTTTCTCCAGCGATGCTGCCTGACCCGCTGAGTTACTCCAGCATTTTGTGTCTATCTTTGATATAAGCCAGCATCTGTAGTTTCTCTTTATTGCATTAGAATCTCAACTGCCCTATTTAAAATGTTGACCAATCATTCAATGCAAATACATGCATAATCCAATATTTATGTCACAATATCTGATCAACACATGCACATTGTATCTTGTTGGACTTTTAGTAAATTAGTATTTGTTGCCTGTCCAGTATATAATTTGATATTGTACCTTATTTTATTACAAAACCTCAAAAAACATAACCACCTAATGAACAAAAACATTTAAATTTGGCACTTTATTTCTATTTTGGCGAAATCTGTTGGGTTAGAATGAACTTATTTCAATTTAAAACAGCAATTTTCCTGAAATTTTTATTCATAGTTAACACCAATCTTACCTGTAAATCTCTGCTCCCCCGCTCACAGTAAGTTCTACAAATGCCAGCAGACCTATCCACATGCTGTGTAACATTTTTCTCTTTAATTCTTCCATAAAGCACTTTGCAGGCTAGGCACTGTTTGAATGCTTGCAGCTGGAAAGACTTCAGGCTCTTCTCTCCCCCTCTACCTTTCCTGCTCTCTCTCCCTCTCTCTCTGTCTCTCTGTCTCTCTTCCTCTCCTCTGTACATGTGCACAGTGCAGCTTATGGTTTACACTATTGAGCTGAAAGGAAAGTCTCTTGTTCTCTACTCCCTTCCCCCCCACACAACTTACGGTGGTTGTGTAAATGATACAACCTGGCAGCCCCGGGAAACCATTCAGTGACGTTGCTGCTATTTGGATTGCCAGCAGTCCTGGGAGGCCGGAGCTCGGCAGATTTATGAGTAGGGCTTGCAGTAATGAAGTACTGGGGTGTAGATGAGGCTGAGGGCTGCAAGTCCTGCCTCCAGACACAGCAGTGCGCCGAAACCTTGCAGCTCAGTCAGATAGAAACTCTGGTTAGAGTCACTATAAAGTAATGCATCTCAACAGAGAAGTTTCACTAACATTATTCATGCCAGTGTGTGGGTCTTGCGTTGTTTAAGGAAGGAACTGCAGATGCTGGTTTAAACTGAAGATAGACACAAAAAAACTGGAGTTACTCAGGGGGTCATACAGCATCCCTGGAGAGAAGGAATAGGTGATGTATCGGGTCGAGACCCAAAACATCACCTATTCCTTTTCTCCAGAGATGCTATCATTAATGTCATTATCATTAATGGAGTAGCCAGTGGCTCTGGCTGAAGAGGCAAGACCCCATTTGGTCTCCCAAATAACCGACTAGACAGATGCAGAGGGGGGTGGTTCTGGGACTCCAGAATACTCCGCTGAGCCTACTGGAGACGTCGTGGGTCCAATCAGCGAAACGTTGATGAAAGTAGGTGCCCACTTGATAACCCCAATGACGTGTCTGCCTAGCCTTTCTCAACATCGGAGGAGCATAGGTGAGTGCAGAAGGCTCCCATCACCATCGGGGGTAAATTGATATTTGGCACTTTGGATTTTTAACATCTAGTCCTGTGTATTTGCAAACATTTACCCTGGAATTATCCAGTGACTGCCGTGAATAGAATGGCTGACAACAAGGCATGGGCTAGCTGCCCATCTCAGCAGGATCCAATACTATTCAGTATTTTGGAGACACCCGCATATGGCTACGAAAAGAATTAAAGAAAGAATACCCCTAGAGTCTGCGAGAGCGGGGGCGGAAGATGACTCATTGACGGATAACACGGCTATAGACCTAGGAACGGAAATGACCATAAGCAATGCATGCACTCAACAAGAACCGTGCGCACAATCATCATCCGAGAGGAGGCTTCAGGTCTGCTCCTGCGGCTGGATGAAAATCTTCAAAGGGCCAGAAAATACAT
Source organism: Okamejei kenojei (assembly GCA_035221665.1). Lineage (NCBI taxonomy): Eukaryota > Metazoa > Chordata > Chondrichthyes > Rajiformes > Rajidae > Okamejei > Okamejei kenojei. Next base: position 10,686,298 of record CM069142.1, read on the forward strand.
CAAGGTAAGAAAGGGTGCCTGAGAGAGGGAAAACAGGGACCTCGATAAGTACTTCATGAGAAGTCAATCAAATAAGTCGAATGAAGTCCAGTGACTGGATTCTCAGCAAAGTTCGCAGGGCATCAGACCCCCGATGAAGGAAACTCAAGCACAGTTATGCAGGAAGAGGAAGATACGGAGCCCATCCAGCCAAGAAAACCAGCAATGGAGAAAAAGATCAGCGGAAGAAAACCTCGCGTCAAATGGCCTGGAGCCTCGGAGAAGAAAGAATGGGAGACCATAAATGTAGACCTGACCCGTATCTTACAGGGTCTAAGGGGTACAGTTGAAAGAAAGCTTGATAAGATGGGGGACATCATCTATGGCTATGGAGCAGAACGATATGGAATAAGGGGAAAAAAAGAAAAAGGCACCAGCTTGGAAAAAAATAAGTCCAGACGGCAAAAGGAGATGGAATGCCTAATCCGGGAGAGAAGGCAGCTCAAGAAGCAGTGGAGGAAGGCATCTGATAGTGAGAAGGAGGGCATCAACATTCTCCAGGGAAACATCAAAAACCATTTAGCAACCCTGAGACGAGCAGAGTACCTGCGGAAATCACGAAAAATGAAAGAACGAACAAGATCACGCTTCTTCAAGGACCCCTATAAGTTCGTAAAATCACTTTTCATCAAAGAAAAGGGAGGAAACCTGAAAACATCAAGGCAGGAGCTGGACGAGCATCTGGAAAGAATGCATGCGGATGACAAGAGACACCAGAAGACAGCCATTCCATCGGACATTCCACCAACTGAACAACCAGAGCACAAGATGGACGTTAGTCCTCCAAAGTGGAGGGAGGTGGAACAGGCAGTAAAGCGGGCAAGAGCATCTTCAGCCCCAGGGCCAAATGGGGTTCCGTATCGACTCTACAAGGGTGCTCCTGATGTTCTTCGCTTCCTGTGGAGGCTAATGAGAGTGGCTTGGGAGAAGAAAGTCATACCCAAAGCATGGCGCAGGGCAGGAGGAATCCTGATTCCGAAAGAGAAGGAATCCACAGATATCAGTCAATTCCGCCCGATCAGCCTCCTCAATGTAGAGGGTAAGATTTTCTTCAGCATCATAGCTCAGAGTATGACCAGCTATTTTGAGAGAAACAACCTTGTGGACACAACAGTCCAAAAACAGGCATCTCTGGATATCTCGAACTTACCAGCATGATTTGGCACCAAATCCAGACTGCCAGAAAAGAAAAGAGAAATCTGCATGTCATTTTTCTTGACCTTGCCAACTGTCCCTCACAGTTTCCTCTGGGCATCCTTTGACTTCTTCAGGATACCAGAGACTATCGCAAGCCTTGTCGAGGCTTATTTCCAAGATCTGCAGCTCTGTATCACCACACCTGACTTCACGACCACATGGCACTGCATGGAGATTGGCATTATGGCGGGGTGTACCATCTCCCCATTGATTTTTACAATGGCTATGCAAGTCATCATAAGGGCCTCCAAGTGGGTAGTGGGTGGCGAGCAGCTGACGTCTGGAGTCCGTCTACCACCTATCAGGGCCTACATGGAGGACATGACAGTCATAACAACAACAGCACCTTGCACCAGGCGCCTTTAAGGGAAGCTTCAAGAGAAACATCACTGGGATTAGAATGAAATTCAAGCCATCCAAATCAAGAAGCATTTCCATAATCAAAGGCAAACTGACAGATCAAAGGTTTTTCATTGATCAAGAACCTATTCCAAATGTGTCAGAGAAGCCAATCAAAAGTCTGAGAAGATGGTATAACTCCAAACTGAAGGACACTGATCAGGCTAACGAGTTTAAGCAAGAAGTCATCAAAGGTCTGGCGAACATTGACCGATCCATGCTGCCTGGAAAGCTGAAAATCTGGTGCCTGCAGTTTGGGTTACTACCTCGCCTTATGTGGCCACTAACCATGTATGACATCACCCTCACAAGAGTCGAGAAGATAGAAAGAACAATCAGCTCTTTCGTGAGAAAGTGGTTAGGTGTTCCTCGGTGCCTGAGCAGCGTAGGCCTGTACGGTCAGGGGGTACTCCAGCTGCCTCTCTCTAGTCTCACAGAGGAGTACAAGTGCACTAAAGTCAGACTAGAGATGACCCTGGCAGAATCAAGGGACACTGTCATCCGAGCTGCTGCTCCAACCCTGGCAACAGGAAAGAAGTGGACGGCTAAGAACGCGACACAGCAGGCAAAATCTGCTCTCCAGCAAGGCGACATAGTAGGGCAAATCCAACATGGAAGAAGTGGCTTGGGGCTTGGTGGAAAGCGACCTTGCTGGAACAAGGCATCATCACTGGAGCGCCGGAAGTTGGTCGCGGCCGACGTCCGCCGACAGGAGGAGTTGAGTAGGTGTGCCAAGGCTGTGTCGCAAGCTAAACAGGGCCAGTGGATGAGATGGGAGAGTGTGGAAAAGAGGAAGATCAACTGGAAGGACATGTGGGAGATGGAGGCGAGCAGGATAAGTTTCCTCATTCGGGCAACCTATGATGTCCTTCCTAGCCCAAAAAATCTCAACCAATGGCTGGGCGAAGATCCATCATGCCCCCTGTGTTCAACACCAGCCACACTTAGGCACATCCTCACTGGGTGTAAAGTAAGCCTCTCCCAAGGACGGTACACCTGGAGACATAATCAAGTGCTCAAATGCCTGGCAGCGTCTCTGGAACGCAGGAACAGCCAACAATGCCTTGCCGCCCAGAACAACCAACCCAGTTAAGACAATTGCCTTTGTTCGGGGGGGGGGGGGGAACAAAGGCAATGGAAAATTCCACCAAGGGCCAGGCTTGGACAGCTGGAGGCAGCCCGGGATTGGCAGATACTGGTGGATGTGGACCAACGCCTTACAGTTCCATCAGAGATAGCCATCACCAACCTGAGGCCTGATCTTGTGCTCTGGTCGAACTCTCAGCGCATGGTGTACTTTGTGGAGCTCACAGTCCCTTGGGAGGATGCTGTGCAGGAAGCCTTCGAAAGAAAGAAACTGCGATATACAGAGCTTGCAGCGGAGGCAGAACAGCGGGGCTGGAGAGCTAAGATCTGCCAGGTAGAAGTTGGATGTCGAGGATTCGTGGCATCATCTACCTTAAGACTGATGAAGGACCTGGAGATCAGCGGACAAGCCCTACGCCAGGCCATCAAAGGGTAGCAGAGCGGAGTAGCCAGTGTCTCTGGCTGAAGAGGAAAGACCCCATTTGGTCTCCCAAATAACCGACTAGACAGATGCAGAGGGGGGTGGTTCTGGGACGCCAGAACGCACCGCTGAGCCTACTGGAGACATCGTGGGTTCAATCAGCGAAACATTGATGAAAGTAGGTGCCCACTTGATAACCCCAATGACGTGTCTGCTTAGCGTTTCTCAACATCGGAGGAGCATAGGAGAGTGCAGAAGACTCCCATCACCATCGGGAATAAATTGATATTGGGCACTTTGGATTTTTAACATCTAGTCCTGTGTATTTGTAAACATTATTATTATTATTATTATTATTATTAATGTTTAGTGTTTTCTGAGTCATTCGTAACTGTCACTGTATGTCATGTTGTTACTTGTGGGCTGAGCACCAAGGCAAATTCCTTGTATGTGAATACTTGGCCAATAAACTTACCTACTTACTTACTTACTTACTTACTATCTGGCCCGCTGAGTTACTCCAGCTTTTTGTGTCTATCTTCGGGATCTTGTATTTTTGATTTCCCACCTCAATTTAAAACAAGTTTGACTTTGTGGAACGGCTTTCAAACATGATTTTAATTTCAGATATTAATTGTTTTAACCTAATAAAGATAAAGGGACGTTATTGCACAGAATCAAAATCCCAATTGGTGTGGAATTACTTTGAAATGGTGAAAGATATTAATTATTTTACACTGATAAAGGTAAATTAAAATTCTTGTTAAGCAGTCCTGAGCTACTATCTACCTCTTTGGTGACCCTCGGACTATCTTTGATTGAACTTTGCTGGCTAAATGTTATTTCCTTATCGTGTATCTGTACACTGTAAATGGCTTGAGTGCAATCATGTATTGTCTTTCCGCTGACTGGCTAGCACGCAACATAAGTTTTTCCCTGGACCTTCCTAAACGCGACAATAAACTAAACGGAACAGATTCATCAAGCGGTGCTGGCTCGAAGGGCCGAATGGCCTCCTCCTGCACCTATTTTCTATGTTTCTAAGCATTTTAAAATGACGGTGGGGCTGGCATTGACTCAATGGCCAAATGGCTTTTATAGCATAAGTAAATATGTGATGTATGTACAGAAACCTGTGTTTATAATGGGCCATATACTGAGCTCTTGGTTGTCATTGTCAGTCACTGGCTCTCATGGTAAAAATACATCAAAATCCTTCTGTTAAGAGCCCAAACTCACACAGGTTGAATCACAAGCATCTTTATTGTTCAGGTCATCAGCTACACAGCAGGTCATCACACGTTCCCACTGCTACTCTGACTGGTAGACAGTGGGTAGGATCTTACACTTGTAATGTTATAATTAGGTGGGGTTATAATTACTAAGCATTCTAATTGGCTAACATGCTATAACCAATCTACATCTCTTCTTCTATAAATGAAAAGTAGATACAGCGTTATCACTATGATGAGTAAATAAATTGTTAAATGCAAAATGCCACATCTAATAATAATGGGGCTACACATAATCACCGTACCTAACAGGTGACTTACTAACCCACCTCGTACGGTAAGGATCTGCCTCATCAGCCTTTTCTTCTGAAAAGTTAAGGGCACGTTTGGGTGAGCCTAGGGGGCTCTGGGGAGATGCCGGGGGAACCGGTTATAAAGGGGGAAGGGGGAAGGGGAAAGGGGTGCAGACCGACGCGGGGAGGGGTGGGGGGTAGCAGCTGCAGAAAATCGTGTCTACCCCGCATCTGTTTACCGTGATTTATTTTGTTTACCAGTTTTTACGTGCTTGTTTTTACATGAATTGGGGACATGGCTAACTCTTGTCGAAAGCCTAGCCCGCTCGTGTTTGATTCTGATATCGCCGAGCGATGGCGAATGTTTGAGAAGACTACTCTCATTATATCTGCATCAATCACCGAAACGATCCCAATGATCTGAAGGTTTCATTACTGTTGAATTTAGGCAGGGTTATAATTACTAAGCATTCTAATTGGCTAACATGCTATAGGCAATCTACACCTGCTAATACAGAACACCAAGCTTTGGGCATTGGGACCAAGAAATATATATTTTCCATAAAATAATCTTTACTCGGAATAAAATATATATATAGAAAACAATAAACTGTGCAAAATGTCTCCACACATTCTCAGTGTCTATATATTCAATAGTGTTCACACCTATTTTTGGCCAAAACACCCTTGCCACTCACATGGCCCTTTGGAGTGATATCCCTTCCCTTGATCAAGGGACATCCCCAGCAGAAAGGAGAGATGGAGAAAGCAAGAGAGGGGGAGAGAGAGAGAGAGAAAGGGAGGGAGAGAGAGAGAAAGGGAGGGAGAGAGAGGAGAGAGGGAAGAAGAGAGAGAGTGGGAGGGAGAGGGAGAGAGAGGGGGGGATGGAGGGAGAGAGAGGTGGAGAGATATAGAGAGAGCGAGAGAGTGAGAGAGGAAGAGGGAAAGATGGAAGGAGAGAGGAAGAGATACAGGAGAGAGAGTACAAAGGAAAGACGGACAGGGGGAGAGAGAGAGAGAGAGAGAGAGAGAGAGAGAGAGAGAGAGAGAGAGAGAGAGAGACAGAGAGAGACAGAGAGAGACAGAGAGAGACAGAGAGAGACAGAGAGAGAGAGGAAGAAGAGAGAATGACAGGGATGGAGAGATGGAGAGAGAGAGGGAGAGGGAGAACAGGAGAGAAAGCAAGAGAGAAGGCGAGAAAGAGAGAGGGAGAGGGAGAGAGGGGGGGGGAGAGGGAGAATAGTTGGGCACACCGATACTGAAAGCTTCAAGTGCACTCTCTTCAGACATCCTGTTTGCTCTGTGAATGATGGGGAAAATGTGTGCTTTTTTTTGCGGAGTGATCGGTTAGAAAGCATGCCTGTTGAAATATGTGAACCAATTTCCACTGAGACCAGACCAATAGCAGACAGTTTCCCCTTTGCATGTGTACAATTCATCTATTGTACTCCTGTAAACTGGAGGAGCCAAGTTGAATTTGAATTTGTTCATTTCTTCACATGCTTTCTCTTAATTGTTACTTCCCACTAATTTTCTCCCTCCCTGGATCGGCTAGACCAGTCAAGGTAGATCCATGCTCACTGCTAATGTGGGGTGAACACTGCATGGAATCTAAAGATTTGTTTTGGTTCGGCCCTGGCATTCCCTCTATCTCTATCTCCCACCAGCTTCTCATTTTCACACCACAAACAGCTTACAATGGCTTGTTCCCTTTATCATCGATACATTTTTGCATATCTTTCATTCATTGTTCTTTATCTCTCCACATCACCGTCTATATCTCTCGTTTCCCTGATCCCTGACCAGTCTGAAGAAGGGTCTCGACCCGAAACGTTGCCTATCTCCTTCGCTCCTTAGATGCTGCTGCACCCGCTGAGTTTCTCCAGCCTTTTGTGTACCCCCCGTCTTGACCTGAAATGTCACCCATTACTTCTCTCCAGTGATGCTAAGGGCCTGAGGTACGGTGGCACAGCGGTAGAGTTGCTGCCTTACAGAGAATGCAACGTGGGAGAACCGGGTTCGATCCTGACTACAGCTGCTATGCGCACGGAGTTTGTACGATCTCCCCGTGACCTGCGTGGGTCTTCTCCGAGATCTTCGGTTTCCCCCCACACTCCAAAGATTTACAGGTGTGTAGGTTTATTGGCTTGGCAAATGTAAATATTGCCCCAGGTGGGTGTAGGGTAGTGTTAATGTGCGGGGATCGCTGGTCGGTGCGGAATTGGTGGGCCAAAGGGCCTGTTTCTGCGCTGTATCTCGAAACTAAACTAAACTAAATTAAAAAGAGGTGCTTAAGATCATAAGCAGAATAGATTGGGTTGATGCGCCGAGTCTTTTAACCCGAGTAGGGGAATCAAGATTCACCTATTGTTCCCACGGTTTCCCTGCAACCCTTCTTGAATAGAGGCACAACATTTGCCAACCTCCAGTCCTCCAGCACTTCACCAGTATTTGATGATGACTTTGATTAATGATGACCAAGAAAATTAATATTTCAGAGGAATATTATGTGATGTGCCATCACAATTTCATCCTCGATTACTTTTCAGCTTTGTCCACCAACCTAACGAGCTCCATTGAGTGAAAAACATTAATCATTGCCGAAAATAAGGTCATAGGGTCATAAGTGTTCGGAGCAGAATTAGGCCATTCGGCCCATCAGGCCTTCTCTGCCATTCAATCATGGCTGATCTATCTCTGCCTCTCGGCCCCATTCTCCTGCCTTCTCCCCACAACCCCTGACACCCATACTAATCAAGAATCTATCTATCTCTGCCTTAAAACCATTGATGGCCTGCACAGCCTTCTGTGGCTAAGAATTTCACAGATTCACTACCCTCTGAATAAAGAAATTCCTCCTCATCTCCGTCGTCCTTTTATTCTGAGGCTATGACCTTAAGTCCTAGACTCTCGCACCAGCGGAAACATCCTCTCCACATCCACTCTATCCTAGCCTTTCACGATTCAGTAAGTTTCAATGAGGTCCTCCCTCATTCTTCTAAACTCCAGCGAGTACAGGCCCAGTGCCGTCAAACACTCAGCACATATTAACCCCCTCATTCCTGGGATCATTCTTGCAAACCTCCTCTGGACCCTCTCCTGAGCCAGCACATCCTTCCTCAGATATTAGGCCCAAACTGCTCACAATAATTTGCCTGTATACTATAATACTGAGTCAGACCAACTTGGCAAAGTCCCCAATGGCCCTGGAGGAAACGGATGTATTACTACTTTTCATGAACATCTTTTTTAAATGTCATGTTTTTCTTGTACATTGAGGAATATTTGGACCAATGCGTGGCTGCTCTTTAATTATCCTGGTGGCAAAATTGGTTCCTGCACTGAGAATATTTTAGAGTCGTAACCTTTCCTCACCCAGAACAGCCAAAGGGCAGGTTATTAGATTTCCCTGTTATTAGGTGCTTACACTCACCTTGAAGCAATAATGACACAGAGACTACAAAACATCTGGAAATGTATCCAGATTTACTACCAAGTACAAGAAATACAAGTCCATTCATAATTTCAATTTACCGGCAATTGTCAATGTTGAGAGGGTAAAATCAATGTCCAGAAAGAATTAGAAGATGGACACAAAAAGTTGGAGTAACTCAGCAGGTCAGACAGCATCTTGTGAAAAGGAATAGGTGACGTTTCGGGTCGAGACCTTTCTTCAGACCCTGTTTCGGGTCGAGACCCTTCTTCAGACTCCAGCATTGACAATTTGAAAGCGTATTATTGGGAATACAGAGAGGAACCCGGTTGCTCTGCTCTATAAAGTGTCAGTGCTGTTTGCCTGGACTTTATTATCATTATAATTGTTCTCTAGATAATACACGTGCTGGGACTCAAAGATATTTGCATTTTCTTCATTGGGGAAGAAATGTTACGCGGGAGAAGCGAATATGGATCACAAATCTCTTCATGTTCAAGTGGTATAAGATTCTGTATTAGACACAAAATGCTGGAGTAACTCAGCGGGACAGGCAGCATCTCTGGAGAGACGGATTGGGTGATGTTTCGGGTTGAGACCCTTCTCCTCGACCGGATAGGTCACGCATTCCTTCTCTCCAGAGATGCTGCCTGTTCCCGAGTTACTCCAGCGTTTTGTGTCTATCTTTGGTGTAAATCAGCATCTGCACTTCCTTCCTACACAACGATTGTGTACTGTTAGCCCTCGGATGTTAAGGGCCTGTCCCACCAGCATGCGACTCCATGCGGTGAGCGCGACCTAACGTGGTCGCTTGAGCCGTCCGGCCTCGCGGGGCCGGTCCCACTTTGATCGCCGGAGCCGTATGGCGATGTGCGGAGCTGGTCCCGACATCTCGCTGGGCTCCGAAAAACTGGCCGTGTTCAAAAATTCCACGTGGCAACGGCCTGTCGGCCCGCAGCCGCCTCGACGCCGCACGCACCGCCTCAACGTCGTGCCTCCGTGTCCCTCTCTGTGTGCCTCCGTGACCCTCTCTGTGTGCCTCCGTGACCCTCTCTATATGTGCCTCCGTGACCTCTCTGTGTGCCTCCGTGACCCTCTCTATATGTGCCTCCGTGACCCTCTCTGTGTGCCTCCGTGACCCTCTCTATATGTGCCTCCGTGACCCTCTCTATATGTGCCTCCGTGACCCTCTCTATATGTGCCTCCGTGTCCCTCTCTCTGTGTGCCTCCGTGTCCCTCTCTCTGTGTGCCTCCGTGACCCTCTCTATATGTGCCTCCGTGACCCTCTCTATATGTGCCTCCGTGACCCTCTCTATATGTGCCTCCGTGACCCTCTCTATATGTGCCTCCGTGACCCTCTCTCTGTGTGCCTCCGTGACCCTCTCTCTGTGTGCCTCCGTGACCCTCTCTATATGTGCCTCCGCGACCCTCTCTATATGTGCCTCCGTGACCCTCTCTTATGTGCTCCGTGACCCTCTCTGTGTGCCTCCTGACCCTCTCTATATGTGCCTCCGTGACCTTCTCTATATGTGCCTCCGTGACCTCTCTATATGTGCCTCCGTGACCCTCTCTGTGTGCCTCCGTGACCCTCTCTATATGTGCCTCCGTGACCCTCTCTATATGTGCCTCCGTGACCTTCTCTATATGTGCCTCCGTGACCCTCTCTATATGTGCCTCCGTGACCCTCTCTATATGTGCCTCCGTGACCCTCTCTGTGTGCCTCCGTGACCCTCTCTATATGTGCCTCCGTGACCCTCTCTATATGTGCCTCCGTGACCCTCTCTATATGTGCCTCCGTGACCCTCTCTATATGTGCCTCCGTGACCCTCTCTATATGTGCCTCCGTGACCTTCTCTATATGTGCCTCCGTGACCCTCTCTATATGTGCCTCCGTGACCCTCTCTATATGTGCCTCCGTGACCCTCTCTGTGTGCCTCCGTGACCCTCTCTATATGTGCCTCCGTGACCCTCTCTATATGTGCCTCCGTGACCCTCTCTGTGTGCCTCCGTGACCCTCTCTGTGTGCCTCCGTGACCCTCTCTATATGTGCCTCCGTGACCCTCTCTATATGTGCCTCCGTGACCCTCTCTATATGTGCCTCCGTGACCCTCTCTATATGTGCCTCCGTGACCCTCTCTGTGTGCCTCCGTGACCCTCTCTATATGTGCCTCCGTGACCCTCTCTGTGTGTGCCTCCGTGACCCTCTTTGTGTGCCTCCGTGACCCTCTCTATATGTGCCTCCGTGACCCTCTTTGTGTGCCTCTGTGGCCCTCTCTGTGTGCCTCCGAGTCACTCTCTCTCTCTGTCCCTTTCTGACCTTGCGAACTTACCGCGGACTTCGCTCCAACTTTGCGCCACTCACCCGACCTCTGCGCGGCCCCCGCTGCCGGTTTGGTCGCGCTCGCCGCATGGAGTCACGTGCTGGTGGGTCCGGCCCTGTACGGGGATCACCCGACCTCTGCACGGCCCCCGCTGCCGGTTTGGTCGCGCTCGCCGCATGGAGTCACGTGCTGGTGGGACAGGCCCTTTAGGCAGCATCTAATTTTACCCTCCGGGGGAGAGCAGATGCCGACATATTCATAATTCTCCAATCACTAACCTCAGTGGCCATTCTCCCGTCTATGGTTGGAGAAAGTGAGGAGAGATTTTATACAGAGGTTGAAAAATCACAGGAGGCTTTTATAAGTCGGAAGAATCTACTTCCGAAGCAGGAAATTTAGGATAATTGGGAAGAAAATGTAAAGAGTTAAGGGGGGTATTTTTAAAAATTATTATCTGATAGGCTGGGGATGCGATACATTTCACTTGGATAGATTTGGATTTACAGAAAATGGATAGAATGCTGGCTACCAGAAAGCAGGGAGTCGACTGGGCAATCGTTTTGCTGACCACATGTGCCAATCCGATCTCGGAGGAAACCCACGTGGTCAGGGGAGAACAGACAGCACCCGTAGTCGGGATTGAACCCGGGTCTCCGGTGTTGCATCTCCGACCTGATCTCCCATTGCCGAACACTTCAATTCCCCTTCCCATTCCCACACTGACCTTTCTGTCCTGGGCCTCCTCCACTGTCAGCGTGAGGCCAAACACAAATTGGAGGAACAGCACCTCATAATTTGCTTGTGCAGCTTACAACCCAGCGGCAGGAATATTGATTTCTCTAACTTCAAGTAACTCTGGCATCCCCTCTCTCACCATCCCTCCCCCCACCCAAGTCATCTTGGTGAGCCTCATTGCGGCTTGTTTTCACCAAGCAGACAGTTAACAATGGCCTGATTTCTGTATCATTGTTACTTTTTTGCTTATCTTTCATTCATTTGTTCTACATCTCTCTATATCACCGTCTATATCTCTCGTTTCCCTTTCCCCTGACTCTCAGTCTGCTACCTGACCCACCGAGTTACTCCAGCTTTGTGTGTCTGTCTAGGGAGTAGAATTAGTGGATCGTTCACAGCCGGCTACTGGGCACGTTTGTACCAGGTCAGGGGAGGTGCATCCATTGAAGCATTAAGGGCCTGTCCCACCAGCATGCGACTGCATGCGGCGAGCGCAACCAAACGTGGTGGTTTGAAGCTTACGGCTTCAGCCGTATGGAGCTGGTCCCGACATCATACTCACCAATCAGCGTCTGGGCAGGAGGCGGGCCGACTGAATTTGGATGTCGCACGGCGTCGGGCGGTGACGTCATACAACGGCACGCCGGGCGGTGACGTCATCGCGCAATGCCACGCGCTTGGCGTACGCCGTCAAGCCGCTGTGTACTGCGTCCAGACGCTGCGCACGTCCTCAACGTGGCTGCGGGCCGACAGGCCGTTACCGTGCGGGATTTTTGAACAGTGTCAGTTTTTCGGAGCCCCGCGCGATGTCGGGACCAGCCCCGCAAACTCCATACGCCTCCGCCGATCGAAGTGGGACCGGCCCCGCGAGGCCGTACGGCTCAAGCGACCACATTAGGTCGCGCTCACCGCATGCAGTCACATCCTGGTGGGACAGGCCCTTTAGGCTTTGAAAGGGCAGCCTTGATGTTAATGCCTGTCACATGATGATTGCTTTTTCTTCCTATCCTGAGGATCATAGTTGACTGTCAGCTGTGCACCCAACCACACTCGCCTGTGTGATTATACAGCGTGGAAACAGGCCCTTCAGCCCATTGAGTCCACACTGAACAGCGATCCCCGCACATAAAAGGGCCTGTCCCACTAACGGGACTTCTCAGCGACTGTCTTCGACCTTCAAGCTCGAGGGCACTCACCTAAAAAACCTCGAGCTGGATCGACCGTCAGCGATCAAACCGCGAGCTGGATCGAACACACACACACACACACACACACACACACACACACACACACACACACACACACACACACACACACACACACACACACACACACACACACACACACACACACACACACACACACACACACACACACACACACACACACACACACACACACACACACACCAAAGGCAGGGGCCAGGGAAAATGGGAGGGCGCTGTGTAAAATTCACACCCGCGATGAACAGGAAGGTAAAGGACAGCTGGCACATATCACATATGTCCTTTAGAGAGCGCCGGGGGGGGTGGGGGGGAGAGAAGGGGAGGGAGGGGGACAGAAGGGGACAGGAACAGAAGGGGGGAGAAGGGGAGAGAAGGGGAGAGAAGGGGCGACCAAGCTGAGGCCTCGGGTACGCGGGGACTACTCTCGAGTAGGAAGGAGAGTTAGAAAGACCTCCTCGGACCTCGTGTTGACCATGCTGCGAGTATGAGTCGAGGGCAAACTCTTCTGAACTCGCGGATTAGTTTGCCGCAGTGGGACAGCCCCTTAACACTGTCCTACACACACTATGCACAATTTACATTTATACCATGCTAATTAACCTACAAACCTGTCTTTGGAATGTGAGGAGAAACTGGAGATCCCGGAGAAAACCCACGCAGGTCACGAAGAGAATGTACAAACTCCTACCGCTGCACCACAGTTGATGCCCATTATTTTGGATGTTGAATATGTTGGATGCCTGTTGGAATCAAAATGTCACCAGAGTGCTCAAAAAAACATGCCTTGTGGAAGAAAATTATATGTTCAGAGAACGATTGTTGATTGTTAAAAAGATGGAAGTGTTATATTAAAACCATCAATCAGCTTTCTACCAGTTGAACGATCACCTGTCTCTGTTACCTTCCATTAAACTAAAGCAGAATAGGGTTTAGGACTGGCTCAGGTCCTGGCTCATAACTTTTGCAATCTAGACAAACGCACATATTTTTAAGGATTCAGCCCCCGACTGTTTATCTTAAAGGATTGTTTGAAAATCTTAAAGTTCTGATGCAGGCGCAGTTGCCAAAACGGTCTGACTGACCAACATGTGGGTAACGAACTGGATGTTTCATTCTATGACCAGGCTAATGAGGTGAATTGATAACCAGGGCCACAAGTCAGGCCTTAAACCGAATAGAGGGATGAGTTCTGTGAGGGCGTTGTTTTAGAGATTAATGACAAAGAACGAGATGCAGTGCAGTCAATTGAATCATGATAATAGCATGTCAGGAATGGACAAAGGGACAACATAGAAAAAAGGTAAAGAAACAATTTGCATTTGAATGCATTGAATGTTTTTAACAAGGTGAATTAATAGCACAAACAGAAGTAAATAATCTGATGAAAGTTACAAAGACGTGGTTACAAAGTGCTCAAAATTGCTAATTAAATATTCCAAAATGTTAAAATTTTAGGAGAATTAAGCAAAATATTAAATAAGGAGGGACAATCTTGACAATAAATGATGGCGATAAAGACTTTTATTAGTTTTAGCTCTCCTTCCGTTGAGGTAAATTGAAGAGTCCTTGTTAGTTAGTCAATGAACTTTAGATATTATCAATTCAGTCATCATATCTCCAGTTTCCCTCTCCCCTAACCCTCTGTCTGAAGAATGGTCTCAAACCAAAATGTTACCATTCCTTCTCTCCAGAGATGCTGCCTGCCCCGCTGAGTTACTCCGGTATTTTGTGTCTATCTTCGGTGTAAACCGGCATCTGCAGTTCCCTCCTACATCATTGTGCATCATTCACTAATTTCAATTTCCACGAACCTCATTAAGGGCATGCTCTTTAAAGCACTGTAAGGTCATAAGGTCATAAGTGGTAGGAGCAGAAATGAGGCCATTCGGTCCATCAAGTCCACCCCGCCATTCGATCATGGCAGATCTATCTCTCCCTCCTAACCCCATTCTCATGCCTTCTCCCCATAACCACTGGCACCCATACCAATCAATAATCTTGAGAATTTCCAGCAGGCTCCATCACAGAACCAAATAATAAAATCCTTTTCTTAAAGTATTTCCTTCAAGCTCCTATTTGAAAAATATATAATTGGCCACACAGTCTGAAGAAGGGTCTCGACCCAAAACGTCACCCATTCCTTCTCTCCAGAGATGCTGCCGCTGAGCTACTCCAGCTTTTGTGTCCATCTTCGGTTTAGACCAGCATCTGCAGTTCCTTCCTACACTGATAAATGTGGCAGAAAAAATATTTTTGGTAAAATAGTGTGATGATGTTTCAGAGCGCTTTCAGTCCATGTAAGAAACAAATAGAGAAAGAGAATAGTATTTATTATTTTGGAATTGACTTTCCAGATAATGTCTATGGAATTCTCTGCCTCAGAGGGCGGTGGAGGCAGGTTCTCTGGATGCTTTCAAGAGAGAGCTAGATAGGGCTCTTAAAAATAGCGGAGTTAGGGGGGAAGGCAGGAACGGGGTACTGATTGGGGATGATCAGCCATGATCACAGTGAATGACAGTGCTGACTCGAAGGGCCGAATGGCCTACTCCTGCACCTATTGTCTATTGTCTATAAGTTTGGAAGTCAGAAAAAATTCTCCCAAAAACTTTGTCTGTCAGAAACTTTAGGCCTGTCATTCACGACCGTGAGAAGTTAATTATCTTCAGAAAAGTACAACTGAAGTAACAGCAGTGAATACACAGTAGGCTTACATTTGGCCTTGGTTGAGCACCACAATCCCGTGTGTATGGTGAGAATGCACTTCAATACTTTTGACAGATAAAGTGACTGTGAGAATTGTTTGAAAAGCTGTGACCCCAGCCATCAGTTTTCGTCATCAGTCCCTCTCATCCATCCCGATATAAATCAAACTGTGGAGGGATATGTTTTAGCGTTTGTCAGCGTGACTGTGTTCACTTGCAGGTTTGTGAAGTCAAGGGACCACAATGATTTACGTTTAAATCTGGGGTCTGAGCTTTCTGTGTCTGCCAATTTCTTTATTGCCAGTGTTAACTGAACCTTAAAGGGCCTGTCCCACTTGGCAGTTTTTTCGGTGTCTGCCGGCGTCATTGACTGAAAATGAAAGCAATCATCTCCCCCACTTTCCCCTCCCTCTCCCCTCCCTACCCCCCTCCTATCCCTACACCCCCCTACTCCCCAACTCCTCACGTTCCCCCCTATCCACCCCCCACACAGAAAATCGCGATTTAAAAAATAAAATAAAACCTCACCCCTATCCCACCCACCACAATGAAAACTGCGGGGTTTTTTTAAATTAGATTCTCAATGAAAATCACGCTTTTTCTGTAAAATAACCTAAACAATGTTAGTTGTTAATGAAAACGGAAGTACTTGATTACAATTTTATGTAAATGAGATTCAGGATCCCATTGTGACTTAATTGTGACGTCGAACGCGGCTGACGGGCAGGGCAAGTGGAAAAGTGGTTTGAAAAATCATTTTTGTAAAGTTTCAAATGTTAATAACTTGTTTCATTTACATCCCAGGACAATGGTGAGTAAGGTGGGCCCAAAATTGTAACGCTATCGTGTACCGTTTTGGCGGGGTTTCAGGATCTCACACACACGCAACCAAGCAAACAAACAAACAGAGAGTTTTAGTAATATATAGATAAGAGGCATAGATATGGTAGACAGTCAAAGACTGGGGAGCATAGCTTTAAGGTGAGATGGAGTAAAATTTAAAAGAGATGTTTGGGGCAGGTTTTTCTACACAGAGTGCCTGGAACACACTGCCAGGGGTGGTAGTGGAGGCAGATTTGAATGTGTTTTTTAAGGGGCTTTACGATAGCCACAAGGATATGCACGGAACAGAGTGAGATAAAGACGTCAGAGTGAGGTGTCACGTGCAGGCAGGTGAGATTAGTTTATCTTGGCATTATGATCAGCACAGACACTGTGACTGCAAGCTTTGTTACCGTGCTGTTATTTTTCATGTTCTATGTTTTATGAATGGCAGGACCAAAACTACAGCACCACTTTTATCTGTACTGAGAGTTGCTGAAATGATTAACTCAAGTCATTCTTTATGTGAACTCATTCCATGAAGACTGTTCCACTTCTTCAGTTCAGTTTAGTTTATTGTCACGTGGTTAGCGGTACAGTGAAACGTTTTTTTGTTGCGTGTTATTGAGTCAGCAGAAAGACAATACGCGATTACAATCGAGCCATTTACAGTGTGTGGACACATGATCAGAGAATAACGTTTAGTGCAAGGTAAAGCCTGTAGGTCCAATCAAGGATAGTCCGAGGGTCACCAATGAGGTAGATAGTAGTTCAGAGCTGCTCTCTGGTTGTGGCAGGATGATTCAGTTGCCTGATAACAGCTGGGAAGAAACTGTCCCTGAATCTGGAGGTGTGCTTTTTCGCACTTCCGTACCTTTTGCCCCGATGGGAGAGGGGAGAAGGGGTAGTGGCCAGGGTTCGACTCGTCCTTGATTATGCAGCTGGCCTTGCCGAGGCATCTGGCACTGCCAATGAGGAGAGTGCAGGAAGGAACTGAAGATGCTGGTTTAAACCAAGGAAAGACACCAAATGCTGGAGTAACTCGGCGGGACAGGCAGCATCTCTGGAGAGAAGGAATGGGTAATGTTTCGGGTCGAGACCCTTCCTCAGACTGAGAGTTTTATGTAAAGATGAGGGAGTGGGGGCTCGGAAAGCGGAAGTGGAATTCTACCGACAACGAGGAGTCAGGTGAAGCATTCAGAAATGGAAAGAAGCTGATTAGTTACAGAGCAGCGAAGGAGAAGGATGTATTCTGAATGGGTTGACACTATTGAAGGTTGAGAATTGCTGTGAACATTTTCTAATATTATAAAGAGTTTGCAATTAATTTAGTAGAATTAGAAGCAGCTGTTCGAACGTCTTGTCCCACCTAATTTTCCAACTACTCTCACCTCCTAAAGTTGCTCTGAGACAATCCGTTACACTGTGAGCCCATTCCATCTGCAAGTTGTAAAGTTATTAATTTCTATCAACAACTAAGTATTTCATTTGTATTCACAATATTAGGTGTTAAACCAAACAATTATTCATCGTATCAGTTACATTATGTATAAACTTTGCATTAAGATAAAGTTATGAATTATGGTATTTTAATGAATTGTAATGAGCTAATGAATAAGCCATTTAGAACGGCGACGAGGAAACACTTTTTCCCACAGAGAGTGGTGAGTCTGTGGAATTCTCTGCCTCAGGAGGCAAGTTCTCTGGATGCTTTTCAAGAGAGAGCTAGATGGGGCCCTTAAAAATAGTGGAGTCAGGGGATATGGGGAGAAGGCAGGAATGGGGTACTGATTGGGGATGATCAGCCATGATCACATTGAATGGCGGTGCTGGCTCGAAGGGCCGAATGGCCTACTCCTGCACCTATTGTCTATTATCTGTCTATTGTAATTGCTTATTATGTACTGTCTATTACTTATTCATAATTATACATGAACATTTGAAAAAAGTATTAATTAATTAACTTGGATACGAGCGGTTATGTGTTCCCATTATTATGTCCCCATTATTAACTTGTTGGGTCATGCACAGTAACTTCATTATGAATATTTCTTAACACAATTTACTTACTGTTATTGGTAATAATTATAATTTTAACATTAAAAACACATTTGAGATATGCCTGCTTTTTCATGGGATACATGAAAAATTCTGGTGTCCTGACATTTTCAGGTTCCCTCATCATTACCATGGAAGGTAAGACCTTTTTTTCACCCAGTTTTATTCCACCAGGGAGGTCTTACCTTCCGCTACCTGCAAACTCCGGCACCCACCTTCAACTAGCATCGCAACCGGCTTCGACTAAAAAATTAACCATTTTTTAAACGGCAACCTATTTTTAGTTGCGGCCGGTTTCGAATTTTTTGAAATAATCGCCGGAACATAGAAGAAGCGAAAACCACTTTCGACCATTAGGGAGGCTGACAAAAACCTCCGGGAACCGCACGGAAACCTCCAGGAACCGCACGGAAACCTCCGGGAACCGCATGGAAACCTTGGGTAGGGTGCAAAGTCTCCAGAGGTTTCCGTTCAGGTTCCCTAAGTGGGACAGGGGCATTACACATCAGGTCAGTGAAAGACAGCATCCCTGGAGAAAAGGAATAGGTGATGGTTACAGTTACAGTTACAGTTTATTGTCACGTGTATCGAGTTACAGTGAAAAGTTTTTGTTGAGTACTATCCAGTCAGCAGAAAGACAATACATGATTACAATCAAGCCATGTAATTGTAATCGTATCGGAATTAATTTATTAGCCAAGTTTTGCAACATACAAAGAATTTGATTTTGCCATACAGTCATACCAAAAATAAAGCAACTGCATAAAAATTGACATAAACATCCACCACAGCGGCTCCACCACATTCCCCACTGTGAAGGAATGCAATAAAGTCTAATCTTCTTACCTCCTTTTCTCCCGCGGTCCGGGCAGTCGGACCATCCGCAGTCGGGGCAATCGAAGCTTCCGCAGCCGGCGATCGAAGCTCCTGCGTCAGGATGATCGAAGCTCCCGCGTCGGGGCGGTGGAAGTTCCTGCGGCTTGGAGCGCCTGAAGCCGTTCTCCAACCAGGGATTGCGAGCTCCACGATAAGTCTGCAGGCTCCCGCGGTTGGAGCTCCCGAAGTCGATCCCTGGCAAAAGGGACCGCCAGTTCCACGATGTTAGGCCGCAGTGCGGACGGAGATATGACACGAAAAAAGTTGCATCTCCTTCGAGGTTAGAGATAAAAAAAAGTTTCCCCCAGCCACCCCTCACATAATACAAAAACTAAAGATACACTAAAACATACATTTACCAACAGACGAAAACCAACAAAGAAGAAAAGACGAGGCAGCCATTTTTCGGCACCACCATTGTATAGATACATGATAAGGGGATAATGTTTGGTAATCATATTTAAATGAAGAAATGTTGCTGTAAGAATAGGGATTTAAGAGTGTGGAGTGATTGTGATATGTGATTGTAAATCTGCTTCTGTGGCTAGCACGCAAATAGCAGATACATTTGCAACTTTCAAAAGATGTTTGAACAAATACAGAATGTAGACAGGAAGGGTTTAGAGGGTAATGGGTTAAACATGGGCAAAGTGGGATGGGCCCAAAATGCCAACTTGGTGGGCACGGACAAGAAGGTGGAAGAGTGTGTATCCATACTGTGTAGCTCAATGACTCACTGATTCTATTCTTCTGTTCAAGAGTGCAATGTCATGCATGCCTCTGGAGACATACATTTAAAAATTAAATCTCTAGAAGCCCCAAAGGAGAGCATGCGATTCTTCAGATTGTCTCTGCCTCAGATGATACACCATGCATTGTACTGCGTGCGATAACACTGAAAGAAGCAGGCAATTGGAATCTCCATGGATCACCCGTGACCATAAGTCATAAGGTCATAAGATCATGTGAAAGGAACGGAATTAGGCCATTCAGACCATCAAGTCTACTCCGCCATTCAATCATGGCTGATCTATCTCTCCCTCCTAACCCCATTCTCCTGCCTTCTCCCCATAGCCCTTGATACCCATACTAATCAAGAATCTATCTATCTCTGCCTTAAATATATCCACTAACTTGGCCTCCTTCTGTGACAGTGAATTCCACAGATTCACCACCCTCTGTCTAAATAAACTCCTCATCATCTACTTCCTAAAGGAGCGTCCTTTAATTCTGAGGCTATGACCTCGAGTCCTGGACTCTCCCACTAGTGGAAACATCCTCTCCACATCCACTCTATCCAGGCCTTTCACTATGCAATACATGTCAATGAGGTTCCCCCTCATTCTTCTAAACTCCAGTGAGTACAGGCCCAGTGCTGACAAACGTTCATCATATGTTGCTCCATTACCATTCCACCATGACTCCATTTCAACTCACTCGGGCCCATTAAAGCTGCATTCAGCACTATTACTACTTCTAGCTTCCACCAGCTGTGTGGTACACACGTGTCACTGTACTATGTCATGTACTATGTAATGCAATAACTATATTTCTGGTTAGACATGAAATCCTTCTTTCTGCAAGTGTATTGAAAGGATTAGCTCCTTATGAGTGATTTACATCAACACAATCTTCCGTCTGTTTTTAACTAACAAAATTAGAAGTTGCAGAATGAGAAAGATACTAGCAACTAATAATTTTAAAGTAATTCATTTAAATGCAGGGTACATAATTGAAATCAATTAAGACTGTCCTCATGATTAAATTTTAATTGTATGCTTCATTGTCACCTTCCCCAAGCTAACAAAGGTAGACAAAAAATGCTGAAGGAACTCAGCGGGTGAGGCAGCATCTTATGGAGAGAAACTGCCAATTCCTTCTCTCCATCGATGCTGCCTCACTGCTGCATTTCTCCAGCATTTTTTAGTCTACCTTTGATTTTTCTGGCATCTGCAGTTCTTTCTTAAATATTGATCTAGTCTACATGTTCCTTGACCTCCACCCCGTTTGATCTGTCGTTTTCACACCTCTCCCCTCCATATCTCCCATGTCTCCCTCTTCCCTGACTCTCAGTCTGAAGAAGAGTCTCGGCCCGAAAGGTCACCCGTTCCTTCTCTCCAGGGATGCTGCCTGCCCCGCTGAGTTACTCCAGCATTTGGTTTCTATGAAGATCAAGCTGCAGACACTCCCAGAGTGTAAAGAAGGCTGCAGTTTATGGGTAAAATGGAGGATGATGTGATGCAGCTGGATTGATTATTTTAAACATGACTTTAATCAGAGGCGGTGAGTGAACATGGACCAATTCTCCACAGAGGCAATAATGGAACATCACAGTGGAGAAGGAAATGAATAAATACTGGTGGAAAAGAATCGAAGTGCCAATAAAAGTAAAAATAAATAAAAGTCCTGACATCTTGTCTAAAGTGCCGGGATACAAGACTTCAAACTGTAGACAGAAGTAAACTATTGCATTACAATTTCCTTCCCCTCTTGGTTCCCTTTCCAGAAGAATGTTTCTGTTTTACATTTGGGCCAAGCGGATAGAGTTTGTTCCCAGATCCAAAATTTACTTTGCTCATGAAAATGCATTGAAAACATGAATAATCTTCACGATAAATGACATTGGCATGCGTGGGCGAAATAGGGTTAGACGCTGAGACTTTTAAGGTTGGCAAATCATTTATAACGCATCCAGGCAAATCTTTTTGAAATCCAGGTTGTTGAGTTTAAAATAAAATACAGAGATGCAATGCTCAGCAGAACAGGCCTCAGCTTTGGGAAAAGAAACAGCGCTAATGTTTCAGGTCAAGGAGACTTCATCAGATCCAATTCAAATTTAGATGAGTGGATCCTGACTGAAGCAATATTTGTATTTTTAAAGTTCTCAGACAATTAATTGCTCTGGAATCTCAGTAACATCAAGTTTAATTTAGTTTAAATTGAAGATAGACACAAAATGCTGGAGTAACTCAGCGGGACAGGCAGCATCTCTGGAGAGAAGGAATGGGTGACGTTTCAGGTCGAGACTCTACTTCAGACTGATGTGTTCTGATCTATGTGTTGGATTTCTGATACGTGTAGAAATTTGATTAAACGAGGCATTATTACTCCCAGCTCATCTGTTGAAAGCCTCACAAATGTAACACTCCTAGTTATAAAAGATAAACAAATACCTCTGGCGGTGAAGATAGACAGAAAATGCTGGAGTAACTCAGCGGGACCGGCAGCATCTCTGGGTAGAAGGAATGGGCGACGTTTCCGGTCGAGAGTCTTCTTCAGGCTGAGAGTCAGGGGAGAGGGAAACGAGATATCGAAGGGTGAGGTGTGAAAGCGACACCCTTCATCAGCATTTGAGTCTATCGTCGGTGTAAACCAGCATCTGCAGTTCCTTGCTACACATACCTCTGACAGTGAGTTAGATAAAGATAAGGTGAAGTTCAAGCGCTCTTGGTATGAAAGTCGCTTGAACATAGCTATTACTCTCCCTAGCTATCCAATTACAATGTTTTGTGGACCCTGAGGCAAATCACAGACATTTGATATCTCAGTAACTGAGACCACAGTGTAACTAATGAAATAACTTCAGTCGGTTATTGATTTTGGCAGTTTTTAAGCCATTTCTATAGTGGAATTCTCTGTAAAATAATACCGGACTGGCGGGAAATGTCTAGAGTGCTGTGCCATAAATCATAGAACTAAAATTCTGGGATAGTGTGACAGGTTAAGCCAGGCAGAAACGACAAGGAAATGAAAGCAGAAGCATTGTTTTCTTTTATAGATATTAAGCACATTTTATTGCAAGAGGAAAAAAGGAGATTACAAAGGGTAATGTATTCTGCAGAGTCAGGTCTCTTCACAGCTATTTATTGTCCATTCATTATTGCCCAAATTTGAGAGCCAACCACATTAGTGCAACTGGAGTCTCATCAAGACTAGGTCAGTGCACTGATAGGTATATTTTATTTCTCTGGTCTGTCTGACCAGTGTCTAGGTCTACATATGTAATACCCAGGTCTCTATGGTGGGTAGTGCAGTTCCTATCTTGGCATTTGAAAGCCTTCAGATTGTGTTGTTTGCAGGTACAACAGATAATTACATATCTCTCCTGGTAATTCAGATAAACTAGATATAAATAAAGTTGAGCGCTTTTAGTGTGTGAAGTCCCCTAAAGACCCTAATAGTGCAACAGATGTTTTTTTTTACAAAAACCTGTGATTACATAGTCACCATTACTGATATTAGATTTTTTTTTAATTTCAGATATATTTCAATGTTTGATTTGAAATACCCCACTGCTGGTATTTAGAACATCTGTCCCTGGACATCTGGTACTATACCACCACCTTTACCATTATGGACAAAAACAATTGTTGGAGTAACTCAGCAGGACAGACAGCATCTCTGGAGAGAAGGAATGGGTGACGTTTCAGGTCTCGACCCTTCTTCAGACTGAGATGCTGCCTGTCCTGCTGAGTTACTCCAGCATATGGTGTCTATCTTTGGTTTAGACCAGCATCTGCAGTTCCTTCCTACCTTTACCATCATACCTCCTTATCTATTCTTCCAGCTCCTATTCCACTTTGCCATGCAGAATCAATGGCCAAGAAACTAGACTCAATCAGTCAGCATGCGTGTGCCTGATGCGCCTATAGATCCATTGGTTCATTCATCCACAACCCCTTGGTTCACTCATCCCTTCCCAACCCCTTACCAGGTACTTTGTTCTGCAACTGCAGGAGATACAACACCTGACCTTCACCTCCATCCAGGAACCCCAGCTCTTCTTCCAGGTGAGACTGAGTTTCATGTGCATCTCCTCCAACCCCATCTACTGTTCCCATTATGGCTTATTTTACATCGGCAAGACCAAGCTGAGACTCGGCGACCATTTTGTCAAACACTTGTGCTCGATCCACCAATGCCTTCCAGATCTTCAAGTTTGATCTCCCCTTCCCCTGCCCATACTGACCTTTCTGTCCTGAGCCCCCTCCATTGACCGAGTGAGGCCACACGCAAACTGAAGAAACAGCACTTCACATTCGGCTTACAACCCAATGGTGTGATTATTAAATTCTCCAATTTTAGTTAACATCCAACAACTCGCCCCCTCCACCTCCCCTTTCTCCCCCACACCCTCTTTCTTCCCACTCCTTCCCTGTGCCCCACGTGGTCATGCAGGTATATTTCCCCTGTCCCTTCTCCTCCACCTACAATCCTTCCTCTGACTTCACAATTCACAACTCTCCAATCCTTTGGTCTCACAAAATCTGTTTTATTCATCTTTGGCCTTTGTCCAACCGTTTGCTTATCAAACCCCCTTGCCCATGTTCACCTATTACCTAGCATGCGTTGTCCAGTCCCTCATCTCTTCCAGCTTTCTTCAACCCCCACCCCACATACACACATGGTCAGTCTGAGATGGATTCCAATCCAAAACATCACCTATCCATGTTCTCCAGGGATGCTGTCTGACCCGCTGAGTTACGCCAGCACTTGGAGTCTTCTTTAGTAAACCAACATCTGTAGTTCCTCGTTTCTACCTTTCCTCATACTTCTTGGTTCATCTAATATCCAGAAATCTACCAATGCTGTTTTGTATGGAATAAATAACATAATTCATGGCATCAAGTATCTCATAAATTATTCACTCCATCTGAATGGGAAAAAAAAAATCACTTCAGTACTTTAGTTTAGTTTAGTTTAGAGATACAGAACGGAAACAGGCCCTTTGGCCCACAGGGCCCATGCCGACCAGCGATCCCCGCACATTAACAATATCCTACACACATTAGGGACATTTTTTACATTTATCAAGCCACTTAACCTACATACCTGTACATCATTGGAGTGTGGGAGGAAACCGAAGATCTCGGAGAAAACATGCGCAGGTCACGGGGAGAACGTACAAACTCCATATAGAGAGCAGCAGTAGTCGGGATCGAGCCCGGGTCTCTGGTGATGCAAGCACTGTAAGGCAGCAACTCTACTGCTGCGCCACTGTGCCGCCCTCGATCGCTAATGTTTTGAAATCGTGGCCCCTCATTCTACACTTCTGAAGTAATTAATGGGCTATGCAAATGTCCTGGGATGATGAAGGTGCATTAGAAAGATTCCTTCCCTCTGTATGGTTTTGTCTGCCTTTTGTCCTTTCTGACCCCTTTTAATATTATTTCACTTAAAGAGTTTAGCAGAAGGCTTATGGATATTTTAGCTATGGAATACTATGAATCTCTCATTTAGAGCATGCCAGATATCCGGAGTTTCCAAAATGTCTACCATTTGGAGACGAAAGGGGAATCCACTTAAAAGAGTTAAGAATTATTGCATGAAAAATTTGTTTGTCTTAATTTTTCTTCATAGCAGCTGTTCCTGGTCCCATTGAATCATTTTGCTTAATACTTAGAGAGCCAATATTTCACAATATCACGGACATACAGACAACCCTTATCCTCATACTGGCACAGATGTTGCTGAATATTCAGGGAAGTGAGCTTAAGATTTATTTTCTCAACCAAATCAGGAAATAACTATAAAGAAATGAATCGGAGAAAGTTTAAGAAGGAACTTCCAGAACTTTCCAGAGCTAAATGTTCAAATGGACAAAGCGTAAAACTTAAATAAAGTAATCACTGGAAAAGTAGAAACTGTGTTTAAAAACAGTAAATCTATTACAGTTTTAAAAGTTTTACAGATTAGTCATGTGTCCATGCAAATAGCATTTTTTTTTAACCACTCGTCTGTTTCTAAGAGAAAGGAAAGCTTGTATTTATACATACGTTGCTCTTCAGTATTGTAATGTATCTTTGGTGGAAACCAGCATCTGCAGTTCCTGCCTACCAATTATTTTCTGAATTCATCGCAGCTTCCTGTTCAAAAGGTGCCTCTCACTCTGTATTTCCTGCGCCCAGCTTTACGCACGGTTGGTTAAGAATACTGCGCTACATCTGTTCTTCCGAGTGCAGGTGACTCCCATGGGAAAACTGAAGTGTGCATTCAGATATGCAGTCTGTCATTGTGTTATTTAGCACAACGGCTCATCGGAGCAGCGGTAGAGTTGCTGCCTTACAGTGCTTACATCGCCATGGAAAAAATCGATACTTTTTTTACTCGTAGGTTTAGTCGTAGTAGGTCGTAGTAGGTCAGGCATGTTAGTCGTAGGTAATCGAGGGTAGTCAAAGGCTGTCGTAGATAGTCTTCATCATAGTCAAAGGGCTGTCGAAGGAGATTGAAGGAGGTCGTCTTCACTCTCCACTATTTGGTGTCCAATTTTCCCGAAGTTAGTCGTAGCTTGTCGAAGCTAGTCGAAACTGGTCTTCAACAGTCGAAGGAGGTCTTCAACATGACATTTTTTTCAAACTCTCCTAAGCTCTTCTAAACTCGCCAATCAGGTCGCCCAAGTGGGACAGCCACTTTAAGGAGCATGATTTAAAGATCCTGCCTGTAATGTCTATTGAAGAACGGGACTGGGAATAGTCCATTCTCACATGGGACCATGAACGGTCTCTCTTTAACCTGTTAGCCTCCCCACCTGTGTCACGGTGGGGAGGCGAGCTGGCTGCTCAAGTCTTAGTGGGGCCATCACATGCTGTGATAAGAAAGATTGCTTTTGTTATGACTTGCGTTAGCACTAAATTGCTTGCACGAACTGATCTTTAATAATAATTTATCTTTTCATTGCTTGGCAGCAATATTCCATTCTTGAATTACTGCAGACAGATCTATGAACCATGTGTGGAAAGGAACAGCAGATGCTGGTTTACACCAAAGGTAGAGACAAAATGCTGGAGCAACTCAGCAGGACAGGCAGCACATCTGGAGAGAAGGAATGGATGACGGTTCGGGTCGAGACCCTTCTTCAGACTGAGCTCACGTCACCCATTCCTTCTCTCCAGAGATGCTGCCTGATCCGCTGAGTTACTCCAGCGGTTTGTATTTATCTTGTATATGAACCACTTGTTTTAGCTATATGCACATATGTCCCAAACATGAATCAAAATAAGGTTCAAAGAATATCTCCAACAGAGATCCACAACACTCATTAGTTTTACAGGGTGTTAATAACAGGACAAATTATTTCATGCTATTTTCGCAAAATAACCTTATCTTGACATTACTGGGAGAGAAATAGTGGGCGGCATGAATTCACTGATATCTGTCAGCAAACTCGGATTGTGAGGCGAAAATATAATGAGATGAGAATCCGGAGTAATTTCTAGTTGCCGTTCAGTGCTTCATTATGTGTTCTGCATGAACATCTTTGCCCCATTAGCTCTCCTGCTGAGAACTTGCTGAACGGCTATGCTCTGTTACACTGTTATTCCTTTCTTGCCTCATTTGGGTGATTTTGGGACCTGATTACAAATAGAAACGTTACTTTATGTTATAGAGGAGCATCAAGATTTAACCAGAATAGAAGATAAGACACTGGAGTAACTCAGCGGATCAGACAACATGTGTAGGGAGGAACTGCAGATGCTGGTTTAAACCTACGATAGACACAAAAAGCTGGAGTAACTCAGCGGCACAGGCAGCATCTCTGGAGAGAGGGTATGGGTGATGTTTCGGATCGAGACCAATCTTCAGACTGCAACTAACCAACTAACTAGCCCAATATAATTTATTTTCCCTTTGACATTATGATTTCAGTTTTTGCACTTAGCACATTGACTTGAAGTAAAAGTATTATAGTCAGGAACATAACACTAGAAACAGAATTTTATTTCGGAGTCACGTGAGTGACTACGTGAAGACCCCGTCCAGCACGCATGCGCGACATTAGCGTTCATGCAGTGCACCCGCGACGAACGGGAGTTCAAGGCGCTCCCACTACAATTTGAAAGTCGGGCCGACAGGTAAGTGTTTTACCGTGGCCGTGTGTATTTTCTCTGTGGTCTGCTTTGTGTTCCAGAAAGAATGAGCAAGACCAGAGGAAAGAAATCTGTAGCTCGCCCCCGTTCGTCTCCCGTTGAGGAGCATTCTTTGGAGGGGGGGCGAGAGGCGGCAGAATTGATTACCGAGCCGAGCCCAGCACCGCTAGTGCAGCCTGAGCAGCGGGCTGGAGGTACCTGCAGCCAGAACCGGGCGGTAGTATCTGACGATTCGGATGAAGATGCCTCACCGCTCGAGAGCGGCACAGGCAGCCGCCTAAGCCGAATGGAACGGCTTATGGAACAATTGCTGCAGCGAGATCTGCTGAGAGAGCAGCAGCAGACTCATCAAGGGAGCTCAGGCACTCCCGCTGTGCCCATTACGGCACTGGCCATTGCTTTACCTTCTATTGAAGGCAGCATTGGCGACCAGGTCTGGGCTGGTCAAGAAGAGGGGTCGTTGGCTGAAGATGTCCGGAGTACGCAGGGTGTACAGGATCAGGAAGAGCTGCTGGGTGTGGTCAACCGCTACGTGGCCATTCCACGAGCGGGTCAGCCTTTAGAGGTGAAACTTGCAGCCAGCATTGACCACCTGTCCTCAAAACCCCTACAAGAACGGGTGGTCAATGAGGCTCTTGAATTATATTCAGCCCCAGAAAATTGTACATCATTGAATGTACCAGCTGTAAACAGCCAAATTTGGGGACATTTGGGGCAGAACATCAGGAACCTGGAGTTGAAGCTCCAGAAAACCTTAAAACTCCTTACAGCAGGAATAACTTCATATGCTCGGTCCATTGATGGTGTGGACATATCCACAAATCAGCAAGATACATTAGCTCTGCTGTGCACCACTCAATTCAAGATTAACAATTTACGGAAGGAAATCATCAAGCCTGCCCTCAACCCTAAGTTTGCAGGACTTTGCAAAACACCGGGTTCACAACCTCCAATTCTGCTCTTTGGAAAGGACCTTCCAAAAAAAGGTGAAAGACCTGGAGGAAGAATCCAAGACCTTTGGTCTCGTGATGGCAGGTTTAGGACTGAGCAGACCTAACAAACCCAGGCGGCAGTACCCCACGGCGTCCACCAGTCGCGGACTACCATATGGGACTGGTGAAAGCTCGGGGTCCGCAACCATTCCCCGTAAGCCTTTTTTAGGCAGGGCTCAAAGCGGACCCCATTGGAAAATGCGCCACCCCCAACATCAACATCAACAGCAACATCAACATCAACAGCAGCCCTCTACAGCCCAGCAGACACCTCATCGTCCAGCGAAGAGGCAGAAGAAGCACCAGTAACCATGGAGGTAGGTGGGTCTGGTTCCTCTCAGCATATGAGCAGTAGGGGCTCTATACTAACAGGGGGGAGATTGCACTTGTTTTTGGATGCATGGGAATCCATCACTAATGACAAATATATACTCAGCAGCATTCATGGCTATAAAATTGACCGTTCATGAAAACATGCCGCCAGTTCAGCATATACCCCAAAGGGTATTCACCCTCTCAGTCAAAGAGAAACAAGAAGATCAAGCTGAACTGATGAGGCTACTAGCAAAAGGTGTCACTGAAAGAACACAACATGAACCTTTGGAATTTGTGTCTAATATTTTCACTAAAACTAAAAAAGATGGTGGATGTCGCATCATCATTGACTTAATTCTTTAAACAAATCTGTTAAGTATATACATTTCAAGATGGAAACTTTTTTTGAAACAGCCAGACAATTGATTTCTAGAGGGTACTTTCTGGCAAGCAATAATTTAAAAGATGCCTACTACTCAGTACCCATACACAAGGAGCATCGTAAATACCTAAAGTTTATCTGGATGAAACAGCTATGGCAACTTAAAGCCTTACCAAATGGGCTAACCTCAGCTCCAAGGTTGTTCACAAAAATCTTAAAACCTGCCTTGGCATTATTGAGGAAACAAAAGCATATAGTCATGGCATACTTAGACGACATTTTAATAGTAGGGAAAACCTTGGAGACAGCCATTTCGGCAGTAGCAGCCACCAAACATTTTTTGAAACTTTGGGGTTTGTCATACATCCAGATAAATCCAATTTGACACAATCCATAGCCATGGACTATCTTGGATTTACGATTGACACTATTCACATGACTGTAACTCTGCCGAAGGGGAAAGCATCAGAGTTGGCACAATCATGCAACAAACTAATGGTTAATCATCAGCCAACCATACGGCAGGTAGCTAGTGTCATTGGGAAAATGGTAGCAGCCTTTCCAGCTGTACAATTTGGGCCTCTGCACTATCAAAATTTACAAAGAGCAAAAGTGCACGCGCTAAAGAAAAACTCAGGTCACTTTGACCGAGTTATGAATTCAACTGCTGAATCCATTCCAGAGTTACAATGGTGGACAAGGAACATTAGGCTTAGCTCCAGTCCCATAATAATCACCAACCCAGTATTAACCATTCAAACGGATGCCAGTGCTTTGGGCTGGGGAGCAACTAACATGCAATCCAGCACAGGGGGCAGATGGACTAATTCTGAATCATCTTGCCTACAGACACGGGGTATTAACTGCTTAAAAATGTTGGGTGTGTTTTATGGTTTAAAAGCATATTCATCTAATACGCATCACGCACATGTCCGGTTGCAATTAGATAATACCACGGTGGTGGCTTATATCAACCACATGGGCGGTGTAAACTCGATATAATGTGACAATTTGGTCAACCTAATCTGGCAATGGTGTGTCGGAAGACATATTTGGTTATCAGCAACTTACCTACCAGGTAAGTAAAGTACAGTGGCAGACACCAGGTCACGCAAATTTAGCGATAACATCGAATGGATGTTAAATCCAAAGTATTTGCTGAAATTACAAAGCAATATGGCACACCAGATATCGATCTATTTGCATCTAGGCTGAATCACCAGGTACCAACGTATGTGACTTGGGAACCAGACCCTGAGGCAACAGTAGTTGATGCATTCACGCTGCATAGGGGGAAAATGTTCTTTTATGCTTTTCCTCCCTTCTGTCTCATCAGTCGGGTATTACGCAAGATTCAATTGGATTCCGCTTCATGAATCTTGATAATACCCGACTGGCCTACACAGCTATGGTTCCCAATGGCCCTCGACATGGCTGTCGAAACACCGTTGGAATTCCCCAGCAGTCGAGAGTTATTAATCCACCCAGTGTCAGGCATTAGTCACCCGTGCCATGACAGAGTCAATCTCCTGGCTTGCAGATTCTAAAAAGACCTCTACTGGACCTGGGACTGTCTGAGGATGCCATCAACATGATGATCGCATCCCACCGGGAGTCCACCAGGAGACAACATAAGGAAATGGGAATGGTATTGCTCCAAAACAGGAACTACCTACACAACAGCAACAGCTACCAGTGTTGTGGAGTTCCTGGTTGGATTACAACGGGATGGACTCAGCTACAGCGCCATCAATACAGCCAGGAGTGCGTTGTCAGCTTATTTGGTTCCAGCAGCAGGACAACTGGCTTTGGGGTCCCATCCACTAGTGGTCAAAATCATGAGGGGCATTTTTAACACTAATTCCCCCAGACCAAGGTACACTCAGATCTGGGATGTCAGCATTGTGCTGACGTACCTTAGGGGATGGCCACCACCCAGGTCACTCACGCTGGACCAACTTACCCTGAAATCAGTCATGCTCATGGCACCAGTGTCACCACAAAGAGTACAGTCCCTCCACCTTCTGAGGCTGGACAGCATGACAGAGTCATTGGACTGTATCACATTCCATATTCAGGGTCTGGTCAAACAAACTAGACCAGGAACCATGCCTCCAGTTATGGAGTTCCGGGCATATTCATCTGACCCACGGCTGTGTGCCAAGACCCATCTCGACATTTACATAGACACAACATACAACTTAAGAGGGAGAGAAAAAGCCTTTATGGATAAGCCACAAGAAGCCTCATGGTCAGGTGATTACAAGGTGGCTCAAGCAAGTGCTTAAGTCCGCGGGAGTCGATACTAATGTTTACAAATCTCATTCCACCAGGCCTGCATCTACGTCGGCGGCTAGGTGAATGGACGTGCCTATGGACCATATTCTGGCCAGAGCAGGATGGTCCTCAGAAAGAACTTTCCAAAGGTTTTATAATATGCCGCTGGCAGAACCTGCTACATTTGTAGACAGAATTTTAGGGTCTGCAGATAATATTTAATTTAAGCCCGGGGGAGCTCTCTGTTTTTTGTTGTTATTAATAAACCTTTTTTGTTCACAAACAGGTTATTGTTGTTTGTGATAACATACTTCCTCCCTCAAAGGTCTTCAGACAGTGAGTGAAGCATGAGCTGGTACACGGTTCAGAATCACAGAGCTTTGAAGTAGTCACTCATGTGACTCCGAAATAAAATAGTGAGATTAAATGAGAACTTACCAGTTCGAAGTTTGATCTGTATTTTATGAGGAGTTACGATGAGGGGATTACGCGCCCTCCGCTCCCACCCTCTATTATACAGATCAACTGGTAATTAAGTTCTTATTTTTTTCTTTACTATATTTATTTCAATCGTTGTGTTTTTTCTGTGAATCCACACCGCTGCTTTGAAGAATGTTGCGCATGCGTGCTGGATGGGGTCTTCACGTAATCCCTCATCGTAACTCCTCATAAAATACAGATCAAACTTCGAACTGGTTAGTTCTCATTTAATCTTACTATTTTGCTTCTAAATGCTGAATTATGAAAAAATGATATAGGGAAAGGGCAATAATATTTTACTTACAAGGTAATTATTTTTTGAAAATAAATTATTTTGGCAAACTGAGGTAACAGTTCTAATATGGAGTCACAAGAAACTGCAGATGCTGGAGTCTTGAGTAAAACACGAAGTGCTGGAGTAACTCAGCAGGTCAGGCAGCATCTCTGGAGGACATGGTTAGGTGACATTTTAGGTCTGAAGAAGGGTCCTGACCAAAAATGTTGCTTTTCTATGTCTTCCCCTATTCCTTTTCTCCAGAGATGCTGTCTGACACACTGAGTTACTCCAGCACTTTGTTTTAACAGTTATGGTATGCCTGGCATGAACCTATAAGGAGTCAGTATTAACACAACCAATATTAATGTCTGCTCTCCAAAGATTTACTTGGCTATTTAATTTCAGACTCTGGTATAGACAATAGACAATAGATGCAGGATTGGCCATTCGGCTCTTCGAGCCAGCACTGCCACTCAATGTGATTATGGCTGATCATCCACAATCAGTACCCTGTTCCTGTCTTTCTCCCATATCCCTTGACTCCGCTAATCTTCAAGAGCTCTATCTAACCTCATATCCTCATTGAAACATACAGAATAGTGAAAGGCTTGGATAGAGGGGGTGTGGAAAGGATGTTTCCACTGGTGGGAGAGTGTAGGACTAGTGGTCATACACTCAGAATTAAAGGACATACTTTTAGGAAGAAGATGAGGAGACATTTATTTAGTCAGAGGATGGTGAATCTGTGGAATTCTTTGCCACAGAAGGCTGCCTAAGTCAGTGGACATTTGTATGGCAAAGATAGATAGATTCTTGATTAATATGGGTGTCAGGGGTCATGGGGATAGGCAGGAGAATGGAGTTAGGAAGGAGAGATAGATCGGCCATGATTGAATAGATTTGATGGGTTGAATGGCCTAATTCTGCTCCTATCACTGATGACCTCATATTTACTCTAAATCTCTCTAGCTTAAAATTCATTTCATTTTCTTATTGCTGCTTCTCCTCACCTCTGTACCTCCTCCACTCAAGGCATCTGTCTTCCCTTTGGAAGCCCATCTCCTCATTTTGCCCTGCTGCAGGCCTCATCTACGAAGACTCCGTGCCTTTGAATTGGATCCACAAACCATTTTGGGATCAGTGTTCAGGTTAAGTTTCTCTGAAGAACATTGGACATCACAGTGGCGCAGCGGTAGAGTTGCTGCCTTACAGTGCTCACAGCGCCAGAGGCCCGGGTTCAATACTGACTCGGGGTACTTGTCTGTACTGAGTTTGTACATTCTCCCCGTGACCGCTTAGCTTTTCCCCAAAAGCTTTAGTTTCCTCCACACTCCAATGATGCACAGATTTGTAGGTCAATTGGCTTGGTATAAATGTTTTTAAAAAATTGTCCCTAGTGTAGGATTGTGTTTATGTGCGGGGATCGCTGGTCAGTGTGGACTCGGTGGGCCGAAGGGACTGTTTCCGCGCTGTATCTCCAAACTAAACTAAACTAAACTACTTTATAGGAAACTTTATATAAGGTTACTTTCATTGACCAATCTATGACATTCTTTAAAACTTGAAGCCAAACTTTTACGTGTTCTGCCAAGGAAGCTCAGATGTCTGGCTTATTGGAATTTGTTACAAAGGCTAATTCATGAACTTTCCCTTCTTTAACTTGGTCAATAATTGTAACAATGGCTGTGTGTTTTTGTTCGCCATCTGTGAAAGCCCAACTCAAATTCTAATTCAATTTCTCCTGCAAGTCAGAAGTTCACAATGACTTTATTCAGAACACTGTCCTAAAACAGAACAGCAGCAGCAGGAAATTCAACAGTGAGAATTGAAGACATGCAGCCAATTTAATTTGTTGAATGCCTGAAAATTTAATGCCTTATTTTACGACAGGAAAAGCTATTTTAAATGTTACAATTGGAAACATGGCCTTCTTGATCATTGTATTTTTAGTCACAGTGAGCTGATAAAATGCTTTTGGTTCCTCCTTTGCATTATAAGGGTTAGGGTAACCTCCTACAGTCTGTGAAACAACAGCGAGACTAAATGTAGACTGGACGATCGTTTCACTAAACACCTTTGCTCAGTCCTGGACCTACCTGATCACCCGGTTGCCAAAAACTTTAAATCCATTGAAGATAGGTCTCGACCTGCAATGTCACCCATTCCTTCTATCCAGACATGCTGCCCGTCCTGCTCAGTTACTCCAGGATTTTTTTCTGTCTATCTTTGGTTTAAACCAGCACCTGCAGTTCCTTCCTACAACCTTAAATCCCCTTCCCGTTCCCACACTGACCTTTCTGTCCTGGGCCTCCTCCATTGTCAGAGTGAGGCCAAACCCAAATTGGAGGAACAGCATCTCATATTTTGCTTGAGCAGCATGAGTATTGATTCATCTAACTTTAAGTAACCCCTGCATTCCCTCACTCTCGAAACGTCATCTATTCCATCTCTCCAGAGATGCCGTCTGGCCCGCTGAGTTATTCCAACTTTTTGTAATCTGTCCTTCAGTCACTGCTGTTTAACAGTGTTCTGAGAGATAGAATCATAGTCATACAGCAAAAAAGCAGGCCTTTCAACTCAACTCATACGGGCCTACCAAGATGCCCCATCTAAGATAGACCCATTTGTCCATACTTGGTCCATATCCCTCTGAACCTTTCCTATCAGTTGTACAGGGCCCTAGTGAAACCACACCTGGAGTATTGTGAGCAGTTTTGGTCTCCAAATGTGAGGAAGGACATTCTTGCTATTGAGGGAGTGCAGCATAGGTTCACAAGGTTAATTCCCGGGATGGCGGGACAGTAATATGTTGAAAGAATGGAGCGATTGGGCTTGTATACACTGGAATTTAGAAATATGAGAGGGGATCTTATTGAAACATATAAGATTATTAAGGGATTGGACACGCTAGAGGCCTGAAACATGTTCCTGATGTTGGGGACTCCAGATCCAGGGGCCACAGTATAAGAATTAAGATGTAGGCCATTTAGAACGGAAATGAGGAAAAACATTTTCACCCAGAAAGTTGTGAATCTGTGGAATTCTCTGCCTCAGAAGGCAGTGGAGGCCAATTCTCTGGATGCTTTCAAGAGCTCTTAAAGATAGCGGTCATGGGATATGGGGAGTAGGCAAGAACGGGGTACTGATTGTGGATGATCGGCTATGATCACATTGAATGGCGGTGCTGGCTCAAAGGGCCAAAGGTTCCTACTCCTGCACCTATTGTCTATTGTCTATTGTCTATTGTCTATCCAAGAACCTGTCAAAATGTCTTTTAAATGCTGTTATTGTACGTTGTACTCAAGGCAGCGTGCTCAGCCCCCTGCTGTACTCACTCGAGACTCATGACTGCGTAGCCGGTCATAGTGCGAACTCCATCATCAAGTTCGCTGACGACACCATGGTTGTGGGACGTATCACTGATGGGGATGAGTCGGAGTACAGAAGAGAGATCGAGCGACTGTCCATATGGTGCCAGCACAATAACCTGGCCCTCAACACCAGCAAAACCAAGGAACTGATTGTGGACTTTGGAAGGAGTAGGATGGGGACCCACAGTCCTGTTTATATCAACGGCTTGATGGTTGAAAGGGTCAAGAGCTTCAAATTCCTGGGCGTGCACATCTGTGAAGATCTTTCCTGGTCCGAGAACACAGATGCAATTATTAAGAAAGCTCATCAGTGCCTCTACTTCCTGAGAAGATTACGGAGAGTCAGTCTGTCAAGGAGGACTCTCTCTAACTTCTACAGGTGCACAGTAGAGAGCTTGCTGACCGGTTGCATCGTGGCTTGGTTCGGCATCTTGAGTGCCGTGGAGAGGAAAAGACTACAAGGTACAGGAGCCTGAGAACTGCAACGACCCGGTTCAGGAATAGCTACTTCCCCACAGCCATCAGGCTATTAAACCTGGCTCGGACAAAACTCTGAACATTAATATCCCTCCATCTGTTATTTGCACTTTATTAATTTATTAAATAATGTGTGTATTTAAGTATATAATTGTAGTCAATGCCTACTATGTTCTGTTGTGCTATGCAAAGAAAGAATTTCATTGTCCTGTCAGGGACACTTGACAATAAACTCTTTTGACTTTGACTTGACTTTGTCTCAACACCCATTCTAGCAGCTTGTACTATTTACCCACCATTGTCTGTGTGAAAAAGTTGCCACCTTACATTTTAAACCTATGCCCTTTAGTTTTTTATACCTTGGGGAAAAGACTGTGCATTCACCCCATTGAATCCCCCCATGATTGTATACACCTCTACAAGATCACTCCCCAGCCTCCTGCACTCAAAACAATAAAGTCCCAGCCTTCCCATCTTCTCCCTGTATCTTAGGCCCTCAAATCCTGGCATCATCCTCATAACCCTTCTCTGCACTATTGTGGCCTCAATGACATCTTATACAACTATAACATTCCCCCTTATTTCAGAATCACAGGCACTGCTGTGATACATTTTGGTACTCTATACAACAACTTCTATGCTCAACGTCCTGGCTGATGAAGGTCAATATGTCAATATGGTTCTTCACCACCCTATCTGCAACTTTCAGAGGACTACGTAGTACTTGTACTCCTGGATCCTTTTGTTCTACAACACTCTCATTGTAATTCTTGATAACCATCTTCACATAATACCATCTCCTTTATCTGCCAATTCACTAATCATGCTTTTTTTTTAGTTTGGTTTAGAGACACAGCAAGGAAACGTGCCATTTGGCCCACCATGTCCGCACCGACCAGCGATCCCCACACATCAACACTATCCTACTCTAGGGACATTCTTACAATTTATTCCAAGCCAATTAACCTACAAACCTGTATGTCTTTGGAGTGTGGGAGGAAACCAAAGTTCTCAGAGAAAACTCACATGGTCACAGGGAGAACGTACAAACTCCGTACAGACAGCACCCATAGCCAGGATCGAACCTGGGTTTCTGGTGCTGTAAGAGCAGTGAGGCGGCAACTCTTGCATCTAATGTATGGTGGCAGTTCCCGTTTTGAAAACCAAATGTAAAGAACCCCATCAGTGTAGACTTGTCTTCTGCAGCCATTCCTTAGGCTCAGAATTGGGGGGGGGGGGGGGGGGGGGGGGGGGGGGGGGGGGGGGGGGGTTGTTTAAAGCATTGCACCAGGCCCTTTGGCCTACTAAACCAGTGCTGACCATCCATCATGAACCCATATCTGATGTTAATCACTTTTCCTATTCTCATCAACTCCTCCACTCACTGATGCACAGGGATAATTGACAATGGCCGATTAACCTCCCAACCCACATGAACTAGTGTCCAGGTAAACCGCATAATTAGGACCGTGGATCGAGCTTTAAACTAAATAGTGGGAGGGGGTGATTCAACAAATTGGAAAAGTATGGATGAGGTTAAAGGGAAGGAGAGCACTGGAGATGTTACTCAGAAGAAGTCCGGAAGAAGTAACAGGACAGAAAGTTCAGAAAGGGATAAGAGTCTAAGGTTTGGCAGAGTGGGAACCAATTTGAGAAGAGGGGTGGGTGGTGAATACTGAACTAAAGGTGTTATATTTGAATGCATGCAGTATACAGAACAAGGCCGATGAGCACATACTCAATTATAAATTGGTAGGTAGACTGTAGGCGGCCTGGAGATGCGGCTGAGATGATCAGAGTTGGGATCTAAACATCCAAGGTTACACATCCTATGGAAAGGTGGGCTGAGGGATGGGGTGGAACTGCTGGTAAGGAATGAAATTCAGCCCTCAACAAGGGGTGACAGGATCAGAAGATGTGGAATCCTTGTTGACACAATTAAGAAACTGCAAAGGTAAAAAGACCCTACAGGTCTTCAATCATAGCATACAATTACATCAGGTGATGCAATGGGCATGTAAGAAAGGCAATATTACAGTGGTCATGGGGGATTTCAATATGCACGTATACTGGGAAAATCAAGTTGGTACTGTATCCCAAGAGAAGGGATTTATAGCGTGCCTACGGGATGGCTTCTTTGAGTCTAAATGGTATACTTTGCCATCGAGAACAAGCAAGTCTGGCGTCACAGCCTCTCCCCCTCTGGAACTAATCATTACACATGACCTTTTGGCTCACTCTAACATACCACGTCCAAACCATGAAAGCTTCTGATGGTGCCAGAACTAGAACATAATAATATAATGTAACAAACAGACCAACTCCAGACTTGATTAAGATTGAATGTAAAATTAAAAAAAAATAATAATTCTGCTTTTCCCTTGTAAGGTGATTGATTTCTGATGGAGTCCTGACACTCCTGTCAGAGAAAATCTGACTGTTGAATGATGCATTTAACTCAGGTTAATACAAGGCATCTTGTATTAACAATCGTGGTTTAAGGGTACACAGGAATTTCATTTTGAAGTTTTACCAAGCTATACCAATAAAACATTTTTCAACTTATCCATCTCTCTGCAGGACTTTGATCATCAGCTTTCTTTCATTTTTAGACCCATAACCTTTTCTATTTTACTATCAGATTTCAGGAAGGTCGGAAGCTAGTAAACTTCAAAGGAAACCATATCTGATCAGGCAACGACACTAGTTATTGATATGACCCAGTGTTGTCCATTTGAATTATTGCTACATTGTTTTTAAAGGTCTATTATTTGCTGGCAGCTCATATTAAAAAAAATGTAATAATTAAGCTAATTTCTCTTGCATGCACTTCAAAGAAATCTTGTGAGATGGAAAGCAAAGACTGAGAATAAAAAGACCCTTGTAAGGTTATCAGACTTGATTAGTTTTGTTTAGTTTACTTTAGAGATACAGCACGGAAACAGGCCCTTCAGCCCTCCGAGTTTGAATGGGTACTAGTTCATAATCATAATCATACTTTATTAGCCAAGTATGTTTTGCAACATACCAGGAATTTTCCCATACAGTCAAACCAATAAAAAGCAACAGAACACATAAAATACATTTCAACATAAACATCCACCACAGTGACTCCTCCACACTCCTCACTGTGATGGAACGTGAAAAAAAGTTAAATCTCTCCCTTCTTTGTCATCCAGCGGTCGGGAGCCTCTAACCTTCCGTTGATGGGACGATCTTACTCCCGTAGCCGGCGGCGGGCCTCCTCGTCACGGCGATCAAGCTCCTGCATCGGGGGGGGATGTCAGCCCCCCGCGCCAGGCGACCTGACCCCGGGTCAGGGCTTGTCGAACATCGTGCGGCTTTTGAAGCTCCCAACATCGGTCTATAGTTAAGGAGAGGTTTTGATAGGCAGATGTTTGGAGCAAGGCCAGAAATGAAAAGACAAAAAGTGTGAGGTAAGGTTAGAAGAGGTCATAATTGTCAAGACAGGAGAAGGAATATAGGTGTGAGGGGGAGGAGAGAAATGGGTCCTAGTCCATGTTTGGCTTAGGGAAGAGTGGGGGAGGGGAAGAAGGAAGGGTTGTTTGTAGGTAGGTTAGTTTACCTAAAATTGGAGAATGCAATGTTCATACCGTTAGGTTGTAAGCTTCTCAAGCAGAATATCCAGTATTTTGTGCTATCTTCGTTGTAAACCAGCATCTGCAGTTCCTTCCTGCACATGGCTCGGATATCCCCATGTTTGATACAACTTGCTATTGGTGCTGACGATTATAAATTAGTTGGTGCTACGAAACCATACCAGTTCTGACCTGGGAGAAGATACAATGTAAAGAATTAGGGCTGCACCGGCAGAGGGAAAATAAATGGATGAATGATGAAACACCAACTAGTAAGAGGGTGTGTACATTACGTTCTGGGATTCTAATGAATCCAGAACTTGAAGGAAATAGATTTTCCAAAAAAGGGAACAGATCCCTCAGGTCCTCTTTGATTACGCTGTCATTGGCCTTTGTGGTGATAAATGAGAGCCCAAATCTTCCATCTACACAGATGCCAACTATAACATCAGAAGCTTTCTGGGTATATAAGAAGATTTGGGCTCTAATTTATCACAATGAAGGCCATGGATATAAATGGTACTATTCTAATACAGTAAAAATAAATGGCTTATTTTCACTATACAGTAGCAAAGTGTTAATGAGAAGGGAGACAGACACAAAATCCTGTGTTAACTCAGCGGGACAGGCAGACTTTTGAAATAACAGAAGATAGACACAAAATGCTGGAGTAGCTCAGTCTGAGGAAGGGACTCGACCCGAAACGTCACTCAGTCCATCTCTCCAGAGATGCTTCCTGTCCCACTGTGATACCCCAGCATTTTGATTTAAACCAGCATCTGCAGTTCTTTCCTATAAGTTAATGGGAAGGGAATTGGTTGATTGCTTGCCGATCCACATTGGGGAATAATTCAGTCCATGGTGAAATCTGACAGGCTCTGTCCTGTTGAGTTTACGCTCGGCATCCCACCGCATCTTCCTGTTCCAGTCTTGAATGGGGACTAGAAACTGTGCAATCTCACTGCAGCAACGTAGTTCTCCACAGCTAGTATGCTGATGGCTTGGTTCAGATTTCGCCATTCTCCTCCCACATTGCTGAAAACCAGTCGGACTTTGTAAACGGGCCCGTTCCTGTCTTCATTGTCTTTCCAGATATTTGATCCATATTTGGAGAAATAATGACAATGAACGAAATAAGGGAGTTTTTTTATTTAAATGTGTAGGAAGGAACTACAGATGCTGGTTTACACCAAAGAGATACAAAAAAAGGCTGGAGTAACTCAGCGGGACAGGCAGCGTCTCTGGAGAGAAGGAATGGGTGATGTTTTGGGTCGAGTCCCTTCTTCAGAGTGTCTGAAACGCCACCCATTCTTTCTCTCCAGAGATGCTGCCTGTCCCGCTGAGTTACTCCAGCATTTTATGCCCATGGTTATTTTAAATGTCTGAAGAAGGGTCCCGACCCAAAATATCACCTGTCCGTTTTCTCCAGAGATACTGCCTGACTCGCTGAGTTACTCCAGCACTTTGCATCTTTCTTTTTTTTTAATTTTTCAACTATGTTTGAAACATTACATCTGGAAGATATGAGACTCCGCCTGGCAGGAAAATCGGATTGTTTCTATCAGACGTGGTCTGCATTTATAGAATTGCTACAAAGATAGGGTGCGGGAGTACCTCGGGCCTTGGTGGGGGGGATGAAAAACTATCGAGTTCGTGAATTCCTTTTGCGTGATATATATAATATAGTAACTGGCTTTTTTTTTTTCTTTTCTCTTTCTTTGTCTCTCTTTCTTTTTTCCTTTTCTTTTCTAGGGTCTATCTCTTAACCCCCTTTCTCTAATTCTTTGATCAAGGGTTTCTTCTCCCCTTTGGCACGCTCTTTCACTATCACAACTCTTTTCACCTACTTCACTCTCTTTCTTTCTATTCTTTTTCTTTAAAAGCTGTAAAATTATGGGGTACAATGATTGTAACAATATATATGTGATGTACATTGGTGTATTTGCCTCTAATAAATACAAATATTTAAAAAAAAAAAAAAATAAATAAATAAAAATAAAGCACTTTACATCTTTCTGAGGTTATTTTAAACTTGTACAGGCAATATGGAGTTTGCTAGTAATGCTAGCATTTATTGTTCTCATGCAGCTGCCCCTGATCTATCAATTCCAAGTGTATTTAGTAACTTTATTTTTTTATCTTCAACTGTAATTCTAACTCAACTCTCCGGTTCAAAAGTTCAGCCCTCTGGGCTACCTGTCCGGTAACTTAAACACAATACTGACATACCAAGTTACAGAAAGAACTGCAGATGCTGGAAAAATCAAAGGTAGATAAAAATGCTGAAGAAACTCAGCAGGTGAGGTAGTATCTATGGAGCGAAGGAATAGGTGACGTTTTGGGTTGAGAACTTTCTTCAGACTGATGTGGCGGCGGGGGCGCGGGAAGAAGACAGGAAGAGGCGAAGACATTGGGCTATGGGAGAGCTGGGAAGAGGAGGGGAAGGTGGGAGAAAACAAGGACTACCTGATATTAGAGAAGTCAATGTTCAT
The DNA here is from genome assembly GCA_035221665.1 of Okamejei kenojei. NCBI lineage: Eukaryota > Metazoa > Chordata > Chondrichthyes > Rajiformes > Rajidae > Okamejei > Okamejei kenojei. The sequence continues at coordinate 10,728,667 of CM069142.1, forward strand.
ACCGCTGGGCTCTAAGGTATCCAAGCAAAATATGAGGTGCTGCTCCTCCAATTTGCGTTAGGCCTCACTCTGGCCATGGAGGTGGCCCAGGACAGAAAGGTCGGATGCGGAATGGGCAGGGGTGTTGAAATGCTAAGCCACCGGGAGATCGGGTTGGTTATTGCGAACTGTGAGGAGGTGTTGGGCGAAGCGATTGCCAAACCTGCGCTTGGTCTCACCGATGTAGAGCAGTTGACACAAACGTAGCCATCACATCTTATACGGCATGTTAAGAAATCTAGCTGCTTTACCTTTCAAATTTCCTTAAACTGATTAAAAAACCCATGGTGCTGAAAGTTTATTTCACCTATAATAGTTTCTTATGTGGTTGATTGACAGAGAGATGAAGTTATTTTTTTAACACAGAGGGTGGCAGAGGGCTGGAAACCAGAGGCTGAGTCCCTCATCATCACATTTGTGCAGTGCGTACATATGTACTGACCGACAGTCATAGACAGACACCAAATGCTGGAGTAACTCAGCGGGACAGGCAGCATCTCTGGGGAGTTGCAAACCATAATGAATTTGCTTTCATATATCTCAGCAAGAATAGTATAGAACCATCCCAGGGTAACATAAGGATATTGTTTCTGAGATTTGTCCGTAAACCAATTTTTCTGTAAGTCAAAAATAAGCATTTTCAACAAGGGTGAGATTGACATGAATATTTATTTGCAGTTCCTTCTTTTTTTAAGTTTTATTTATTTTTATTTGTTTTAATTTATTTATTAGAAGTAAGTACATTACATTTTAATGGTACCTTTTTACAGGTTCCCAGAATTATTAAAACATTCTTTGCACAACTTCCTTTTTTTTATTTTTTAGAAAGAAATAAGAAAGAAAGAAGTAGTGAAGAGTAAAGAATAGTCTAGTGAGTGTAGTGTGAAGAAAGAAATGTGAGAAAGTGAAGCAGAAAGGAGATTCTCCCACGCCACAAGTCGATGTTTTTTTTATATTCTTAATCATTTTTCACTCAAACCCAGAATTTTTAATAATTACACCCCATGAATCCACAAGGTCAATAAATGGAGACCAACTCGTTAAGAATTGGTCTTTTCTTTCTATTAGGAGGAGTCTCATTTCTTCCGAATCGGCCGTTTCCAACATATTACCAATCCACATTTTGAGTGTTGGTATAGTAGCTTTTTTCCAGAATTTGAGTATGAGTTTTTTTGCTATTGTTAAACCATAATTAATAAAATGAGATTTGGGATATATTTAATTTGTTTCCATCTCCTAATCCTCCAAAGATAATCATTTACATGCTAGGTTCCATTTTTATCTTAAATAAACTAGTGAATATATCAAATATATCACACCAAAATCTTTGAAGTTTTATGCAAGAAACGAAAGAATGTGTGAAATTGGCATTTTGAGAAAGACATTTATCACAGATGGGAGAAGTATTTGAATAAAATTTATTCAACCTAACTTTTGAATATTATAATCTGTGTAATATTTTAAATTGAATTAAATGATGTCTAGTCTTAATCAAACATTTATGTATATATATCAAATACCTCTCCCATGTTTCTTTAGAAATTTTTATCATTAAATCTTTTTCCCAGTCTTCTCTAATTGCCTCTGTTGATGGCAATTCTCTATTAAGAATACTGTTATATAGATATGATATTAGTTTTTGTGAGTCCGCCTTAATATTCATTGCTTCTTCCAGTGGGTCCATCGTTATATTCTGTAATCTTGGTATATTTTTTTTATAAAGTCACATATCTGTAAATATTTAAAGTATTGGTTATTATTCAAATTAAATTTTGATTTTAATTGTTGAAATGATAATAAATTTCCCATTTCATACATGTCACCCAACTTTTTAATTCCCAGTCTTTCCCATTGTCTATATGTTTTATCCATAATAGATGGTTTAAATACCGGGTTACTCACTATTAGTGTTAATGAAGATAAATTTCTTAATTTTAAATTTAATTTTATTTGTTTCCAAATTTGAATTATATTGTGTATAATTGGACTCTTCTTATATAATATATTATTCAATTTTATCAGGGAGAAGAGAATCGCTCAAAAATCAGAAGGAAAACAATCCCCTTTTTCCATTCTTTTCAATTCCATCTGTTGAGAAGGACAATCCAACCAATAAATAATAATCTTAATATGCTCTACCCAATAATAATATAAAAAATTAGGCAGTGCAAGTCCCCCTACATCTTTAGGTTTACACAAATGATTTATTTTAATTCTATGTGCTTTGTAGTCCCATATAAAATTAGTAATATTAGAGTCTAGTTTTAAAAAATATATATTTTGGTATATATATTGGTATGGATTGAAATAAATATAATATTTGTGGGTAGCACTATCATTTTTATAGCATTTATTCTGCCAATTTAATGATAGTGGGAGCGTTTTCCAAAATGTAATCAAAGCGTTCAATTTATTTAACAGAGGACTAAAATTAGCGTTAAATAATGATTTATATCTTCTGGTAACTTGAATACCTAAATACTTAAATTTTTCCGTTGCAATTTTAAATGGAAATTTTAATAGATGATTCACTTTCTGAGGACGTAATGACATAATTTCACTTTTATTCCAATTTATTCTATATCCAGAAAAGGAGCCAAATTCCTCTATTACATTTAATACGTTCAGGATACTCGTTTCTGAATTTCTAATATATAAAAGTATATCATCCGCATATAATGAAATTTTATTTAGAGTCCTTAGTATTATATCCCTGATATTCGGATGAAATTCTTATCCTTTCAGCCAGTGGCTCTTCATAAGGGCAAATAGCAGGGGTGATAAAAATATATAGTTAATATTAAGGGAATAATTGATAAAACATCCCTGCTATTGCCCCGTGATAATTGGAATTTTTGAGACATTGTATTATTAGTTAATATTCTTGCTGTTGGTTTATCGTATAAGAATTTTACCCATCTAATAAAATTATCTCCCATATTAGATTTTTGGAGTACTATGTATAAATACTGCCATACTACCTGATCAAATGCTTTTTCTGCATCCAAAGATATAACTAATAAGTCTTCCTTTTCCCCTTTATGTGAATACATTATATTATATAGTTGTCTCAAATTGTTAAATGATTGTCTTTTGGGTATAAACCCCGTTTGGTCCTGGTTTATCAATTTATTAATATATTTGCTCAATCTTCTTGCTAAAATCTTTGCTAAAATTTTTTGGTCAGGATTTAAAAGTGATATAGCTCTATATGAGCCCGGATCTGCTAGATATTTATCTTTTTTTGGTATAAGCGTAATTGTAGATTCTGCTAAAGTTTCTGGTAATTTCTTATCGGTAAAAGCATAACTGTATAATTTAAGTAATCGTGGGACCATTAACTCCTGAAATATTTTATAGAATTCATTATTAAAACCATCAGGCCCTGGTGTCTTCCCATTTTTCAGTTCTTTTATTGTTTCTCTTATTTCTTCACGTAATCTGAGCTCCTAATTCCTCTTGTTCTAAGATATCCAATTTTGGCAAGTTACACTTATCTAAAACATTTATAATTTTATTGTCTTCAATGTTAGTTTTAGATGTATATACATTTTGATGAAATTAAGCAAACCCTTTTTTAATGTCCTTAGGTACAGTTAAAAGTTCCCCGTTCTCTGATTTAATTTTACGAATTGTTTTTTCCTTTTCTTGCTTCTTCAATTGTCGTGCTAAAAGTTTATGTGGTTTATCCCCAAATTCAAACTGTACTTGTTTTTGTGATCTGAAATAATCTTATTACTCTTGCCGATAATATTCGATTAAGTTTAAATTTTAATAATGTTATCTTATTATGTTTGTTTATGTTTGGGTCTTTTGCGTTTCCTAATTCTAATAATTTAATTTCCTTTTCTAAAGTCCATTGTTCTGTCCTGTTTTTTTTATTTAGAAAACTTTGATACAAAATTATAACTCCACAAATGAATGCCTTAAAAGATTCCCATAATAGAGATGGTGAAATACCTGGTGTCTCGTTTGTTTAAAAAAAAAAATCATTTGTTGTTTTAAATACTCGTAACCTTTGTGAGTCATTAGTTATTTGTGTGTTAAATCTCCAAAATAATTTTATACCTGGCATTCCCTCAAGTTTTAAAGTAAAAGTCAGCGGGGAGTGATCAGAAATAATACTATTGTGGTATTTAGGATTAATCGTATATGGTATTAATTTTGTGTCCACTAAAAAATAATCAATTCTTGATTAAGTTTTGTGTACTGATGAGTGAAATGAATATTCCCGTCCAGTTTGATTAACTATTCTCCATCTGTTATATTAGTGTTTTTTATATAAGTGATTACGAATTCACTAGACTTGGATTTAGCACTACCCTTCCTTAATTTTATTGATTTGTCTAAGTATGAATCTATAACACAGTTAAAGTCTCCCCCCCCCCCCCAGTATTACATTTTGAAAATTACACTCATCTATTTTATCCATAATTTTCTTTGAAAATTGGGGATTATCAAAGTTTGGTTCATAAATATTTATCAGAGTCAGTGGAGTGGAATAAATTCTCCCCCACTATCGTGTATCTTCCTTCTTTATCAGATACACGATAGTGGGGGAGAATTTATCAGATATTGTATTCTTTATCAGATATTGTATTCTTTAATATAAACCTTTCCGAATAATAATAGCCATTCCTCTAGCTTTAGCAGTAAATGACGAGTGATACATTTGGCCCATCCAGTTTGCCCTTAGTCTCATTTGTGTTTGTAGTTTCGTATGCATTTCTTGTAGAAAAGCTATATCCACCTTTAAAGATTTTAAATGGGCCATAATCTTGCCACTTTTAATTCGATCATTCGCACCCCAAATATTCCAACTACAAAATGTGACTCCTCCATTCTTTTTTTCCTTATTATCCTGCATTATAAATAGGTTTTAGTGATTTTACTTCATGTGGTGTAGTTAGGTACCTCAGACTTTTGGGTATATGGGTATCATCCGACACTTCTGACGTTATTTTACCTCTCCTCCGTATATTGAACTCCATAAGAAAAAAGAGAAGGTGTGGTTGAAAAATAGTGAGGAAAAAAAGAAAAATTGTTAAATAAGCCACATAAAAGTAAATACAACACCAACAAAAAAAAACGTGAGTTTAAGGTATCAAAAAGGTGATACCCTAAATACAAGAAGCTATCTATGATGGCTAAAAATTGATTGACCTCCGTAGATGGAATTATACATTGAGTTCAGCCCCCTAAATACAATGGCATTTATAACTACATGCTGTTTCATCTAAATATATCTTAATATGTCTTATTATATATATAAACCAAAAAAAAAGTCATCTTTACTGTTTCAAATGTTCTCTTTTCTACCCCGATTTTAAACCTTCTATGTTACTTGCTCGGTATCCCGAGCCATAGAATTAAGAAACATGAGAACACCTGCCCTGTCCCTGTCCGAATATACAGTATTCATCTGTACCTTAATTACCAGCCTGTTTCAAGGGTTGCATTTCTTATCTTAAATACAACCATCTTCCAGGCCAAACCTCTGGAACTTTTCCAGATCATTAATGCCTCTTTCTTCCCACAAGTTTATGATGTTATTATATTCTTATACCCCTTTTCATTAATTGTAGTGTGTTAGTATACATCCTAAATTATATTTCATTTCTTTTCAACCAAATTAACCTTATATATCTGTTAATAATAATCATCTCTATATGCCCCTTATCCCCTAAATCCATTAGGTTAATACCTTGGTTAATCATATTAGTATAAAATTAATATAATAGCATAACCATTAATTAGTAATATTAAGTTTATATAGTTAGTTAATTCTTTACGTTATATATATACTGTATTAAATAAAACATTTCTTAAGTCTATAATTTCCTTTGATTTTCTTTCAAATCTGATCTCGTTGCTTCAAAATGTTCTCCTTTCAATTATTTCTCTTCTCCTTATCTGTTCAAGGTTGAAACCAGGGCATGTTCATTGCATACACATTCCTGACAGATAAGCCTGCCTGGTTGATGTCTAGAGCAGTTCCACCATCTTAATTACAGCACAGTTTCCCAATAAACATTTAATTAGCAACCTTTACTTCTCTTTTTTCTATTTTCTTTACAATTTCTTGTGCGTAATTAAATGCGATATCCGGTTCCGTGAAGGCGCGTTGAATAGAGTTTGTAATTAATTTCGGCTTCGCGGGAAAACACAACTCCATATTTCACCTCTGATTTACCTTGCAGAATGCTGCTTGCTCTTTAAACTTATTCCTTTTCTCAATATTTTCACGTGGATAGTTCCCTGTAGAATCTGACAGTCTCTCATGAAATGTAAGCCACTCCTCATGTGGTATCATTTTCATAAGTTTATCCAGACTTAAAATGTCCAAAAATTTCACATAATCTGTCTTGGGGAAGCATTTTATTTCTCTTCTGAAGCGACCTACCCGATGTGCCACATCAATCCTCGGGTTTTCCTTCAACTTAAAGACATCTTTGAGTATTTTTAGTAACAAGTTCGGTCATTAATTTCCTAGCTCTTGTCCCTCCTTTACTCCTACAATCTTCAAGTTCTGTCTCCTTGATCTAGCTTCAAAATCTTGAATTTTATCTGTCAGTTTATTCAACTGTTCCCGATTAACCCCTTGTTCTTCTTTCAGGTTGATATTTCCCGAGACATCTCACGTATTTCAACCTTCATATCTTCTATTGACTTAATGTTCTCGCAAATTCCTGAGTTGTCTTCTGCTCCAGATCCGACAACTGTTGCTTCAAAAAGTCAAACTGTTCCTTTGATTCATCATGCGCAGCATCTATTTTCTTGGAGAGATTAACCTCCATTTTAGATAGCTTGTTCTCCAGTGTCTTATTCATGTTAGTGAGCATTTTGGAGAATTGCTTAGTGAGATCTAAGTTCCTTCTTACACATGAATATTTATTTATTGTCTTCTCCATATAGATACAACGGGACAGATTCAGAATGTCCTACATCCAATGGCTAGATTTGATGGTCTTAATGAATGGTAGGTACATTGCCGTCATTTTCTAAAGCAAATCTCTTAAGTGGCTTCTAGCTGTGAACAGGTACATGTATAATTCAAGTCAATACTTCTGACTGATTAACATGAGGTGAGTACATGTGAACAGTTTTGTTTTGAAGACTTTGTCATTTGAATTAACAAGCTTTTATCCTTATTACATAACTTATGAAGATAATTGCATATCTGGAACTAAGTTTCCTCTCTTGAAAAATGCTTTCAAAAACATTATGGGAGAATTTGTATAAAGTCAGATGTAAGTCAAATCTTATGATATGAGATGATATGATACCACTTTATTTATCCCAGAGGGAAATTGGATGACAAAAGATACAAGTTACAAGTGTCATGTGCGCTATAATAAGAATGACATTTTAGTGGCCAGTTATTGCACAGCACATATGTATATTGCACAAATGTGAAAGTAAATTTATCCAGCAAAGATTGGGGGAGCGGAGGGGGGGGGGGGGGGGGGGGTCATTCCACCCCCCAAATCCCCATCCAAGGCACACATCATACATGAGGTATGTTGGACACACCTCACCATCCACTGGGACAGAATAGTGTTCCCCAACTAACACGGCAGTGGCAGTGTCATCCACGGAAACACGGGAACACCCAACACATCTTCCTTAGGGCAATTAGAGATGGGGAATAAACAGAGATTTGGGTGCCCATAAGAACAAATAGTAATACAAGATAAAATAAAATTCCCCAGGATGATTGTCAGCCATGAGAAAATGAACATGTGTGCATACGTAATGGGATGCTCCGAAATCATATCTCACTCTTGCTGTTCTCCGACTAGTTTCACTGTCCTCCTGATTAATTTTACTGTTTGTGAGCCTCGTTGTCACCTTCCCCTCAGCCAACAATGATCCATTCTACATTTCCTTCATCATTGTCTGTTCTTTCCACACCTTACATGTTCTTTGTACCCTTCCATATCTCGTTTCCAATTCCCCTGACTCTCAGTCTGAAGAAGGGTCTCGACCTGAAATATCACCCATTTCTTCTATCCAGAGATGCTGCCCGTCCCACTGAGTTACTCCAGCATTTTGTGTCTATCTTCAGCAGCATCTGGAGTTCCTTCCTACACACTCCTGCTGTTGTTCACAGCTGGGAACTCCGGACATTTATAACGGATATCTTCTCCCACAGTTATAATGGATAACTTCCTCGCCTGACCCTATGACTACCTACCACCAGGGGGCGCCGCACAATTAGCAGACCCGCCAACAGTCTGTCTGTTTTTTCAACTTTTTAAAAAATGTTTAGTGTGTGTTAAAAGTTTGTGTAAATGTTCTCTGGTTTGTTTTATGTGGGAGGAGGGGGTGGGGGTCAGGGGAAACTTTTTGATCTTTCATTTTCTTATCTTGCCCGAGATGCGATAACTTTCTGGATCGCATCTCCGGTCGCTCTGTGACCTACCATCGATCGAGCTGGAAGCCTCCTCGGACTGACCTTGAGCCCCACCGCGGGGCGTGGACTTAACAGAGGAGCTGATCTCTTGCCTGGGATCGCTCCCTGCGGCCTGCGGACTTTATCTGCATGAACTCGCAGTCGCGGGAGAGGCTAGTCGGAAGCTCCAACTCTGGAAGCAGAGGCTCGACCAGCCCCGACACGGGGTCCAATCGCCGCCGCCAGGGGAGCTGACGTCCCCCTGATGGCTCGAGAGAACAAATGGAAGAGATTGAACTTTTTTTCGCCTTCCATCACAGTGAGGAATGTGGAGGAGTCACTGTGGTGGATGTTTATGTTAAAATGTGTTTTGTGTGTTTCGTTACTTTTTTATTTGTATGACTGACTTGGCAAATTAAATCGAGTCAAGAGAGTTTTATTGTCATGTGTCCAAGATAGGACAATGAAAATCTTGCTTGCTGGAGCACAACAGAATATGTAAACATAATACAAAACAGGAGATAAATGTTCAGTGTGTTTATAAACCATAGACCATATATATACACATTAAATAAACAGTCTGCAATAGTAATAACAGACTGTTATTGTTCAGAGCTTGTTTGATATCGTGTTTAATAACCTGATGGCTGTGGGGAAGAACCTGGAAGTTCCAGATTTCAAGCTCCTATACCTTCTTCCCGGCTTGTTGAAGGTAAGGAGATGGCACCTACCTATGGCGACATTTTGCAAGCAGCTAAACAGCAGAGAATCAATTATCATTTCACACAACTCACCTGGATCAGTGAAATTGCAGAAATTCCTTGTATGTTGCAAAACATACTTGGCTAATAAAGTGATTGTGATTGCGATTGTGATGACCCTGTATCAATGCCGCAAGAGGCCAAAAAGAGGAAAAGAATGAAGGAATACGGTGATGGAGAGAAGCTGAGAAACATTTAGACAGGTACATGGATAGGATAGGTTTAGAGGGATATGGGCCAAATGCAGGTAGGTAGGACTAGTGTAGATGGGACATGTTGGCCGGTGTGGGCAAGTTGGGTCGAACATCAGCTATGCCTGCAGTATGATAAGATATATTTGACTGTAAGCAGAACATCTCCCATTTCTTAATATGAGATACGTATTGTTTTTTAGTACTATCCCTCCAGGCCGCAGTAATCACATCCACGGTCCTACTCGATAGTCCGAGCCCCTGGAACGGTCTGGTCAGAATCTACAAATCAGCAGATTAACACGATCATGACTCTCTCCTGTCACAGGGTGAACCAACAAGTTGCTGCATTTGGGGATAACCATGAATGGCTGTGTCATCAGTCTCGGAACCAATGGGATCCATGGCTGCGTGGGCCTGTCCGGAACTATCAAAACGCCTGAAGCGGAATCCTGCTCAATTCTGGCCAGGCATTGTTCAATGAGGCAGAATGGTGGAAAAGCGTAAAAGAATGTATCTCCACAATGTAGCGAGAATGCATCCACCGCTACTGCCCATGGATCTGGTTCCCATGAGACGTATTTAGGTAACTGGTGATTTAGCCTGGATGCAAACAGATCTATGTCTGGCAATCCATACTGGGTGACAATCTTTCTGAAAACTTTTGGATTCAGCATCCATTTTGTGTTGTCATTAAATTTACTTGACCTGGTGTCTGCCACCACGTTTTCTCTACCTGGTAGGTAGATAGCTGTGACCCAGATGTCTCTCGTAATACACCAGTGCCAGATGAGGTTAGCCAGATTATCACATGATAATGACTTAATTCCATCCATGTGATTGATATATGCAACAGCTGTGGTATTGTCAATCTGGTGCTGAGCATGTAAGCCATGCATTGTTGAGCAGTATGCTTTTAGGCCATAGAATGCCCCCAACAATTCTAAATAGTTTATCCCATGCATCTGCAGGATTAATGCCTCTTGCATACTCCATCTGCCGCCACAGCTAGACTTGGTATCAGTGGCTCCCCATCCCGAAGCACTCACATCAGTTTGTAAAATAACCGAAGGTTGTTTTGTCAGAATGTCTCTAGTACATCATTACATCGTTATCCACTATTGTAACTCGGTGATAGCTTTGACTGGCAACTGCATTGGTCTATCGAAATGACCTGCATGTTTTTTGAGTGCTTGTTCCTTAGCTCGTTGCACATTCTGATAGTGCAGAGGCCCGAACTGCACTCCAGGGAAAGCCGCCACTAATTTACCAATAACACTGGCCACTTGCCGGATGGAAGGTTGTGTTCATCCACCAGATTGCTGCAGGCCTCCATAATTTCTAAAGTTTTGGCCGTAGGCAAAGTCACTGACATGTTAGTTGAATCAATGATGAACTCCAAATAGTCAATCATTCTAGACGGTACTAATTTGGATTTAGTTGGATGGATGAGGAAACCTAACCTCTCAAACATGCGTTTAGTAACTGAAACTGACAATTCAGCTGCTTCCTGAGTTTTGCCTATGATCAGAACATCATCCAAGTATGCCATCACAATGTGATTCTGAGCCCAGAGTAGTCCTAATACTGGTTTCAACAATTTTGTAAATAACCTAGAGGCTGAGGTTAACCCATTGGGCAAAGTTTTAAATTGCCACAGCTGTCTCATCCAACTAAATTGTAAGTATCTACGGTATTGGTGATGAATTGGTACTGAATAATATACATCTTTCAGATCTATACTCACCATATAACACCCTTTGTACACCAGTTGCTTAGCAGTACTGAAAGTTTCCATTTTTAAATGTTTATACTGGACATAAGAGTTCAGTTGGGTTAAGTCCAGAATCACTTGACACCCACCATCCTTCATTTGCCTGGGGAATATATTGAGCACAAATTGTTGAGGCTGATAAGCCATCCTTTCAATTACCCCTTTTTTGAATAATATTGCAATTTCATAATTCACCTGTAGAGTTACTGGATTTGAAAACACCAGTACCCGACTTGGTGTATGTTGTACAGGTGGATGCACTTCAGAGATAAACTCTACTCGAGACCCCCGGATACTGTCCAGTATAAACGGATCTGATGTTATGCAACACCATTCATCGTAGAACAATTGCAACCTACCCCCTACTGGTGACTGATCTCGAGAGGATATGTCCTGGACAAGTCCAGTTACTCGTGCATCCATAGTTGCTGGATTCCTCTGTCTCCTGGTCCTGTTGGGGATATGCATTGGTGTGTGCCAATGGCATAGAGAGGCCCGGCTTGGTCCTCGATCTGCACCAGCGTCTGTAGCCCGTCTGAAGGGGTATGGTCTGCGAGACGGCATCCTGCCCCCGGGATGTGTTTTGATGAGGCCGATTGTTTTTGCCTCATCGTCCAGGTTTTTAACTTGTTTCGCTGGATCCTCCCCAAATAGTAAGTTTGGTTGCTGAATATTGGAGGATCTGCATAAGGCTGCGAATCGTCGGTTGGGCGTAAGCTTGATGGCAACTTTCCTTACACAATCGATTTCAAAATGGGCGTTACACAGCAGGGCCAACACATCCTGCTGTGTGTTCGATAGTGGTGCCCCTTGCACTGTTTGCCCAAAAGCCGTTATTCCCGCTCCAACTAATTTTAAGACTTTCTGCAGCCTTAACTCATGCGCCCACATGGATGCGCCCATTTGCCCCCAGATGGCCTGGTTCACTGTGGGCACTTTGAGCGATGCACAGTTAACAGGTGTCTCGTATCTTTTTGAGGTTTCATCCATTATGGATTCCTGGAGCTGGTGAGAGGCCATATAGTTGATATTCCAGGCCAGGTTTTCGTCCATCTCCTCACCAGTTACAGCCGATATGGCGAATTGACTTGCCACATCCGGCACACCTGGTGTGAGGCTTGTGTGCTTTGTTGTATGCTCCCCCGCTATATCACCAACTTCAGGGTCAGAGTCATACTGCCCTGGCCCTCCCTGCTCATGCACAAGGGAGGTATCATGCAGCCCTTGACATGGTGCGGCTGGTATGGGTCCCCATGCAGACTCATGGGCATATGGTTCCTCCTGCAGGTATAGCTCTTTCCTATATGGACCTCTGCTAGAGGTTGCTGCTGAGAGCTGCTGGGGAACCCCAGGGGTATAAAACCCTGGCTGCAACACCTCATGGTTGAATATTTCATCTAGGAGGTGTTCCATTTTAGCCAGACGTCCCCAAATCTTTTTGTTGGTAGGAGGGGAGTCTTCTTGGCCGGACTCATCAGAGTCGACAGGCCTTGATGATTTTCTCTTGGCCTTCCTCCCGACTGGAGTGGCCACAGTGCTCTGAGGCACCGGAGTTGCTGCCGCTGGCTGTACTGCTGGCGGCTCTGGAGCCGACGTCTCTGGATCCGGCTTAAGCGCCCGCCCGCTGGCCGCGGTTCCATGGTCAGTCTTTTTACTTTTGCCGGCGGCACACCTCACCTTACTTTTTTCCATATTGGAATTGTTCCTGCTGGCTCCTGCAACCAGCCTTATGGAACAAAGCAAAATCGCAGTAAAGTTTAAAAACTTACCTGCGAGTTTTTATCTTACCGCTGGTGGAGCTGCGCTCTCCAGCCCGTCGCTGCGCCATGCGTCTGATGTAATGACATGCCTGCGCACTGGCGGGGCTTCTTCACGGAATCACTCATGTGACTCCAAAGTAAAATCATATATATATATTTTGGTATGAAACAATACCTCGGATTCATGGCTCCTGATTAAAACCCTCATGGGACAAGTATCCACACATTTCTCAGCTCCTATAAAAGATACTCGTGACTCAATCAACCAGTGTAAGTGAAGAATGTCACCAGATTCCCTTTACTGACATTTATACCAGATATTGTGTTAATTCTGGCCAAATTGGAGAGAGCAGGACACTAAAATTGAGTAAAGGCTTCTGGGCTGCTAGGCCATTTTGTCAATTTAAATGCACCTTCTGCAGAAATGGGACAAGCTGCAGAATAGTCCCAGTTTGTCTGGAGCCTAGATAAGAGCTGCAGGAAGAGAATGGAACATCTGCAGAACCTGACAATTAGGTGCAAATTGCAAGGAATGGATTGGATGAATGCAAATCAGACAGATACATTGCAAATAATTTGGCAAGGCTTTACTTTGCTAGATGTTGATTGGATTAAGTGTTGACCCTTGTCTGGGTTTCTTGAATATCAAGGCACATGTTGCGATGTTTGCTTCCTTTTAGAAGCTCCGTTTGAATACATTGTTTTAGTCACTGTATTATTGGGTTGAGGAAATGTCTATCATGCACTGGGTTAATCGATATCTGTTATTGGACTGTAAAGAGACCACCCCATGTGGTTCAGCCCCTCAAGGTTTTGGGGACCTACAAAAGGCCGCTCCCACGAGGTCCTGTTTCGATCTTCTGGGAGAGAGCTTGTGACTGCGTGACCTTCTGGAGTGTCTCTGCTTGAACGAGGCTAAACAGGGCTTTGCCAGGCAGATACGAGGATCAAACTTGCGGTGGTTAGGTATAGTAGTGGGAACTGTAATTGTGTTTTGTCAAAATAAAGATTAGCTGTGCAAGTGCTTGACTCAGTGATTTTTGACTGAAACTGGGGGGGAAGCTTGGAACGAGCTATTTACAGTTTCACGGGTCTCAAGTTTAGTTCACCATAACATTGTGCTGTGGTCACGAATATCACTGAATATTCACATCTCTTTGTGCAGTGAGGTTTAAGCTTCATTCCGGACATCACGTGTTCAGGCTTGAACGGTAGAACGACTGTAAATCAGTATTTCTGAGATATCTTTCCAGAAAAAAAAAAGGTTTTATAGATAGCACAAAACCACAATGTCTCCAACAACCTCAGACATCTCCAGAATACCTACTTAGATAACAGACAGTGATTAGTGCGTTCTTTTTCAAAACCTCATGACATGACCAGACTTTGATTCAGTTAAAAAATGTTGTGGGTAGAAGCAATGCAGAAAATCTCTGTCCCTCCCCCACCCTCGTCCTCCGACTAGTCTCACTGTCCTGATTAATTTTACCGCTTGTATGCCTCGTTGTCACCTTCCCCTCGGCCTACAATGAACCATTCTACACATCCTTGAGCATCTTTGCTGCTTTGATCTGTCGTTTTCACACCATCCTTCCATTCCTCTGACTCTCAGTCTGAAGGAGGGTCTCAACCTGAAACGTCACCCATTCTTTCTCTCCAGAGACGCTGTCCGTCTCGCTGAGTTACTCTGGCATTTAGTGTCAGAGTAAACCAGCATCTGCAGTTCCTTCTTGCACAATGTATGAGTAATGATCTGAAAATCATTGAGTTACCCTGCTGGGTACACAAAAGGCTGGAGAAACTCAGCGGGTGCAGCAGCATCTAAGGATCGAAGGAGATAGGCGACATTTCGGGTCGAGACCCTTCTTCAGACCCTCGATTCTCCAGCATCTGCAGTTCCTTCTTTAACACGAGTTACCCTGCTCACTGGTATAGGCTTGTGCTGCCCTCTTGTGGCCTGTGCACAGACCACCCACTACAGATTTTTCTTATGTGGGTGCAGGTGCTGGTTTACACCAAAGATAGACAAAAAATGCTGGAGCAACTCAGCATCTCTGGATAAATGGAATAGTTGGCGTTTCGGGTCAAGACCCTTCTTCAGACATTTCTTAACTTGTTTATGGAACATGGATATTGTTTATGGAACATGGCAGCATTTATTGTCCATCCCTGGTGGCTCTGTAGTCACATATTGACTGTAAAACCATCTACAGTGGCTTGCAAAAGCATTCATACCCCTTGAACTTTTCCACATTTTGTCACGTTACAACCACAAACGTAAATTTATTTTATTGGGATTTTATGTGATAGACCAACACAAAGTGGTGCATAATTGTGAACTGGAAGGAAAATGATACATGGTTTTCACATTTTTTTACAAATAAAAAACTGAAAAGTGTGGCGTACAAAAGTATTCATCCCCCTTTACTCTGATACCCCTAAATAAAATCCAGTGCAACCAATTGCCTTCAGAAGTCACCTAATTAGTAAATAGAGTCCACTTGTGTGTAATCTAATCTCAGTATAAATACAGCTGTTCTGTGATGGCCTCAGAGTTTGTTAGAGAACATTAGTGAACAAGCAGCATCATGAAGCCCAAGGAACACACCAGACAGGTCAGGGATAACGTTGTGGAGAAGTTTAAAGCAAGGTTAGGTTATAAAAAATATCCCAAGCTTTGAACATCTCACGGAGCACTGTTCAATCCATCATCCGAAAATGAAAGAGTATGGCACAACTGCAAACCTACCAAGACATGGCCGTCCACGTAAGCTGACAGGCCGGGCAAGGAGAGCATTGTTCAGAGAAGCAGCCAAGAGGCCATGTAACTCTGGAGGAGCTGCAGAGATCCACAGCTCAGGTGGGAGAATCTGTCCACAGGACAACTATTAGTCGTGCACTCCACAAATCGGGCCTTTATGGAAGAGTGGCAAGAAGAAGGCCATTGTTTGAAACAAAGCCATAAGAAGTCCCGTTTGCAGTTTGCACAAGCCATGTGGGGGACACAGCAAACATGTGGAGGAAGGTGCTCTGGTCTGATGAGACCAACTTTGAAGTTTTTGGCCTAAATGCAAAACGCTATGTGTGGGAAAACTAACACTGCACATCACCCTGAACACACATCCCACTGTGAAACATGGTGGTGGCAGCGTCATGCTGGTGGGATGCTTTTCTTCAGCAGGGACAGGAAGCTGGTCCAGAGTTGATGGGAAGATGGATGGAGCCAAATACAGGGCAATCTTGGAAGAAAACCTGTTAGAGTCAGCAAAAGACTTGAGACTGGGGCGGAGGTTCACCTTCCAGCAGGACAACGACCCTAAACATACAGCCCAAGCTACAATAGGAATGGTTTAGATCAAAGTATATTCATGTGATAGAATGGCCCAGTCAAAGTCCAGACCTAAATCCAATTGAGAATCTCTGGCAAGACTTGAAAATTGCTGTTCACAGATGCTCTCCATCCAATCTGACTGAGCTTGAGCTATTTTGCAAAGAAGAAAGGGCAAAAATGTTAGTCTCTAGATGTGCAAAGCTGGTAGAGACATACTCCAAAAGACTTGCAGCTGTAATTGCAGCAAAAGGTGGTTCTACAAAGTATTGACTCAGGGGGCTGAATACTTTTGCACGCCACACTTTTCAGTTTTTTATTTGTAATAAAATTTGGAAACCATGTATCATTTTCCTTCCACTTCACAATTATGCACCACTTTGTGTTGGTCTATCACATAAAATCCCAATAAAATACATTTACATTTGTGGTTGTAACATGACTAAATGTGGAAAAGTTCAAGGGGTATGAATACTTTTGCAAGCCACTGTATAGATATGTAAATTGGAAACTTTTAGACGTGCACTATAATATTTTTCAAGCCTTTCTGATTTGGCATCAGCGACTTCCAAACACTGTGAACCGAACATTATGCGCAGCTAGGAAAGGTTTAGAGGGATGTGGGCCAATGCCAGGCGGGTAAGACTAGCGTGGATGGGGTATCTTGATCAGCATGGGCAAGTTGGGCCGAAGGGTCTGCTGTATGACATTGATCTTACGGTGGAACATTATTCCCTGTGATGCTGTGGGTTTCTTCCTGGTGCTTTGCTGTCTTCCCACATCCCAAAGACACGCCGGTTGGGAGATAAATTGGCAACTGGAAGTATTCCCTAGTGTGTAGGAAATGGTAGAATCTGGGGGAGTTAAACGAGATTGTGGGGAGAATAAAAACAACGAGACATCAAAGGGGGTGGAAATCAATGAAAATGTGGAATAGATCACAGTTAGCTAGGAGAAGGCAGCCTCCTTACTCTCCATCCCTCCCCCTTCCCAATTCTCAGACCAATCTGTCTGCCCCGATTCCATTTTATCTCTGTTTGCTTTGTTGTCACCTTCTCCTAGATGACAATAATCTATCCTCATTTTCCTTGATCTCCACCCTCTTTGATGTTTCGTTCTCACGCCTTACACTTCCTTATCTCTGTATCTCCTCCTCCCCTGACTCTCAGTCTGAAGAAAGGTCTCAATCTGAAACCCATTCCTTCTCTCCTGAAGTGTCACCTGTCCCGCTGAGTTACTCCAGATTTTTGTGTCTACCTTTGGTTTAAACCAGCATCTGCAGTTTCTTCCTACACACTAATGAAAGCAGATCAGTTTTACCACTTTGGTTTAAGACAATAAACTAGGCCTGAAGAGGTTCTTCAATAGCATCAGAGGTTATGCGTTTCACAAACAATTAGAGATGGGTTTTGACTTTGACTGCTGATGCCTGCATTCTATAAAAGTTCAAAATAATTGAATATTCCTAATGGTAACTGTATTTCTAGTAACACTGCTAATCAATGCTCATACAGTTCAACCCAAACCCTGTTCAACCCAAACCAATCCTCACTCTGTCATAATGGTAAAGAGACTTTGAAAGTAGTTTAGTGCAGGAAGCCGAAAACTATTTAGACTCAAATGGAAATCTAAGTTAAAAGATCTCTATGTTTATCCAGAACAAATGTTGAACAGACATTGCCCAAGTGATGGCTCAACAAGGCAGCTAATATGATCCAAGAGCCATATCGTCCTTGCCGTGCTTTTTATCTCACTGTGACCATTGGGAAGAAAATACAGGAGCTTGAGACTGTTATTACCTCCAGGTTGAAGAGAAGTCCCTTTCCATCAACTATCAGGCTCTTGAACCACCCTACACAAACCGAACCACAACTCTATCTCAGCATCAAACTACTGTGGACTTTGCACTTCACTCTGCATGCCTTGGTTTTTGCATTATCATGGTCCACCACATCTGTGCTAAACATGATGCCAAGTTAAACTCGTCTGTTCTGCCTGGATGTGATCCACACCCCTCCATTTCCATGTGCCTGATAAAAAGCTTCTGAAAAGCCACAGTCACGTCAGCTTCCATTACCTCCCGTGGCATCACATGTTCACTTACAGTAGGTTCCAAGTTACTCCAGGTTACTTAGAATAACCAATCATTTATTATATTGAAGTAGGGTCTCGACCCGAAACGTCACCCATTCCTTCTCTCTAGAGATGCTGCCTGGCCTCGCTGAGTTACTCCAGCTTTTTGTGTCTATCTTCGGTTTAAACCAGCATCTGCAGTTTCTTCCTACACATTACATTTTTATTGTTGCTGTTGTATAAAATCAGCCTATTAAGCTGCAGCATGTCAGAATACCATTCTCCCACCTCGTATCCAGTGCATATGAAACATAGAAACATAGAAACACGGAAAATAGGTGCAGGAGGAGGCCATCCGTCCATTTGAGCCAGCACCGCCATTGATTGTGATCAAGGCTGATCGTCCCCAATCAATAACCCGTGCCTGCCTTCTCCCCATATCCCTGATTCCACTAATAGAAACAATAGACAAATAAGGACTCTTGACGCTTGTAAAATAGGTTTCTTTAAGCATTTCTTTGGTCTGGATTCAATTTCTAAAAGTAAGATTTTGATTTATAAAATACTTTCCTAAATCTCAGCTTCCCCTAAAGGTCTTTGCAGTCGATGAAGTGCCTCTGGAGTGGTTTGACAGCTGTATTAAAGAAACGGTGCAAGGTCCCATAAAACATTGACCAGATACTTAGTTTTTTTATAGTTTAGTTTAGTTTAGTTTAGAGATACAGCGCGGAAACAGGCCCTTCGGCCCATCGAGTCCGCACCGACCAGCGATCCCCGCACGTTAACACTAGGGACAATTTACACATACACCAAGCCAATTAACCTGCAAAGCTGTACGTCTTTGGAGTGTGGGAGGAAACGGAAGATCTCGGAGAAAACCCACGCAGGTCACGGGGAGAACGTACAAACTTCGTACAGACAGCACCCGTAGTTGGGATCGAACCCGGGTCTCCGGTGCTGCAAGTGCTGTAAGGCAGCAACTCTACCGCTGCGCCACCACACTAGTGGTTGGCCATTACTCCAGGGAGGGTTCTCAAGCTCCACATGCGTTCTTAGTGAGAGAACGGACAGGACTTCAGCTCAACTTAAAAATCAAACAATGACAGAGTCTTTGATTCACAGAGTCTCTTGCCCAGAGTAGGAGAATTGAGGGCCAGAGGAAATAGGTTTAAGGTGAAGGGGAAAAGATTTAACAGGAATCTGAGGGGTGACTTTTTCACACAATGGGTGGTGGGTGAATGGAACGAGCTGCCAGAGGAAGTAGTTGAGGTAGGGACTAATGCAACGTTTAAGAAAGAGTTAGACAGGTACAGTGGCTTGCAAAAGTATTCATACCCCTTGAACTTTTCCAAATTTTGTCACGTTACAACCACAAACGTATTTTATTGGGATTTTATGTGATATACCAACACAAAGTGGTGCATAATTGTGAAGTGGAAGGAAAATGATACATGGTTTCCAAATTTTATTACAAATAAAAAACTGAAAAGTGTGGCGTGCAAAAGTATTCAGCCCCCCTGAGTCAAAACTTTGTAGAATCACCTTTCGCTGCAATTACAGCTGCAAGTCTTTTGGGGTATGTCTCTACCAGCTTTGCACATCTAGAGACTGACATTTTTGCCCATTGTTCTTTGCAAAATAGCTCAGGCTCAGTCAGATTGGATGGAGAGCGTCTGTGAACAGTAATTTTCAAGCCTTGCCAGAGATTCTCAATTGGATTTGGGTCTGGACTTTCACTGGGCCATTCTAACACATGAATATGCTTTTATCTAAACCATTCCATTGTAGCTCTGGCTGTATGTTTAGGGTCGTTGTCCTGCTGGAAGGTTAACCTCCACCCCAGTCTCAAGTCTTTTGCAGACTCTAACAGGTTTCCTTCCAAGATTGCCCAGTATTTGGCTCCATCCATCTTCCAAAGAACTCTGACCAGCTTCCCTGTCCCTGCTGAAGAAAAGCATCCCCACAGCATGATGCTGCCACCACCATGTTACACAGTGGGGATGGTGTGTTCAGGGTGATGTGCAGTGTTAGTTTTCTGCCACACATAGCGTTTTGCATTTAGGTCAAAAACTTCAATTTTTGTCTCATCAGACCAGAGCACCTTCCTCCACATGTTTGCTGTGTCCCCCACATGGCTTGTGGCAAACTGCAAATGAGACTTCTTATGGCTTTGTTTCAACAATGGCTTTCTTCTTGCCACTCTTCCATAAAGGCTCGATTTGTGGAGTGCATGACAAATAGTTGTCCTGTGGACAGATTCTCCCACCTGAGCTGTGGATCTCTGCAGCTTCCCCAGAGTTACCATGGGCCTCTTGGCTGCTTCTCTGATCAATGCTCTCCTTGCCCGGCCTGTCAGTTTAGGTGGACGGCCATGTCTTGGTAGGTTTGCAGTTGTGCCATACTCTTTCCATTTTCGGATGATGGATTGAACAGTGCTCCGTGAGATGTTCAAAGCTTGGGATATTTTTTTATAACCTAACCCTGCTTTAAACTTCTCCACAACTTTATCCCTGACCTGTCTGGTGTGTTCCTTGGGTTTCATGATGCCCAAGGAACATTGTTTGTTCACTAATGTTCTCTAACAATGCCTTCACAGAACAGCTGTATTTATACTGAGATTAGATTACACACAAGTGGACTCTATTTACTAATTAGGTGGCTTCTGAAGGAATTGGTTGCACTGGATATTATTTAGGGGCATCAGAGTAAAGGGGGCTGAATACTTTTGCACGCCACACTTTTCAGTGTTTTATTTGTAAAGAAATTTGAAAACAATGTATCATTTTCCTTCCACTTCACAATTATGCGCCACTTTGTGTTGGTCTATCACATAAAATCCCAATAAAATACATTTACGTTTGTGGTTTTAACGTGACAAAATGTGGAAAAGTTCAAGGGGTATGAATACTTTTGCAAGCCACTGTACATGGATAGGTCAGGTTTGGAGGGATATGGACCAAACGTGGGCAGGTGGGACTAGTGTAGCTGGGGCATGTTGGCCGGTGTGGGTAAGTTGGCCAAAGGGCCTGTTTCCTTGCTGTATCAATCTAAGTTTCCATGGCCCAATGATGACACCTCTAATTATGAAACAGTCTCTCAGCTTTGTTCAGGAGTGGCAGTGCTAGGGGTAGGACCAGAATCCTCACCCTGCTTGCCTGATGGATGGGAGTGGCATTATGAAATCACAGTATAGGTGATGGGCTCAGTCATATTTCTTATGTCGGAGGAAGGAACTGCAGATGCTGGTTTACACAAAGATAGACTCAGCGGGACATGCAGCATCTCTGGAGAGAAGGAATGATTGATGTTTTGGGTCACGACCCTTCTTCGGACTTTCCCCTCTCTGTACTTAAGCTGCACAACTGAAGGGTTTAAGATCAAGCTGACAAGAGAGAGGTGCTCCCCGTGTCTTTTTTCACTGCGGCTATCAAACTGTACAACTCCTCCCACTTCTGTCGTGGGGTAGACTGACTCCCCCCCCCCCCCCCCCCCATCAGCGGGACAGGCAGCATCTCTGGAAAGAAAAAAATGGGTGACGTTTCAGGTTGAGACTCATCTTCAGACTGAGAATCAGGGCAGAGCGAGACATAGAAATATGGAATGGTAAGGTGTGAAAACAACAGATCAAAGCAGATGCCGATAAGGAAATGTAGAATGGTTCATTGTTGGCTGAGGACAAGGTGACAACAAGGCACACAAACAGAAAAACTAATCAGGAGGACAGTGAAACTAGTCGGAGAACCAAGGTGGGGGGAGGGATGGAGAGAGAGGGAAAGCAAGGGGTTACTTGAAGTTAGAGAAGTCAATATTCATACTGCTGGGTTGTGAGGTGCCCAAGTGAAATATGAGGTGCTGGCAACACATCAATGTATTGCAGAGAAAAGAGATACCAGAGATGGTGTAGACTTGTCCAGTTGGATCTGGGATATTCCAGCAAAACCCTGCACCATGCCACACATCAAAGATGGTGATCCAGTTTTTCCAACAGAGATTGAGTTTGAGTTTTGACTGCCTTATCCGAACTTTGAGGTGTGCTTTAGAGTTTTCTTTAACAAGCCCCCCTACACCAGATTCCGAGGTTGTTGTGCCAGACTCACATCTGCTGCTACTCCCTGTGGCACAAGTCCTTCTATCTAAGTATGTTCACCCTTCCTGGTACCACTCCCTGAGCTGGTGCCGCACAATGACATCAGATACAATGACATCTCAGCCTTGGTCATCATGGTTCTCCTCCTCTTCTCCCTGTACTTCTCCACTGTACTGCAGCTCACACCAGTTTGAATATAGTCATGGCAATCTTCTTCTTGTGTATGGCGTGTACAGCTTAAAGCAGTAGGTCAACTTGTTCTATTTGATCTATTTGTCTGTGCACGTTGGGTTGATTGCATTAGTCGAAACAGGGGTGGACCACGTGGAGGTTGCAATCTCCCACCACAGCCATGGCAATGAAGCCTGCCAGAGTTATTTTCAAGAGGTGATTGCAACCTCAGAGGTGTACCTGCCCACGAGGAGGAGGATTGACATCTTCAGCCTGGTGAGATGTTGCACTCAGGATGAACCCTCGCATTCAGACGACTTGCTCCCATTCCTCTTTTATCCTAAATGGAGAAGTAGAAAGACAGTGAATGATCTTTGCATTTTTACACATTTTGAGGTTTGTCCTCTGTAAGATACTGAGGGATTAACCCTTCATTCGAGGAGTGAATTTAAGTGATGGTGAATGTATGGATGTGGTGAGGGAAGTGTGGGATGGAAGAGTGTGCATGTGTGGTTCATAGGTTCATACGTTTTGGGAGCAAAAATAGGCCATTCGGTCCATCAAGTCTACTCCACCATTCAATCATTACTGATCTATCTTTCCCTCTCAACCTTATTCTCCTGCCTTCCCTCTATAACCTCTGACACCAGTACTAATCAAGAATATGTCGATCTCAGTCTTAAAAATATCCATTGACTTGGCCTCCACAGCTGTATGTGGCAATGAATACACAGGTTTACCACATTTGACTAAAGAAACTCCTTCTCATCTCCTTTCTAAAGGTATGTCCTATTATTCTGAGCTATGGCCTCTGGTCCTGGACTCTCCCACAAGTGGAAACATCCTCTCTACATCCACTCTACCCAGGCCTTTCACTATTCGGTAAGTTTCAATGAGGTCCCCCTAAATTCGAAACTCCTTCTAAACTCCAGCAAGTACAGGCCCAGTGCCTACAAATGCTCAAGATATGTTAACCAACTCATTCATGGGATCATTCTCATGAATCTCCTCTAGACCCTCTCCAATGCCAGTGCATCCTTCACCAGGTATTTGGCCCGAAACTGCTCACAAACTGTCCAAATGCGGTCTGACCAGTGCCTTATAAAGCCTCAAGGGCACAAATTCACCGCATCCGCAATGTTCCAATCGATCGCGTTCCACAAAAACCCACTCGCAAGATGATTAAAATGCCCATTAATTTACGGGAATTAAACATTAAATTCCTTCCATTTGGCCTATAAATTCATGACAATGAGATTTAAAAATCATGTTATATTGTGAATTCTTGTGTGAATGTTATTTGGACACTTAGGCTATTTAAAAATGTTAAACTTTTCTTAAGAAATGGATAGATGTTTAGATCTAGTAATTGAATTTTTGTAATTAGCTACAATTAGGTAACTAACTAATTATATGCTTTAATTTCGGGTCATACAAGTAAGATTGGTTCACATTTGTTTCAGAATGCTTCAATCTATAATAACCGAAAGTTTCATTCAGTTCTCTTAATTTTTAAGAAAGTTATGGGCTTTTGACTGTCCTTGATCACAGCTTTTGAGTTAAGTCAATGGAATCATTGCTAAGATGCTAATTTCAGAGTATGAAAATGGCCATAACTTTTTTTAATACTGAAGATATGAAAGCAAATTAGGTGTCAAATTTAACTTTTTTTTATGGTTTATCTGATGGGATAAATTGCAGACTTGATTTTTTAAATCTCAAAATGTTGTAACATTGCTACTTTGAGAGGGTAAAATAATGCAACTATTAAATTGACTGTTAAACTCATCTTAAGATGGCGGACTGCAGGAGTGGGGCGCCGTTGTGTATGGCTGCTCTGTCCGTCCTTTCACCATTTTTAATTTTTATTTTCAGTCCTGATAAAAACAAAATGTTTGTTGGAGGTCTTTTATGTGGTGGGTGGGGGAGGGGTAGGGGGAAACGTATTTCCTGGTCGGAGAGGCGGCTTCCCTCCGAGCTGTTCCTTCGCTCATTGGACTGGAGCGGCGTGTCTTGTCGGGACCGGCCGGAACCCCAGCTTTGGCGGCGGCACAGCACTGGGACACCATCACGGAGCGGGCGATGCCTTGCCGGGTCGCCGTGCGGTAAGCTCCAGAGTGCTGTGACTGCCGACTCCAAGATCCGAGGGGCTGTGGCTGCGGGCGTCCAGCCGTGGGCGGCGCTGGATTTAAAACACCTTGGATCAGAGATCTCCAGAGTCGGAGTTCCAACCAGCGCGGCCTGAGGACTTGGGTGCCGCGGTCTCCGGGGAGGAAGAGGCCGCTCCAGACACTCCAAGCCGCTGAGGAGTGTTCACCCGACGCCTGGAGTTCCATCTTCCCGGCAAGAGGGCCTATAACATGGGACTGGCAGCAGAGGCCACAAATAGGCCCCGACCTCGGGTGATCACAGAGGAACAGGACTGAACTTTCTGATGCCTTTCCCCCACAGTGGAAAATTTTGATTCTGTTGTGGGGGGACGTTCATGTTGAATTCTATAATGTGTTGAGTCATTTTTATTCATTTTTTATTTTTCTACAGATGTACGGAAACTTAATTATTTCTTCTATGTAAAGCACTTTGGTTTCAACGCAAGTTGAAACCAAATAAAATGCACTTACTTACTTACTAAACTCCTTCATGTAACTTGCTTTCTCTCTTTCTCAGATTTACTTCATGAAAGGCATGTGTCAAGAGTGTTTAAATTAGACTGTTGGCCGATGAGCTTTTTTGTTCAGGTTTGTGATCCAACTCACGGAACTACCAAAATTTTTAACATATTGTGTAAAAATATTATATAAATCATACCTGAAACTCGTCAAGACCAAAACCTGCACATTTTTAAGAAATATGAGAAAAACATCCACAGAGAATTCCACAGATTCTCAATCTCCTCAGTCTTCTAAGGAAGTAGAGGAGTTGATGGGCTTTCTTTATGCTTGCATCAATGTGCTGGGTCCAGGACAGATCATCAGAGTTATGCACGCCCAGGACCTTGAAGTTGTTGACTCTCCCCACCGCCGACCCCATGATGAAGACAGATTTATGGATCCTCGGCCTTTCTATTTTCAATTCAACGATCAGCCGCTTGATTTCATTGTAATTGAGATTGAGGTTGTTGTTCTCACACCATTCAATCCCTCCTATACTCCGACTCATGGTTATCCATAAACCGGCATCGTGGCGCAGTGGTAGAGTTGCTGCCTTACAGCGCTTGCAGCGTCGGAGATCCGGGTTCGATCCCGACTACGGGTGCGGTCTGCACGGAGTTTGTACGTTCTCCCCGTGACCTGCGTGGGTTTTCTCCGAGATCTTCAGTTTCCTCCCACACTCCGAAGACGTACAGGTTTGTAGGGAAATTGGCTTGGTAAATGTAAAGACCAAAACATTGTTCCTAGTGGGTGTAGGATAGTGTTATTATGCGGGGATCACTGGTTGATGCGGACCCGGTGGGCTGAAGGGCCTATTTCCGCGCTGTATCAACAATGGTGGTGTCGTTGGTGAATTTAAAGATGGAGTTGGCACTGAGTGAGTAGAGCAGGGGACTGAGAAGGGACTGATGTTCCCCTGTGCTGTTTGTTATTAAAGAGGAAGTGTCATTGCCAATTTGTACCAATTGCGTTGTGTTGATGGGGAATTTGTGTATCCAGTTGCTAAGGGATGTGCAGAGACTCAGTTTCTTGAGCTTGGTAACAGGTTTGGAGGAAATGATGGCATTGAACACCAAGCTGAAGACCATGAAGAACAGTCTGATGTATGTGTATAGTCCAAGTGGTCGGACGCACACTGTAGAGCCAGTGAGATTGCATCGCCCATAAATCTACAGTGGTAGAAGGCAAATTGTAGTGGGTCCAGGTTCTTACGAAGGTAGGAATTTATATTTCCCATAACCAACCTCTCAAAGCACTTCACCAACACACACGTTAGCGTCACCGATGGGCAGTGATTGAGTCGCATCACCTTACTCTTCTTGGGCGCTGATATTCTTCTTCTTTCATGCCCATCTTCCATGTTTCAAATGTTGACATCACTGTCATATTCTGTCCTGAAAAGAACGCAAGCCTCTGGCGACATTCAGTGGGAGCCATCGCTCGTTGCAAAAGATAATGGTGGTAGCAGAATTAGCTCGGGATACTTCCAGTTTCCAGCCCCCCAACCCCCACCCCCCCCCCCCGCGATGTGGACGCTTGTGCGATGGGGCCACTGATATTATTGATGACCCTTTAAAGCACTGTGAGAACCTCAGATCTCAGCGAGAGAGGTCGAAGATATCCGGAAAAGCCCCACTTGGTGGGACCGTGCAGGAGTTGGCAGAGAATGATGCGTTGGATGCAGAGGCTGGTGGGGTGAAAGGAAAGGGCCAGGGAAACTTTCTCCATCTTCCATCTGGGGGGGGGGGGGGAGGAGGTGACACAGAGGTGACGAGGATGAGGGATCAATCTACAAAGTCATCAGGGATATGGATCACGTGCAGGCAGAAGACATTAACTATGCATCATGTTCGGCTCAGGCAATGTGGGCCGAACGGCCTGCCCCGTGCTATACTCTTCTGTATACTATTCACAGGTTCATGGGAAGACAGCACCTTCAAATTTCAATTCACTTCATACACTGTCCTGACCGGGACATGTATCATTATTCCATCATCAATGGTGTCTCCAAATCTTGAAACTATGGCAGCATCATTGGACTACCTCACCACTCAGGCTGAGGCCTTTCAAGAAGATAGCTAAAAGCCCTGTCCCACTGCACGAGTTCATTCAAGAGTTTTCCCGAGTTTGCCCTGATTCGAACTCGGAGTTTTACGGTAATGGCCGCTCGTAGGTACTCGGGGCTCTCATGGACATTTTGCAACATGTTGAAAAATCTTCACGGGTCTTCCCGAGCTTACCGCATTTCCAGAGTACCTACCGTTAGCGTTACGAGCCGCTAAGAGACGTCCCCGAGCTCCGACGTACCCGCTACATACCCGCCACGTACATTCTACGTGCTTCCACGTTAGATCTTTTTAAATCTCGGGAGAGCACTTGAATTAGCTCATACGGTGGGACAGGGCTTTAACCAGCTTCCAAGCAGGCAGCTCACCACAACCTCAAGGACATGTAGGGAGGAACTGCAGATGTTGATTTAAACCGAAGATAGACACAAAATGTTGGAGTAACTCAGCTGGTCAGACAGCATCTCCGGAGAGACGGATTGGGTGACGTTTCGGGTCGAGACCATTCTTCAGACTGAGTGTCAGGCAAGAGAGAGAGACACAGAGATATGGAAGGGTAAGGTGTAAAAACAATAGATCCAAACAGACGACGATAAGGAAATGTAGAATGGTTCGTTGTTGGCTGAGGGGAAGGTGACAAGGAGGCATGAAATCAGTAAATTAATCAGAAGGACAGTGAAACTAGTCGGAGAACTAGGGTGGGGGAGGGACAGGGAGAGAGAGAAAGCAAGGGTTACGAAGTTAGAGAAATCAATATTCATACTGCTGCCCAAGTGAAATATGAGGGGCTGTTCCTCCAATTTGCGTTGGGCCTCTCTCTGAGGGTGGAGGAGGCCCAGGATAGAAAGGTCAGTGTGGGGATGGGAGGTGGAGTTAATGTGTTCAGCAACAGGGAGGCCTAGGTGGACTGAGTGGAGGTGTTCAGCAAAGCGATCGCCAAGCCTGTGCTTGGTCTCACCGATATATAGGAGTCCACACCTGGAACAGCGGAAACAATAGATGAGGTTGGAGGAGCTGCAAGCGAACTTCAAGGGCAGTCATTACTCATGCTGACGTCCTCTTGATGAATTTTAACAAATGAGATTTCCAAAAAGAGAGAGAATTGTGATTTAATATTTTGACTGACCGTGACATTGTTTTGTAACTGCCCCACTTATAATACAGTGCATAATCAAGATAGATGATGCTTTCCAACAAAGGCAAATTGCAATTTCCTCATCACAATTTACTAGCAATTGGGAGAGAAAGGCAACAAATGAAAGAGAGAGAATGCATATGATTTGCTGCTGAACACATTGTTTTGATGTTGACATCACTTACTAAATGAGGGGGTTATTTTACTCCTCCACTCCTTGAGTCTCACAGTGCGTTCACCACTCGCTCCGTCTCTGCTTGAGCAGCAGGAGAGAGACACAAAATGCTGGAGTATCTCAGCGGGACAGGCAGTATCTCTGGAGAGTAGGAATGGGTGATGTTTCGGGTCGAGACCCTTCTTCAGACTGAGAGTCACGAGAAAGAGAAACGAGAGATATAGATAATGATGCAGAGATATAGAACAATGATTGATAGAGGTGAGTAAAAGTTAAGGATGAAGAGGGTGTTTCACACAAAGGGCGGTGAGTGTACGGAACAAGCTGCCAGATGAGGTAGTTGAGGCTGGGACTATCCCAATGTTTAAGAAACATTTAAGGGCCTTTCCCAGTAAGGCGATTTTTTCCGGCAACTGCCAGCGACAGCCACAGTGGTAGCAGGTCGTCGAAAAACCAGTGACTGGACCCGCCCTACGACAATGTCTACGACACCCTACCACCAAGTCAATGTCAAGCTACGGCAAGCTACCGACAACCGGCGACCCATTAGGACGTCCACCTACGACCACACCTACGACAGCCTTCGACCGTAGGCAACGACCTGCGACAACCGAAGTCAACCTACGCCCACCCGCGACAAGCTACGACAAGCTGCGACCCTGTACCTGTCGCCGGTTGGCGTGGGGTGACATAGGTCGTCACCAATGGAATTCACCAAAGTCAACAACGGCGACAACCAACGTCACCTGGCGACAACCTGCGTCAGCACCTACACCAGGAGAACACGAGCTACGTCGAGCCCACAGTCGCAAAAATGTTTTGAACATTTCAAAATCCAATGGCGACAAGAACAAAGTTACGACTCTTTAGGCGACTTCAGGAGATGACTCACGAACACACAGGCGTCACCCCGCGACCATGTGGCAACAGCCTAGTCGCCTGTAGTCGCTGAAAAGAATTGCCTATGTGGGACAGGCCTGTTAGACAGGTACATGGATAGGACAAGTTTGGAAGGATATGGACCAAGCACAGGCAGGTGGGACTAGTGTAGATGGGACATGTTGGCCAGTGTGGGCGAGTCGGGCCGAAGGGCCTGTTTCACTCTATGACTCTAAGACTATGATGAAGGAAATAGGCCATTGTTAGCTGTTTGCTGGGTGAAAACAAGAAGTTGATGTGACTTGGATGGGGGAGGGATGGAGAGAGAGGAAATGCAGAGATTACTGGAAGTTAGAGAAATCAATATCATACTTCTGGGCTGAAAGCTGCCCAAGCAAAATATGTGATGTTGTTCCTCCAATTTGCATTTAGCCTAACTCTGGCAATGTAAGAGGCCTAGGACAGAGAGGTCAGTGTGGGAATAGGAAGGGTAATTAAAGTGTTTGGTAACTGGGAGATCGGGTAGGTGAGAGAAGTGAGCAGACTAAGTGAAGGTGTTCAGCGAAACGATCGCCCATTATATGTTTGGACTCGCCGGTGTATAAAAGTATGAATATTGACTTCTCTAACTTCAAGTAACCCTTGCTTTTCCTCTCTCTCTCTCTCTCTCTCCACCCCCCCCATCCTATTCCCCGACCAGTCTGACTGTCCCCACCTGATTACATTTTATTCATTGTTCTTTATATCTCAACATCATCGTCTATATCTCTCTTTTCCCTAACTAGTCTGAAGAAGGGTCTTGACCCGAAACGTCACCCATTCCTGCTCTCCAGAGACGCTGCCTGTCCTGCTGAGTTCCTCCAGCATTTTGTGCCTATCTTCTCTGTAATGTCGTTGTTCTGCCAGCAGAGGCCAGCATTGCTTGGTATTGTGAACCGTTGCTTCTTTTATTCATCTTGAGCTGCTGAAGGTGACATCAGTTTGGCCCAGCGACATGTTGATCGAACGTCCAAAAACTTCCAATCTGGTTAAAAAAAAAACCTGGACCAAGCCCAATTTGCTCGATTGTGTAGAACACATTGAAGAAAAAAGGAGTGACACGACAAGCTCCCTGGTGAAACAGTGTCTGCGATTTTATTGTTTTCCACTTTATAATTCAGCAAGGTTTGCAGAATACATGCAGCAGAAAAGAACTTCCCCAGACGTTCCTCATTACATTTCAAGATAGCCGTTCAAGATAGCTGTTGAGATGAGGAGGGGAGGAACGTCACGACCCAGGGTTATATCTGCAGTGGGCAGCACAGTACTTTAAAAGTTTGTATGTCGAGAGAGAGAGTTGAGAGAGTTTTACTGTCATATGTCCTACAAAGATCAGTGAAGTTCTTACTTACAGCAGCACAACAGAATATGAACAGATAATACAGGGCCTGTCCCACGGGCGTTATTTGCGTGTCATTTACGCGACATTATTTACGCGTCACGACCCAACGTCATTTACGCGTCACGATGCGCACATGGCGTGCATAACGTGCGCATGGTGCGTGGTGAGACATGGTAGAGCAGGCAGTGACGCAATGGTCGCGCGCGGTGCCCCAGGATTTTGGGATTCACAAAATCTTCGCGCGCCACCTTTATGACACGCAAATTGCACCTCAAGTGGGACAGGCCCTGGAGTAACTCAGCGGGACAGGCAGCAT